>JANRMT010062856.1:26533272-26555179 GCA_026402145.1 Polypterus bichir lapradei | reverse complement strand
TTGCATTATTTGACAGTAAAAACTATTTCAACCATATATATATATATATATATATATATATATATGGCATTGTATCAGTCAAAGTGGCTACAGCAACGAAGGACAAAGAATTGTGGGAAATAAAGGTGCAATGCCCAGCCCATTGACCTGCACTATTTTTATGTTGAGAACTTGAAAATGAAAATTCGAAGTGGAAAATTAAAGTTCAAAATGAAAAATGATATTTCAATAAGCAGCAGGTGGCACCGGTGTTTATTTGCATTTTACTGTTCATTTTTGTAGCTTCATTGCTGCTCAGGCTGAAAATGAAATTGCAAATGGTGGTATTTCATTTTATTTTTACAGCATTCTTGTGTGTAGACTTTGAAAATGAAATTGCAAAGGAGAGATTGCATTTTCATTTTATAATTTTAATTTTTATTTCCTTTTTTACAGAGAATACCTCCCATAGGAAACCAAAAAATTAATCTGTCTGACAGATATGTTGGATCTCCAAATAAGAAAAACATATATAATTGTAAGTAAATGAAACTGTACGGAGAATTTGTTTTTCTTTTAAAATCTAAATTGTGTTAAATCATTTGTTTTCTATTTTCACTTAGTGCGACCATCTCATTTTCAAATCGAAAGTGTACCTAGGATCCCAATGCCAGGACAGACCTTAGTCCTTAGCTGCAGGGCTGAGAAGTTCTACCCTAAGGTCATTTCTCTCAAATGGTTTAAAGATGAACTTCCAGTGAAGGTGGTCACTAAGTTTGGTCCTTTTCTTGATGGAGGGAAGCTTTATAGTGTTTGGAGTCAGACAGAGTTCCTGGTTTCAAGCAACGACCATGGAGCTATATACACTTGCCGTGTACACCATAAGAGCTTAACTGGTTTCAGAGAAATTACCTACAAGATTAATTTGCAGGGTAAGTTCCAGCTCTTTTTGATTACTGCTAATATATGAGAGGTGTTCAATTATAAGCAGGAATTTTCATACTCTGTTCTTATAAATAGTGCAAGGTAGACCTGACTCATTGGACAAACACACATATATATGAACTTGTCGTTAGTAGTGCTAGCTGCTCTTTCCCCCCTTCCTGTAAGTTGTAATCAGCATGTCGGAGCAGGAGGTACACAGTAGGGTTGTAAAGCGCATTAATATTCAATTTTTGACAAATAAAGGAGTCATTCCATCTCAGATTTATTTGAGACTTAAAAAACAGTTTGGGGTTGAGTGTCTCTCTTTTTAGGAGGGAAGAAATTCAAGCCGAATAAGGTTATTGACACTGCGCAAGAACCGGTCAACATGCAGTCAAAAGACTTCTACTTTTCGGGGATTCAGAAGCTTACTGCGCACTGGAACAAGGGTATTGCAGAGACTACATAGAAACATAGTGTGTAAGTCATTTCATTGTATTCAATAAATAAAGCATAGCTCATAAATTCCTGTTTATATTTGAACGCCCCTCATATATTTCAGTATGTGCTTATGTAATCAGTATGTGGTTCTGGTTGCAACTGCTCCTGCTACATTTTACTTTATAAGTCCAGATTTACAGAATTCTTGAAAGAAGTGTTTTTTATGTTTTCTTACCTATGGTATATTCAAGTTAAAGCAGATCAGGATTGCTTTTGGCTTCAATTAAGAGCCAAGGTAGTCAGTAATACCCTCTTTCCTGACAATTGTCCATATTTTTAGAATAATTTCATGAGCAGCCTCTACTACATCCTGCTTATTTGCCACCTTCTTCAGAAGTGTCTGATATTGAATGATTGACAGGTTTTAGAAGGTTTTTCAGGAATCAACATATCAAAAATAAGTAAGAGAATAATCGGTCCTTTAAAGACTGAAAAGTCACAATGGCAGTACTTTTTTGGTATATGGCACAATGCATATTCACTTTGACACCACAATCTAAGTCCAAAAAAGAAATCATGAAAAGCAATTTGCTGTAAGCAAAAGCAGGCATTTCTTTGTAGTTTTGATTTTGAATGCATGAAATTGAAATCTCAAGTGGCTGCAGTTCTTAAAAATCACAGCTTGTTCTCTTTAATCTGATGCTTCACTGTCACACTAAATAATTATATTTTTTATTGATTTGTGCTTACCTCTGCCATTATATTAATAAAATTAAAACTTTATGCAACCAATATTAGCTGTGAACTTAACTGTGGATATTATGTTATAAATGTGATCATCTAGACTATTAAATGACTCTTTAAAGCTCAAAGTAAAGATATACTGGTATCTTTTTATTGCTCCATGATTTATGGTCTTTTGCATACTGATGTTTTCCTTCTATTGTATTTATATTAGAAAAAACAGAGTGGTTCAAATTGATTGATTAGTCAGTCTAATATCTTTCTATATGAAATAAGTAAAAAAAATAGACAAAAAACTAACAGGGGTCAATTATATATGACGTTGTCAAAACAAAAATAGTGAGCTGAATTCATTGTCAAAAAATGCAACTAAGCTATAAAAACCTGGACATGGACACAAATAGATGAACATAAACAGGCTTGGTCTGCAATAGAAATGAAATCCTGCAGTTCCTCTTTATATTCCTTGCTCTGTTCCCCAATAAGTACAAGTTATTGCCAATATACTAACAACCCAACTGTGCTTCACTCACTCAGAATATGGAACCAATGTAGGAAGTATTTTAAGATAGCAAAGCTTTTATCTGTGGCATGAGAACCAGCCTTTTTCACCCTCTCAAATATATGCAGTTTTTAATGTCTAGAAAACATTTGGGATTAAATCAGTTAGAGATCTGTACATAGACAACATCTTCACATTCTATGAACATTTACACTCCAAAGTTAACTTTTCAGCAACACATTTCTTTCACTACCTTCAAATTGGAAAGTTTGTTAAGCAGAACCTGCCCAAATTCCCTTATCTCCCACCTACCTCTAATCCGGAATAAAATTGTGATCAGTCTTGAGGACTCAGACAGCATCTCCGTAATATATAAAACCATTTTACAGTCCCTTCCTTTCAAAGATCCAAGACTACAGTGGGAAAAGGATCTGTCTCTCAACATCTCAGAAAAAGAGTAGGAGGTAGCAATGCACAGAATTCACTTGAGCTCCATATGCACAAAGCATACAATTATTCAACTTAAAACAATATATCAAGCACATCTGTCTCATTTAAAATTATCCAAAATGTTTCCAGGGCAAGAGCCAGCCTGCAAATTCTACAATCAAGTTCCAGCCTCACTGGGCCACGTGTTTTGAGTTTGTACCAAATTAACATCAATCTAGACCAAAATCTTTAAATGCCTTTCAGAGAGCCTTGGCGTCACAATCCCTCCTAATCCATATTGGTTGGGCTCACAGCAGGGCTTAAAGTGGAGAAGGACAAACAAACTGTAATTTCCTTTACTTCACTATCGGCACGTACACTTATCTTACTCAACTGGAAGAATCCTAGCCCACCTCTTTTAAGTCAGTGGGTAACTGATGTTATATACTATTTGAAATTGGAAAAAATCAAATTCTCACTTAGAGGATCTGTGCAAAACTTTTTCAAAACTTGGCAGGTTCTAATCAATAACATTTTAGAATAAGCATTTAAACTGAGGAAGCGGATTCTCCCCCCTCTTTTTTATTCTGTTTATTTTTATTCATTTATATATTTTTACTGTTATTAAAATTTTACTCTGCTGGCCTAGCTCTCTTTCTCATGGGTGGGGGTTGATTTGTTTTGAACCTAGTTTTGTTAAACTTGACTTGCTTGTACGGAATTTTATTTGATTTTAATAAAATCAATAAAATGTAAAAAACAAAAAAATTAAATAAATTCTTTATTAGAAGTATACCTTAAAATCGTTCTTTTTGTTTTAAAGAACACATGCTTTGCTTTTCACGCCACCTTGTTTTTAAGTGCAGTTAGCTTCAATTCACATGCTGCAAATTACTGCCTGGCAGCATGTCATGTCTACAGCCACCAAATGGTAACACCCATTGAAAAACATGGAGAATGTTTTCTTTGCTGCCCTTCTTGACACCAGGCCATCCTCCAAAAGTCTTCACCTCACTGTGCGAGCAGATGCACTCACATCTGTATGCTGCCATTCCTGAACAACATCTGCACTGGTGGTGCCTGCAGCTGAATGAACTTTAGGAGGTGGTCCTGGCACTTGCTGGACTATCTTGAGCACTCTGAAGCCTTCTTCACAACAATTGAATCTCTCTATTCTAAATCAGTCAGCATTACAGAGTGACCTCCAGCCTTGTCCTCATCAACACTCTCCCCTGTGTTAATGAGAGGATCACTGAAAATATGTCAGCAGGTCCTTTGGCGGTAGGGCTGAAATGCAATAGAAATAGAAAACACTCTGGAGTATATGCAAATTGCCTTCATAAAAACTGAGGCAGCAAACTTTGTGAAAATTAATATTTGTGTCATTCTCAAAACTTTTGGCCATGACTGTAGCTAACCACTTGACCCAGGCTTGGTTCCCAGCCAAAACAATTTAAAACAAACCAATGACCTCCAAAAAACAAATAAACCTGTGTTTGAAAGGCAAAAAAAAAACACAGTAAACAGCAAAGTCAGTTAGGCAATGGCTTAATTCTCAGTTTCTTATCAGCCGATTAGCTGTAAACATTGCATACAGCTTCTGGAGTCTTTCTAGGTTGTTTATTTATTATGCCTTTGTCACATTAGATGACTTTACCAGCTATTTTTAGTGATAGCTTTCATTAACATAATCTTAGGTAGTCGGCGGTGTGCTCCCGTGAAGCTAATCAACTAATGTGACATACCTAACGATTGAGCTAAACTAGTCTGTGAGTGGCTAGGATAGAATTAAACAGGTTTGATTATTCTTTGGTCACAGGGTGGGCTGTTTGTGTGCAAGGGTTGGAAGCCATTGAGTATTCAGACGGCACTACAGTAGAATGCAGCAATGAGGAGGATGAATGCACCACATCTATTAACCCATCATGCTGGTAGAGCACTGGCTCCATCAGGCACGGGGGCTGTGGACCTGACAAACAGAAGAGTAGCTCGTCTGTCTGATGTCTCGTATTTTACATACCATAACAGAATGGAAAAAAGTAATAAAGGGCAGAGATTGCATCTGAACCCACTACAGCTGTTAACACTTTGTAAAGCAGCAGCTATATCAGGCAGTGCACTAATGGCTGCCAGAAAAAAAAAATGGTGCTGGAACATCAAAACATCAAGCTGTGATTTTCAGTCATGTAATCTGACATGGTGCAGTGACGAAATTGGTGACTGTGATCGACAAATCTGAGATGGTTCATGGCAAAAATCCTTGTATTATGTCATCGCCATTACAGTTTTGGACTGTGACTTTCAGGAGAAATGTGATGTCAGAGGCCAAGTTTTTAATCTTTCGCTGCTTTCTTGTTCTAAAAAAAGTACAAATACACATTTGAATAGTTACTTATCATCTATCTGTTTTTTAATTCACTTTTTCCAGTTTATGGTTGCAGAAGCAAGCAGCAATGAGACAAAATGCAAGAACCATCTCTAGACAGAGCACCAGTCCATCACAGGACACATTCATGCAGACACCCACACTGGACCAGTTTAGAATTCCAGTTAACTTAACATGTATGAGGATAGAAACTGGACTACCTGGAGGAAAACCCACAAAAAGAACATACAAACTGAGTGACTAGGTCAAGATTCCACTATCGAGAATGGCTTCTAGCAGTATGTAAATGCTCAGTCCTCACAATTAAACAAATTTCTACCTATACAGCTCAGTCAGTCAAGGCTGAAAAAGATTGGAATGGACGGAGACAACATTAAAATGAACAGTGGTCTGAAGGGTGAGAACACCAATGGCAGATTATGTTCTGTACCCTATGAAACATGGAAATAGTTGTGTTTGCAACTATGAGTACACATAGGTAAGGGCCCGGAGATGGGCACATGTTGTTGACCTTGTGTTTCTTCTGAGTGATTAATCACAAGCTGACCTGTTGTCTGTGTAATAGAGAGAGGCAGAGTGGAGGAGAGGATAGCATGAGTGTGTTTAGGGAGTTGGAAATTACTAAGCACAAGATCTGAGAATAGCTTTTGGCTCACATGTAAAGGAAATGTACAGAAAACAAAAAGTAAAGACACAAGTATTACAACTCCCATGTACCTGAGGAAATTTTCAAAGCTGGTAATCGATAAATGGCAAACCAATCCTATAAACTGAAAGAAATGTCTGCTTTGCCCAAAGATTACAAATCTTCACGCTCCTCCGCTCCTCCTCCTTCATTTACTTTTTTTTTTCTTGTTTTTTGAACTTTACTGAGAAGTCAGTGGAAAACTTGTTGACTGTTCTTATATCTCTGCAGCTCAACTTGGCATGACAGTAGATAAAGCCTGGACTGAGCATTACTGTGTTTCCTTCAGTACGTACTGCTTTTCTTTCACCATCACCTTGCCATTATCCCTTTTGATGTATATATTTTTTTCCTCTTTTCCTTCTTACAGGAGCTGCACCTGAGGTGTCATGGATCACATCGGATCCTTCCCCACCCAAGCTCGGCCAAGAGTGCACGTTAAACTGTCGGATGACTGACTTTCTGCCTGAAACTATAACTGTCACATGGTTTATGAATGGCCAGCCAGCACTCAGTGGGGTTTACAGCTCCCTGCCTGTTCTTAACATTGATGGCCATTATTCACTCTGGACTTTCTACAAATTCACACCTACAGTCAAAGACTCGGGCAGCATTTTTAAATGTGTAGTAGAGCATTGTGCTTTAAAGGGAGTTGAAGAAAGATCATTTAAACTGGAGATGAATGATACAGTATAAATGTTTGCATTAGATGCATTTACTCTTAAATGTGTTCACATTTGGTTAATCGTTTTATCCAAAGCAAGTTGCTTATTTTATGGGAAGAGTACTGTTTTTTTCTGTACTTCTACATTTGAGGCACAATAGACTTTTAAAGACTCTTAGAGTGAATCGCCTAATGGAATGGAGAAAAAGGAGTCACATTTCTGGAGTCTTTAAAGCCAGTAGATGGCTTGGTTTGGTGTCTGATAAGTAATGATGGTTCCAAGTATGGCAGATCTGAAGTTCTGCCCTCTAAATTGGAACTGTAAGCTCAGGAGGCTGCGGTGGGTTGGCGCCCTGCCCGAGGTTTATTTTCTGCCTTGCACCCTGTGTTGGCTGGGATTGGCTCCAGCAGACCACCATGACCTTGTAGTTAGGATATAGTGGGTTGGATAATGGATGGATGGATGGAAGCTCGGGAGGATAGATGAAGAATAACAGAATTGTCTGTGAGAATTATAAAGTACTAGCAAAATACCCGCGCTTCGCAGCGGGGAAGAAGTGTGTTAAAGAAGTTATGAAAAAGAAAAGGAAACATTTTAAAAATAACATAACATTTGCTTTCTATTCGTTTGCATAAGCACAGTCCTTCACCAGCAATTTTGTGTAGGTATTTTAGACTTAGTTTACTGTTCAGGTACCCATTTCCTTTATTTAATCCACGGCTTCTCCGCTGTTTTTTTGTTCATTTATTACGATTATAGTTATTTCTTGATTCCCTTCTTTGGCTGACTGTCTGCCCATATAAGGCGCTGCAGTGTCCCGTGGCTTCTCTGCTGTTTTATTGTTCGCTTCTCCGCTGTTTTTTTGCTCGTTTATTACGATTATAGTTATTTCTTGATTCCCTTCTTTGGCTGACTGCCTGCCCATATAAGGCACTGCGGTGTCTTCATTCCTTTCCTTGGCTCACAAAGGAAGCAGCCTTTTTATTTAATCCACGGGTTCTCCGCTATTTATTGTTCGTTTATTACAATTGTTATAGTTATTGTGTAGGTATTTTAGTCTTAGTTTACTGTTTAGGTACCCATTTCCTTTATTGTTCCAACCGTACCCCCATTAACATGTCTATCGAGGTGATCACCATTGATTAAAGAACTATCACTTACCGAGTGGTTTCCATGCCCGGAGATGGCACCTGCCTTTTCCATTCTCTGTGTTACATATTGCACAGACATATCAGGCTCACTTTTGATATCCGGAGGGACATTGTGTCTTATGTACTGAATGACTGGGACAGGTTCAAAGTGTGGACTGACCCTGCGTCTTCTCATTAAACTTGCATCTCGTGAATATAGTATTCATCGTAAGCATGACAAACGCCAGCGGCAGCGTGTCTATAAACTTAATTTAAACTTACGGTTTACACCGTGTGCTTTGTTTCCACAGTAGCTGCATTTATGAATATGCTTGTATACGTCACTCGCTTCATATTTTTTTGCTGCCTTCTCAATTGTGTAATGTTCAGCGCTCTTTGGAGCTCTTCCTTGTTCTCTGCGCATTGCGTTCACAGTCAGTTCACGTGAGCCGCTTGGAGTACATGCATTGAAGGTTCTCAGCTGTGCTTGTGTTATCTCGTGCGATGTCCACAGCTTTATTTATTGTTAGCTAAGACCCGGCACTTAAAATTTTCTCTCGCACTTTCGCTAAGTTTGTGCCAAACACCACCCTGACCATCTCATCTTCGTTTGCATAAGCACAGTTCTTCACCCGCGAATATTTAGCGGCAGAGTGTTTCTATTGGATTGCCGCTGACGGACGGCCTTATATGGGCAGGCACTCAATTACATGGGAGGCGTGACGATGAGGGACGCAACTCCGCCTCACACGGCGACCGAGCTGCAGGCTATGGCTATGGCTGTATATATAGACGAAAGTAGGTTCCAGTTATGACCGTTACGTGTAGAATTTTGAAATGAAACCTGCCTAACTTTTGTAAGTAAGCTGTAAGGAATGACCCTGCCAAATTTCAGCCTTTTACCTACACAGTAAGTTGGAGAATTATTGATTAGTGAGTGAGTGAGTGAGTCAGTCAGTCAGTGAGTGAGTCAGTGAGGGCTTTGTCTTTTATTAGTATAGATAAAGGTTCTGGGGCAATTCTTATGTTTTTGTCTGTAATATGCTGCCTTTTCAACTCTATAACCCAAGAGTCTGTATTTAAAGGATAAGTTTGGTATTTTTCATGTCAAAATATCTTCTTCACAATCATAGTATATATTGAAATAATAAGTGAATAAGTGAAGCACATTTTATAAATAATAAAAAAATAATAACTAGCTTGTTCTTACACTTTATTAAATAGCTATAGAGTACCAGAGCCCCAATGTGATGAAATGCTTTAAAACTTACTAAATATATTCATTTTTTTTTCAAGTCAAAAATATTATCAAGTAATTGTCCGTGCCTTGAGATTACACACTGTGGCGGACGGTGGGGATGCCTGTTCTTTATACGGTCCAGGGGAACAAGCAGGGACTCAACAGTACCACCCCCGGGGCGCTAAATGGCAGCCTCCCGAATGGCAGTGGTGCCTCGGATTCCCACAGGGCTCCATGGGAGATGGAGTTCTCTACAACGCTGTTGGAATCTCCAGGGGGTGCTGCAGTGGTTCCTAAGCCCGTGTGGGCGGTTCTTTCGCCACACCCAGAAGTGCAACCTGAAATAGGCATCAAACACCTGGAGCACTTCCGGGTGGGCTATAAAAGGAGGAGGGAGATGAAGCTTGTCGGAGAGAAGTGGTGGAGAAAAGAGAAACAGAAGTATTGTGATCGGGATAGTGCTTATTGGGACTGTGTTGTGCCTGTGAGAACAGGGAAGGCGTTGCCCACAGGCACAGAAAGGAAAAATAAAAAATGTATTTGTTTTATCAGTGTGCCTCCTGCATCTGTCTGTCGGGTTGAGGGCTGCTATAGTGACTTTTGTCACAACACATATTGCAAAACAGTGCATGAAAGCCTGTTGTGGTGTGAAATTTTGCATACAAGTTGGTAAATATTTTGTATGTCTTTATTTTAACTTAGGCAAAGCAATGCAATATTAGTGTTACATTAGTGAGAAGCATTCATGTTTACCCCCCACCCACCTAGACTAAGTCAGGATGGTGAATTTTATGACAGATTTTGGGGAAGTGCCTCAAACAAGTTTGGCAAATGTTGTTTCTCTGCAGGACTCTCTCAGTCAACCCCCACAAGAAAGCCAGAATGCCTAGCTGCTAAGCTTCACCTTGGTTTTGGGGGCAGGTGTGAAGGTATTTCGTTCCACCATTGGTCTGAAGTATGGCTGTTTGGAATCGGCTTGTATCAGAAACCTTTAAGTACCATTACGCCCTGTTGGCTCTAGGGGTTGGACAGAAAATCTATACATTTGCTTGCTTTAGCCCTCTCTCTTATTAATTGATAAAGGAGCATCTCACACACCATGACAACACAATGAAGCTTGGCGGCCATATTGAGACAGGCATGCGGCCTGTTCTGAAGAGAGCTGACCACAAATGATGCCTTAACTAGAGACATTTTAAGTAACTAACAAGTCTGTGTGCCGCCTGAAACTACACATCATTTATCAGGTTGTATGGTTGCCAATATTCTAATGTACTTTGCATATTGTCATTATTTCTGAATATTATCAATAATACATTATTTAAAGTGTAACTTAACTCCTGCTTGTCTTTTACTACACCTAACTGCCTGAGGTTATAAATGTAGAAGGGAAGGTGGGGAGAAGTTATATGGCACAATACCTTGTAGACAGTGGTAAGTCTGTGAGATCTGAGGCATTCTGACAAAGGCAACATATTAATAATACAAAAGGGGACAGTAGAGTAATATATCACTCTACCAGGACAAACCAAAGCCATTTTAAGAAATTAAAAGAAGCACAAGGCAAAATGCTGTTGTGCCCAGATGTGAATTGCCTATGTCCAGTAGACAACTAAACAAAAATAGCTGAAACTTACATTCTTCTAGTCTTTCACTCCACAGAAGGTTTTTTCTTTACTTCATCAAGATATTGCCTGCTTCCACCGGATTGTTAAAGTGCACATGTGCTTCAGTGAGAGGAGATATTGAGCAAGCATGTAGCTAGGGCATGAAATGGAGCATCAACCCGCTCTTCTAACATCAAACAGCACAGCTCAAAGCTCTGAGGAGGGGGCCTCCACCTTCTCGATTAGGAAATTAGTTAAAATTTGAAACACTTCATGAGGAACACCAAGCATCCTGTAGAAAATAACAATTATTTGCTTCCACTTTAAGAACTGCACGTAGCATGTAGTCAAGTAACAAAAAGCCAACAGATGTTACAGCCATCCGTCCTACTTATAAAGAAAAGGGGCGCAGTGCAGCTGGAGCCAATCCCATCAATCATCTGCTAGGTGCACACAATCCCCAGTCTGAGAATACACACAGACACACACTTCGACACTAGAGGGCTAATTGACATACGCTGAAGTTCAGTGAGTTTAGCACAGATTAACATTAGAGCACAGGTAAAGTGCCCTGTCATTCCTGCCTCACAGTGCCAGGTTCTGCATGGAAGCTGCATGCCCTCTCTATGAATTTACCGACTGTTTGGTGTCAGTGTCAGTGAATTTACTCACTCAAATTGCATTGTGCCCAGTTGATTTACTACCATATCATTAGCACAAATAATCTGCTCTATTACAGACTCTGGCATATTCTTTTTGTTTTTTTTCTTGATCATACATGTGCAAGACATGCCAGGAAAATGTGACTTTACTCTTTTAGAATTTAGGATTTTTATTAAAATGTAATGCAGTTTAATCAGTTCAGTTCTGAATTATTATTCTTTGTGCAAAATACAAGGAAACTCATAAGTGTGCTCCTCACTCCACTGCCACTCGGCCTGAATCTGATAGAACAACACAGACAGTAAGCTGTTTGGGTGAGGGGAATGGGCTTTGGGTTGGCATAATTCCACCCATGTTGGCCCCTACAAGCAGACAAGTGAGCAGGAAATGTATCCTGACTTTGAGCAAATAGTACCAAGAACCTATAATAAAATAATTATTCCTAGTTTCCATTTGTTACAAGGCTCTCTCAGAAACGTAGAAGGACTTTTGTTAAAACAAAACTGGTATCACTTTAGATTCAGTGTTCCTAATACACTGTACGTACCATGAAATTACCTGTTGTGATAGACAGCCCGACCACAGACAGACAGACACCAGATGTCGAATACCACACACGTTTATTAAATTATTTACAGTGTCCAAACAGTCCTGCACCACACACAGTGCTCCAGCACCAAACACCCTCAAACATGGGCCTTTAAATGTCCGTGGGCCGCCTTTCTTCTCTCTGTCTCTGGAGCTTCATCCTACTCCAGCACCTGACTCTCGCTCCTCGACTGTAGGAAAGCGGCCCCTTTTATAATCACCCGGACGTGCTCCAGGTGCTCACTGTCGTTTTTCTGGCGACACTTCCTGGTGTGGCGGAAGTGCAGATCTCCCGGGCTTTATGAGGCTTGGGGTGCCTCCTTACAGTAGCCATTTGAGCCTCCCTGCTCCTTCCCCGTGGTCCCCTCACTATCCAGGGTGGTTGCCCTCTTGTGGCCCGGGGGACATATAGATTGCCTTCGGGTCCTTCCAGGTGTCCCGGTTGGGTCTGGCCCTGAGCCTCCTGCCACACTGTATAGTTAGAGTGTTATTACCTTGTACTTCCTGTGTGATATACAGTGTAAAGCTATCATTAAATTCTCAATTGAAATTGTTATTCCACATTATTTATTAGTACGTATATAAGTAAGTTGTGGAATAACAATTACAACTGAGTAGTTAATGATAGCGTTACACTGCGTATCTCACAGGAAGTACAAGGTAATAACACATAGTAAATCTGTCACTATACAGGAAATTACATGAGAAGTACAGGGATGCCTAATTGAAAGCAATACCACAAAACCATTGCTGCTTCAAAGTAGATGGTGTGGTTTTAATAGGCCTTTTCTTTTAGCTTTGGACCCCAGTACCCTACAGCCCTATTGTAAACTACAAGAACAGACAAAGCATTTTTAAATCTATTAAAAAAAAACTTCACTTTAGAACACATTTTTTCAAGTTGCAAATTAATATGCAATTAATATACCATAATTCTGGAAAAAAAAAACTTGTCTTGAAAAATATTGAATTTGTCCTTCAATAAATTTTCAGTTCATTCATTCATTCGATAAAGTTACTTTTTTTTAGTAATAATCTATGTGAAATCTACAGGAACAGTTTAAAGAAATACGCAGAAGTTTGACTAGTAATTGTACACCTGCTCGTGGTACTGGAGAGTGACGTGAGGTGCTAGTCAGATTTTTTCTGTCCTCTATGTAGGTGACAATAAAACTGACCTGGTAGTGTAGCTCAGATCATAGCTGGCCGCTGAGCAGAGATCCTTGAGATTTATAGTCCAACACCTTAACCACTAGGCTGCATTGGCTAAGGTTTCTTATGAATCCCCTCTCTTGCATGAACATTTTAAAGATACATTATTGTATGAGCCATTTCCTAGCTACATCTTTCCACCCATCCATTATCCAACCTGCTATATACTAACTACAGGGTCACAGGGGTCTGCTGGAGCCAATCTGAGCCAACACAGGGTGCAAGGCAGGAACAAATCCCCGGGCAGGGCGCCAGCCCACCGCAGGGCATATGCACACACACACCCACACACCAAGCACACACTAGGGACAATTTAGGATCACCAATGCACCTAACCTGCATGTCTTTGGACTGTGGGAGGAAACCAGAGCACCCAGAGGAAACCCATGTAGACACGGGGAGAACATGCAAACTCCACACAGGAAGGACCCGGGAAGTGAACCCAGGTCTCCTAACTGCGAGGCAGCAGCGCTACCCACTGCGACACTGTGCCGCCCTCGTAGTTACATAAGAATCATAAATCTTTTACTAAATGATAGAGCACAATCTATGGGAGGTTCCTAAAACCCCCATCCGTTGAATAGAATTTGTATATTCTAGCCATCTCTAACAGCTCTGACTAAACATTATTCTCAGTTAGTGATCAGCCTTGCCATGTGTAAGGTGTTGAGGGCACATGGTTTTAAACCGTGCCTTTCGTGCCTTACAAGCCTTTTTAGCCTTGCGTACCTTGTGTGCATGTTTTGTGTGTCAAGTAATAGGTAACACAATGCACTTAATTGAAAGTGCTGCACCGTACGCTTAAAGCGTACAGAAAAAGAAGTTAAGAATCTTTAAGTATAGAAACAACTAAAGTTTTACAAGAAAAGCTAAGTTTAGAGAAGATACATTTTTTGTTTGCTTTGCATTTTATTCTATGTGTGTAACAACTTTTTCTTTATTCTTGTGTGGATTATTTGCTTCGAATTTTCACTAAATATTTTAAAACGAACTTTTGGACTGAGAGATTTCTTTCGGCACGCGTTTTACCTGTGCTTGAACTCACCTTACACTCCGGCAGCTACAATTATGGTTCACACTGACATTTCTCCATGACATATCGATTGTTCATATATATTTCATTTGTTTATGTACATTTTGAACAGCTTGCCTTTTAGATTAATATTTACATTTTTCTTTTTAGAGATTGGCTTGTTATTGATCAGCTGTAGATTTAGCTGATGTAAAAAGAGGGAGTATATAGCAAAGTTTTAATATTAATATGATTCATTGATGAAGAAAGTGAGCTACCCCTACTTTATATTCAAAATGCCTGCAACAGCTCAGTGTCAGTGGCCCCTGTTAAACTGTACATCAACTTCGGTGTTTGAGTAGCAGCATTTTTAAAAAATTTTTATAGTGACTTTTCTTTTGATGAATGTAGATCTGTACAGCAATATAAAACTATGCTACCTTTTGATTATAAATCAGAAACATGTGTAGTGGTAATTTTAATTCCTAAAAGAAAGGTAGCATGGTGGCACAGTGGTTAGTACTGCAGTCTCATAGATCCCATCCTCCTGCCTGTGTGGAGTTTCATTTCTTTGTGGGATTCCCTCTTTTTTTTCTTCCCCATCCCCAAAGACGTGTAGCTGGGTTAGTTGGTAATGAATAGCCCTTAAGATGGACTGCTGCTTCATCCAGGGCTTATTGCTGCCTCGCATTCGGCTCTGCCAAATTGGATGAAGTTTGAGAATGTTAAGTTTATGAAATTAGTAGGTGCTAAGTAAGAGTCGAAAAACTTTATCCTGGGATGACCCCAAGCAGCTACAACTTTTGACTGACAGCAACCTTTTATTTAATCATTTAAGTTGTGCTTCCCAGCACGCTTACTGAATGAAATTACCTGTTTTTCTACTGTGTCTTCCAAATGTATTGAAGTCTAAATTACTGTTGTCATTGTCTAGTGAAGCAGTAGAGATTTCAAATGAAAAGGTGAGTGAGGCAAAAAGTACAAAATGCCACCTTCATATTTAGGCATTGCTGCACATATACTGTATGCTTTTGACGTTGTAGAATAATAGCACACATCCTTGTAGGTTTCATTCCTGTCTTTGTGGTAAGTGCAAGTAAAGTTATTGTTTGGTTTCAGCTTCTTTGTGTGCTTCCGAGTGTGCCAGGCCAGTCACCCATTGACATCATGTCACTATTAGACCATCCACTTTCAGTCTCCTCTGACCAGCTTCTTGGCTGTTTTGATTCATTGTCTTGTTGTGTGACAATGTTCCTGCATCTGAAAGTCCTTTCTTGCGCAGAAGCAGAAAAGCTTTATCTGGACACGTCAAGTCATTCACTCTACTACTTCACTAATTTGTTACATCAACATTAAAGATGCTTTAGCCAGATCAAAGGTGGTTCAGCATGCCCAAGTCATGACACCACCTCCATCTTGATGAAGTGGTGAACTCCCAATATAAAATGTCTTGTGCATCAGACTGCTCCCCGCCTTTCCCAGAGTCTGTCATAACTCCTCCATACAGTTGACCTCTTATTTTTGGCATACCAGTGAAGAATGCCTTTATGTTTTGTCTCTATCTTTGCGAAGACTTTGTGATATGACCTGATCAATGTAGACAGTCGCAGAGCGTTAGGATGTTTCTCAGCCTCTTCCAAACAAATGGAGAGAGGTGTGTAAGCATATTCTGCTGGCTCTTCTCTACATTTTTAGCAGAATCTAATCCCGTGTTTCTATTCTTGCTGCTGAAATTTAATTCTTGCTGTGTGATATTCAAAATGTTACTCTTGAAGTCTTCCACAAACATTAGACTTTAATGTCATTACTTTAGCACTGTGTGGTTTATGGCTGATTTCAGCAAGATTTTATTTTCCCCACAGCTCTGATAAAGTTTTCATCATCCACTGCAGTTCTTTCCTTTGTTGACCCAGTCTTTGGTATCAGAGCTTTATTTGTTTTCAAGATGTTCCAAATTGTTTATTATAAACTGCTCAAAAACATTAAAGGAACACTTTGAAAACACATCAGATCTCAACGGGAAAAGAAATCCTGCTGGCTATTTCTACTGATATGGACTGGGTAATGTGTTAGGAACAAAAGGATGCCACAACATTTGATGGAAATGAAAATTATCAACCTACAGAGGGCTGAATTCAAAGTGGAAGAATGATGCAGCAGGCAGGCTAATCTACTTTGGCGAAATTTCATTGCAGCAAATCCAAATCATACTCATTAGTTTGTTTGGCCCCCACTTGCTTGTATGCATGCCTGACAAAGTCGGGGGCATACTCCTAATGAGACGACGGATGGTGTCCTGGGGGATCTCCTCCCAGATCTGGACCAGGGAATCACTGAGCTCCTGGAGAGTCTGAGATGCAACCTAGCGACATCAAATGGACTGAAACATAATGTTGAGAGATGCTCTGGACACAGTGGCTCCCCTTAAAACAAAAGTGATCAAAACACACAGAAACTCTCCTTGGTTTAATGAAAACACAAGAGCTCTTAAATTAGAGTGTCGAAAACTGGAGCGCAGATGGAGAACAACAAAGCTACATGTCTTTCAAATTGCATGGACAGAGAGTGTTAAAAAATATAAAAAAGCTCTCTTTAAAGCTTGGTCAGAATACTATTCTACAATAATAGATAGCAATAATAATAATAAAAATCCTCAGGTACTGTTTAGAACAGTGGCTAAATAACAAATGAAAATTCAAATCTACAGTGCAAAATACCAATAGATATTAGCAGTACAGACTTTATGAACTTCTTCAATGAGAAAATTAAAAATATAAGATCCCAGATCTCAGCATTACAGTACAAACCAAATACTAGCTTAGCAGACCCTGTCTCACATTGCATTCAGCACTTTAGTAATTTTAATCCTGTAACTGAGCAGGAAGTCTTAACTTTAATTTCTAAAATGAAGCCCACTACTTGTTCCCTAGATCCAGTGCCAACAAAACTAGTAAAAGATGCAATGGATGTTCTTGCAGTGCCTATACTAAACATTATCAATAGTTCATTATTATATGGCATTGTACCTGATGCACTAAAAGTGTCAGTCATTAAACCATTACTTAAAAAGTCAGACCTAGACCCACATATACTAAATAATTATAGGCTTATTTCAAATTTACCCTTTCTCTCTAAAACACTAGAAAAAGTAGTCGCCAATCAGCTTCAGTCACACCTTACGCATTACAATTTATTTAAGAAATTCCAGTCTGGTTTCCGCACTGCTTATAGTACAGAAACGGCACTAACGATATTCTGATATCCTCTGATGAAGGAAACTCCACTGTAATTATGTTGTTAGACTTAAGCGCAGCACTTGACACCACTGACCATTCTATTTTACTGCACAGGCTAGAAAATGATGTTGGGCTTACAGGCCCTGTGCTCGCTTGGTTTAGTTCTTGTTTATTAAATCGATTCCAATACGTACAGAAATGTGCTGACAGTAATCCATCATTATACACAGAAGTTCAATATGGTGTCCCGCAGGGCTCAGTACTGGGACCTTTACTATTCTCAATTTACATGCTTCCACTGGGATCTATCATTAGGAAACATAATGTTAATTTTCACTCGTATGCAGATGACACCCAGTTATACCTTTCATTTAGATCAAATTAACTTTCTCCGATGTTCTTTAATTAGTTGTGTCAGTGAATTAAAGAAGTGGATGGATGAGAACTACTTGTCTTTAAATACAGGTAAAACAAAGATGTTAATTGTTGGAGGGAATGACGCTGATCACAACAATATTTTGTCATCATTTAGCTCAGTTGGAATCACCATCAATTTTACTGAATCAACAATTTCTGAGTTATCTTTGACTCTAGCATGTCATTTAAAGTGCATATTACAAAGTTGTCCAAATCATGTTTCTTCCATCTTAAAAATCTTGGGAAATTAAAGCGCTTTCTAAATAAACAGGATTCTGAGAAATTAATTCATGCATTTATTTCTAGTAGGATTGACTACTGCAATGCGGTGTTCACTGGCTGTTCAAACTGTTCTTTATACAGCCTCCAGTTAATCCAAAATGCTGCTGCAAGAATTATTACAAGAACAAGATTACATCTTGCCTGAAGAAGGGGCCTGAGTTGCCTCGAAAGCTTGAATATTGTAATCTTTTTAGTTAGCCAATAAAAGGTGTCACTTTGCTTGGCTTTTCTCTACAAGAACAAGAAAATACGAACACATAACTCCAGTTCTTAAATCTGGCTTACTTGTCTGAACTTATCATGACTTACAACCAGAGCGCACATTAAGATCTCAATATGCTGGTCTGCTTATGATTCCAAGGATTAACAAAATAACAGTGGGAGGTTGAGCTTTTAGTTACAGGGCCTGTAAACTGTGGAATGGTCTCCCTGCTACTATAAGAGATGCCCCTTCGGTCTCAGCTTTCAAATCCCGGCTGAAGACTCACTACTTCAGTTTAGCATATCCTGACTAGAGCTGCTGATTACCTGTACAGACTGCATCTCTGTTGTTAGTCATTAGCACTAAAACATAAGTAACATGATAGTTAGAATTGGATACTAAACCTCACCTATTCTATTTCTCTTCTCTGTACTCAAATGTGGCACTTGGTGCCACGGCCCACCTGCCAAGTTGTTTTGCCTTCCTAAATTAAAGTCATCCCTGATGGAGGATCGCAGGAATCATGGGAAAGAGGGGTCCTTTCATTGGATTAGCACTATTTCAGCTGGGGAATGGCCGAATGGGGGAGGCAGCAGGAGGTCCAGGAGGTCTCCAGGACTCTAAACAAATACAAATCATACAACCCCAATTCCAATGAAGTTGGGACGTTGTGTTAAACGTAAATAAAAACAGAATACAATGATTTGCAAATCCTTTTCAACCTATATTCAATTGAATACACTACGAAGACAAGATATCGAATGTTCAAACTGATAAACTTTATTGTTGTTTTGCAAATCTTCACTCATTTTGAATTTGATGCCTGCAACACGTTCCAAAAAAGCTGGAACAGGGACATGTTTACCACTAGGTCACCTTTCCTTTTAACAACACTCAATAAGCGTTTGGGAACTGAGGACACTAATTGTTGAAGCTTCATAATGTGCCACACTGTTAAATTCTGCTCAGTACTTCTAAAATTTGTATTTTTATACTGTATTGAGGATTTATTCTCTTTTGTGTATTGTACTGTATTGTATTCTTTTTGACACCCACTGCATGCCCAACCTATCTGGAAAGGGGTCTCTCTTTGAACTGCCTTTCCCGAGGTTTCTTCCATTTTTTCCCTACAAGGGTTTTTTTTGGGAGATTTTCCTTGTCTTCTTAGAGAGTCAAGACTGGGAGGCTGTCAAGAGGCAGGGCCTGTTAAAACCCATTGCGGCACTTCTTGTGTGATTTTGCGCTATACAAAAATAAATTGTATTGTATTGTATAATGTCCCAGAGGTGTTGTATTCGATTTAAGTCAGGCAAGTGAGCATGGGGGCCAGTCAATGATATCAATTCCTTCATCCTCCAGGAACTGCCTGTATTGTCTTGCCACATGAGGCCGGGCATTGTCAAGCACCAGGAGGAACCCAGTACCCACTGCACCATCACAGGGTCTGACAATGGGTCCAAGGATTTCATCCCGATACCTAATGGCAGTCAAGGTGCCGTTGTCTAGCCTGTAGAGGTCTGTGCGTCCCTCCATGGATATGCCTCCCAAGACCATCACTGACCCACCACCAAACTGGTCATGCTGAACGATGTTACAGGCAGCATAACGTTCTCCATGGCTTCTCCAGACCATTTCACATCTGTCACATGTGCTCAGGATGAACCTGCTCTCATCTGTGAAAAGCACAGGGTGCCAGTGATAGACCTGCCAATTCTGGTATTCTATGGCAAATGCCAATTGATCTCCATGGTGCCAGACAGTGAGCACAGGGCCCACTAGAGCAAGTATGGCCCTCAGGCCACCCTCATGAAGTCTGTTTATGATTGTTTGGTCAGAGACATTCACACCAGTGGCCTGCTGGAGGTCATTTTGTAGGGCTCTGACAGTGCTCAGCAATACAATATACTATATATACTTGTGAATATGTTCTACCACGGATAAATTAGGGCTTGGTTTTACAGTATAATTTCCGGCATTTTATAATGTTGGTCATATAAGTCGATTGCGGAAAACTCATGCTATTGGTCCAAGAGATTATGATATGCTAACTCCCACCTGAGAGAGTAACCCTGGAGCACACAGCCTTTTTTTCTATTTATTGTGCCTACGTGACCACACAACAATAACAACAACAACATTTATTTATATAGCACATTTTCATACAAAAAATGTAGCTGAAAGTGCTTTACATAATGAAGAATAGAAAAATAAAAGACACAGTAAGAAAATAAAATAAGTCAACATTAATTAACATAGAATAAGAGTAAGGTCCGATGGCCAGGGAGGACAGAAAAAACAAAAAAAACCTCCAGACGGCTGGAGAAAAAAATAAAATCTGCAGGGGTTCCAGGCCACGGGACCGCCCAGTCCCCTCTGGGCATTCTACCTCACATAAATGAAACAGTCCTCTTTGTATTTTGGGTTCTCACGGAAGGACTTGATAATGATACCTAATACATGGTAATACCTAAATTATTCCGAAGCAATGTCTGCACTGATTTGTGTTTTTTTGTATCTCACACCCTCATACACCTTTATCATAAGAGCATCCTTTATCTACAATGTTTGATCACAAGAAAATATGAAACTGGTTTTAAATTAAAAGTCATTGACATGGCAAAAGAAATGGGTAACTGTGCTGCTGCAACAAAATTCGATGTGTCTGAGAAACTGATTTGAGATTGGAGGAGGCAAGAAGATGTAAAAAAAAAAAATATATATATATATATATATATATATATATATATATATATATATATACAGTAATCCCTCGCTATATCGCGCTTCGACTTTCGCGGCTTCACTCTATCGCGGATTTTATATGAAAGCATAACTAAATATATAACGCGGATTTTTTGCTGTTTCGCGGGTTCTGCGGACAATGTGTCTTTTTACTTCCTGTATATTCTTCCTCAGTTGGTTTGCCCAGTTGATTTCATACAAGGGACGCTATTGGCGGATGGCTGAGAAGCTAACCAATCAGAGCACACAGTTAAGTTCTCCTGACTGAGAAGCTAACCAATCAGAGCACGCAGTTGAGCTCCTGCGTGCTGAATGCAGTGTTAACCAGGAAGTCTCATCTCGCTCATTCAGCATCAACGTGTTTCGCTGTGTAAAGATTTGTGCTCTTTAGTGTTTATCTTTGTGCATAGTCAAGCCCTTCATTATGGCTCCAAAACAATCTGCTACTGCTTCAGGGGCCGTGCCCAAACACAAGAAGAAGATGTTAACGATTGCCGAAAAGGTAAACGATTTGGATTTGTTGAAGGCTACGATTCTTTTTATTTAAAAAATAGGAAAGGAATATAAGATCTACGGCTGCAGTGTCCTTTTAACCAGGGTGCAAAACGAGTTGTAAGTGGATGTAATAAGGCAGTAGTCTGGATGGAATCTGCTTTAGGGATTTGGATTGAAGACTGCCAGAAGAAGAACAACGGCAGTGCTACACAATCGCCTGAAGTGGCTCCTTTACAAGGGCTGTAACGCTCTCCTTTGTTGTGCAGTAAAATTAAACTCATTGTTATCGGACAAGTCATCGTGTCATTGTTGGTGAGTAACCATAA
>JANRMT010062856.1:26456957-26508272 GCA_026402145.1 Polypterus bichir lapradei | reverse complement strand
ACAACAATTACATTAACAATCATGTTACGTTATTTTTAAAATTTTTCCTTTTCTTTTTCATACCTTCTTTAACACACTACTTCTCCGCTGCGAAGCGCGGGTATTCTGCTATACATTATAAATAGCATCACAGTTTTCTGCCTCAAGTGTTTATTGGATTTTTTTCAGTTCTCAACAGAGTGGGTGTGGAAACAAATTTTGATTTTGATAATGACTTTCAACTTTTATGGTTTTGCACTGACAACAACCTTTTTGTAATTAAGAACGTTAGTCTACGTGACTTTTTCTCAAATACCTCTGGTTTCAGTTTGGCTATAAACTAATAGGAGCTCCATTGTGAAGGTCATGCCACTGGTTCCAGGGCATGGAGTTCCACAGTATACAAAGAAACTCCTATGTTTCTGGGCTCTGCTCAGCTCAGAAGCTGGAGTGTAAGTGAACACTGACTTCTGGTGAGGGTTTCATTTCTATAGGGCTGAGACCAGAAGGGGCATGGTTTCATTCATGGACAACCCATAGGAAGAGTTTACCACTAAAAGGTTGATCTTCGATGGCTCATGAGACTTCACAGAGATTCTCATGTATGTTTTATTTAAGAATCAGCTTTGTCACTGATGTTTCTCCTTGAGAAACAGTTTTAGACAAAAAGGAGATGCGAGATACAACTGAGGTAAAAGGAGTTAACATTGGTTTAAAAAGCATAGTATATTTAGTGAGACTTCTTTCTAGACTTGTTTTATTCTCTTTCAAGACTTCACATTTTTTACTTACTATTAGACTTACACCATTACCAAAGGTGAATTACAAAATTTGAAATACAACCATTTACATTTCTTTTTTTTTTTTCATTGGAGCACAGGCAAACAAGGTGATTACTCATGGTCATGCAGTGGTGGGATTTGAAACCACAACCTCAGGCTTTGAAATCCAAATTCTTAACCACTACAACACACTGCCTGCCTTTTCTTCTACAATAAGTATAATCTAATTAGTGAACAATAAAAGTTAGAGCAACCAATAGTATTATTCAGAAGTAAGGGCTACAGCGTTATAATCCTAATAAAGTTTTTTATTTCTGCATTTCAGCATATATTACTGAGCACACAATGCAAATACTTAAACCCAGCCACAGGCATCCAGTGAAAAATTTTGACTGATCAACATACTGTCACAGATGTCTGGGGTTCTTACCCGGCCAGGATGCGTGAAAGGACCGGAAGGAGGCATTAATAGCTTCCGGGTCATGAGGGGACAACCGCCGTGGAGTATTAGAGGACCACGGGAGAAGAAACAAAAGCTTCTAACCCGTGGCAACCGCCAGGGGGTGGTGTAAGCCTTGTGGGACTTGGAAAACTGTCACTTCCACCACACCAGGCAAGTTGGTGGATGAACCTGTCAGGGATGCCCGGAGTGCTTCCGGGCAAAGGGCAGCACTTCTGTCACACCAGGAAGTGCTGCCGGAAGGCCGTCATCAGCCACCTGGAGCACATCTGGACGGGAATAAAAGGGGCCGACCTCTTACACTCAGGGATCTAGAGTTGAGAGCGGGAGCAGGACAAAGCTCCCAGGCGGAGATTGGTGGCCAAGGACTGAGGAAGAGAAGGATTATTGTGGTGATTTAATAGCTGTGTGCATTGTGCGTTGTTCAGAACTTTATTCCTGTGATTATTTGATGGAAAATAAATGTGTGACTTTTATAAAGATGTGGTTTCCGACTGGTGGTGTCCGGGCAAATATCAGAATACAAACAACAATACAAATTTCCATACTGGCTCGGTCGAGGCCCGGGTTAACAACGACCGCCACCAGTACTGTTAGCCAACAGGGTGCTGAAGGAAATTGGGCTACTACTGGCCAAAGAAGGAGAAGAAGAGGGGGGAGATGTATCCGGAGGCAGGAGGAGAGAAGGAAGGTAAAGAGAGTGGAACTGAGGGTAGGAACTTTGAATGATGGCAATATGACTGGTAAAGGGAGAGAGTTAGCCGATATGATAGAGTGAAGGAAGATTGATATGTTGTGCATGCAAGAGGCTAAATGGAAGGGGAGTAAGGCCAGGTGGATCAGAGGTGGATTCAAATTAGTCTATCATGGTGTGGATGGGAGGAGAATTGGGGTAGGGGTTATACTGAAGGAACAGTATGTCAAGAGTGTTTTGGAAGTGAAAAGACTGCGAGACAGAGTAATGATTATGAAGCTGGAAATAGGAGGTGTGATGATGAATGTTGTTAGTGCATATGCCCCGCAAGTTGGGTGTGCGATGGATGAGAAAGAAGATTTCTGGAGTGAGTTGGATGTGAGTTGGAAGTGATAGACAGTGTACCCAAGGGGCATAAAGTGGTGATTGGAGCGGATTTCAATGGACAGGTTGGTGAAGGGAATAGAGGAGATGAGGGAGTGATGGGTAGGTAATAAAGGATAAAGATGGAAACGTACTCACAAGCTAGGAGATTGTGTTGAGAAGATGGAAAGAGTACTTTGAGAGGCAGATGAATGAAGAGAATGAGGAAAAGAGAAGGTTGGATGATGTGGACATAGTGAATCAGGAAGTGCAATGGATTAGCATGGAGGAAATAAGGACAGAAAAAGTGTAATGGTACTGATTTTTAAGAATAAAGGGGACATGCAGAGCTGTAGCAACTAAAGAGGGATAAAATTGATGAGCCATAGCATGAAGCTATGAGAAAGAGTATTGGAAGATAGGTTAATAAGTGAGGTGATGATTAGTGAGCAGCAGTATGATTTCATGCCAAGAAACAGCACCACAGATGTAATGTTTGCCCTGAGGGTGTTGATGGAGAAGTATAGATAAGGCCAGAAGGAGTTGCATTGGATATTTATGGACCTGGAAAAAGCATTTGACAGGGTGAGCTGTGGTATTGTATGAGGAAGTCGGGAGTGGCAGAGAAGTACGCAAGAGTTGTACAGGATATGTACGAGGGAAGTATGACATTGGTGTGGTCTGCTGTAGGAGTGATGGATGCATTCAATGTGGAGGTGGGATTACATCAGCGATTGTCTCTGAGTCCTTTCTTATTTGCAATGGTGATGGACAGGTTGACACACAAGATTAGACAGGACTCCCCGTGGACTATGATGTTTGCTGATGACATTGTGATCTGTAGCGATAGTAGGGAGCGGGTTGAGGAGACCCTGGAGAGGTAGAGATATGCTCTAGAGAAGAGAGAAATGAATGTCAGTAGGAAGAAGAAAGAATACACGTGTGTAAATGAGAGGGAGGTCAGTGGAATGGTGAGGATGTAGGGAGTAGAGCTGGCGAAGGTGGATAAGTTTAAATACTTGGGATCAACAGAACAGAGTAACAGGGATTGTGGAAAAGACGTGAAAAAGAGAGTGCAGGCAGGGTGGAAAGGGTGGAGAAGAGTGTCAGGAATAATTTGTGACAGACGGTTATCAGCAAGAGTGAAAGGGAAGGTCTACAGGACGGTAGTAAATCCGGCTATGTTATATGAGTTGGAGATGGTGGCACTGACCAGAAAGCAGGAGACTGAGCTGGAGGTGGCAGAGTTAAAAATGCTAAGATTTGGATTAGGTGTGACAAGGATGGATAGGATTAGAAATAAGTACATTAGAGGGTCAGCTCAAGTTGGATGGCTGGGAGACAAAGTCATAGAGGCGAGATTGCATTGGTTTGGACATGTGCAGAGGAGAGATACTGGGTATATTGGGAAAAGGATATTAAGGATAGAGCTGCCAGGCAAGAGGAAAAGAGGAGGGCCTAAGAGAAGGTTTATGGATGTGGTGAGAGAGGACATGCAGGTGATGGGTGTAACAGAACAAGATGCAGAGAACAGAAAGATATGGAACAAGATGATCCGCTGTGGCAACCCCTAACAGAAGCAGCCGAACGAAGAGGAAGAACAGGAACAAGAAGACACAATACAAATACTATGAAATTGCAAAAAAAAAAATGCCAAGATTCAACTGGGAAAATCTGAGCCCATTGGGTGACTTTGCTGAGATCTCTGCTGAAACTCAACAAGAGACACTTGTGACAACACTTGGGTAATTTATTCAGGAGAAAAATCTGAGCAGCAAGAGACAAAAGAAATTTTCTCCTATTTATTTCTTTCTGATCTCACTGGTGACTAGAAGAAACCAAAAACATAGTAGGGAGATCTCTTTTTGATTTTTTGATTTCTATGAAAAAGTAAGTGAACATGTCAGTGTTCTGGATTTTTTGTCTTCTCCATTCTAAGGAAACAGAATGGACAAAAGTTAGTGGCAGTATCACACTCTTAATTACTGTTTTCACACAGCACAAACCCATAAAATGCTCACCTTGTCCAGGTGTTTGGCAATATACACTTGTAACATTTAAGTCATATTCTTGAAGGCACTAGCTAATGATTGTCACATTGCTACTATTTCAATGTATACTTTGTAAAAATGTTTTTATATTGATGCAGTTGTGTGCTGTTTTGACTTTTGCATGGTTTCTGAACACCGAACACAATATGGCACAGAGGCTGCAATGAGTGGACATAACAGGCTGGGGGTTCTATTTGTAAATGTTCTGAGAAAGAATCATTGTGAGCCTCCAGGATGGCTTCCAGTATTGCTCTGCCTGTTATTATATTTTCTTGGCTAGAGCCTATAATTTAACCATTATAACATCTGTAGGAAAACAGAAGTGCACATCTGGTATTATGCAGTAGTATGTTTTACTTACCAGTGCCTTTGGCCCCTTTACTTTATTCATGTTTTGTTATTTTGCAGCCTTATGCGAGATTATTTTCAATTCATTTTTTCTTCATCAAGCAAACATTCCATAACACAGAATGACAATGTGAAAACAGGATTTTAAAAATCTTTGCAAATGTATTTTAAAAAAAGGAAAATATCTCATTGACCCTTTCCTCAGTACTTAGTTGAAGCACCTTTTGCCAGTGATTACAGCCCGAAGGCTTCTTGGGTTTGACAGGACAAGAGTTACACACCTAGTTTTGGAGATTTTCTGCCATTCTTCTCTGGAGATCCTTTCAAGTCCTAGGTGAGGTCCCCCCAGCTGACTGCTGGTCTTTCCAAAGATGTTAGATTAGAACCAAGTCTGGGCTCTAGTTGGGCCTGTCAAAAACTTAAATGGGTTTAATGTAAAAATATTAATGCAAAACCAAGATTAAGGGTTGAGGTTGCAGATGGGAGAATTTCCATTTATTTAACATTTTTGAAAAAGTGTGTCGTCTACTGCTGGCAGTCTAAAGGTTTTCAAGACGCTCGTTATTCCCTTCCCCTTCCCTGTTGTCAGTACAAGGACTACATTTAATGATGTGCCAGTGTATGGAGTAAAATCAGTTAAATTTCTTCATGGTTGGCAGGGCTACTGAAGAAACAGACAGGTATGCCACCCTTTTAATTTTTCTGTGTTCCCTTTCTTTTTGTCCCCTTTTAGTGCTGTAGAAATGTCACTCTTTGGACATTGCTTATGGCCATACCTCTTGGCATTGCAATAGTGTTGAATCCTCAATTTTTGCAGAGTTTTATTCTGTTCCCATCAAACTCAGTAACATAACTGTCACAAAAGATGCTATTCATGTTAAAAGTGGGAAACAGGTTATTTAACAGTATAATTCCTGAAGGCTACGAAAAAACTCATAGTTCCAGGCTCACCTTAAATCCCTTCGCACCTCTCCATTCAACGTCTTTTGTGTTATAAATGTGTCGATCAGCATAAGCAGCAAGCAGCCTGCTATCCCATACTCCCAAGAAAACTACTGCAGAAAGGGCAAAAAGCTCTTCCAGCTGAAGCCTTGTTTATCTTAAAGTGAGGTACCGGGAGCTATATAGGCTAAAAAATATGTCGTTGTTTGGAACACATGCATTTCATGTGTGTTCCATGTCTACAAAGATATATGTAAGTGTAGGATGACAGGAAATGCAAGAAATGTTAAACACATACCTAAAGGGCAAACATTTTCATGTTTTAGTACTAACAACAAAATTTTGACATGAAGTGTATAATGTGTGAAGACTGACATCCAAATACCAAATAAACACTTTCACAAAAGGTACACGTATAATAAAACAAGTGCACTTTTATTCAAGAACATAACCGAAGAAAAAGTAACCGGCTTAGTGTACATTGTTGGCACAACTGCTTTGGTAGTACAGCAGTAAGAACTGTTGACTCATAATCAACAGGTCGTGCGTTTGATCCTGGCTGCTTCCTAGAATTAACATTTTGAGTAGTGAGCTACTCATATTGTTAGTATTATACAGTAAAAACATACATTTGACTTGAGTCTGCAACAGCCAGAGTAAATGTGTGGTACTTATAAAGGTTAGCATTTTTTTTTAATTTAGTTTTATTCTCTATAGTCATGTTCATGCTCCCCCTGATCCAACACTGCTGTTTCAAATAAAGATGTGCTATAACAGAGGTAAACTCAGATGAGAATGAGGGCTCTACTTGGGAGAAAGAGAACAGAAGCCCTCCCCACAAGAAACGTCCACTCACATATAAGAACAACACAGCTGAACCAGGCGTAATGGATGTTATGGTTCTGCCTCTCTTATAGCACGTTTTTATTTGAAAACAGCACTGTCGGATTGGGGGGAGTGTGAACGCAATTGAGAGAATAAAACTGAATAATAAAAAAAAACACTAACCTTTACAAGTGCTATAAATTTACACCGACCATTACAGACTCAAATCAAATGTATGTTTTTATTGTACAATAGTAACAATAAGAGGAGCTCACTACTCAAAATGGTAATTCTGGAGAACGCCTGGATTCAATCACCTCAACCTCTTGCTTATGAATCAGTAGTTCTTACCCCTGCGCCACCTAAGTGCTCATGTCAGTTTTGTACCCTAACCTGATTTCTTTTTCATCGGTTATATTCTTGAATAAAAGTGCACTTGTTTTATTATACGTGTACCTTTTGTGAAAATGTTTATTTGATATTTGGACATCAGTCTTCACACTTTATACACTTCATGTCAACATTTTGTAGTTAGTACTAAAACATAAAAAATGTTTGTCTTTTAGGTATGTGTTCAACATTTCTTGCATTACCTGTCATCCTACACTTACATAGATCTTTGTAGACACAGAACACACATGAAATGCATGTGTTCCAAATAACGATATATTATTTACCCTACACAGTTAACCTAATGCACACAACTATGGGATGTAGAGGGAAACATACACAAAGGTGGTGTGACTTTTACAGGAACAATAACCAGGTAGTGAATTTAAAGCCAGGAAGCTGGATCCATCAGACAGTAGCACTGGCATCCTGGTTAATGCGATTGTGGAACAGAATAATTACTTGAGGAAGAGTTGATTGATGGGGTTTGCATGGGGCTTGATGGTTAGTACCATTGTCTCACAGCACTGCAATCAGGGTTTGAATTTCAGCTAGCTCACTTTCTGTGTGGTGTGCAAGTTCTCCTGGCCTTGTTTGGCTTTTCCCTTAACATGTTTTAGTTTTCACTTTGAGAAATTTAAAATAAAAAAACCAACTCCCTCCCCTAAAAAAATAACAAAAAAAAAACCTGACAGGTAGATATTGTAAATGTGCAAATGGAAGAAACCAGACAGTAGTCTCACCTAACTGTGGTGTGAAAAAGAAGGAAAATAAATAGCACTTGCAGATGCAAAACTGGCACCTTGTCAAAACAAAAAGATGAATTCTTTGAGGAAGCTCTCTGTCCTCTTCAAGTGGTGGTCCCAGAATGAGCTTTGTCTGGAGTTGGTGCTTCTTGCTGGTTTTGTCATGTCTGGACATCTCAGAAGTGCTACCACGTCACTGCAAATGAGAGAAGTACAGCTCAAAGTCTTGTGTTCAACCAGCCAAGACAAGTATAAACAGAAAATAAAATTAGGTCATGGGGCTTGCCAAAATTCTCAGATGATTCTCTAATAATGCGGTGTACTAACAAGAGGGATGAGACAGAGTATAGAACTCAGATGGAGAACTTTGTTTCTTGGTGCAAAGAGAATTGTCTGCAACTTAACATCAGAAAATCCAAGGAACTTGTCATTGACTCTCATCACTCCAGACAACCTCAACACCCATTGTTCCAGAATGGATAAGAAGTGGTCCACTCCTACAAGTTGTTGAGGGTCAACGTCAATGACAGGATGGACTGGTCTCAGAACACAGAGGAACTCCTTAAGTTAGGGCAGAGCAGGTTCTTTTTAGTTAGGAGACTGCATGTCATGAATGTGGCAAACTTCACATCTTCTACAATTCTCTGATGACCAGAACAATTTTCTATGCTGTGGTATGCTGGGTCAGTAATATCACTTCAAGAAAGGCCTACCGAATCAACAAGCTAATAAAATGCTGCACATCCTCTCTCAGGCACACTAACACTGAGGACTTTCAGCCAACAAATTATTCAGAAGTGGGTCAAGAAACACCACAGAGGATCTATCTATCTACATTGGCTCCCTGTACCATCAAATATTAAGTTCAAATCCTTAATGCCTATCTACAGAGTAGATAATGGATCTGCACCTATCCATAAGGAGAAATTTGTGAGGTCCTGTGCTCCTTCGTACCCACTCAGGTCTGCTAATGAATGGCATCTAGTGATGCCACCTCTGTGTGGCATCAAATCTCAGTCCAGACCCTTCTCATGTGCAACTCTTAGCTGGTGAAACAAACTGCCAACAACCAACCAAACTCCCGTACTGTATTTAAGAAGACTCTCTTGATCTGTGAATATCTGTCTAATTGATAATGATTTTGGTTTAGAGTTCTTCACTTATGATCGTCAATTTTTTAATGTTGTTCTGTAACACTTGTTTCAAAACAGTCCCTCAGACTAATGATTCTTTGATTATATTACCCTCTTCTCTAAGTCACTTTCGATAAAAATGTCTGCTAAGTGAATAAATATAAATGTAAGAGTTTGCTTAAGGGAGCTGTCTACAAGCAGATAAAGCTGTACAGGAAGTCTTGGCTTGTTTAAAGCAACTGTCCATGTTCAGGTAAAGCTGTACACATCAGTTGCTGTGAAGCAGACACACAGAAGTTTGATTTTGCTTAAGTCCCCAGCATACACGGGTGCTATAAAACTAATATACAGGGTGAGCCAAAAAAAGTACTACAATTCAAATGTTCATTCTACAAAAACACTTCCAGATAAACTAAATTTCATTATGACACAAAAAAGGATATACAAAATAGATTTTTCTCACTGTGTTTTAAAAATGATGTCTCCAAGGTTGTGGCCATCATTAGCGATACACTCAAGACATTTTTTGAATGCTCACATGACTCGGCCAGCCATTTCAAGGGGTATTTCATGAATAACGTCCTTGAGGGTTTCAAGGTTTTGAGGTCGGTGTGTGTTTACCTTTGACTTGAGATAACCCCACAAGAAGAAATCACACGGAGTGAGATCAGGCAAATGTGAAGGCCATCCAACATCACCGTGCAGGGATATCAGCTTCCCTGGAAACATCTCCAGTAAAATTTGCATGGAGCTGCTGCTCCATCCTGTTGAAACCAGGCATCCACTACATCCATTTCTTTCAGGTGGGGGCACAAAAAGTTCTCTAGCATTTCAATGTGACATTCTAAAGTGATTTTGACTGTTGCTCTACTACAAGGCCTACAATGCCAAATATGTATGTTCGGAAGGTGCGTTGCGTAGTGACAATGGATTCGGTTTTTTTTTTAAGAACGCTTCGACAACAAAAGCACACTCCAAAGCATGTTGCCAAATGAAAACTACAAGGGATCGCCTATCAACGGACCCCCACCCCAACCCATTCGGCTGCCTCTACCTCACGCAATGACCTTGAGAAATGTGGAACTTCATTTTGGCTCACCCTGTACCTAACATTCATGAACACACCATGGTTAGCTATAACAATGTAGCATTGGTGAACCAAACTAATAAAGATGTCAACTTGCATGATAATATATTCAGAATGCATGAGTTTGCTCTCTGACAGAGTGGCGCAGTATCTTGAATTGGATTGTACTTTGTGATGGGCTCCAGATTGCTATGATCCTGAAGTTTATAAAGCAGTTTTAACAAAAATAGACATACCTTTTTTCCTTGAAGAAGCTGTAAAGCAGTTCTAAATTAGCTCTTTCTAAAATATGCCACATGTAATGTATAGAAACTGTAATCAGTAATTAGGATATGTTTGTGATTTATGCTTTAAATTGTTATGCAGAAAACACCTTATTTTTTCTGTATTTACAGCTAAATTTAACTCTCAACTGTACCTACTGTACATATTAAAGTGTTTTAGCTTGAACTTGGAATATGAGATTCTATATGAACCTGGAAACAAGGTCTCCATTCAAATATAATAATTCAGAGCCAAGATGGAGTTGCAGGTCAAGCACAACGTCTTTAATGTTACCCAAGAACGTGCCAAAATATTCTCTTTACAGAGAGGGATATGAAGATTTATCAATAAGTACACTATATAACTGATATTTAAATAGGAAAATCAAAAAGGACAGGTCACACAACTTACTGTTCATGTGCTCTCTCTTGCTTGTTGAGTTTAATCTGTCATGATAGTTCTATTTTTCAGAACTGTCTTGTTGGGATTCAACATGGTAGGCAGGATTTGAAGCTTTTCTCCTCACCAGGCCACTTTGATACAGCTGGCGAACCAGAACTTCGGCCACAGACAAGAAGCTCAACCAACGATCCTGTGGCATTGGAGATTCCTGATCTGGTGATGGTTTGCCTTCCTGTGCCCTGAAAGTTCTTTGAGTGAAAACCTGAAAACCAAGAGTGAGGGAGCTACCTACAATCACGTGCTCATTCAGGAAGTGGTCCCCTGAGGCAGAGCAGGCTCTGAGAGACTGCTTTGGAACTATGGACTGGGATATCCTGCAGGGATCACATAGTGAGAACATTGAGGAGGTTGTTGACTGCACTACTGACTACATCAACTTCTGTATGGACATTGTAGTTCCAGTAAGAACAGTACGCTGCTATGCTAACAACAAGCCATGGATTACAAGTGACATCAAGGGCCTTTTGAACCAGAAGAAAAGGGCTTTTAAAGGCGGTGATCAGCATGAGCTCAAGCACGTGCAGAAGGAACTCCGAGTCCAGCTCAGGGCGGCGAAGGAGCAGTAGAGGAGAAAGCTGGAGCAGAAGTTGCAGCATAACAGCATGAAGGAAGTGTGGGATGGGATGAAGATCATCACTAGCTGCAGCTCAAAGCAGGGTGCCACCATCGAGAGAGACGTGGAGAGAGCAAACCAGATGAACAACTTCTTCAGCAGGTTTGACCACCATGACCCACTCTCACCTTGGAGTACTGCACCCTCCACCCAGCATAGGAGAGAGTTTCCCCCAACCCACAATTACAGCATCCCAGGTAAGCAGAGAGCTGAGGAGAATTTGTGCCAGCAAAGTGTCCAGGGTTCAGATGGGGTATTGCCACGACTGCTGAAGGCCTGTGAGCTGGAGCTGGGGAATCCTCTACAGCACATCTTCAACCTTAGCCTGGAACAGGGGAGAGTCCCGAGGCTTTGGAAAACATCTTGCATCACCCCAGTCCCAAAGGTATCACGTACGAGTGAGCTGAATGACTTCCAGCCTGTTGCTCTGACATCACATGTGATGAAGATCATGGAGCGGCTGCTGCTTCACCACCTGAGGCCACAGGTCCGCCACGCCCTCAACCCTCTGCAGTTCGCATACCAGGAGAAAGTGGGAGCGGAGGATGCCATCATCTATATGCTACACCGATCCTTCTACCACTTGGACAGAGGCAGTGGTGTTATAAGAATTATGTTTCTGGACTTCTCTAGTGCCTTCAACACCATCCAACCTCTGCTCCTCAGGGACAATCTGACAGAGATGGGAGTAGATTCATACCTGGTGGCATGGATCGTGCACTATCTTACAGACAGACCTCAATATGTGCGTCTCGGGAACTGCAGGTCTGACATTGTGGTCAGCAACACAGGAGCGCCGCAGGGGACTGTACTTTCTCCGGTCCTGTTCAGCCTATATACATCGGACTTCCAATACAACTCGGAGTCCTGCCACATGCAAAAGTTTGCTGACGACACTGCTATCGTGAGCTGCATCAGGAGTGGGCAGGAGGAGGAGTATAGGAGCCTAATCAAGGACTTTGTTAAATGGTGCGGCTCAAACCGCCTACAACTGAACACCAGCAAAACCAAAGAGCTGGTGGTGGATTTTAGGAGGACCAGAGGTGACTGTGTGCAGAGGGTACAGACCTACAAATACCTGGGAGTGCAGCTGGATGATAAATTGGACTGGACTGCCAATACTGATGCTCTGTGCAAGAAAGGACAGAGCCAACTATACTTCCTTAGAAGGCTGGCGTCCTTCAACATCTGCAATAAGATGCTGCAGATGTTTTATCAGATGGTTGTGGCGAGCGCCCTCTTCTACGCGGTGGTGTGCTGGGGAGGCAGCATAAAGAAGAAGGACGCCTCACGCCTGGACAAACTGGTGAGGAAGGCAGGCCCTATTGTGGGCATGGAGCTGGACAGTTTGACATCTGTGGCAGAGCGACGGGCGCTGAGCAGGCTCCTGTCAATCATGGAGAATCCACTGCATCCACTGAACAGGATCATCTCCACACAGAGGAGCAGCTTCAGCGACAGACTGCTGTCACCGTCCTGCAATACACAGTACACATGTCACCACTGGACATTGCTTTGCATGGCATCCTACATGGTAGAACATTTAAGCTTCTGTTTTTAATCCCCAAAAAGGCTTGTATTCCTATATGTCTGTCAAACTTTATTTGCATTCTGCTGTAGATGTTTTGATGGTGTAGTCATGTGCTTACTGTATGTATGTCTTCCCGGCTATGTCACAACTCTCAATGGTGGGCTCACCAAACAGGCAGATGCAGGTAGAACTGCTGCTTGTGACACGTCAGGGCAGGATCCCTCATGCCTCATTGTCATAAACGCCTCAGGCTGCTAACATTCTCTTAATCACTTCACCTTACTGTACACTCTCCTACACATTTAACTTAAGCTCTTGAAAATTACACAGCCTACATCGGGCTTTGATCTTCAAAGAAAGATTAAAAACAGTGTGTGGTTCATTTTTCAATGAATAACACGAGTCACCTGGGAGTGAATTAATGCTTTTTGAACCTAAGATTTTGCTCTTGTGATCCTTTCTAAATACTTCATGGCCACTATGGATTGAAGTTTAAACATCCATCAAGTGCTCAGCTTATTTTACTGTAGCAGCTTAATTTAAGAATACAGAAAAACACAAAACAGCAAGTTTGTTGCAAGGTTATTCATAAATCCATCTGGTGCCTGAAGTCACTTGTTCTCATTCAGGGTCTTGAAATGGCCAAGTCCATTGCAGAGACCACTTTCTCATTAAGCACCAGCAATTTACCTAATCCCTGCATCTCTGGAGCACAGAAGGAACCACATTGGCACAATGGAGAGCATGCAAATGACACACACAATAATAATAATAATAATAATAATAATAATAATAATAATAATAATAATAATAATGTTTACCTGATGCGCTCATTGACTCTGGAGGCTGTGTCGTCATGTAGGACAGCACCATTCCTACAGATTGTACTATCACCACCAATGGGCCAGACATCGTGTTCCATGATAAGAAGAGGAAGTTATGCGTCTTCATCAATTTGACAATCCCAGATGACAGCAACATCCTGAGCAAGGAGGCAGAGAGATCATCAAATATAAAGACCTAGAGTTCAAAACCAGATGCATGTGGCAAGAGTGGCTCCAGTAGTCGTTGGCACACTGAGAACCAGCAAGACTGGGTTCCAAGAGCAGTTGGACAAACTCTCGTGTAGAGTCCACATGAAAGCAATCCAGAAGATTGCACTCCTCGGTGTGGCCTTTATTCTTCTATGAGTTCTCAGCTAAACAACAAGCTGAATTCAAAGCCTGAGAGGTCTGGTTGACCTCTGGTAAATGCACCAGTGTAACATAGAGTGCTGAGAGGAGGGTATAATAATAATAATAATAATAATAATAATAATAATAATAATAATAATAATAATAATAATAATAATAATCCATCCATTATCCAACCCGCGATATCCTAACTACAGGGTCACGGGGGTCTGCTGGAGCCAATCCCAGCCAACACAGGGCGCAAAGCAGGAAACAAACCCTGGACAGGGCACCAGCCCACTGCAGTAATAATAATAATAATAATAATAATAATAATAATAATAATAATAATAATAATAATAATATAGCACCCTTCCCGTGCTGAAAGCACTTAACACAGACAGTAACTCAGCTGGGAATTGGCTTGTTTTCAGTCAGATTATATACACTCTGAGCTTGATGCAACAAACATACAAGAATCAGTTATAAAAGAGTTAAATGCTCAAATGACAGATCTAAAAAGCAACAAAGAAAAAGTGTGTTTTCAGATGTGAACTTTGTGATATAACAGACTTAGAGAGCGGGAGTCACAAAGGTTGACAAGTGCACGTGGAGAGTTGTGCAATAGGGCTTTAAAACAGCAAGACAGCATTTAGACCTTGCTGTAATCTGCTGATACTTTGTGAAGGATGGCCTGTTCAAGAAAGTGGAAGTGAGCTTGATGGAGCTTTACAACACCTTGGAGAAGAATGAAGAATGGGCTGAAATTCTCAAAATGCTACTTTGTGTTTAGCATAAACAAAGTCAAGTCATGTGACTTTATTGTTCAAACCATTCATACGCAGTATTGCAGGACACAGCATTATGAAATAACGTTCCCTAGGTCTGCTGTGCAAAATATACACAAACACAGGACAAGTGCAAGACAGGTAAAGAATTTTACTATACTCTAACTAGATAAATAAATAGTTAAAAATAAATAATAGGTAAAGTGAATAGATAATAATAAGCATGTTACACAATGTGTTGAGTCTTGAGTTTGAGCACATAACCTGCTCTGACAATTATCTAGCATTTGGATTTGGCATCTTGCGTTCAAGATCAGCTTCCCACCTGCCTTCGAGTATTATGAAGTCACACGGATACAAATAACACCTAATAACTATTTGAATCATCCAAAACCAACTGAAACTTTGTATTTTCTGTGCACCCCACAATGGGCTGACATCCCGGTCATTGGGAGATACATCTTTCTGTCCACTAATTTCAGAACAGACTTCAGATCCCTAAATGAGCTAAAGCTAATTTTTTACAATTGTAATGGGTAGATAAAACAAAGAAGTGCTCATATGAATTAACATTTAACAGTTTCATTTTTATAATTTCTTAAGAGTAAAAAAACTGTGTACTGCCTTATTCTGATGGCATGCAGTTAGAATAAAAGTAGCATTCACTCATCCATTTCTAATGTGCTTCTACCATGCAGAGCTGCCTGTCCTGGGTGGCATTGGGGTGCAAGGCAGGCAGTTCAATTAATGGTCCACAATAGTCAGCAGTGGTTCCTCATCCAATAGGGTCTAAAAAGGCCACTTGAAGCAGAGGAGTCTGATGACTGAAGCAGCTTCTTGACTGAACATCACTTCTGTCCATATGTTGTCCATACCTACTAATTCCCACTTGTAACCTTTGAAATGATGGTTTAATATTTTAGCTGATGTTTTTTTGATTTCACTAAGGTAGCCTTGATTAATAGAAATGGTTGCATAACTGGACCGGTGTAAGGAGTACGTCATGTTAGGTGATTTGTCTGTTTTCTATTAAATATAATTTTGCATTTGAATGTGGTCTTGCTTACCAAACCATTGAAGAGTGACGATGTGCCTACAAGTTAGAATTTCAATGTGCTTTCCAGGTACTGTATGTCAATACTTCCTTATTGTGGAAAACTGTAGCATCAAAAAAATAAAGTGAATATTTAACATGATGGCAGCCCTCCTCCTCTGTGCAGTTTGCATGCTCTCCCACAGTAAACTTATGAGTAAATTGGAATGAATGCGCGATTCAGGCTTCTGATGGACACACGTCCAGGGTTGATTACTGAGTTGCACCCAATGCTGCAAGCACAAGCTCTCCTATAAATCATAAGTAAAAAAAAGAAAAATGAGTTTGAGATAGTGGATGAATGTTTTGTAGTTGAGTTCCCTTTTTAAATTTTGTATCCACTTTCACAAATACATTTTTTCAAACACAATATAATAAAAATGCAACATGTTTTTGCACTCGCAGCCGACCACATTTTTTTATTTTCTCTGTTTCTCTCTTCTCTATTCTGAATGAATCATTTACACAAAAGTAACCGATTATGAAGAAATATGTACACATTTACCAAATGATTTGAAAAGGTACAGTACATTTTAAATTCATGAGCAGCAGTAAATGTCAATGAAAACAGGGCATTGAAGGAAACAAGCAGTTTAACTGAAGGCAAGAACAAGCCTCCAGAAATTAACTGCATTTACAGAAACACAGAAGCTCTTGGTGACCCTCTGGACCCCGTATGATGGGGTTGTACAAGCTGACTCATTTTCTGCATGCACCAAGGTTCAAATGGGCACTAGCTGTGTGGTGGCACAGGCACATTATCTCTATGGGCACTTGGGTATTTTTTACCCCTGCCCCCTCTGGATTTTCTCCTATATCCCAAAGACCACCCTATTAAAATGTCTGACAACACCGTAACTAAACTGACCAAGTGTGTGTGTGTGTGCGATGGACCATTGATGCCAGAATAGGCACCAGTGCTCAGTGGCTCTGGTTTGAAAATGGAAGGATGGATGGTCTCTGTATCCTCCAAAGGGCAAGCAACACTAGAAAACTAGGTGATTTATAAAAGGCCTAATGTTAGCCAAAAACTCCACAAAACAGGCAGAGGTGGGCAAATCTTGCAAACGTTAATGAAAAAGTAGCAGTTAAGACATGATAACATGTGTTATCAAGGTGCTGTGAGGGCAGCACGTCATCACTGAAGAAGGGTCTGTGCCACAGCAGGAGGAACAAGGCCAGCTTCTTGGGTGTCACTGAATTTCTTGGTAATTTAATCACATATTTGTTTAATTTTTAACTCACTTCTGCTTTATTTTTGCTAAAATCCAGACTGTTTGTTTTTCATATGGAGAGCCAACCGAGAGAGAGAGAGAAAGTGAGGTTTGGAACACACACTGCTATATCACATTGCTACACACTCCACACAGGGAACCACCTTAGGATCCCAAATTAAGACCCCAGCACAGCCACGCAATGGTTGACACCTCAGCATCAGACTAGTTCAAATGCAATGGAACAGTGTGAGTGTTTAAACAGTGGCTGGAGTGCCATCCTGCCCCCAATCCACGGGCTTACCCCGCAAGTTGGAGGACCTGCTTGCCGGGCTGGATGCAGGTTAACGTCATACCCAGGACAGAGCTATTGCAGGTTAAGGGCCTTGCTCAAGGGTAGAATGGAGCGGAATCTCTAGCCTCATATCCACCACTCTGCCCTATCCCAACTGGTACTAATAAATGTGCCCTACAGAAAATCATTGCTTTTGTTAAGGATATTGCCATTTTGTTATAAATACTAAGCTCAGGAAGCTGGAAGAACAGAGAACATGACTTCAAGTAAGCAGTAATTTAAATCGTCAGCAGTGCAGGCCAGAAAGTATCCAAGAATGCAAATATCATAAAGAAAAACTCTCGTCATTGGTTTGTGATTTTCAGAAATAATATTACTGTTTTCAACTCCTTGCTGGTATTCTTGACTTTAATTACTTGGTTAGTGTTTAGAACAGCAGATGAATTAAAATAAAAGGAAGAGTTGGCACTCACAGTGTTTCAGCTTCATACATATTGTGAAACCCTAATCCTAACCCTAAATATAAAAAGTGTTGGGGTCCCAAATGAGAACCCTCTTTAATCTTATTAAAGTGAAGGAAAACAAAAATAAATGAATAGCAAACAGTGGTCTTATTAGATCATTTCATCGATCTGGTTTAAATTGCTTCTGCAGGCCGCCTGGTTCAATCAGATGTGGTCCGATGAATGAATGCTGACTAAAGTCCCATTGTTTCTTGTATAACTGGATGACTGGAAGGGGTTGGAATCTCAGGGACAACAGGAAGTGTCATCATTTCTCTTTTGGCATGGAAGAGGAAGAGAGGTTAGAAACTGTGTTGGACCAAAACGATCCCCAGTTTACCTCATGAGCAGAGCCTCCAAAACATTCCCTTAAGACATTTGTGCATGGCAAAACATAAACTTGAAGACAGAGAGATATTTTCATTAGGAGACCAATCCCCAGAAGAAATAAGATTTCAGTTAATTCATTAGAGGAACAGGAGGAGAAATTGCAGGCAACACATCATCCCTTTTGCTATTATTTCAAGGAGTTAGCTCCTGGTTATCATGTATAGTACCAAGAGGTTGTGACAAGTGCCAGGATGGAATACTGAACAAACAAGTGACCATACCCTGAAATTCAGGAAGCACAAAAGACAGTACTGTATACTAATGAGTACTGCAAGACGCTACAAGGACGCAAGGAAAAACTTCTGGCACAGCAAAAATCTAATCATGCAAGTGGCTGTACAGATTGCCAGTAAGTATCCGCCCTCTTCAGCCACTGGTTTTGAATGCAGGAGAAGCTAGAATGTTTCCCTGGTATTAACCCTTTGCCTTGTTTAATGTATATCTGCATAACATAATACTTGATTCTTCAGCTGTACTCAGGTAAGTTGCTTCAGTAAAAAATGCCCAAAGCCTGGTGACAAGGCACCATTGATAACACCTTCCCCTTTCATCATCTTACTCAAGTTGTATTTACATTTGCCCAGTCCATGAGTGACCTCCTTATACTTCCCTTACCCACAATTTTTTACAAAGCTTACAATATTTTCAAATTTCTCAACCTCTAGCTCTCAAACTGTTTTTTTTTTTAATTTTCTCTTTCAATGTTTATGTTTGAAAATGGCCCATTTTGCAGCTCATACTGTGTCCATTATTCTCAATACAAGATAAATAACTTTAATATATGTGTTTAAATACAAGCTAAATTTATTTGCAAAATGTTGTAGCGACTAAAGGAAAAGAAACACAAAGTCTGTAATTCCCACATTTTTTGTATGTTTTTATTGAAACACTGAGAAGCTGAAACAGTTAATAACCCACCTGTACCCTGCTGTTTGGAGTCACACTTGTAAAATAAAAATAAATAAATAAATAAATAAATAATAAGTCTCAAATAGAGTAAGATGCTGTAATTCAGGGTGTTCATAAGAAATGTAATGATTTACTTCAAGAGGCAGAAGTATATAATAAACAAGAAAAGTTATGTCAGATTTTTAAAATATTAAAATGTGTGCTTGCTTCAGTTGAAATGTTTAAAGTCTAAATATTTTCAGTTGTGATAGACATTTGTCATTTTTTATCCTTTGATAGAGATCCACAGACTAGATTCCTGGTAGACAATCAAAAATCAAACATAACGTCATATTTATGACCACTGACCTTGAAATAGTCCAAATCAGGGGTGTGCAAAGTCAATCTTGGAGGGCTTCAGTGGCTGTAAGTTGCTTAATTAGAAAACAATCCTTGCTAATAATTCAATTTTATGGCTTGCTAATGCTGTAACTCTACCATGTCAGGCCATTCTCATATCCTAGATTTTTTTTACTTTCTAAGGATATATCTCTATTATTAAAGAGAATATTGACTTTTCCAGAGATTTTTACAAGTCTCGCCCTCCTCTCAACCATATTTAACCACGCCCATGGTCCTCTCCCCTCTCATTCGTGTGAATGCTTTTGTCAGACACAGTTCCTCCATTCTCAGCTCTTATAAATTTTTACGTTTTCCTCACTTTAACTTCCCAAATCTTACTAAGGAATTTCATCCTAAAGGGTTATCAACAGAAGAAATGAGTACACAGGCAATCCTAGCACAGAGAAACGATGAAGTCAAATTAATGCAAAAATTGTCGATTGGTTACACGGCAAATTGGTTAAATGCGTATTAACAGACTATGTTGATGGTGATCATGTGGAAGATGAAAACACCAAATTAAAATATCCCGAAAAATTTCTACAACCGTTAACACTGTCCGGTCTTCCACCGCACAAATTACTATTGAAAGAAGGATGTATCCAAGAAAGATAATGTACATCTTCCGCGGATAACATTACACAACAAAGGAGATCCTGATATGCCATTCGTATTAAAACATTAACAGTTTCTTGTTAGAATAGCTTTTGCAAAGACAATAAACAAATTTCAAAGCCAAACATTCAAAAAAGACAGAGCTTTAGGGTCTAGATGACCAAAAATAATTGAGAGACCCCAAACATTTGAGGTCTTCCATAACTAGAGATCAAGACAGATTGAGTAGCATATTAAATGTGGGTCTTTTTTCATACCAGTGAGTCAGGACGCACTGGATAAAAAAAGTAAAGGGGTTTCAAAGCATTTATAAGACATTCTTATGAACACAATATTGTTTTCCTTCTCTTCCTGACTTCTATATGCTTCACCCTCTGATTCTGAATTGCTATTTCCGTATCTCTCCATCCATGCCCTTATGCACCCTTCTTTTTCCTTCATCTCCTCTTCATTACTCTTTTTTCTATGCTGCTCTTCCCCCTGGTGTGCACACCTTCTTCCCCTCAAGTAGAATAACTATAGGAGGTGCAAGAAGGCTACAATCTTCTAGAGGTGGCGTCCATGAGGCCCAGGGGCCAATTGTGAATATGGAATTGTTGTTTCACAAGGTTTAATTATAAACATGTTTGCCTATCTGATATCTGAATGAAAGGCTAGTGGTGTTGTCATTCCCACAAATCCATATAACTTACTTATGACTATTGATGTTTTATGTCAGGGGTGCCCAAACTTTTTCAGCTTGTGGGCTACTTTTAAAATGACCAGGTCGAAATGATTTACCTACATTAAAAATTATATATATATATATATATATATATACTAGCAAAATACCCGCGCTTCGCAGCGGCGAAGTACTGCCTTAATATTTTTATTAAGAAGACAATTAAACCTTTTTAAAACTGAGGGAAAATATACCAATAATTATTTGTTAAGGATCTCTTTGTATGCCACGTTGTCAGTTCGGCCCTCCAGTTGTAATATGACCAAGCTGTAGCTGTGCGCTAAGCTTACTCTTGAGCATGCAACGTACAGTTGGCCATGTGAACAGTAATCTTGTTTCAAATCTCACAGCTTGGATTGCAGCTGTCATAATCGGTTTGAGTTTCATGGTTTGTTTCAATTACGACAGTATTTGTAGGACTTGTGTTGAAGAGACATTCGGCATCTGTCAAGCGTTGTAAATATACAACCAGTTTGATTGATAACTTCACATCCAGCTTTTGAGAGTTTAAACATTTCTAAACATCAAAGTGTCCACTACTGAAATCGTCACCTGTGAATCTAAGATGTTTAAGTGGCATTGGCGGTTGTCCAAAGGTGTAAAATATTTGGCCATTTCAGTACACTTAAGCATTTCACTCTTCTAGTGCTCCTGTGTAGTATAATTATCTCCTGTACCGTCATCAGTCCACACCTTGAACCTGTCCCAGTCATTCAATACATAAGACACAATGTTCCTCCGGATATCAAGAGTGAGCCTGATATGGCCGTGCAATATGTAACAAAGAGAATGGAAAAGGCAGGTGCCATCTCCGGGCATGGAAACCACTCGGTAAGTGACAGTTCTTTGATCGATGGTGATCACCTCGATAGACATGTTAATGGGGGTACGGTTGGAATGATAAAGGAAATGGGTACCTGAACAATGTAAAGTAAGTCTAAAATACCTACACAATAACTATAATCGTAATAAATGAACAATAAAACAGTGGAGAAGCCGTGGATTAAATAAAAAGGCTGTAGTTATCAGCAGGGAGACGTGAATACCGTGGCGAAGCAAGGAAGGGAATGTAGAGACTGGAGCGACAGACGGCCTTATATAGGCAGGCAGCCAACAACGTGGGAGGCGTTGGGATGGGAGACCCAACGCCGCCTCACACGGTGACCGAGCTGCAGGCTATGGACGTATATATGTACGTAAGTAGGATTCAGTTAGCGTTGAGAACCCGTGTACCAAATTTCTTGAAGATGCGCCCATAAGTAACAAAGACCGTTGAAAAGTTCAATATGACGGCCGACAGTGGCATCATATCACTGAAATAAGTACCAAATTTCAGCCTTCTACCTACACGGGAAGTTGGAGAATTAGTGACGTTGGAAAGTTCAATATGGCAGCTGACAGTGGCGTCACACCACCGAAATAAGTACGTACATTGGTTTCGGTTAACGCAGGGAAGCCGCCTACCAAATTTCGTTAAGATGGGGCCATGAATAAGAAAGTTCAAGATGGCGGACGCTGTTGATTGTAATGACCGTTACGAGTAGAATTTCGAAATGAAACCTGATTAACTTTTGTAAGTAAGCTGTAAGGAATGACCCTGTCAAATTTCAGCCTTCTACCTACACGGGAAGTTGGAGAATTAGTGATGTCTGGAAAATTCAATATGGTGGCCGACAGTGGCGTCATACCACCGAAATAAGTACGTACATCAGTTTTGGTTAACATAGGGAAGCCACCTATCAAATTTCTTGAAGATGGGGTCAGCCTTCTACCTACACGGGAAGTTGGAAAATTAGTGACGTTGGAAAGTTCAATATGGTGGCCGACAGTGGCGTCATACCATCGAAATAAGTACGTACATCGGTTTCGGTTAGCACAGGGAAGCCGCCTACCAAATTTCGTGAAGATGGGGCCATGAATAAGAAAGTTCAACATGGCGGACATTGTGAAAATTAGTGACGTTGGAAAGTTCAATATGGCGGCCGACAGTGGCGTCATACCATCAAAATAAGTACATACGTCAGTTTCGGTTAGCGCAGGGAATCTGCCTACCAAATTTCGTGAAGATGGGGCCATAAATAAGAAAGTTCAACATGGCGGACGTTGTTGACCGTTATCGACCGTTATGACTGTTACGTGTAGAATTTCGAAATGAAACCTGCTTAACTTTTGTAAGTAAGCTGTAAGGAATGACCCTTTCAAATTTCAGCCTTCTACCTACACGGGAAGTTGGAGAATTAGTGATGTTTGGAAAATTCAATATGGTGGCCGACAGTGGCGTCATACCACCGAAATAAGTACGTACATCAGTTTTGGTTAACATAGGGAAGCCACCTACCAAATTTCTTGAAGATGGGGTCAGCCTTCTACCTACACGGGAAGTTGGAAAATTAGTGACGTTGGAAAGTTCAATATGGTGGCCGACAGTGACGTCATACCATCGAAATAAGTACATACATCTGTTTCGGTTAGCATAGGGAAGCCGCCTACCAAATTTCGTGAAGATGGGGCCATGAATAAGAAAGTTCAACATGGCGGACATTGTGAAAATTAGTGACGTTGGAAAGTTCAATATGGCGGCCGACAGTGGCGTCATACCATCGAAATAAGTACATACGTCAGTTTCGGTTAGCGCAGGGAATCTGCCTACCAAATTTCGTGAAGATGGGGCCATAAATAAGAAAGTTCAACATGGCGGACATTGTTGACCGTTATGCGTAGAATTTCGAAATGAAACCTGCTTAACTTTTGTAAGTAAGCTGTAAGGAATGAGCCTGCCAAATTTTAGCCTTCTACATAGATGGGAAGTTGGAGAATTAGTGACATTGGAAAGTTCAATATGGCGGCTGACAGTGGCTTCATACCACCGAAATAAGTATGTACATTGGTTTCGGTTAGCGCAGGGAAGCCACCTACCAAATTTCGTGAAGATGGGGCCATGAATAAGAAAGTTCAAAATGGCGGACATTGTTGACCGTTACGCGTAGAATTTCGAAATGAAACCTGCTTAACTTTTGTAAGTAAGCTGTAAGGAATGACCCTGCCAAATTTTAGCCTTCTACCTACATGGGAAGTTGAGTCAGTCAGTCAGTCAGTGAGTGAGTGAGTGAGGGCTTTGCCTTTTATTAGTATAGATATATATATATATATATATATATATATATATATATATATATATATATATATACTGAGTATACTTTATACATAAAATATATGTTGTTGTACCTTGCATAAATGAATAACCTTTATGGCACAATAACAATTCAAGACATTTATGGTCACTGCAGTATTTGGATTCAATAATCTTCATGTGGGAAAAGGCTGACTCGCATAAATAAGTAGAGCCGAATAATGCAGTCAAGGAGCTTTTGAATTCAGCCGAGTGAAAAATGACGGCTGTCCGATTAACTGCGATTTTAGTTCCCTCTCCTTTCTCTTTCTCAGATCGCTTTTTGGAAGGACATCAGTTTCGCAGTTTTTATGAACAGTTTGAAAGTGCCTTTCCACATTTTCCTTCTTTGGAACAGCAATGATAGATTGACAGATCAGACAAACGCTCTTCGATTGTGACATTGTGAGAAAAAAAATCCTCTTTCAATTCCACATCCAGCCCATACCCTCCCTAAACATTTTTTTTTAAAAATCCCTTGTTTAGCCAATATAAATTGGAAGGCTAACTAAATCATAGCCGGAGTTTTGCAGTAGCTTGCGCATTTCATCGTGTGTGCGGGATGACCAGTGTGTTAGAAGAAAAGAAATCTCAGAATGGCTGCCCTGTATGTCAATCAAGTGGTAAATGCCATAGGCAGGATATATGATAGACTAACGTTTAAAAAAGGTTCTTTTGGAATGCAATGCGATCTACCTGCACTCCCTTTGCGATCTACCGGTTGATCGCGATCGACGCATTGGGCACTCCTGTTTTATGTTGTTGAATATTGTTAATGATGGTCTTTTTTAATTGGATTCAATATACTTACACATGGGGGAATAATTTGTTTTTGAACTAGTACCCAACTAACTCCAGCTATGCTTCTGTTCAGTGCTATCTATACAGTAATTAAGCAACATCTTTTAACAGATGTGTGCTCCCCTAATATTTGGTAGGCAGTCATCAACCTTAAGTTTGATTACAGGGCATCACATTATAAAAATATTGAAGAAAAAGCATTTGTTTAAAGAATCAGAGCATAAATCAAAGTAACTTATTAACTGTTTATTATGTTTACTGTACAACTTACAGGTGGCTGTAACAGTTAATGATTCTCTTTAATATGACGTTTAGCATGTGAGTAGAACTAAAATGAGGGCTGAGTGTCAGAGATAATGATGTGAAATACTGGGGCATCTTAGGAAACCCTTCTGTCTCCCTTGCTGTTTCCCCTCTACACAACTGACTTCCAGTAGAATATCAGCTGTTGCCATTTACAGAAATTCTCATTAGACTTCTACATCATAAGGTTGTATTGATAATGGAGATGCAGCAGATTACATGAGGCTGGTGGAGGACTTTGTTTTTGGTGCAGCTGCACCTCAATATCAAAAAGAAAAAAAGAGTTGGTGGTGAACTTCCAAAATGTCAAGAAGTCCTTGAGACCAGTCATTAACCAGGTGGAGGAAGTGATGGTGGTGCAAAACTATAATACTTGGGGGTCCATTTGAACAGCAAGCTGGACTGGTCTGACAACACAATGGAGCTGTATGAACAGGGGCAAAGTAGACTTTACTTTCTGAAAAGGTATTTTGATGTATCCATCTAGCTACCGGAAATGTTTTACCAGTCCATTGTTGCCAGAGTGTTGTTCTATAAGGTGGTCTCCTGGGGAAGCAGATGGAGTTCAGGTGATCCAAAACACCTGAACAAACTTATCGGAAAAGTCATCTCCGTAACAGGACTGACCCTGGACACTCGGGAGACTGCTAAGGAAAAGGTGATGTTGGCAAAATTAGATGCCATCATGAAAAATTCTATCTGCTCCAGGTGGTGCTTTCTTTATATATATAAACTAGCAAAATACCCGCGCTTCGCAGTGGAGAAGTAGTGTGTTAAAGAAGTTTTAAAAAAGAAAAGGAAACCTTTTAAAAATAACGTAACATGATTGTCAAAGTAATTGTTTTGTCACTGTTATGAGTGTTGCTGTCATATATATATATATATATACATATATATATATATATATATATACACACACACACACACACACACACATATAAACATATATATACATATACATATATACATATCTACATATATATATATACATATAAACATCTACGTATATATACATATATATACGCATATCAACATATATATACACATACATATACACTCATACATACATACACACACATATACATATACACATACATATACATATATATATACACACATACACATACATATTGTAGCGCTCTGGGTAAATAATAACAGGAGCACTCGCAGCTGTCAGGGCCTCTTCAGTTTTATTGTTTAGTTAAATTGGTCGTATACAAAAGTAATGGGGCAATCTCCTTGACTCCGGAAATCCACTCACTCCCAGCACCCACCAGGAACCCAAACACACACCCAAAACAAGAAAACACACCCCCCACAAGGTGTGTCTGCCCCTCCCAATTAGAAACCTTCCCTTCCAGTCCTCCTTCGCCCTCAGACAAGGCTAGAAAGCATTGCCTGCACGTTACAATATATATATACACACATACATACATACATACACGCATATATATATACGGGTATATATATATATATATATATATACATATATATATACATATCTACATATATATATATATATATACATATCTACATATACATATACTGTATATGGCAAAATCACCGCGCTTCGCAGCGATGAAGTACTGCTTTTAAATTTTAATTAAGAACAAAAGAAAACCTTTTTAAACTGAAGGAAAATATACCAATAACTATTTGTTAAGGATCTCTTTGTATACTACGTTGTCAGTTCAGCACTAATATGACCAAGCTGTGCGAGCTTACTCTTGAGAATGCAACGTATAGTTGTCCAGGAGAAAAGCAATCTTGCCTCGAATGAATGGCAACCTTTTGTAGGGTGTGTCCCTGAGACTTATTAATTGTCATCGCGAAGCAGGGCCTTACTGGAAATTGGAGGCATTTGAATTGAAATGGGAGATCAGAGGGTATAACGGTGATGCAAGGAATACATTCAGAGTGTGGCGCTCTGCTGTTTTTTTGTGAAGTTGCCTTTACACAGCTTCTCCGCTGTTTTATAAACGAACACCATATAAGGCCGTCCTTTCTCCTTGCTTCGCGGTTCTCTACTGTTTTATTGTTCGTCTATTACGATTGGTATAGTTATTGTGTAGCTATTTGAGACTTACTTTACTGTTCAGGTACCCATTTCCTTTTTTTAATCCGCGGCTTCTCCGCTATTTTTTGTTCGTTTATTACGATTATAGTTATTTATTGATTCCCTTCTTTCGCTGACTGCCCTGCTCATATAAGGTGCTCCGCTGTTTTTTTGTGAAGCAGCTTTTAAACAGCTTCTCCGCTGTTTTATAAACGAACGCCATATAAGGCCATCCTTTTTCCTTGCTTTGCCAAGGAAGCAGCCTTTTTATATAATCCACGGGTTCTCCGCTGTTTTATTGTTCATTTATTACGATTGTTATAGTTCTCTTTGTATACCACGTTGTCAATTCAGCACTCCGGTTGTAATATGACGAATCTGTGCGAGCTTGCTCTTGAGAATGCAACGTATAGTTGTCCTGGAGAAAAGCAATCTTGCCTCAAATCAATGGCAACCTTTTGTAGGGTCTGTCCCTGAGACTTATTACTTGTCATCGCGAAGCAGAGCCTTACTGGAAATTGGAGGCATTTGAATTTAAATGGGAGATCAGAGGGTATAACGGGGATGCAAGGAATACATTCAGAGTGTGGAGAAACTCTAGAGACAGTGTGTGTATTAACTTGTGGATTTTTCTGTGAGTATTTGGTGGCAGCGTGACGAAGTTGCTTCCGCAAGACCGCGTTAGCTGTGGAGCTCAGCTCGGAGACAAATGAAGTTTATGAAATGAGGTGAATGGGAGGGGAGATGATGACGTGAGTCCCCCACCCGCCTTAACTGTCAATTCCTCCTCAAACACAGTCTCTCGGATTGTGATGTCCACGGCTTTATTTAATGTTAGCTCAGACCCGGCATTTAAAAGTTTCTCTCGCACTTTTGCTGAGTTTGAGCCAAACATTATTCTATCCCTGACGATCTCAACTCTCCTTATATAAATCACTAAAAGAGAGGACTAAACGCTAAGGAAAAAGAACGGCAAGACCGCGTCAGGTGCGGAGCGAAATGAAGTAAATGGAAGGGGAGATGATGACGTGACTCCCCCACCCGCCTTAACTGTCAATCCCTCCACAAACACAGTCTCTCGGAATTTGCATAAGCACAGTCCTTCACCAGCAATTTTAACTTAGTTACAAAGTGATCAAAACTCTCGTTTATACCCTGCATCCTCTCATTAAACTTGTATCTCGCGAATATCGTATTAGTTGTGGGCATGAGAAACGCTAGCGGCAGCCTGTCTATGAATTTAATGTAAACTTTAGGTTTACACCATGCTTTGTTTCCAAAGTAGCTGCACTTATGAATATGCTTGTATGCGTCACTCGCTTCATATTCTTTTCCTACCTTGTCAATTGTGTAATGCGTTTTTTGAACAGGTTTGATTCATGGAGGTGATCACTCGTACTGCGTTCAGTCAGTTCACGTGAGCTGCTCTCTTGTGTGATGTTGCGATGTCCACGGCTTTATTTAATGTTAGCTTAGACCCAGAACTTAAAAGTTTCTCGCTACAGCAATTTTAACTCGGTTACAAAGTGATCCAAAGTCTCGTTTATACCTCGTGTCTTCTCATTAAACTTGTATCTCGCGAATATGGTATTCGTCGTAGGCATGACAAACGGCAGCGGGAGCGTGTCTATAAACTTAATTTAAACTTACAGTTTACACCGTGCTTTGTTTCCGCAGTAGCTGCACTTATGAATATGCTTGTATGCGTTTTTTCTTTAGCGCTCTTTGGAGCTCTTCCTTGTTTTCTACGTACTGCATTCACAGTCAGTTCACATGATTACGTGGGAGGCGTGATGATGTGACACGCAACTCCGCCTCCCATGGCCATCGAGCTGCAGTCTATTACAGTATATGGATAAAAATAGGTTCCAGTTATGACCATTACGCGTAGAATTTTGAAATGAAACCTGCCCAACTTTTGTAAGTAAGCTGTAAGGAATGAGCCTGCCAAATTTCAGCCTTCTACCTACACGGTGTGGCAGTAGGGGGCAGTAGTGCACCCTTGAACCCTCAGGTACAACTCCAGACACCAGGTAAAAGTCCACGACCTTTTTATTTTCTTTTAACACAGTGCACTAAGCACCCTCCACACTACTCGTTCAATAAATCAATAACTAACACAACAACCACTCCTCCTCGCCCAGACACTTTGCTCCTCTACCTCCCAGCACAGCTCAGCGTCTGGACTGAGGTACCGCCCTTTTATAGCCCCTGACCCGGAGGTGTTTCTGTCCCAACAGTCCACAGTTCCTTATTCCTTCCGGGTCAGGGCAATCAGTTCTTTTCTTCAACCCGGGAGCACGACATTTCTTCCTGTCACGTGACCGTGACGTACTCCCGGGTCATACGGCATCACAGAGCCCATAAGCCCCCCTACAGCGACTCCTGGTGGTCCCCAAGGTATCCAGCAGGGCTGTGTATAAACACTACAAAGTCCATAAGGCCCTGCTGGACCTCGGGGCACGATCCTGCTGTCGGGAGAGCTCCTCCTGGCGGCCTGGGGGTGAGGACCAGCACGGGAAGCCGGCAGTCCTCCACAACGGGAAGTTGGAGAATTAGTGATGAGTCAGTGAGTGAGTGAGTGAGTCAGTCAGTCAGTCAGTCAGTGAGGGCTTTGCCTTTTATTAGTATAGATATATAAATATATATATTGTCATGCATGAGTGCATAGGGAGCAGCTTAAGGACCCGACGCACATTGTGACATGTCGTGCCAGGGGACAACGGCAGGGTACTAACTTCTCTTTCTTTATTTCCTTAGAAAGAACGAAACACCGCCGCCATGAGTTTACCCGCACTCCTAAAGAACCCAGCCACTTCTTGGTTTCTTCCTTACCTCTGGTCTCCTCCTGATGATGTCATTTCTCCCATCCACCACCACGGTTTCTTCCCAGCATCCTGTCTGTTCACTTCTGTCCCACCTCATAAATTGTCCTCCTGTCAACACCTCATTTGTCTGTGATGTTGTACAAGAACCTGACTGACCATGATTTCCTTACAGTATATGGGGACAGAACCCCAAACCTTTACAAATGTTTTGTTGTCTTTTCTTACAGTGGCGTAGTCGGCAAAATACACAGCCCAAAGAATGTCAGAAGGGCAGGACCTGAATACAGTGTTAACAACAATGATGAACGAGCTCCAGTCCATCAAGCTGGAGCAGGCAGCCATGAAGACGTAGCTGGCAGAGACCAAGACACAGCTTCGGTGCTTCATTCTTTCTAAGGAAATAAAAAAAGAGAGGTTAGTACTCCTCAGTTGTCCCCTGGCACGACATGTCACAAACTTGACCACAAGTCATTGCAAGGTTTGGGGCAGCCACCTGTATAATTGGTTTCCTGACTGCAAAATTGCAAAAAAAAGATAGTACTGGTGTGCACAAATCAGAGTTCAAAACAGAACTGAGGGAGTAAGGAAAAGGTGGAAGCTTTTAAAGGGGAAGACAGGAAGTGAAGTCAGAGGGGTCAGGATCATAAGGGTCTTCAGCCATAGGCTTGAGCCCGGATGTGACATCAAAGGGGCCGGAGCCAACAAGGTCTTCCTCCATAAGCTCGGACTCGGAAGTGACGTCAACAGGGCCAGGTGGAATCTCCCGTGGATGGTCTGCAGGAAAGCGAGAAAAAGAATCAGTGCACTCTGCCACATCCTGGTCTGACTCAGAATTGCCCTTACTCAAGCCCTTTAGCTGCCTCCCATGTGCACGTGTGTCACTATATATACTGTATATACTAGGGGCTTCTCCCCCGCTCGCTTCACTTGCCAACCCCCCCGGCCTGCATTATGCACCAGCCACTTTGCGTCTCTGCTGCTCGCGTTGTGAAGAGGGGGGCTGAACGCACCCAAAGGAGAGGCAGTCACTCCTTCAAAACCCCCTCTTAAACGATGATAAAATGGGAAACAAATTGTTTTTTTTTTTTACCTCCTCTATACTCGATCAGCTGCTGGCTTGCTGCTGCTGCCGTGCCATGTGCCAGCGTCGATCATTTAAAAGCCTAAAAAACAGCAGCTGTCGTACTCTTTGTCTTTTATTTCCAGCCCCAGGCATGGTTAAATCTCTTGGCACAAAGTCTCGTCTCGCGGGATGTGAGTTCTTGATATTTTTTAGTTTATAATTTAAAAACAGAATAACAATCTGAAAATCTAACAACATCACATTAATGTTCGATAAATTCTGAAAAGAATGATACCAAACTAATATATGTAGGTTTTAAAATAACCTCGATTTAAAGTGTGACAAAAAAGTGACATGAAAACTTCACATAAGATTGTTGCACAAAATCGCTGCACTTTTAGGCTTAGGATTTTATATATAGAGAGTAGATATATATACATATATATATATATATGTGTGTGTGTGTGTGTGTGTGTGTGTGTGTATAATACAGTATCTGCCAAATAATACAAAGACTACACAACATGTGTTTCACCCATATTGGGGCTCGTCAGGTGTACGCACTTTTGCATCTCGTTATGGGGATCAAACCTTGGACGTCAGTGCCTGAGGCGAAGCCTCTGTCTTTGCACAATGGCACCTGGTTCACTTATTTGACAGGGTGAAGATCAGCATTATATTCTTAGTTCTGAATCTGATTATTTAGGTGGATATATAATGCTTTTCTTGCTACTCAAAGCGTTTCAGACAATGGGGGACAACTTCAACCACCACCAACATGTACCATCCACCTGGATGATGCTACGACAGCCATTATGGTGCTAGTACACTCAACACACATCAGCTATTAGGTGGTAAAAGGGGGTGAGAGATAGCTGATTAGAGACATGGATTGATTAAGGGGCCAGAATAGACAAGGCCATGATGGGTAATTTAGTCAGGATATCAGGATAAACCCTTCTCTTTTTTTGACAGATGCCAGGGATCTTTAATGACCAGAGAGAGTCAGGACCTCAGTTTTACATCTCATCTGAAGGACAACCCCATTTTTACAGCATATTGTCCTCATCACTGCACTGGGGTGTTGGGATCCACACACAGACCACAGGGTAAAAATCCCCAGCTAGCCTCATCAACACCAATCCTAGTGTCTTCCTAGATGGTCTCCCATCCAAGTACTACCCACCCCAAACATGCTTAGCTTTAGGTGAATGACTTGAGGCTGCTGTACTTTTAGACACAGACTCTTTTCACTTTTTCACGGATCTGTTCTGTTCCTCCCGAGGTCCTGTTCTTCACTCCAGCCAGAGCTACAGGCAGATAGTGTAGTACAGACTTCAAAATACTAGTTATTTTAGTGTAATATTTATCGCAGTATATGTTTTTAATCTATGATCTTATACTGTACATTGATTTGGTATCTGTGTATGCTATATTTTTACTGTAATGTGCATTTCAATTTCTCCTTGGGGATTAGTAAAGTATAGCTTCGGAGACTCGTCTATTCAAGTAGTCAACTTCAAGCTCTGAGAACAAATGCCTGCGCCGGTGTGGTTCCCTATTTAACTGATGAGGTAAGAAGGCGGTATCGTGGCAGCAGAGCCGGCGCAAAGGTAAAAGTGAAGCAGCTTGTGAGAAAATGACATTTCAAACCTTCGGTGCCATCTGTGATCCTGGGAAATGTGAACTCACTACCAAATAAGATTGACGAACTGGCCGTGCTGGTGAAAAATCTCAGGACCTACAGAGAATGCAGTTTGCTGTGTTTTTGTGAAACTTGGCTAACAACTACCATCCCAGATGCTAACGTGGAGCTACCTGGGTTTAGCACAGTTAGAGCGGACAGACATGCAAATACCTGTGGAAAGCGGAAAGGAGGAGGACTTGCTCTCTATGTAAATACAAGGTGGTGTAACTCTGGACATGTAAATGTCAAAATCTCCACTTGCTGCAGGGACATCGAACTATTGGCTGTAAATCTGCATCCCTATTACTTGCCCAGAGAGTTTGGACACATCATTGTTGTTATTGTTTACATCCCTCCTCAGTGGAGTGGAGCTAGCGGGTGACATAATCCATTCCGCTGTTGCTAAGTTACAAACACAGCACCCTGAGGCGCTTGTGCTAATCGCTAGAGACTTTAACCATGTGACGCTGGACAAAACATTACCTGCCTTCTCCCAGTAGGCTATGTGGATTTTAACACCCAGGGAAATAGGACTATTGACCTACTGTATGCAAACGTTAAAGACGCATACAGTGCCACCCCGCTGCCTGCGCTTAGGAAAGCAGATCATAACCTGGTTCTGCTTCAGCCTCACTACAAACCAAGAGTGAGGGAGCTACCTACAACCACACGCTCATTCAGGAAGTGGTCCCCTGAGGCAGAGCAGGCTCTGAGAGACTGCTTTGGAACTATGGACTGGGATATACTGCAGGGGTCACATAGTGAGAACATTGAGAAGGTTGTTGACTGCACAACTGATTACATAAACTTCTGTATGGACATTGTAGTTCCAGTAAGAACAGTACGCTGCTATGCTAACAACAAGCCATGGATTACAAGTGACATCAAGGGCCTTTGAACCAGAAGAAAAGGGCTTTTAAAGGTGGTGATCAGCATGCGCTTAAGTGCGTGCAGAAGGAACTCCGAGTCCAGCTCAGGGCGGTGAAGGAGTAGTACAGGAGAAAGCTGGAGCACAAGTTGCAGAATAACAGCATGAAGGAAGTGTGGGATGGGATGAAGATCATCACTGGCTACAGCTCGAAGCGGGGTGCCACCATCAAGGGAGACGTGGAGAGAGCAAACCAAATGAACAACTTCTTTAACAGGTTTGACCACCCTAACCCACTCTCACCTTGGAGTACTGCATCCTCCAACCATCCTTCTGCTGATACCAGCATAGGAGAAACATCCCCATCCACAATTACAGCAGCCCAGGTGAGCAGAGAGCTGAGGAGACTTCGTGCCAGCAAAGCAGTGGGTCCAGATGGAGTATCACCACGATTGCTGAAGGCCTGTGCGCTGGAACTGGAGAGTCCTCTACAGCGCATCTTCAACCTGAGTCTGAAACAGGGGAGAGTCCCGAGGCTTTGGAAAACATCTTGCATCACCCCAGTCCCAAAGGTATCATGTCCTAGTGAGCTGAATGACTTCTGGCCTGTCGCCCTGACGTCACATGTGATGAAGATCATGGAACGGCTGCTACTTCACCACCTGAGGCCACAGGTCTGCCACGCCCTCGACCCTCTGCATTTCGCATACCAGGAGAAGGTGGGTACGGAGGTTGCCATCATCTATATGATGCACCGATCCCTCTCCCACTTGGACAGAGGCAGTGGTGTTGTAAGAATTATGTTTCTGAACTTCTCTAGCACCTTCAACACCATCCAACCTTTGCTCCTTATGGACAAGCTGACAGAGATGGGAGCAGATTCACACCTGGTGGCATGGATCTTGAACTATCTTACAGACAGACCTCAGTATGTGTGTCTCGGGAACTGCAGGTCTGACATTGTGGTCAGCAACATAAGAGCACCACAGGGGACTCTACGTTCTCCAGTCCTGTTCAGCCTATATACATCAGACTTCCAATACAACTTGGAGTCCTGCCAAGTGCAAAAGTTTGCTGACGACACTGCTATTGTGGGCTGCATCAGGAGTGGGCAGGAGGAGGAGTATAGGAACCTAATCAAGGACTTTGTTAAATGGTGCAACTCAAACCACTTACACCTGAACACCAGAAAAACCAAGGAGCTGGTGGTGGATTTTAAGAGGCCCAGGCCCCTCATGGACCCCATGATCATCAGAGGAGACTGTGTGCAGATAGTGCAGACCTATAAATACCTGGGAGTGCAACTGGATGATAAATTGAACTGGACTGCCAATACTGATGCTCTGTGTAAGAGAGGACAGAGCCAACTATATTTCCTTAGAAGGCTAGCGTCCTTCAACATCTGCAATAAGATGCTGCAGATGTTCTATCAGACGGTTGTGGCGAGCGCCCTCTTCTACGCGGTGGTGTGCTGGGGAGGCAGCATAAATAAGAGGGACACCTCATGCCTGGACAAACTGGTGAGAAAGGCAGGCTCTATTGTAGGCACGGAGCTGGACAGTTTGACATCCGTGGCAGAGCAATGGACGCTGAGCAGGCTCCTGTCAATCATGGAGAATCCACTGCATCCACTGAACAGGATCATCTCCAGGCAGAGAAGCAGGTTCAGTGACAGACTGCTGTCACTGTCCTGCTCCACTGACCGACTGAGGAGATCGTTCCTCCCCAACACTATGCGACTCTTCAATTCCACCCGAGGGCGTAAACGTTAACATTATACAAAGTTATTGTCTGTTTTACCTGCATTTTTATCAGTTTAATTTAATATTGTTTTTTATCAGTATGCTGCTGCTAGAGTATGTGAATTTCCCCTTGGGATTAATAAAGTATCTATCTATCTATCTATCTATCTATCTATCTATCTATCTATCTATCTATCTATCTATCTAAATACAGCAGACACACTGGGGCAACCAGAGAACAACATCATTCAAAAAAGCGGGTGACTCCTTACCCTGTACAGTGTGTGGAGGCACGCAGGACACCGGAAAAACACTGTGCAAAAGCAGGCAGGTTTTTACAAACATTAAAAGGGCATGATTAGCAAAATGTTCTCTTCCAGTCACCCCTACCTCGTTCCGCTGGCGGCAGGGAATACATCCTTTAGTCAGCTGAGAAGTCTCCACCTCTTCATTGCAAATTAGATTCCACTGTAACGGCACCACGCCCCCTTCGGTTGTAATGGGAGGGACGTGTCCTCCATAACACCTCATTCATCCCCTCCCTCAAGTAAATAAAGACAATTGAATACTCAAAGATCTGAGTAAAAACATCCTGGAAATGCACTACGAAGGATGGAGTTAGTGACGACATTGAGATTTATTTTGATTGGTGATGTGGAAGGGTGTCGAAAGATGATGAGCCTATCTAGATTGTAAATAAGATTAGATTGGGGTAATGTGACAGACTTAACACCTGTAGTAGAGAAATTATTTTTTGTGTAATATATATGTATACCTCGTATTTGTGAATTATTCCCCATGTCTCGGGGAAGGTTGAGGAGGTGTCCAGCTATCTGGACGTTTAAACGGACATTGTACCATTTTCTGTTTAACTAATCTAGTATTCTTGCCCCACCTCAAACCCAAAAGCAAGCGGCCTGCCAATCGCATTTCGCGAAGTACAATGTCCGATTTGTCTTGTCTTGCGTAACAATCGGTCCAGTAAACGCGGTTAGCAGTTTAATAAAATGACCTAAGATGACATGCATCAGGTATAACTGCGGGTTTTAGAATCCAGAACTCGAAGTGTTTTAGAGCGGTCCCTTTCGGTTAAAGCGTGTTCAAACTGACCAAAAGCAAATTTTACAGAAACCCTCACATAGCTTTTATAATTTCATTTTACTGAAAAGTCAATCAAAATGACACCTTTTATTGGCCAACTAAAAAAGATTACAATATGTAAGCTTTCGCGGCAACTCGGGCCCCTTCTTCAGGCAAGATGTAAAATAATTTTATTATAAAATTTACACTTCTATCCCATGTGCCCCTCACAGATTCCTTTCTAAACAATACCGTTACAATAAAAATAAAAGTATTCTTAAACCCAGGAATTTTCAAAATAACATACTGTCTCAGAAATTTAGGAAATTCTGTTGGTATGGAATAAAACTGTCCAGCATTGCCTCACAAACAGAAGCGCAAATCTCATCTTCAAAAGCGATTAACTAATTAACCCGTGCCGGGGTGTAACCAAGTGGCGCCTCTCCCTCTGACTGCGTGCGGCTCCAATGGTTAATCTTCTGCAGAAGGACCTTTAAATAGTCTCGTACGGAGCGGCGCGACCACTTTCTGGTTATAACTTGCTTTCATTCCTGATGGACTTGCTGCTTCAATTCGCCAAGAAAGTGTGGAGCGTCCGTAGGCTCCTGGTGCTCTTCGTTACACCTCTCGTCCTGTTGCCGCTTCTATTCACGCTGCCCTCCCGGGTGAGTTCTCTGTCGTCCGTCCGTAGTACCGTTTGCTCGGTCCGAGCGCTTTTGAAGTGTCCGCACGGTCTCCACTATTGGGGGCAGTAAAGCAATGGTCAATACTAATAATGATCAACACTAATAGTTGACAATACTGGCCCGTAATGCATTTTTGACGTTTTTGCAGTGAGATTTCACTGCACTGAGTGACAACCTGCAGCATAGGTCGGGCGGAGCGCTCATATCCTAAAAGTGTATTAAGAGTCCTAGAGTATTACGGGTTTGACACGATTAAGGAAAATAAAACCAATTTGGCCTATTTATTTACATTACAGTAAATTTTGAAAACTATGTTTTATTTTGATTAATGAATTTTAACAAGAGTATAGCACTTTTCATCTTTAGAAAATGACAGATGACTTTAAAATGCGAACACACGCATGGATTAAAAAGCCACGCGCTTAAACACGATTTCCAGAGTATCTCATTTTATGTATTTTATTTTTTCAGTGCATTTCCATTCACGCATTTTTTTGCAGCAGGGTGGCGCAGCGATTGGAGTAGCACTTTCAGATTTGTTTTTTTTTTCTGATGAATTTTAGGTTGATTGGTGGGGTTGTGAAATAGTGTGCAGTTTGAGGGAATTTGGACTTTGTGATACATAAAGCAAGTCAAGAAGAAAGTTAAAATGGGAATACAATAATGGAATGCTTATTGCATTTTGCTTCCATGTGCTCTGGTTTCAAATGAAGGCTTTTCTTCCTTCGTTTTGCTTTTTTGAGGTTATGCTGCATTTACCTTTTATTATCTTTTGTGCATCCTGGCACTCGGACACTTTTTCCTTGGTAGAACTGGCATAACTTTGTATGGGCAAATTTTCACTTCATCATTCTCTATTAAATGAGAAAAAAGGTTAACTGAGAAAAATGGAGGGAGGGTTCTATTTGAATTAGTATGCAGAATGCTCATACTTTTTTGTACATTTAATTTGATCTTATCTATTGGAATCTTCTGTAACGTACCTGTCTTATGCTTATAAAATGACGTAACTTTAGCAGTATGCAATCAAAAGGTATACTATAATGAGCTGTTCTGTTGTGTTTCCTACATTACCCTAAACCTCGTTCAATCACAAGATTCATATTCTGGCTAAAGTTTCAGCTTTTCTGTATCACACCCTGAAACTGACACTTTTGTTAGAGCTCTGATGCTTAAAGATGTTTGTTTGGTGTGTCATTTCTTTCATAAACTTATTATGTATAATTTTCGGTGTCATTGCTTTGCACCATTGCTGCCATCCATCCATGTACCATATAGGGCTGACAGAAACTATATCGCTTCAGTGCTGGTCTTATAATGATATTGAGAACTGAGAGAAAACCACAGGCAGACATTATTCACAACGGTTCATACAGTTAGTATGTGACGCCTTGCTCCAGCTTTATTTTGCCTTGATCATGTGGATTCAGAGTGAAATGAGGAAGAAATAAATTATAAGAAATGATCTATTTGTCATACACATATACTAGATAGGTTATTATGCTGGAAAGTACAAGCTGTGTGCAAACAAACAATGTGCTAGCAAATATGCTTGATGAATTAGTTTAATATTACATAGCTATGCAATCTTCATACATTACCTTCATATGTAATCTTTTAGTTAGCCAATAAGAGGTTTTGTTTTGCTTGACTTCTCATTACATCCCTAATGGCTAACATGGTACAATACTCTAATACTATGTTACCTCAAATAATGTTTTATTATTCTTACAGGCTTTGCTTTTGAAAAGATTATCAAAGGTTTGCAAACAATCAGCATAAGTGTACTTTCATGATTTTTATATTTGGACACTTCTGGTTTATATTTCACCTGTATTTTTCATTTAGAACTTTGTTTTGTATTTGTTTAAGTATGATTTTATTACGTTCATGATATTTCCATTCCTCCATTTTGTATTCTGTTTAGGATTGTGGTTGCTGCCATTTTGTGTTTGCCATCAAACCGTTAAACATAAAGTTAGGGGCTTGATGGCCAAAAGCGAAAATGAGTTGATAATGAAACTCACTGACAATTTAATTCTGAATTTTGGTTTAATTAAAAATAAAAAGAGCACTTACTGTAGCTGCCTACAATGAGGAATGTCATAGTATACAATAAGTGTGCAACCCGAAACAGACATGTGAAAATATTTGCAGTTGTTCACAAACATATGCAGTTAGATGTTCTGTTTTGACTGTATGCTTATCTCACTATTGCATCATTTGATGTAAATATTGGGACACATTTCCATGTTTATACTGTGCTTCCATATTATATTTGACAATTGCTCCAATTTTGTGCCTTTCACCATTACCACCTGCATGTCACTCTTATTCGCTCACCAAATGCTGGGTGACTTTTAAAGGTATCCATTACGCGCTAGTACTGTACCCTCTGCTGGCGCATGACTCAAGCGCCAAGGCACTACAGTTACACAGAAAGTACAGACAGTTTCACCTAAGAGTGTGAATATTTTATCACAAATTGGAGACACAGGCATTTGTCAGGACAAGGCATCACTGTTAAAAATGAGAAAATACACTGCACTGCCATGGTAGGCAAAAATACTTGGCAGAAATGGAAATCACGCCAAGGTCATAGTGATTTACAGCTTTTATTTGCTATAAGAATTACAAGCTGGCATAGTAGCAAATTTCATTTGAACACTCTTCCATGTGGTATTGGGGTCATTCGGTAATACCTTTATGGAGCTGTGAAACAACACTTTTCATTATATATACAGTATATTGTCATAGATGGCTGGGGCCTTTGCCCAGCCGGGACACCTCTGCTATGGAAGGACCAGGGGAGCCAGTGTGGACAGAGCACTACCTCCCTCGAAACACTAGATGTTTGCCCCCTGGGTGGCAGCCATACCTCGGACTCCCGCATGGCTTCATGGGAGATGGACTCTGATACAGCCCTGTTGAGATCCGGGGGCGAAGTTGTTCCTGAGCCTGTATGGGCGGTTCTTCCTCCACACCTGGAAGTGCTGCCGGAAGTAGGGCAACGAACACCTGAAGCACTTTGGGTGCCTTATATAAGGGACCAGTGGACAGTACTGAGAGAGCCGGAGTCGGGTGGAAGGTGGACAAGGCTTGCCAAGCAGGAGTGGAAGAGTAAAAGAGAAGAAGAATTATAAGTATTGTGTGCTTTTGTGTTTGTGAGACTGAGTTGTGCCTGTGGGAAACGGGGAAGGCGTTTCCCACCTGGTGAAGAAAATAAAAGTATCTTTTGTTTTATAAGTGTGCCTCTAACGTCTGTCTGACGGGTTGCATGGCTGGCACGCCCCCTACAGTTGTTACTATGTGTATAATCTTATATAAACGTCTACGCATGGAAGTGTGTGTGTCTGTTTGTCCTGCCCGGAAGTGTAAGGCTACTACAGCATGAAGCACAGAGAACCGGCAAGGTGGCCCCAAGTTAACGAGTCAGAAGAAGAAAACAACCCTGTTGCCAAAGTAAAACTGCACAGTACCTGTTAAAGAATATGTAATAGAATATGTAAAAATATTTGCTGTCTTTTGCACTATATATGTCTTTAGCACCGTTCCTCTGTATTCTTCTTCTCGAGTGCGTTCTCGTAAAGCCTTCTTTCTTGCCTCCTGTCCCATTTTACACTTGCCATCTTTGAAGGTGCTTCTCTTAGCGTGCCTCATATGCCTTTACTCCTCCATGTGCGTCTCACGCTTCCTCTTTCGTCGTGTCACGAAAGCCAGACTGACCAAGCAGATTGCACTGAAGGACTGGGCGCACAGTGTTTTATTATATAGTAAGCAGCCATTTAAATAAACAGGAGAAAAAGTTTTTTTTTGGAAATTCTGCATGTCTAAGCACAGCCCGTGATGAGACAAAAAATACATATTTTTAAGCAAAACCTGTAATCCAGTGAGACAACAAAACTGTTATCCAGATTAGTTGAGAAGAAAACACTGCTGTTGGTCTCTTAGATCATGCTGTGGCCATTAGAAAACTTTGTGTGTGCTCATGATGATATGCACTATGGCTGACTGATGGAGGACTGATTGGAATTGTTGTCCCTGCATCTGCAATGGTTTTTGGGTTGCCTCTCCTCCCATTATAACCAATCTCCTCGATATGAGATATATACCCTGTATTTTAAGCCTGAACAATGGTATAGCACAAGCCAAAATATCATTAAAATCAGTTCAGCCTTTTTTCCGTGATTAACAAACAAAGAAACATCAAGTGGAAACTGTTTACCATTTTATTCATATAGATTTATATTAACCTACTTGGCCTGAAATTGTATTTTCTGATGGCAGTGGATTAATAACAAATCTTTGTTGTGGCTTCTATGGAATTTGCTTCAGTTCTATAGTTACTGTATATTTTATATTGCTTGCTAATCATATTTTCTGGATATCTTTTATAGTTGCTATACCTTTTACTGATCATGTGACACTCTGTGTCATCATGCTGTGAATATATATGTTAGCAGGGTTCAATAGCTTATCATGTAGACCCAGTAAGATACAGGACCTTTGTAGTTTCCTAGATTTAGTGTGTTACTATCAGTGGGTAGTGAGAAATCTGTGGGACACTGCAGCACCAATACATGTACTAATCACTTTAGATGCCAGGGTATGAGACAGCTTTCTGCTAAGGAAGGTCAAGGAAACCCAGACCATGGTACCTGTTTGAGTGAGTCCCAGATGAGCCTCCAGCTGTCACTGGCAAGCAATTTGTCCAAGACTATGCCCCCCACACTTTCTCTGGTCATCCTCTCTGAGAAAACCGAGATGAGAGACTTGAACCCAGCATGTTGGGACAAAAAGCTGCCATTTGTACCTCACATTTATGGTTAAGATTAGTCATCTGCAAATCTGACTTTCTTACCTTATGACATGGCTTTTTAACAGAACTTGCTCTCTCAGTCTTGCTATGTATGCTGCCTGTTACATTTGCCCCACCATGGTAGCCTGAGGTGTTCATTATCTCATAACAGAGCACAATCACCTTTACGATGAGGCTCGTCAAGGAGACATTATCCGTGTTGGAGTACCAGAACACCTGTACTGTGACAAGGAATTGAAATTCAAGTCAGAACTAATGAAGGAATTGTTCCAGCTCCTTCCAATCAACTTTACTCACACCATTATGCTACAATCTTAGAGCAACAGACTTGTGGATTGTTTTTACAAGACCCTGGTCAACAAGTTCTCCATTGTAATAGCGGAGCATCAGAAGGACTGGAACCAGCATGAGTTGTACGAGTTGGTGTATTGGATATATAGTGTATAGGACAGAGAGCCATGGTGATGCATTACGATTGGTTGGCCTCTTACCACCACAGTGTAGAGTCAACTTTACTTCCCAGCAACACAGCATTCAATAGTTGTAACCTTCTTACTGACAACACAACCCACAGCAGGAGAAAAGAGCACCTTGGTGTTTCAAGAATTTGTGCACCACTGCTAGGAGCTGGAAATGGTTACTGGGACACCTCTTATATATACTGTAGCTAGTTTATTACATAAGGATACTCCTATATATTGGTATTAGAGACCAAAGAATTTATTTCAGCCTCATTCAAATGATGGAATGGATTTGATCACTTGAAAAATTGTGAACTTTAAGTCTAACTTTCTAATAACTTTCCACAGTTTACAGGATGATTTATTACTTTTTATTTCTCTTCTGATTTTTAGGAATATCTTTGTCTAATAAGCCAATAGATCTACTTAATTAACTTGATTAAATAATGGATAACTGATTAAATAAATTGATTTAAATGATTAAATAACTTACTTAAATAACTATTGAATTACATAACTTGCCGCTCTCTACTAGAGCTATTGGATACAAATACATACACAGAGTTGACTGTGGTGGGCTGGCGCCCTGCCCAGGATTTGTTCCTACCTTGTGCCCTGTGTACGCTGGGATTGGCTCCAGCAAACCCCCGTGACCCTGTGTTAGGGTATAGCAGGTCGGATAATGACTGACTGAGAGACACAGAGTTGATTTGGGCCATTTGTACTTATTGCCAAAGGCCATAGAAAAAACAATACGATAATAATGTTCTAGAAACTGCCAGATCCAGCCGTAAGAGGCTGCAGAGGCCATATGCCTTTTGTTCATCCCGTACTTGTGGCGACTCTGCATAGAAGCAGTGAGAGAAGAGATGGAGGAGCTGCAGAGGTAGCAGTCTCCTGGCTGTCTTCCTTCCTTTAGTGATGCTATAACCAATAAATGGCTACAAACTAGAGTTCTAATATTTGGGACACTGATTGGCCATGGCAACATTATTTTTTAAAATCATGCTTCATGCAGCTGCCAATCTGTGCAGATTGTTCACACTTTTTTATTCCATGAAGGAGAAAAAAATGCCTTGTAAATGGTAATTAATCTTTTGGTACTATTATTATTATTATTATTATTATTATTAGGGGATGTACAATTTAAACAGATTGTTATTTTCATTGGAATTGTTACATTTCCATAATAGAACTAACTATTTTACAATTCAGCGATTAATTAACCATAGCAAAAAACAGTAAAACATAATAAATTGAAAGAAAATTGTTTCATGTTGCGTTAGAGGTATTCGTTGAGTTATATGATTTCCTTCTGTTTGAATTTGAAATTAACAGGCAAATACTTTTTAAACTTACACTTTTACTGTAAAACTTCAGTAAAAACAATATTTGGAATTAACTTTTCTTCAATATCGAATTTTAATTCCGTGCTTGTTCTTATGTCATGACAACGCAGTGTATAACTGCCCGTGAGTGAATATCGTTTCTTTCTCTCTAATAAATAAACCAACATTGTCTCTGTGATTTGTTAATTGTCATAGCAAAAGCTATTCTAACAGAAAACTGTTAATGTTTTAATATGAAATGCATATCAAGATCTCCTTTAGTGCCTAATGTTATCCACGGAATATGTACTACATTACCTTTCTTGTCACCTGTTAAAATTGTACGTGTTAGAATTTTTCGACCAATTTTCAAAACAACTAATCTTGTCCAATTGCATAGCCTATCACTCATACATAAATTATGCAATAACATTACGATACATCCTTCTTTCAACAGTAATTCGGCCGGTGGAAGACCGGACAGTGTTAATGGTTATAGATATTCTATGGGATATTGTAAGTTGATGTTTTCATCTTCCACACGATCACCACCAACTGTTTCAGCAGTCTATTGATACGCATTTAACCAATTTGCTGTGTAACCAATCAACAATTTTCGTATTAATTCATTTGACTTCATCATTTCTCGGTGCTAGGATTGTCCATGTACTCATTTCTTCTGTTGATAACCCTTCGGGATAAAATTCTTCAATAAGATTTGGACATAATAAGTGTTCTTTTATTGGGAACTTAAAGTGAAGAAAATGTAAAAAATTATAAGAGCTGAGAGCGCAAGAACTGTGTCTGACAAAAGCATTCACCATCATCACCCCGAAAGTGGATAGTACATGCCACGTAGTATATGTGTACCAAATTTCAGGTTAATAGTTCAAACTGTTTCCGAGCTACAAGTGATTAAAAATTCTGGACAGACAAATGAACAGCCACGGTAGCGTATTATATAAGAAGATCAGTATTTTAAGCAATGGAATACCTAGATTTGTATTTTCACAAAGATTTCAGAGCTAATCTTTAATTGCTCGTAGTAAATCAATTGCATCCTTGACTTTCTCTCAGAAATCATCTCTATAGCGCATGAAAGCAGTATGATATCCTGTATGGCCTGTCACTGAGTCCTGTAGCATAAAAGTAAATCCACGATGTTTGGGGAGACTGAAGTCGGCAGCCACTAAGCTGCACGTGCATGGCACACCATGTTTTATTAACTTGTAAAGAGTAAATACTCTTTGTAAGTGACATTCAAATGCCTCACATTTTGATACCTTAAATCTTACAGTACATTCTAAACCCATATTCTTGCAAATGCTACATTAAATCATATCAAAATGCTTCCAAAACAATGTAGACTTCAGGGTTCTTGTAAATACTCATTTTGTGGCTTATGAAGAGCTTTGAAATTCCTGCATGAATGCAGTTCATAGTAAACACATCAACTAGAAAATATTAAATTAAAAATGTAATACTTTGCCTGTTCACCCTTTACCTTAAGTACAGATAAGCAGAGGATATGGATGATGTAACGTTTGTATTATTGCTTTATTAAATGCTGCACCGTTACCAGGAAATCCTTTCTTCAGTAAGTGAGAAATTAAGACAAACAAAAAGGAATATAATAGTAGTAACCTGGCGTGGGGGGGCAGGGGACATTGTGATTAACTTAATCAGGGCAAACTTTATCTTTCCAGTGCAGCTCGGAATGACCAGATCCCCATTTTCCTGCATGGCAGCTTCCTTGCTATTTTTCTATTGAAGAATCAATCATGGTTAACAAGCATAATCAATAATAGTTAAACGTATAATCAATAAGAGTTAATGTATATCTTTTTTACAATGCAGCCTGACAATTTGAGTTAATACATTTTTCATTTTACATACATTGTTTATCATTTTTTATGACACTTTTGATTTTTGATTAATTGCAGCACTATACTTCAGTCCAAATCTGGATAGACACAATATATGAACGGGGACCTGTATATTTCTGGAATTGTTAGAAAAAAAATGTTTTATAAAACTTAAAAGCATTTCTCTTTTAGTCACTTTCAAAATACTCTCTTTGTGGTACAATACACTTGTGACAGCACTTCTCCCATTCCTGGAAACGTTTCCTGTGCTCATCTTTTGTTACTGTTGCATTTTTTTTCTTGGATTTTTTTCCACAGTAGCAAATCTTCTTCTTTTCTATAGCCTCAATTTAAAATTCAGGAGCAAAAATAGTCACAGGGAACAAGATCTGGTAAATTTCTCAAAACTGACAATGCAGTGTGTGCAGGTGTACTGTCACAATGCACAGTCCAGTTTTGGGTGTGCTTTTACAACAGATGTTTTTTTTTCCTAAAGCTTTCCTTTAGAAGCCTCAGCTTTTCAATGAATTGTCACTGGTCAAACAAAACTCTTTATGAACAAGTCTGTCTATGTTAACAACTGTGATTATCATCTCTTGAAAAATCTGCCATGGTGGCTTGGAAAAAAAAACTTGCATAAGTCACGTGCAGTGGCTACATTAAAGTGTGGCTTCCAGAACTGTAGCCCCTGACCTAAGACTTCCAGCCAATGATCTTCAAGACATTAGCCTCTCTTCCTTCCATGCCATAACAGTGTCGAATATGCACTCCCAGCTGGTGCAAACCTCCAGATTCTTCAACTGTGGAAAACTCAAAGGAGGCCCCCCAATATTCAAATAGTGGCGTTGACGTTGGTAGAGGGGCCCTAATTAGTGCTAAAGCTAGTGACACCTGTAGTCATGTACATATTGGATTCATGGACAATCCATTGCATCCACTAAACAGTATCATCTCAAGACAGAGAAGCAGCTTCAGCGACAGATCTGTCTATCTATCTATCTATCTATTGATACAGTAGTGGCCAAAAGTTTTGGCAGTGACACAAATGTTATCACAAAAACCCATTTTCACTTATTATAGCCCTGACACAAAATGATCAGCTAAAAGTGTCCAGCAAGCACTAGACCGCTATCTCCTCCTGAGGAGTTAGCTACATAATTTTGTTGCCACCAGTGCAGAGCTTGCTCAGTATTGGCAGCAGGTGGGTGTGAGGCGAAGACTTTTGGACAATGGCCTTGTGTCAAGAAGGGCAGCAAAGAAGCCACTACTTTCCAAGACAAAATCATCAAGGAGAGACTGGAATTCTGCAGGAAGTACAAGGATTGGAGAGCAGAAGACTGGTTCAAAGTAATTTTTTCAGATGAATCCTTCTTCCGATTGTTTAAGATTCTAGGAAATTGATTGTCCAGAGAAGGAAAAGGTGAACGCTACCATGAGTCCTGTATCATGCCAAGAGTGGAGCATCCTGAGATAATAAATACTGTATGTGGGGTTCCTTCTCACCCAAGGGTATGGGCCCACTCTCAATTCCGCCCAAGGACACTGACATTGATAAAGAAAGGTATCAAAATGTCCTCCAATAGCAACTTCTCCCAACAATCCAGAAGCAATCTGGTGATGATCTGTATATTTTCCAGCATGATGCAGCACCATGACACAAGGCAAAAGTGATAACGAAGTGACTCGGAGATTGAAACATTGAAACTTTGGACCTGTGGCCAGGAAGCTCCCCAGATCTTAATCCCATTGAGAACCTGTGGTCAATTCTCAAAAGGCGGGTGGAAAAGCATTCACAAATTGTGATCAACTCCAAGTACTGAAAAGGCGAAAATGGATCAATATTAAAAAGGATTTGGCCCAGAAGCTGATATCTAGCATGCCAGAGTGAATTGCAGAAGTTATGAAGAAAAAGGATCAGTGCTATAAATATTGACTCTTTACATAAATTTGATGTATTTGCCAATAAAAGCCTTTACAATTTATGAAATCTTTATAATTGTTCTTCAATATGGCATAGAAATGTAAAAAGAAAATAATCTGAAAATTGTGAAGCAGCAAAGTTTGCAAAACACAACATTTGTGTCATCACCAAAAGCACTACTGTAGAATAATTTTAGAAGATTTAAGTCAGCATGAAAAGTTACTCTTCCAGTAAGGGGCTCGACAGCACTAAACTTTCCAGAAAGCCTTGCTACTATAAATATGTTCCAAGATGATGTCATCTTGGCAGGGTTCCTTTGCTGAATGTACACTGCAACTGAGCCATGGTGTCTCAACATTACAGCTCATTTTAAAAACGACACATTTACAGGACTGCAATGACTTGCTTTTTGTATCATGGCAGCTAAGAAGCACCCTAAATTCTTCTAATTCTAGCACGTCTTGCAAATCAACTTGATAAGCTCACATTTTTCCAGGGTCACAGAGAGTTGGAGCCTTTCTAGCCAGCATTGGACATAAGGCAGCAAGCCCCCAGGACACGTTTAATGCACACATGTGCAATCACTTGTACCAAATATTTGATTAGTGAATAATAGTGACAATCCGTTTTGAATAATTGAATATTGTCAGTCAAAGTAACTTCATGATTTTAGAATGTAAAAAGACAACTTTACAAAACCCGCACAATTCTCCTATGAAAAGTTCTTAATTGAAAATAATAGATGTGCAGAGACGCTAGGACAGTGCGAGCATCTGGTTCCTCTGTTGTGAAAGCACCACTCTAATTGCACACCAATGCAGGTACTGTGGGAAAACATTACCGGTTTGAAAAAAATAACAGCAAATAAGAAAATGGTTGGCATAAACCTGTAAACACTGTGATGAGGCTGTTTCTACAGATTTTATGAAGAAGCAACAAACAAATAAGCCCAATGGCTTTCATATTCCTCACCTGATTATTATTATTATTTTTTTTAAGGTCTGGTTAAGGCTTAGTTTAAAGCTGTCTTTCACTGCATTTCACTCAACATTTGTAAAGTGAAACACACTATAGCCTTCTGATTGACCAAAATCATTTAGCTGCCGGTTGTCGGTTGCCTTTTCTAAATCAAGCAGACTGTTTTTCCCAAAATACTTGCCTATATTTACTAAAACACAAGAAAGCATTACTTTCTAAAACCAAAGTCAGTCTGAAGGCTTTTGCCATTGCTGGATGGCCTGCCGCAAGTGTAATTCCTTTGAAAGTCAGTAAAAACCCTCTTTTTAAAATATGAATAAGCACAGAGCTTATTCAGAGCCACTGCAGCTAACTGGTGAGCTATGAGCGCCTTGTCCCTGGAGTAGTCGCCATTACATTGCCTTGTAAACATACAGGCAGTTCCCGAATTTGGATCACATCTTGAACAGTAATGGCCTGTTTATATAGCTTAACACTGCAGCTTTCCATTCAGCTGCTCCACTGGATGATATTTGGTAGCTAGTTACTTTGGAAAATAAACCTACAAACATACTGAAAGATAGCTGAGCTGCTGTTAATCAAGAAGTGATGAACAGTGAGAAAGTTAGACCTAGAGTTAGAATATATTGCAACATTTTACTGAGAATTTCTCTATATGCTCTTAATATCAAATACTTTCTAGCTTGTGCCAAGTGGCATCTCAGAGCCCCAAAAACCAGAATCAACCACACAGACACAAGTCCCATGTTCAGATAACTGCCTTCAGACAGGCCTCTTCTTCCTCTCCCAACACCAACACCCTAAATAAGGTGGGGTGGCTGCTTTTACACCAGACCCAAGAGTACTTCTGATGCCAGATCATAGCACCTAGGAAGCACTTCCGGGTCGTGCTGAACCACCATAAAACAAGGGAGTCCTCTCCTGTTAGCACCCCCTGGCAACCTCAAACAGGTCTGCCCTTCAAAACTACAAACCCCATGCTGTCCTGTTGGTTCCTAAAACAGAGCCATGGCAGAGGAGCACTGCCACCTATCATACAGGGTTTAAATTCAGCTGGTCTTGGATGAACAGAAGCAAAGAGCCTCCTGTACAGTGGTGTGAAAAACTATTTGCCCCCCTTCCTGATTTCTTATTCTTTTGCATGTTTGTCACACAAAATGTTTCTGATCATCAAACACATGTAACCATTAGTCAAATATAACACAAGTAAACACAAAATGCAGTTTTTAAATGATGGTTTTTATTATTTAGGGAGAAAAAAAATCCAAACCTACATGGCCCTGTGTGAAAAAGTAATTGCCCCCTTGTTAAAAAATAACCTAACTGTGGTGTATCACACCTGAGTTCAATTTCCATAGCCACCCCCTGGCCTGATTACTGCCACACCTGTTTCAATCAAGAAATCACTTAAATAGGAGCTGCCTGACACAGAGAAGTAGACCAAAAACACCTCAAAAGCTAGACATCATGCCAAGATCCAAAGAAATTCAGGAACAAATGAGAACAGAAGTAATTGAGATCTATCAGTCTGGTAAAGGTTATAAAGCCTTTTCTAAAGCTTTGGGACTCCAGCGAACCACAGTGAGAGCCATTATCTACAAATGGCAAAAACATGGAACAGTGGTGAACCTTCCCAGGAGTGGCCGGCCGACCAAAATTACCCCAAGAGCGCAGAGACGACTCATTCGAGAGGTCACAAAAGACCCCAGGACAACGTCTAAAGAACTGCAGGCCTCACTTGCCTCAATTAAGGTCAGTGTTCACGACTCCACCATAAGAAAGAGACTGGGCAAAAACGGCCTGCATGGCAAATTTCCAAGACGCAAACCACTGTTAAGCAAAAAGAACATTAGGGCTCGTCTCAATTTTGCTAAGAAACATCTCAATGATTGCCAAGACTTTTGGGAAAATACCTTGTGGACTGATGAGACAAAAGTTGAACTTTTTGGAAGGCAAATGTCCCGTTACATCTGGCGTAAAAGGAACACAGCATTTCAGAAAAAGAACATCATGCCAACAGTAAAATATGGTGGTGGTAGTGTGATGGTCTGGGGTTGTTTTGCTGCTTCAGGACCTGGAAGGCTTGCTGTGATAGATGGAACCATGAATTCTACTGTCTACCAAAAAATCCTGAAGGAGAATGTCCGGCCATCTGTTCGTCAACTCAAGCTGAAGCGATCTTTGGTGCTGCAACAGGACAATGACCCAAAACACACCAGCAAATCCACCTCTGAATGGCTGAAGAAAAACAAAATGAAGACTTTGGAGTGGCCTAGTCAAATTCCTGACCTGAATCCAATTGAGATGCTATGGCATGACCTTAAAAAGGTGGTTCATGCTAGAAAACCCTCAAATAAAGCTGAATTACAACAATTCTGCAAAGATGAGTGGGCCAAAATTCCTCCAGAGCGCTGTAAAAAACTCATTGCAAGTTATCGCAAACGCTTGATTGCAGTTATTGCTGCTAAGGGTGGCCCAACCAGTTATTAGGTTCAGGGGGCAATTACTTTTTCACACAGGGCCATGTAGGTTTGGATTTTTTTTTCTCCCTAAATAATATAAACCATCATTTAAAAACTGCATTTTGTGTTTACTTGTATTATATTTGACTAATGGTTACATGTGTTTGATGATCAGAAACATTTTGTGTGACAAACATGCAAAAGAATAAGAAATCAGGAAGGGGGCAAATAGTTTTTCACACCACTGTATATCTTCCTCCTGACTGGGAAAGGGAAAGGAACCACCTCAGGTATGTTAACCCATCAACACCAGAGGTACTCAACTCCAGTCCTGGAGGGCCACAATGGCTGCAGGCTTTTGCTTTAACCAAAGTTTTAATTATAACCCATTTATTTACAACTAACGTTTTTTGGACTTAGTTTTACTTAACTTGTTTGTTACTATTC
>JANRMT010062856.1:26436158-26456557 GCA_026402145.1 Polypterus bichir lapradei | reverse complement strand
AGCTCACATTTTTCCAGGGTCACAGAGAGTTGGAGCCTTTCTAGCCAGCATTGGACATAAGGCAGCAAGCCCCCAGGACACGTTTAATGCACACATGTGCAATCACTTGTACCAAAATATTTGATTAGTGAATAATAGTGACAATCCATTTTGAATAATTGAATATTGTCAGTCAAAGTAACTTCATGATTTTAGAATGTAAAAAGACAACTTTACAAAACCCGCACAATTCTCCTATGAAAGGTTCTTAATTGAAAATAATAGATGTGCAGAGACGCTAGGACAGTGCGAGCATCTGGTTCCTCTGTTGTGAAAGCACCACTCTAATTGCACACCAATGCAGGTACTGTGGGAAAACATTACCGGGTTTGAAAAAAATAACAGCAAATAAGAAAATGGTTGCCATAAACCTGTAAACACTGTGATGAGGCTGTTTCTACAGATTTTATGAAGAAGCAACAAACAAATAAGCCCAATGGCTTTCATATTCCTCACCTGATTATTATTATTATTTTTTTTAAGGTCTGGTTAAGGCTTAGTTTAAAGCTGTCTTTCACTGCATTTCACTCAACATTTGTAAAGTGAAACACACTATAGCCTTCTGATTGACCAAAATCATTTAGCTGCCGGTTGTCGGTTGCCTTTTCTAAATCAAGCAGACTGTTCTTCCCAAAATACTTGCCTATATTTACTAAAACACAAGAAAGCATTACTTTCTAAAACCAAAGTCAGTCTGAAGGCTTTTGCCATTGCTGGATGGCCTGCCGCAAGTGTAATTCCTTTGAAAGTCAGTAAAAACCCTCTTTTTAAAATATGAATAAGCACAGAGCTTATTCAGAGCCACTGCAGCTAACTGGTGAGCTATGAGCGCCTTGTCCCTGGAGTAGTCGCCATTACATTGCCTTGTAAACATTCAGGCAGTTCCCGAATTTGGATCACATCTTGAACAGTAATGGCCTGTTTATATAGCTTAACACTGCAGCTTTCCATTCAGCCGCTCCACTGGATGATATTTGGTAGCTAGTTACTTTGGAAAATAAACCTACAAACATACTGAAAGATAGCTGAGCTGCTGTTAATCAAGAAGTGATGAACAGTGAGAAAGTTAGACCTAGAGTTAGAATATATTGCAACATTTTACTGAGAATTTCTCTATATGCTCTTAATATCAAATACTTTCTAGCTTGTGCCAAGTGGCATCTCAGAGCCCCAAAAACCAGAATCAACCACACAGACACAAGTCCCATGTTCAGATAACTGCCTTCAGACAGGCCTCTTCTTCCTCTCCCAACACCCTAAATAAGGTGGGGTGGCTGCTTTTACACCAGACCCAAGAGTACTTCTGATGCCAGATCATAGCACCTAGGAAGCACTTCCGGGTCGTGCTGAACCACCATAAAACAAGGGAGTCCTCTCCTGTTAGCACCCCCTGGCAACCTCAAACAGGTCTGCCCTTCAAAACTACAAACCCCATGCTGTCCTGTTGGTTCCCAAAACAGAGCCATGGCAGAGGAGCACTGCCACCTATCATACAGGGTTTATATTCAGCTGGTCTTGGATGAACAGAAGCAAAGAGCCTCCTGTACAGTGGTGTGAAAAACTATTTGCCCCCTTCCTGATTTCTTATTCTTTTGCATGTTTGTCACACAAAATGTTTCTGATCATCAAACACATGTAACCATTAGTCAAATATAACACAAGTAAACACAAAATGCAGTTTTTAAATGATGGTTTTTATTATTTAGGGAGAAAAAAAAATCCAAACCTACATGGCCCTGTGTGAAAAAGTAATTGCCCCCTTGTTAAAAAATAACCTAACTGTGGTGTATCACACCTGAGTTCAATTTCCGTAGCCACCCCCAGGCCTGATTACTGCCACACCTGTTTCAATCAAGAAATCACTTAAATAGGAGCTGCCTGACACAGAGAAGTAGACCAAAAGCACCTCAAAAGCTAGACATCATGCCAAGATCCAAAGAAATTCAGGAACAAATGAGAACAGAAGTAATTGAGATCTATCAGTCTGGTAAAGGTTATAAAGCCATTTCTAAAGCTTTGGGACTCCAGCGAACCACAGTGAGAGCCATTATCCACAAATGGCAAAAACATGGAACAGTGGTGAACCTTCCCAGGAGTGGCCGGCCGACCAAAATTACCCCAAGAGCGCAGAGACGACTCATCCGAGAGGTCACAAAAGACCCCATGATAACGTCTAAAGAACTGCAGGCCTCACTTGCCTCAATTAAGTTCAGTGTTCACGACTCCACCATAAGAAAGAGACTGGGCAAAAACGGCCTGCATGGCAGATTTCCAAGACGCAAACCACTGTTAAGCAAAAAGAACATTAGGGCTCGTCTCAATTTTGCTAAGAAACATCTCAATGATTGCCAAGACTTTTGGGAAAATACCTTGTGGACTGATGAGACAAAAGTTGAACTTTTTGGAAGGCAAATGTCCCGTTACATCTGGCGTAAAAGGAACACAGCATTTCAGAAAAAGAACATCATACCAACAGTAAAATATGGTGGTGGTAGTGTGATGGTCTGGGGTTGTTTTGCTGCTTCAGGACCTGGAAGGCTTGCTGTGATAGATGGAACCATGAATTCTACTGTCTACCAAAAAATCCTGAAGGAGAATGTCCGGCCATCTGTTCGTCAACTCAAGCTGAAGCGATCTTGGGTGCTGCAACAGGACAATGACCCAAAACACACCAGCAAATCCACCTCTGAATGGCTGAAGAAAAACAAAATGAAGACTTTGGAGTGGCCTAGTCAAAGTCCTGACCTGAATCCAATTGAGATGCTATGGCATGACCTTAAAAAGGCGGTTCATGCTAGAAAACCCTCAAATAAAGCTGAATTACAACAATTCTGCAAAGATGAGTGGGCCAAAATTCCTCCAGAGTGCTGTAAAAGACTCATTGCAAGTTATCGCAAACGCTTGAATGCAGTTATTGCTGCTAAGGGTGCCCCAACCAGTTATTAGGTTCAGGGGGCAATTACTTTTTCACACAGGGCCATGTAGGTTTGGATTTTTTTTTCTCCCTGAATAATAAAAACCATCATTTAAAAATTGCATTTTGTGTTTACTTGTGTTATATTTGACTAATGGTTACATGTGTTTGATGATCAGAAACATTTTGTGTGACAAACATGCAAAAGAATAAGAAATCAGGAAGGGGGCAAATAGTTTTTCACACCACTGTATATCTTCCTCCTGACTGGGAAAGAGAAAGGAACCACCTCAGGTATGTTAACCCATCAACACCAGAGGTACTCAACTCCAGTCCTGGAGGGCCACAATGGCTGCAGGCTTTTGCTTTAACCAAAGTTTTAATTATAACCCATTTATTTACAACTAACGTTTTTTGGACTTAGTTTTACTTAACTTGTTTGTTACTATTCAGAGCCCTTCATAATGCATTTAAATTTTAAACAGCTATATTAGAGTTATAATTGTTACCTGTTTTCTTAACCAGCCATCAGTTAATAATGAGGTGCAAATGTATCTGCTTTATGAAGTATCTGTGTTAATACAATGTTTTGAAATAAATGAGAGAGAAGGGAAGGATCAAGAACTGCAAAATGTTTTCCAGACCAAAAAACATTTGGATAATGTTGTCAGAAAGCCAAACATCTACAATTTGATAAAGATTTGTCTTGGAATAATAAAAGCACTAAAAAGCCATACAATTAACTCTTTGAGGGCTGAATATTTTTCCCAAAAAACTCAGTTTACTAAAAAACATACAATGTACTGGTTTCGCACATAAATCAACATAAAACTTCTGTTGCTATGTGCTGTGGTTGATGTTGGTGCCTGTTCGGCCTCTCTGGCAGCAATGACTACGCAGGGGCGGCCCGATGGCCAGCAGGAATGCACAGTGGGCTGGCTACCTCTCTGTCTTTGCACAGCAGGTGGGGGACAGTGGCAGTCACAACGTGACGCTATATGGTTTGTACTTCTTGTCATCATAATTTGTGGTCCTCCTAGGCGAATGCTGCTATAAGCATGTCAGCTACACGAACATGTTCAGCACCGCGATCAGCTGGGGACCAATAGGCTGATGCTGGTACCTCACTTTCGTTTTTGATATCCATCTTCAGATCACTTGCATCAAACTCAGAGTCCGATTCAGTGATAATACGTAAAGCGTCCATGGAGTATTTTGTTCTGCACATTTGCTTTAGTCTCGCCAGATGTTGATGCCATTTCAGAGGCTGTTTGCTCTTCACTACTCACGCACGCGCAGGCAATCAAGGTCAAATCAACAAAGCTTCGTAACTTTCCTGCAAGTTATGCCGCAGTTTTCAGCCAATTACCATCCTCTACCCCTGAATTACGACAAAGTAACCATCAGCCCTGAAAGAGTTAAATACCAAGTTTCGTTACCCACTAGGCCTGGCTTCTAATTATGAAACTGACTGAAATGAAAGGCTGCACCCACTGTAGACCTCCAGGACCAGAGTTGCGTACTTTACTGTCCATTCCGGTGGCCTCCTGAAAGACTAAGAAAACCCCATCTATCCCAGATTGGATGCCAGTGCATCACACCGTATAACATTATTGCTGGTAATAGAAACGCCGTCATTTTAACTCCCTATGCTGAAACAAACAGACTTTTAGGTCAGCCTTTGCTCTTTTCCTGACAGATCATATTCCATGTACTTTACATCAGATACAAAGCAAGAAGCAACTCCTGATGGGATGGCAGTCCATTGCAGCACTCTCTCATGCACACACCCTCTACCCCTTACTAAACTGGTTTACATTTCCGAATTAACTTGAAATGCATGACTATGAGATATGAAAGGAAATCAAAGTATGGTAATTGACGGCAAGTCTCAGTTCTGTGGCCAGTTTAGAATTGACTGTTAGTCTATCATACATGAATATGGGAGTAAAACTTTAGTACACAGTATAAAGTCCAGATAGACTACAACCATGGGTAAATTAGGTAAGTGTGCCTTTTGTGTAAACTCTATAACACATAGAATTGGGTGTAGGATCCTGAAAGTTCTTTACTGCACCACTGTGCTGAGCCGTGTTCTAATTTTAGTGTATTTTAATAATGCACACCAGGCATGGAAACACTTTTGTCCACAAAATAAATTATGACTTAAAAGGCTCAGTTTCTATTTTTTTATAGAGTAAATGTACGGTGCACGTTAGCAAGTTCCATAAATCCCTTGCACTCACTACTTTTAATTCTTTTATTTTTCAATCCCAGTTATTCCAAGTGAGGATTATTGTTTGGGCTGGAGGGCAACACAAGAAATTGACTCTAAACCTGTGCATTGCAGGGTGACCTTGTGTACTGTTCCTTAAATCATTTCCAACTAATTTAGGGTTGCCAGTTATTCTAACACTTATGTTGTTGGGATGTGGTAGGAAACCAGAGGACCTGCACAAAATCCACACAGACCACCAAATCAGATTGCTAGTGGTATTACAGTGTTAAATCTGAAGCCTTTGCAGTTTAATGTAGAAAAATGCTTCACATGGGCAAAAGGAACATCTGTTGTATATATAGCATATACTGCATATAGGACACTAACCTAAAAGAAGCAACCTCTGAAAAGGATTTAGGTGTTTTACGTTGACACAACCTTTTCATCACCTAAGCGATGTGCTGAAGTGATTAAAAAAGCAAATAAAGTGTTAGGTTATTTGATGAAAACTGTTGGATATAAATCAAGGGATGTTATGTGAAGTGGCATCTTTAGAGAGACTTCCGGGGTTTTAGCCCCTGATCTTAGGCAGGTAGCCCCTTGAGATTTGAGAGGCCTCCCCCAACCTGTTCAATGCACTATGCCTTTAGCCCCTTATCTTCAACAGGATAGCTGTGGTTTCTCCCATTTACCATTCAGATAATGGCTGCCAGCAGTGCAAAATCCTCAAGGTGGAAACCCTCCTGGCTTCAACAACATGAAAACTCTAAGAGGGACCCACCGACCGGGATATGGGGCTAATGCTCAGACCATTCAATGTACTAATAAGACCAAATCTTGAGTATTTTGTGTGCAATTCTGTTCACCACAATATAAGAAAGTCCTAGCAGCACTTGAAGCTTTACAGAGGAGAGCAACCAAGTGCATCCCAGGACTTAAGGACATGACCTACTGTGACAGCCTCAGAGAATTAAATCTGTTTAGTTTGAGCAGAGGAGACTGCATGGGGACCTAATCCAGGTATGTAAAATCCTCAAAGACATTGATAAAGTAGATCCAGCAGCATTCTTTCAGCTTAAGGGTGAACCACATACTCAAGGACATCAGTGAAAATTAAGGAGAAGTGTATTTAAAACTGAAGCCAGGAAGCACTTCTTTACGCAAAGAGTTTTGGGACTCTGAAACTACCGAGACATTGAGTTGAAGCAGAAACCTTGATAACCTTTAAGAAGAATCTGAATGTTATATTGGGATAGCTTAGCTAAACAAACAGGCTTGATGGACTAATGGTCTCCTCTCATTTGCCAAATGTCTTATATTCTAACATTCTTTTGCCTTAACACTACAAACAAAATGCCCAGTTACTGTGTACCTCCATGCGACTTGAGGTACAATGTGGAATGTTAGGTTTTACTCCCTGAATATTTAGAAATATAAAAATAACACAAGATGAAGATACAAAAAAAAAAAAATACTTGAGCTTAAAGGAAAATTGTGAAAAGTCTGGCTTTGTTTAAGCAACACTTTCAGTGGCCTTGTTGTGTATGTAAAATGACAAAGTCTTAAGCTGGTGACACATGACATGACTTCTAGTCAGAGCGGATGTCAGACTTGATGACTCTCATTGTTGCCTTGAACATCTTACATTAAACAACTAGAAATTGCAGGGCATGACAAATTACACAGATCCATGACGACTTTCCAGCACTGTTTCACATTTCCAAAGTGTTGTGGGTGCGTCCCTTTTTCTGACAGCTGGTAAGATGCTACCTGACAGAGCCAGTGCTGTATAAATGCTTTATGGATACATCAATTTCATCCATCATTCTTTTTTTGGGGTATGTACAACACAAGACATCAGACAGACAAGCCTTTCTTATGTTTGTAAACTTCCAAACACTCACACTGGAAAAGTCATGTAATGTGACCAGGCCTACTTGTCAGATGAGATTTAGACCTTTGCGTATCCATCCATCCATCAGTCTTTGATATTTGCTTATATGGAGCAGGGTCACTGGGACCAGGCATGTATGCTAAACACACTCTCTCACACACACACACACACACAAAAGCTATTTTAGCATCACCATTTCACCTAACCTGCATGTCTTTAGACTGTGGGAGGAAACTAGAGCCCCCAGGGAAATTTCACACAGACCTCCCATGCAAGGAGCACCTGGGATGTACACCCTGTTCTTCTTGTTGTGAGGCAGTATGTCTATTAATGTACTACTACTACTACTTTTATATGTGGTAATTAAGTCATTACGGACATAATGTGATGTTAATGTTTCCTGAGTTTTTATCAGTTTTTATATGACCTTTTGTCATATGTCTGCTTTGAAAAAATGGCCTACAGTGCCAACTCAATGTGCCAATGGAATCAACTGAGGTCATGGACTCAATAAGCATGGGTCATGGGGGACAGGGACTGCTCAAGCACACCATTTCTGATGCAAATGGCTGGTCCCAAGCTTTTATCTTTCCAAGAGAGTTTTAGTTGGTACTGTACATATGACAATAAACCTGTAATGACCCAATGAGCAGATGTGGACCTAATTTACTGAACATCTCAGATGACCTTCTGAACCTGTAAAGCAACTGTTCTGCATGCTTTCAACATCTCCATATCTCACCTCCATTAGTCGTGGCTCCTCTCTCATGTTCACAGATTTCTATATAAAGACACAGCAGTGATAATCAAGCCTAAAGCAGTGATTGTGACGTTTTTGTATTTTTCTGCCTTGTCATCATGAGCTGAAGAATCTGTAGATGTGTGGCACTAAAACCAATCAGCATACTCCTGGTGTTTATAGTGGTCTAATAGGTTACATCTATCTGACAAATCTGTTTTTATTGAATTTGTGTATGCAGGAAACATAGAGTCCATCTCTATAAATCATCATATAGGATTTGGGTCACTTGCAAAATTAATTTGAAGAATCAAACATTAAAATCAAACATGATCCAGAACTCAGAACTGAGGCCCTCTTCGGTGCAGTGTGAATATAGCCATAGCGTGGTACCTGTGTACAAAAGTCTTCTTTGTTGTTGAACCTAAAATGCCAGCCATTTTAATATATATTTCTTTAGACCTACTGAAGCAGATAGTGTGATGGGAATGCTTTCTGACTAAAGTTCTGATGTCAGACGTCAGGCTGTGAAAAGTGTCAGAATGAGTTGAGTATTTGTGAAGGTCTGGTGACAGGATTGGCACCCCAGCCACTGGAAAGGACCTCACACTGTTCCATTCCGTTTGATCTAGTGTGCTGATGCGGTGTTGCACGGCTGCACTCGGGTCCTAATTTGGGATCCTGAGGTGGTTTGTTATGTGGTGGGTGCGGAAACATGCTGTATCAGTGCATGCTCCCATCCTCCTCCTCCTGACTGCTTGTAATGAACCAAACAGAGATGAACCTTAAGATCATCCTGGAATGAGATTCTCTCTCATCCATCAAGCTTTGTATATCAGGGTGTTTGAAGATATGCCGTTGGTGGGAAATTCAGAGCTGAGTGGGTGTAGAAGGCAAAAACCACTGGTGTAGTGTACAACACCTGACCTCCACAAGGCCAAAGCCAGGCAAAAAAATATGCATTTATTTTTTGAAAATAAAAAAAAAAGTTTATTTTCAGGGAAAATAAGAGTGCGAATTTGGTATGTAGTGTTGTGTGATGTTACAAGTAACAAACAGGTGAGCGAGATAATACTTGAATTTGTTATAAGTTAGTTAGTATTCAACGAAGAGTTACTTCATGATAAGAAAATAGAAAACATATAACTGGTTCTTAAAGCGACCACTTGGCACAAAAAGCCATTGCTGAACTACCAAAAATACCATCTACTGTACATTTAAATTATCACCAGAAGATGGGGATGTTGATACAGTATATGGGTCTCAAAATGCTTCATGGCTGTTGTGTAACACCATACCAGTTTCACCATCAAATGCAATAAATTGGCCAGACACAACACGGGTGTAATTGAATTCGGTCCCTGAAAATAACATTTATTTGAATAGTTTCTGACTTCAGTTGAGTGCCGGACGGGGGGGGGGGTTTGAAAAACAGTAGAACCCCCCAATTGGCATTTTTAAATGGCATAACGGGAAAATAAATGGTAAATGCAGGAAGTGTGTTAACTGAAGGAAAATGTCACTGATTTGACAGGATCCCATTAATACAGGTCTGGGTTCACTATGTTTAATTTTGTATTTCTATTTTAATAATTTCACTGTAGTTTTTTTATGATTCCTAATTATGATGCAGTTTAAATTTGTTATAATTATTTTGAGGAACTACTATTGTCCCCTTTGTTGTTTCAGATTGTTTTTCCTTTTCATGTTGATAGCAAGCGCTCCATTGTTTTACTCACGAACACTGAGGCCTGATTGCAGCTACGGTCACACTGGAGCTCAATTCCCATGTTTTCAGTCATATCCTTCTATATAAAAGCGGTCGGGATTGTCCTTCCGTCCCGTGAGTGCTACGCAGGCGCAGAGTTTCACACACGCCCCGTCCATTTTGCAATGCACGATGGGATTTGTAGTTTCGTTTTTCCAGGTAAAAGATGATTTTCTACTCCAGACTGTGCGATATCTTCTTCTTCTTTCTTACTATATAAAAGCGGTCAGGATTGTCCTTCCGTCCCGTGAGTGGAAAGCGTAGCGGTATTCCGCTTATCACAGACTTACTACTTGCAGCTTGTGGTACGAAGCGACATGATGTGAGCAGAGTTCTGGTGCTCCCATCGTTCCCTTGCTTTTGTGCGCGATGCGCTGGAAAAATAGACAAAATTATGTCTCTGGAAATAATTAATGTTGATGGAGTACAAATGCCTCACCGCGTAGTAAATATCAGGGGGGTTCAAAAGGGCGACCTCAATATAGAAAAAAAGTTTAAATTTCATCACAAAAATAACAGAAACTACGAGTATTAAAGTAATACCGCTCAAATGCAATATAACCAAATTAATGAGTTTGTATAAAATATCAAATTGATCTACATATTGAACTGCCTTAAGAAGTGGTCAACTGAAAAGTCGGTCGCCTTAAAAGGCGGGTCAGCCTAGTATAACAAAAATTCTGATCTAATTAGTGTGATTGGAAGTGTGATTGGAAACATGGAGTCCTGTGGTGTCTCTAAACAGATCTAACGGAGGATTGCAGGAATCGTGAGGTAGAGGGGTCCTTTCATAGGATTGTCTGGCCCAGTGCTGTTTCAGCTGTGGAATGGCCGAATAGGGGAGGCAACTTGATGGCTGAGGTCTCCAGGACTCTAAACAAATCCAAATCATATTATGTAATATCATTTACTGTTAAATTCTGCTCCATACTTGTACATTTTTTACTTTTATACTGTTTTAAGGATTTGTTCTGTTCTGTGTATTGTATTGTATTGACCCCCTTCTTTTTGACACCCACTGCACGCCCAACCTACCTGGAAAGGTGTCTCTCTTTGAACTGCCTTTCTCAAGGTTTCTTCCATTTTTTCCCTACTAGGGTTTTTTTGGGAGTTTTTCCTTGTCTTCTTAGAAAGTCAAAACTAGGGGGCTGTCAAAAGGCAGGGCCTGTTAAAGCCCATTGCGGCACTTCTTGTGTGATTTTGGGAAATACAAAAATAAATTGTATTGTATCTAACTGCTCAAACCAGCAGCTACAATTTTCATTTCCTTTTTCCCTTCCTTGTCATCATCATCTCACAGTTTCGCAGACATTCTGCAGCAAAACAATGTTACGTAGTGCAGTAACCAACTTCTATTAGTTTGCTTCTGTCTGACAAATTTGCTTTTATTCGCTATATGTACATTCAGGATATGCATCTGTACTCGTGTGAGATTTTGTTCAGTCGCAAAATTAGTTTGAACATAAGATAAAAAACAAATTAGATACAAGGCAAACAGAGTCAAAATAGAATAGTGTGAGGAAAGTCTTAACAGACTTGCACTTGTTCAAACAAACTCTTTATGACAACAACAAATTAAAGTGAAATATGGGAAAGCACTAACGGACTTCTTCTGTAAATGTCTTTTTCACTATTGCAGGGGGGCCCAAAGATATTGTACTGTCCCAGTGAGAGAGACACTGTCGTACATGGCTGTGATCCACCAGTGTGCTACCCTTTTGGAAGGGTATAAAATGCTTAATCAAGGTTTTGAAATGTGTATTTGTATTAAATAAAGGAAGTGAGAAATTTCAGGGCTTACCTTGGAATAAAGTGGGATAGTGAAAGGTGGGGAGGTAATACTTTCCTTTGTTTTACAGAGATATTGTGAATTCACTTCTTTTTTCTCCAGCGTAGTTACTGTAGAATAATAGTGTGTATGATGGGTGCATTTGGGGAATGACATCTTCAGTCATGATCATAATTGTTGAAATGATTATTCTGCTGTTTAACCATTTTGTTTCTTGGTCAGTTTCACAGTTGTTTCACCCTACTGATTATTTTTTATTTTATTTTATTTTATTTTAGGAAGGAAAATGCCTTTATATAATTCTGATCATGGCGACGTACTGGTGCACTGAAGCTCTCCCTCTGGCTGTGACAGCCATGCTCCCCATTTTCTTGTTTCCTTTTTTTGGAATCTTGCCCTCAAGTAAAGTGTGTCCACAATATTTCCTCGATACCAACTTCCTGTTCCTCAGTGGTCTGGTGATGGCTTCAGCCATTGAGGAGTGGAATCTTCATCGGAGAATTGCCCTGAAGGTCCTCATGATTGTTGGAGTGAAACCAGCCTGGTAAGAATTATTTGTTCGGTGTTTCAATTTTAGAGGTTAATGATCAAGGGATAAGCAGGGTGCAGACAATTTTCATTTCTGAAATTAATGTCAAATCAGCATTAACATACTAGTCAACACTCTGCTGTAGTGAGGATTATTAAATGCTCACAAGTGAGGTTTGCAGATGTTTTTAAACTGAAAAATCTGAACATCGGCTTTATGTTAAAACTGCACTGTTTTGGTTTCTTATGAGTTTTCCCACTCAAATACTTCTTGTAAGCCATAAGATCACTTGAAACATTTGGAATGTGGGACACATGACCTTCATTCAATTGAGTTCTGAATGAAATGCCACTCTCTGGGTTTGATTAAATATCAGGTTCTCCATTTTCGTGAATTGTACAAGTTTATATGCATCAGCACTTCTAAATGTCTCCCTTTTATCACCCAGGTTGTCCGTGTACTGTACCTGTCTATTGACTGATTTCTTGAATGACTCTAAGAATTCATATCAATTTATTGTTAGGTTAACCTAAATTATAATAAAAACATTTGTTGCCATTCCCTCTCATCCAGATAAATGCATAAACAGTACAGTACAGTACTGGGCAGAATGACTCTACTGACACAAACTAACAAAAATACAGCATGTGGAACTGTTCCACTAGTGTAATCTGTCTGGCCAAGCAGGTCCTGGTCATAAGTCATACCAAAATTTGTATCTGATATCTCATCCAGGTGTCATAGTTTTAAAAGTTGCCAAAGTTTCTGGTAATTAGTTAAATGGTTCAAGGGTGCAAGCTGAATGAATGAGAAATATCATTTTCTGGGTGGCAAGGGACAAACAGTTTTTTGGGTTTTGGGTACAATGCAGGGGTTTTGTTTAGGGCATCACTTGTCATAAATATTCTTTATTGATGTAAGAATAGCACCAGCAATGAACTGGGCCATTTTAATAACTCTTTTCACAGAATCAATCCTCTATGCAGTGTGTGAATGACAGGGGGAGTCACTGAGCCCCAGACCCTGGACATTACTGACATATACACATTCATTCTTTTCAAATATAATGATTTTATTTTATTCAGTACCCAGTATCCAGGCCCTTCTAGAATCCTTCATACAACATACCACAACCATGAAGACTTTTTCTCCTTCTCCATCCAACCCCTCTTCCTCGAAGCAAGTGTCACCCTCTGCTTTTTGACTTAAACTCACCTTGATGAGGTTGAGCAGCTTCTTTTATCTGTGACCTGGGAGCACTTCTGGTGCTAGGACATAGCCCCCTTGAAGCCTTTTTGGGTCAAACCGAAGTCCTTGGAAGTAGGAATTACTAATCCCGAAAGCTCCTCCTGGTGGCCCCCATGAAACCTAAGAGGGCTTCCCCATGGGATTACAAGTCCCAGCATGCCTACAGGGTGTCCACATGAGAATCATAATTCATGGATGTTGCCATTTAGTGTACCAAGTCATAAAGGATTAACACGTTGTTGTCTCCTACAGTCTTTCCATTATATTGGTCTCCCAGGTATGTAAGAGTTACTGTTTTCTCCTGGCTGAAAAGTCAGTCAATCCATTTTCCTTTATTATATATACAGCACTAGCTGTGTAAGCTCGGGCTCCTAGAAACTATTGAAATCATCATCAGAAAAAAGAAAAATGAAATGCAGAGATGTTAGGTAATTGAAAGGAACTACTCTGGGCAAGGGATGAGGACTTATCTCTGATGTTGTCCCACTGGACCAGTTAAGTAGGCACTCATGATATTATTTTAATTGTCCCTGCAGGTTTTACATTCAATGTCATACACCTTAAAAAACCTCACGGTAAACGACATTCCATATAAAAACCTTGTCACAGTCTTTAATCAACTTGCCCTGAATTGAGGATTCTTCTACTTTTACTTTGACACTTTCCATTTGTCTTACTGTGGAGAATGTCACATATCATGCCCAAAAACTGGTTCCGGCAAATAAATTCCAACGTGATCCAGTGTTTGATCTTGCAACTTATTAATAGTCATTCCAAAGGGTGGGTTTGTGGGAAACTGTTGCCGTTTCAATATGAAAGGCAATCCAGGTTCAGATGGACAAAAATCGATTTGAGGAATCAACACTGTATCACCTTCTGCTGATCAAGTAAGAACTTCCGCTTGAATTGCATTTTGATTCAAATCTGTAATAACCAAGCAAGTTCTGTTACATAGTCAACGCTTTGTATTTAGGTTTTGAAGAAGCTTGATAATACATCCTGCTTTCAACGTAAGACTATGATTGGCATTCCAGATGTAATGAATAGCGTAATTCCAGTGTAATGCTGTTCAAAAACTCCACAGGAAAGTTGTATCTTTCCTGGTCATCATTAGTTGCAATGGAGTTATCACTTAGATAAGTAACGTTCAACGACATCATTTTTCAGCACAGAATGGCTCGCTTGGCAAAGGACTGTGTCGTATCCTTAGAGATTCTGTCTGCAAATATTTCATCAACAATGGAACCATGGCATATCATGTATTCTGGCACTTCAATCAATCAAATGCATTGCTTGTGCATTAGCGGCTAAGTGAGTTTCTCTTTCCTTGGCATTTCATTTTGCTGACGTGCTTGCCTGCCTTGTCTATCAGCAGCTAAGAAAGTTTCTCTCTCCTTGGAGGTTTCATTTTGCCGATGTGCTTGCCTCGCTTGTGTATTAGCGGCTAAGTAAGTCTCACCTTGGCGATGGAATCACTTTCTTTCAGCTTCATGCTGTAGCCTCACACTTCTTTCTTCTTCCAATTTTTTAACTTGGGGGCACCTTGGAATGATTTAAATCTAATCAAAGATAACGGAGCCACCCGGGCTGGACAGACTTCCGTTCATAGATATTTATATATAAGATTCTGTCTGGGCAAGAAATCCTCCTCCATCACCATTGCGACACCTGTCTGTCCAATGTGGTACTACCAAGTACGACTACAAAGGTGTGTTAATCTATAGGTAAAACAACTTGCATCTCTCTCTATACCTAACAAAACTTACTCAGGAAAACGGAGAATTCAGTAGGATCTATGGGGCAAATCATTTCTTAAGAATAAAAACAGAAATTTAGCACTTTGTAATTTTCTGGAGGTAATCAGAAACTTGTAGAAAGTGGGCCACAGGTGCAGTTTTCACTGATGTCATTTGTGTTCTGGTTACACCAGCTTCTTACAGATGGCAGCACTCTTGGGCATCCTTGAGAGTCTCTAAATATTTTGTCAGATGCCACTGAAATGACCATGGTGTATCAGAAATGACTGATGTTTTAGTGAACACTGGATAAGAACTGAAGTACACCATCCAAACCTTTACTTACTAAATGTGATAAAGTCAGTCTTCTGGGCACAATTCCAAAAAAGACAAGTGCAAAGATTTCTGAAGACTACAGAATAATAAGCATATTATCAGATCTATCAAAGGTAATCTTAAAGTTGATTGCAAAAAGAATAGAAACGAAGGCAGAAAGTATAAGGAAGAATTAAGAAAGGGAGAGGAATGAGAGACACTGTCGAGAGTGCTGAGGATGCTGAGTAAAAGAAGTCTAGCATATACTATATGTCTGTTTTGTAGACCTGGTGAAAGCATTTCACCGAGTAAATTGGGCAAAACTGCTAGGCATTTGAGAAACATAGGAGTAGATTGGTGGGACAGAAGACTAATTTAAAAACTTATACATAAACCAGTCGGCAAAAATAAGAAGTATATATGGATCAACAAAGGCATGCTAAATAGGGAGAAGTAACAGAGAGGGGTGCTCACTCTCGCCAATCCTGTTTTTCATCTACGTTGAGTGAATAATTAAAGCAGCACTGACAAACAATGAGTTGGGGGTGAAAGTTGGAAGAAGGTGGATTATATTGACAAGATTTACAGATGATTAAGCAATAACATCAAACAATGAAGAAGGACTACAGAAACTATTGAACAAATTAGACTACACATGCAAAATATGTGGGCACAGAAAGTATCACGTAGAAGACAAAAAGTCAGCTCTAGACAGGAGGCCAGTTCATTGCAACGAATACATAAAGTGCATGAAACAAAGTGAAAACCCTGCTTCCAGTTATGAAGGAAGCTGTTGGTCTGGTGTAGCATGGCTTTTCATTTCTGGTTTATAACTCTTTTATGTGTAAGTGAACGGCTAGAAGCTGAGTGCAAATGTCAAAAGTGACAGTAAGAGTAGAGGTTTTAGGTGCAGCATGAGAAAGTTTGGGGGAGGCCACCTTGGTCGCAGAAACATGCAATAACAAGACATAGCAGTAACTAGGCTAATTCTAGGACTGCAGGGTATAGGATATGAGGGAAGATTAAAGGAGCTGAGCATTTTCAGTTTAAGCAAAAGGAGAGTTGATTGATGTGTTTAAAATTATGAAAGGAATACAGTGGATCACGACTGTTACTTTAAATTGAGTTCAACAAGAACATGAAGGCACAGAAACTTGTTAAGGGTAAATATTGCACAAACATTAGGAAGTTTTTCTTCACACACAGAGAACCACAGACACATGGAATAAGGGACCAAGTAGCGTGGTATACAATAGGACTTTAGGGACCTTCAAAACTAGACTTGGAAAGAAAATCTTGTTTAAACCTCTTTTTATATGGAGCTAAACCCAAGCGAAGATGATCTTGTTCAGAATTTGATTGAAAAAGAACAACTAAGAATGGCGCTTTTAATTAAGGGAACGTAATTAGTAACTGTTACTGTTTCTTATTGGTAGGAATTTATTGCATGATGAATAAGTTCTAATTTTAGAATTTGATGCCAACACAGAGATTTTATTATAGCAATTTTAAAGTTTGACTACTTAAATCAACTCAATAAAATTACAGAATAGCACTATTGGCAATGTCTCCAGTAATACAGAGTTCTGCAGCAGTTAAGCCTTTGGGCCTCCCTACTGCTTTCTGCAGTCCATGTGGGAAGGGACAAAAGCAAAATAACTAATTTCTGTAAGATATAAACAAAAAGCTCTAGTCCAGTTTAGTGTAGTCCCATTTGGATCATAGCTCTAAGATTTGTGTATTGTTCCTACCAACTGTAAGTTAAGGAATGACTCTAAAGATGTAAAACTGTGTGCAATGTCAGTTGATAACTCTATATGTTCAACATCCCACAGGTCAAACATAGCAACACACACACAAATAAAGACTCTGGGGAAATGCAATATAAAAAGTGCCTGTAATTATTCATCCATCCATCCATTTTCCAACCTGTTGAATCCGAACACACGGTCACGGGAGTCAATCCCAGCCAACACAGGGTGCAAGGCAGGAACCATTCCCGGGCAGGGCACCAATGCACCACAGGACACACACACCTAGCACACACTAGGGACAATTTAGAATCGCCAATCCACCTAACCTGCATGTCTTTGGACTGTGGGAGGAAACCCATGCAGACACGGGGAGAACATGCAAAATCCACGCAGGGAGGACCCAGGAAGCGAACCCCAGTCTCCTAACTGCGAAGCAGCAGTGCTACCACTATAATTTTAAATCCATATCACATAAACAAGCCATGATGGCCACTTGTTAAGAGGAGTCGGTGAAGGAGCTTCTATCTGACCTTGAGCTCCAGGGCTTTGTGTTGCAAACCTTCTGCTTGAAAGCACTGTAAAGGTATGACTTCTGAATCTTAGGTGATGTTCTGCTTACTTATTCCTATTTGAGGATACCAAGGTAGACTGAATTTTAACTCCATGTTGTGACTTTTGCAGGTTTTCAGAAATTAGCAATAGGCAACCTTCTTGAAAAGTGGATATACAGTGAAAATGTAGTTCCATGTACATAATGAAGTGAGCAACATTACTGTCCAGGACACAGCTAGCTTTAATACCATGTTCTTGACAAACTGGACATAATTTAACATAGTCGGCTGGGTTTGTACAGTATACAACACTGTCTTCACATTTCATATTAAGAATATTAAAGATTTTTTATGCAAATGTTTAAATTTAGGGAATTTTAGGTTTGAATTAATAAGTGTGAAATGGATGGAATTTGTATTTGTTTTATTTCAATCTTAGGGAAGACTCACTTAAAAAATGACTTGCAGGTCAGTAAACCCTGTACTTCTGACCCCAGATTTTCACTTTATTGTTAATCTGTCCAGTTCTATATCTCTACTTTTATCTCTTTGGATTAATGTTTTACCCAGGATGAAAGAAAATCTGAAAAGACAATGCGAGAGAGTTTTATTAAGTCATATATTTTTTTATTTGCCTGCAATATATGACTATTCCTGATGCACTTTTAAAGGTCCAGAACTATTGAAAAGTAGAAACCTGTTAAGTTTGCTGTCTTAGGTTCAATTTCATATGCATCTTAAAAAAATGAAGCTGACAGATAATTGCAGGAGAAACAGGATTTATCTTTAGAATTGTTTTTTTGTAAGCAGATTTTGGCTTTGTGTTTTATGAAGCAGTGTGCAATCATTTATCTCAAATAATCCTTGGGATAATGGGACAAAAACAAACCAAATGGGAACTGATGTACAAAATGTCCCATTACTGTCTAGTACACAGCTAGCTTTATTACCTTATTCTTGACAAACTGGACATAATTTAATATTGTCAGCTATTTTATATACCTCGATTACAAAGCCATTAAACAGACACTATGTTTGGGAGCACATTTTCTTTTAATAATCCATGTGGTTAAGATTGACAAAAAAAAGGGCTTTGAATTTTTAAATTGATATCAATGAGAGTTTTGTCCCACAGAGTAAACATTAAGGGAATCTTTGTTGGTAACTTAATAAATGAAAAAGCCTAGGGAAATAACATTTGTTTGCATTAGACCAGCTAATTTTAAAAATCTCGTAGCAAATTCATGCATTCTGTATGCAATCTGTGTTAATCCCGTGTGACAAATAGGGGGCGCTATCGCTCCCTTGAACCCCTGTCCACGACTCCAGACACCAGGTAAAAGTCCAATAATCGACTTTATTAAATTGCCACAGTGCACAAAGCACCCTCTCCTCCACAATACTCATAAACAATCACAATTTAACACAATAATCCAATCCTCCGACTCCCAGACGCGTTGCCACCCTTCCACCTAGCTCAGCTCGCCGTCTGGGAGCTCCCACAATCCTTTTATATTCCTTGTCCTGGAAGTGTTCCCAATCCCCAGTCCATGTGATCTTGTATCACTTCCGGGTCAGGTAAAAAGTCCTTTTCTTCACCCAGGAAGCACATCCTTCCCCTTGTCCATGTGACTTGGACGTACTTCCGGGGCGTAGGGTAAATAACCGTTGTTCCCCCCTGCAGCGTCCCCTAGCGGCCCCCATGGAATCCAGCAGGGTTACGTATAAAAGCTGCAATGTCCATGATGCCCTGCTGGTCTTCGGGGGACCGCCATACTGCAGGGAGGGCTCCACCTGGCGGCTTGGGGGTATTGGCCGGGATAAACGGCCGGCCATACACCACACCCGTCAGAGCCAAACCTCTTAAAATAATGTTTATGGTAAATTCACATGAGTTTTTACTTAATTTGAGTAGAATGTAGATTTCTCAGAGCAGCTTAGATAATGGATGATTCTGGTTTTCCTCCTCTAAGCTAGCATTATAGTGGAATAGCCTTAATATTCTGCTGTATTCCTGTATTTAGACAATACAATGCGCTCATATTGTAGGAAGGCAGCTAGAAAGAACCACAAACTGTTAGACAGCAAGGCGTATACTTTTCTGACTGTTTGTACGTTACAGGCATATGGTCCTAGCATATGAGATAACATACAGAAATGTAACCAATACATTTAAGCTTTAAACGAAACAATATAGACAAGAAAAGTTTTTTTTTTATTGTTTATATAATCAATTTTCTTTTCAAATTTTTGCATGGATAATCTTGCTTTGAATTTCACTTAACACTAGAATTACCAGAGCCTACGAAAAAACTCGTAGATCCGTCCCACCTTAAATCGCTTCTCACCTCTCCGTCACCGTCTTTTGTCCTTTAAATGTGTTGATAAGCAGCAAGCAGCCTGCTATCACATCCCCCACCAGCGCACAGTTTTCTCAGCTCAAGTCTGTTTACCTGCGTGTCAGTTGCTTGGAGTTCTATAGAGTGAGAAGTCAAGCAAAATCACACCTTTTATAAATACTATATCGTTATTTGTCTACAACGATCTATGTAAACACATTGTTAAAAAAGAAACGTTTTTCATGTTTTACTAATAATTGACAAAATGTAGACATAAAGTTTATAATGTGTGAAGCCTGAAGTCCAAATATCAAAGAAACACTTTCACAAAAGGTACAAATATAACAGAACAAGTGCACTTCTATTCAAGAATATAACTGCAGAAAATCAACCTGTGTTAGGGTGCGACATTGACACACATTTGCTACGATGGTGCAATGGTATCAGCTGTTGACTGGTAATCTACACTTCATGGGTTCGATCCTCGACGAGTCTGTTTTGAGAAGTCAGCTGCTTTTATTCTTACTATTTTAGAATAAAAACATACATTTGATTTCAGTCTGTAA
>JANRMT010062856.1:26350243-26393182 GCA_026402145.1 Polypterus bichir lapradei | reverse complement strand
TTCTTTCTTTCTTTCTTTCTTTCTTTCTTTCTTTCTTTCTTTCTTTCTTTCTTTCTTTCTTTCTTTCTTTCGTTGTTCTCTTCTCTGCTCTCCCTTCTATGAGCAGTATGCATCCCAAATGCAAAGGCCTCACATCATGCAGAATTCAAAAGGTTTACATGAATAATCGATAAGTGTTGGTCTTTCTCGGGTTGATTGTTACATGGGGCCAATAATAAAGAAGAATAAAGAAATTAAGCAAAAGGTAAAGATTCAAGTCAATAAAAGATTCAAAATTTGGGTCAATACATAGCAGTGTACACTAGTATTGATTTAAACATACCAGACATCAAATAAAGATTTCAACAGGTAAAATTATGGCTTGTTTAAGCATTTAGGAATGTTTTTAGAACATTAGAACACTCTAGATGAGAACAGGCCATTCAGCTCAACAAAGCTTGCCAGTCCTATCCACTTATTTCTTCCAAAAAAACATCAAGTCGAGTTTTGAAAGTCCCCAAAGTCTTAATGTCTACCACACTACTTGGTATCTTATTCTAAGTGTCTATCGTTCTTTGTGTAAAGAAAAACTTCCTAATGTTTGTGAAATTTACCATTAACAAGTTTCCAACTGTGTCCCCGTGTTCTTGATGAACTCATTTTAAAATAACAAACTCGATCCACTGTAATAATTCCCTTCATAATTTTAAACACTTCAATCATGTCACCTCTTAATCTTCTTTTGCTTAAACTGTATAGGCTCAGTTCTTTTAATGTTTCCTCATAATTCATCCCCTGTAGCCCTGGAAGGGCCTAGTCCCTCTTCTGTGGACCTTTTTGAGGTTTAGGAGTTTAAATAAATGTCTTGATTTTATTTATTTTATATATTGTTTAAATTATAGTTCAGTATTATGAGTTTCAATACTTTAGTCTTCAGATGGTATACAGTATTTCTGTCACACTTGTTAGGATGCTGAATGACCAGTAGTAACCCTTATCACTCCAAACATTCAGGCTCCTGTTCCTTCACCCCTACATTCTACTACACCACAACTATTTGTGTTATTGTTATGCATTATATAGTGTATGGATTTCCAGTAAGTCTAAGTTGTCTACTTACATAATGTTTTTATTTTGCGCACTATGTGATTGGTGAATTGATATTTAAATGTATTTTTTAATTGCAACTTCTATTGTTGTTTGTAACCTTGCACACAAAGTTTTTTTTCAATGACCTATTCATTTGTGTTGAGTGTGTTAACGTCCTGGAATGGCTGATTCAAAGTCCAGATCACAATCCAATTAAGAATTTACGGCTGGACTTGGAATAGACTGTTCACACAAGATGTCTGTGCAACCTGTCAGAGCTTGAGCAGCTTTGCAAGGAAGAATGGGGGCAAATGACAGTCTCAGGATGTGCAAAGCTGATTGAGATCCGTGCACACTGACTTAAACTTGTCATGGCTGCCAAAGGTTCATCTACTAAAAACTGACTTGAATAGTTATGCAATCAGCTATAATGCATTAAAGTACGGTACATATTTAAATTTCAAGCCAGCAGTTTCCAACAACTCATACAATCTGGGGACTTAATACCCAGGTCCCCCATTACATATTTTTTCAAAGAGGATGGTATTATTCACCGGGGAAAAACTTTGCTATGTCCCTTTGCATACAATAAGCATACAAGACTAGGGCCATAAAATGCAAGATGAGAGGTGTCTTTTGCATAAACTGTATGATATCCACAAAATGTTTCTTTTATAATAGACTTTGATAAATTTAACAATGAAACTGAATCACATTAAAAGCAGAGTGGCATTCTGATGACCTTCTCTTTGCAAAACATGTATTTGTAGTTCTCTATGAAAGATTCATTCTGTATTTGTTTAGACTTTGAATAGCCTTCTGAGAGTTCAATGGGTGGTGTTTAACTACCCCGCTGGCGGGCCAGTTGTGTACAGGCTGTTTGCCATTGGGAATGTCTGTGTGCCTGGCGCTGGTCTGCTGCATTGATAGAGTTTGCTCTACAAGCACATTGCTATCTGTGCTAAATGTCACATAATTTGCTAAGTAAATAACTCCTTCAGCTCCTTCTTTCTATTTTTTAGCTGGTCAATTTATAGTTGTAAAATCTGTATTTATTTTAAATCTATGCTTTAATTAAGGAGATAAATATTATTATCACCCAAAATTTCTTAGAGTGAAGGAATACTTTATAACAAAAGAGTCGGTCCTGCTGTAAAACCATTTGGTCATGTGTTTCTTTGATCTCCAAGTGGACCTTGGCATGGCAAGAAATTGTTTGCAGGCAGGGTCCCTGACACAAGACAAAAACTGGTTTGATTGCTTTCATACCAGAGAATGTGCAGGTATCTTACTGGGCACAAGCAGAATCCTGGGCTGCTAATGTCTTTGTGAGGGTTGGGGTTCAGTTTGGCTTTTCACAATTTTCGACTTTCTTTCTCTATCAACCCATCAGAGTCAAAGAAATTTTTGAATTTTATACTAATTAGTAGTCACAGATGTACGTACTGAGTATAATTAATTGCTAAAAAACTTAAGTGAAATTAATTATTTCCTAATTTAAATTGAAGATGAAGGAGACTGAGTATATCCTTCCGAGAACTAGATGGATAAATATGTACAGAGCTATACCAGAAGAAGTGCAAAAAAAAAATGAACCGAAACAGACAAAATTAAGCCTATCTACCACTTCCTCATAAGAGACACAAATTGAAGTTGGAAAAACAGGCAAGAAGTCAAACCAAACAAAACTCGTGAGAAGTGCAAAAGATTTCTTTTAAGTATTATTTTAGGATGTTTGTGTCCACAGATCAGATAACGAAAGGAAGCCCTAGCAGACATTTTATCCAGTCCCACTGATCACCTGTGGGTCACGACCCTAGAAGCCACACCCCTAGCAATGTGAGAAGTGGCATCAATGACGGTTCTCAAATAGGCAGCAATAGAAGGACCTAAAAAATAGCATTGAAGATGTTCACACGTACCCTAATCATGACAGTGGTGTTGATAAAAGTTAAAAATATGCCTGCTTATTATTAGTAGTAGTAATTATTATTTATTAATAGTAATTAATAACAGTAGTAATAGTTTTTAATAATAATTGATATTAATAATTAGTAATAATTATTATTAGTAGTATTGTAGTATATATTATAATAATATTATTATAGATATTATTGTTATTATTAGATTATGATTGATTATAAAATGGCTGGCTTTGTGTATTTACCCTCCTACTTAAAAGTTCACCCCTTTGGAAATTGTCATAGCAATAAGAATTACATTTATTGCCAACTGGACACAAAATAGACTTGTGGCCCTGTAAAGATCAAAGATAATAGAAGAGCATGTTTTATTTATCTAGTACATTTTTCCCAAACGTGCTACATATTCCTGGTGTTATGTTTGTTATGTTCTGGTCAAACCTTGCAGTGTCTGGTTTTTCATTTTACAGACAGTTTTCTGTTTCAGTTTTAATTTTTATTCATTGGTCTGTTGCTATTATTCATATTCTTCAGTTAGTTTCCGAGGTTAACTTTAGTAGGTCCTCTTTGTCTTCAGTTAGTTATGTCCATTATTTTATTGTTTTTGATGCTAGAGGGGAAAGATCACAAAAACAAGAATTCCAGCCCCTGGATCCTTAAAGTGGCTTTTCTTTAAGCACCTTGGGACAAATGAAAAAACTTTCAGTCTGCCGGTCCCCTTTACACCAGCTCTGTAAACCTGTAGGAGGCTTTTATTCCAGACCATTCCATACCAAAATCAGACTGCAGCCTAGCCTAGCAGCATTGAGCACAAGGCAAAAACAAGATTTGGCTGGGGTGCCAGCCTCTCAGAGGGTTCATTCTCACCTTCACTAAATCATACAGGTCAATTTTAGAGTCCACAATTAACCAAAAAAGTTATTCTTTGGGATGTGTGGAAGAAAATAAGCCACAATATTTTAATTTAACAAAAGGAGGTATTTAATACCATTAATGTTAATCCAGAACTTTATGTTAACATTCTGAATACCAGTTAAAGCAGTCTGTTGTTTTTATAGCTTGGAAGTCTTAACCCCACTCTTTCCATAAATTTTACTTCATACCAGCAAGAGTTAGGTCATGTCTGGTGACCTTTGGTTAGCAATCATTTATTGGTTTTACTGCTTATAGAGATCATGAATTGTCTTATCAGTAACTGCATGTCCTTGAAACACCAAAATACTCTGTACCTATAAAGATACAGATTTGGTTACAACTTAAAGAAAATAACTAGTGTAAAATAATTTAATAGACATGAAACCCAGTTCATTTCTTTTTGTTAAACACCAACCTATATTTTCCTAGTGATAGGACTGAAAATTAACATAGCAGAATGCAAACTCTGATTAGACACATATAGTATATCCACATAAATATAATACAGATTGAGCACATATTGTTCCACAGATGTTTGAGGAACACCACTTGCTCTCAGTGTGTATGCATGTGTTTTTGTACTCCCAGGCTGGTATTTAAACACAAGACCCTGGAGTAGAAGCAGCAGCTGTAACCGCTGTGTTCTTCCCATATATTCAAGACTTCATTTACAATATAACAAACTTCACCTTTTTCATAACCTCTGCTGCGTTTCTTTGCACAGTATGCTGTCACAAGTATCACAACCAGCAGCCATACCACCTACACTTCAGAACAGGTCGTCCACCTGAAACTAAGTACCTGTATGTTCGGGCCCAGGTCCCAGCTAGTACTTGAATGGGAGACCATCTAGGAAAAGCTTGGGTTGATGCTGGAACAGGTGTTAGTGAAACCAGCAGAGGGCACCTACCCTGTGGTCTGTCTTTGGATCCCAAAGCCTCAGTGCAGTGATGGATACAATGTGCTGTAAAAATGGCACAGTCCTTTGGATGAGACCTAAATCCGAGGTCCTGACTCACTGTGGTCATAAAAGATCCCTGGGCATCCATTATAAAGAGTAGGGTGTATACCGATGTCCAGGCTAAATTGCCCTCCATGGCCTAATCATTCTAACCACCTAATCATCCCCTGCCTCTAATTGGCTAACAACAACAACAACATTTATTTATATAGCACATTTTCATACAAAAAGTAGCTCAAAGTGCTTTACATAATGAAGAAAAGAAAAATAAAAGACAAAATAAGAAATTAAAAAAGGACAACATTAGTTAACATAGAAAAGGAGCAAGGTCCAATGGCCAGGGTGGACAGAAAAAACAAAAAAAAAACTCCAGACGGCTGGAGAAAAAAATAAAATCTGCAGGGGTTCCAGGCCAAGGGACCGCCCAGTCCCCTCTGGGCATTCTACCTAACATAAATGAAATAGTCCTCTTTGTAGTTAGGGTTCTCACGGAGTCACTTGATGTTGATGGTCATACAGACTTCTGGCTTTTAATCCATCCATCATTGTTGGAACATCACGGTGCTTTAAGTAGATGGTGGTGGCACAAGCCACCACCAAGAGGATACCAGAAAAGGAAACAGAAGAGAGTAGGGGTTAGTACAGATTTTAGAGCCACCATGAATAGTTATTATAATGAGTTGGGTATACAGAGTATTAGGGTTTTAATTACAGTGAAATTATGAGAAGGCCATGTTAAAGTAATGTGTTTTCAGCAGTTTTTTTAAAGTGCTCCACTGTATTAGCCTGGCAAATTCCTCTTGGCAGGCTATTTCAGATTTTAGGTGCATAACAGCAGAAGGCCGCCTCACCACTTTTAAGTTTTGTTCTTGGAATTCTAAGGAGACACTCATTTGAGGATCTAAGGTTACGATTTGGAATATAATGTATCATACATTCCGATATATAAGATGGGGCGAGATTATTTAAGGCTTTATAAACCATAAGCAGAATTTTAAAGTCAATCCTGAATGACACAGGTAACCAGTGTAGTGACATCAAAACTGGAGAAATGTGCTCGGATTTTCTTTTCCTAGTTAGGATTCTAGCAGCTGCATTCTGCACTAGTTGCAAACGATTTATGTCTTTTTTGGGTGGTCCTGAGAGGAGTGTGTTACAGTAATCTAGTCGACTGAAAACAAACGGTGAACTAATTTCTCAGCATCTTTCAATGATATAAGAGGTCTAACTTTAGCTATGTTTCTTAAGTAAAAAAATGCTGTCGTAGTGATCTGATTAATATGCGATTTAAAATTCAGATTACAGTCAACAATTACCCCTAAGCTTTTTACCTCCGTCTTGACTTTTAATTCTAATGTATCCAGTTTATTTCTAATAGCCTCATTGCATCCATTATTGCCAATCACTAATATTTCAGTTTTCTCTTTATTTATTTTGAGAAAGTTACTATTCATCCATTCTGAGATACAAGTCAGACACAAGGCTAACTATCTCTCATCACTTTATAGCTCATGTGTGGTGAGTGTACTGGCACAAAAATGGCTGCTGTCATATCATCCAGGTAGATGCCACATATTAGTGGTGACTGAATGACTCCCCACTCCCTGAAGTGCTTTGAGTAGTGAGAAAATTGCTATATAAATGTAAAGAATTATTATTATTAAGTTTACGATTTCTCTTATATGATCCTCGCTGTGGCTACTAACATATCAAAGGAAAAAACACAAATAATACAATTTGAAGATTCATCAGCCGATAACGGAGATTCAGATTTTTAAAGAAAGTCTCACTGTTAGTGTGGATTATCCACAGCCTGAAAATCATTTCCATTTCTTTTTATGTGTAGTATTTAATATACCTGCAATAAGCAGTATTTAATTTAATAAAAGTACTGCAGGGAGATTACTCTATGCATAAGCAAGAAGACTCCTAGAGTTCTGCCTGTGGAGTTTAAAATACATTTGCTGAAATTTGGGCACAGAATTGCAGTTGAATGAACATATCACATTTGATTGTCTCGCTTCACTGTTCATCAAAAACTGTCTGACCTGCCTGAAAAACAGGCCTGAGTTACCTCAAAAGCTTGCACACTGTAATCTGTTCAGTTAGCCAATAAATGACATAATTTTCCTTGACTTCTCATCACATCCATAATGGCTAACACGGTACAACACCCTAGTACTAAAAACTGACTTGAAATTGTAGTCAGATTGTGGCACAAATTCAGTTATATGGATTTTAGGTTGAGAGGTACCGGCTAGATAAAGTCGGGCTCACCTCTACGCACGGTCTGGGCTCTGGAATGATTCCTCTTGAGAGAGGCTGGACTTTGTTCCATTCTAGAGATGCTGTGGGTGAGAGGCGTCGGGCAGGGGTGGGCTTGTTTATGGCCCCCCGGCTCGAGGCCTGCACATTGGGGTTCTTCCCATTGGACGAGAGGGTAGTTTCCCTGTGCCTTTGAGTTGGGGGAAGGACTCTGACTGTTTGAGCTTATGCGCAGAACGATAGTTCAGAGTACCCAGCCTTCTTGGAGACCCTGGAAGAGACACTGTGAGGTGCAGCTCCTGCGGGGACTATCATCCTGCTGGGAGACTTAAACGCTAACATTGGCAACAACAGTGAAACCTGGAGAGGTGTGATTGGGAGGAATGGCCTCCCTGATCTAAACTTGAGTGGTGTTCAGTTGTTGGACTTCTGCGCTGGTCATGGATTGTCCATAACGAACACCATGTTCAAGCATAAGGGTGTCCATAAGTGCACTTGGCGCTAGGATGCCCAAGGTCGCAGCTCAATGATCGACTTTGTAATCGTGTCATCAGATCTGTGACCTTATGTCTTGGACACTCGGGTGAAGAGAGGGGCTGAGCTGTCAACTGATCACCACCTGGTGGTAAGTTGGATCAGATGGCAGGAGAGGCTGCCGGACAGACCAGGCAGACCCAAACGTATAATGAGGGTCTGCGAGGAACGTCTGGCAGAGGAACCAGTCAGAAAGATCTTTAACTGCCACCTCCGGCAGAACTTCAACCTCATTCCGAGGGAGGTGAAGGACACATTGAGTCTGAATGGGCCATGTTCCGAACCTCCATTGTTGAAGAAGCAGAACGAAGCTGTGGCCACAAGGTTGTCGGTGCCTTTCATGGTGGTAATCCACGAACCCGGTGGTGAATACCTAAGGTTCAAGAAGTCGTCAAGCTGAAGAAAGAGTCCTATCGGGTCTGTTTGACCAGTGGGACTCCAGAGGCAGCTGAGGGGTACCTGCGGGCCAAGCGTGTGGCGGCATTGGCTGTTGCAGAGGCAAAAACTCAGGTATGGGTGGAGTTTGGGAAAGCCATGGAAAACGACTTTTGGTTGGCACCGAGAAGGTTCTGGCAAACCGTCGGGCACCTCAGTAGGGCAAAGTGGTGCTACACCAACATTGTGTACAGTGGAGATGGGGCCCTGCTGACTTCAACTGCAGACGTTATTGACCGGTGGAAGGAATACTTTGAGGATCTTCTCAATCCCACCAGCATGTCTTCCTTAGCGGAACCAGAGCTGGAGGACTCCGGGGGAGAGGGGGGCCCATCTATAACAGGGGCTAATGTAGTTAAAAAGCTCCGAGGTGACGGGGCCCCTGGGGTGGACGAGGTTCACACTGGGTTGCTCAAGGCTCTGGATGTTGTGGGGCTGTCCTGGTTGACACGTCTCTGCAACATTGCATGGACACTGGGGGCAATGCCTCTGGATTGGCAAACTAGGGTGGTGGTCCCCCTTTTTAAGAAGGATGACCAGAGGATGTGCTCCAACTATAGGGGGATCACACTCCTCAGCCTCCCCGGTAAGGTCTATTCAGGGGTGCTGGAGAAGAGAGTTCAGTAGATGGTCGAATCTCGAGTTCAAGAGGAACAATGCAGAATTCAGTCCCGGCCGTGGAACACTGGACCAGCTCTACACCCTGGCCAGGATCCTGGAGGGGGCATGGGAGTTTGCCCAACCAGTCCACATGTGTTTTGTGGATTTGGAGAAGGCATTCGACCGTGTCCCTTGAAGCATCCTGTGGGGTGTGCTCCAAGAGTACGGGGTACAAGGCTCGTTGTTACGAGCCATTCAGTCCCTGTACAGGAGGAGCAGGAGCTTGGTCCGCATTGCTGGTAATAAGTCAGACTCGTTTCCTGTTGAGGTTGGACTCCGCCAGGGCTGCCTTTTGTCACCGATTCTGTTCATAAGTTATGTGGACAGAGTTTCTAGACGCAGCCAAGGAGTGGAGGGGGTCTGGTTCAGTGACCTCAGAATCTTGTCTTTTGCTATTTGCGGATGACGTGGTTCTGTTGGCTTCATCGGACAGTGACCTCCAGCTCTCACTGGAGTGGTTCGCAGCCGAGTGTGAAGCGGCAGGGATGAGAGTCAGCACCTCTAATTCAGAGGCCATGGTTTTCAGCCGGAAAAGGGTGGAATGCTCTCTCTGGGTTGGGAACACATTACTGCCTCAAGTGGAGGAGTTCAAGTATTTTGGGGTCTTGTTCATAAGTGAGGGAAGAATGGAGCGGGAGGTTGACAGACGGATCGGTGCGGCATCCACGGTAATGCAGGCTCTGCAACAGTCCGTTGTGGTGAAGAGAGAGCTGAGCCAAAAGGCAAGGCTGTTGATTTACCAGTCGATCTACATTCCTACCCTCACCTATGGCCACGAGCTTTGGGTAGTGACTGAAAGAGCAAGATTGCAGATACAAGCGGCCAAAATGAGTTTTCTCCGCAGGGTGGCTGGGTTTTCCCTTAGAGATAGGGTGAGGAGTTCAGTTATCCAGGAGAGACTCGGAGTAGAGTCGCTGCTCCTCCGCATTGAGAGGAGTCAGTTGAAGTGGTCTGGGCATCTGGTTAGGATGCCCCCTGGACGCCTCCCTGGGGGGGGTGGGGGTGTTCCGGGCATGCCCCATTGGGAGAAGGCCATGGGGCAGACCCAGGACACACTGAAGGGATTAAATCTCCCGGCTGGTCTTGGAACGCCTCGGGGTCCTCCCAGAGGAGCTGGAGGAGTTGGCCGGGGAGAGGGAAGTCTGGGCTTCCCTGCTTAGGCTGTTCTCCCCGCAACCCGACCTTGGATAAGCAGTGGATAATAGATGGATGGATGAATGGATTTTAAGCATCCATTTAAATGGCATGCACTGAAAATGAAAACTGGCTGTGGACAAATTACAGGGACCTTCTAAGCAGCAATTCATGACAAAGTCGTGAAAATGTTACTAATGCAACAGATGGGACCATTGGTGCTCACTCTAGTAGACTCAGAGAGTTTCTGTTCATAGACAGCAGTGTTAGAGTACAGCCAGTCTTAATAACTAATATTGCAACTTAAATACGGAACAATATGTGTATAAACAAGTACATGCAAATATATATTGTATATAATTACTTTCTACTTATGCTATTTTTGTATGTGTGTCTTTTTGTGGGTATCCTATTACTAGGTGTGCCTCAATAACCTAGTTACTCACAGAAACCTGATGTTTGAAATACCTTTTAAATCCTTATTCCAGTTAAAGAAATCGTGATGTTGGCCTCTGAGAAACCTGATTACTAGAGGTAAATCTCTTCATGAATAATCTAATTATGCAGCCATGCAAACCCTTAACCAGGTTACTGTTAGTCAGGATGTTGTAGTCTACGCATATTCGTTTGCAGAGGCTCTGTCAGCCTGGGCATGTATTTGTTTCACACTCGCTTTCAGCAGCCATGGATAGAAGCGTTCCATTTCCAGATACAACTCTTTGGGCGAGTGCATTATTCCGTCTCATGGCTGAAGTAATCTGTCACAATATTTAGGAAACTGCTAAATTAATTTGATGAGCTAAAAGTACAGTGCCAAACTCGGCAACACAAGCTGAAGAGCAGTAGGATAATGCATTAAGAGTAACACACGTTATGTACTCCGATTACTTTTTAAAGTAATGAGTTCCCCTAATGCAGTTCTTATCTTACTGAAGTAAAAATACCTGTGTTATTATTATTGAAGCAGCACTCGGTACAAGGCAAGAAACACACATACTGGTACACTGATCCACTGCAAGGCTCAATCTTACAGCCAAGTAGAAAAGAGTGTGCTGTAAATAAACACAAGAAAATGATCACAGGCACCATGTTTGTTTTCAGATTCACGGTGGCCAATGACAAGTTTTAACTCTTTTTTTTGTGCATTTCAATGGTGTCAGAGCGTTTTGACAAAGGAGAACTCCAGAAGATTACTTTCGAATATACTGTAAATGCAGATTATGAGAAATCCGAATTCTGTCTTAACCGGGTTATTCACCTTGATCTGGTTATGCGTGTGCATGTGGATGCCCTTACTGTCACAGGTCTGAACAGACATCAAAGTAAGAATTTTGTTGTACTTTTTATGTTATGTCCACATAATGATACGTTTGAAGTGTTAATAGACATCCACATATTATATTTTATACTAGGCTGACCCGCCTTTTAAGGCGACTGACTTTTAAGTTGACCACTTCTTAAGGCAATTCTATATGTAGTTCAATTTGATATTTTATACAAACTCATTAATTTGGTTATATTGCATTTGAGCGGTATTACTTTAATACTCGTAGTTTCTGCTATTTTTGTGATGAAATTTAAACTTTTTTTCTATATTGAGGTTGCCCTTTTGAACCCCCCTGATATTTACTACGCGGTGAGGCATTTGTACTCCATCAACATTAATTATTTTCAGAGACATAATTTTGTCTATTTTTCCAGCACATCGCGCACAAAAGCAAGGGAACGATGGGAGCACCAGAACTCTGCTCACATCATGTCGCTTCGTACCGCAAGCTGCAAGTAGTAAGTCTGTGATAAGCGGAATACTGCTACGCTTTCCACTCACGGGACAGAAGGATAATCCCGACCGCTTTTATATAGTAAGAAAGAAGAAGATATCACACAGTCTGGAGTAGAAAATCATCTTTTACCTGGAAAAACGAAACTACAAATCCCATCGTGCATTGCAAAATGGACGGGGCGTGTGTGAAACTCCGCGCCTGCGTAGCACTCATGGGACGGAAGGACACTCCCGACCGCTTTTATATAGAAGGATTTTCTCCAATATTCAGTGTGTGCCTATTTTAGTTAATTTTAATTTGAAGACTGTGAAAGAAAAATGATAAAAGAAGAAATGTAAAACCAAAAAGCTTCCAGAGTATGCACCATAAAAATTTACTAATAAACATTCTCCAATGCATTTGTCAAAATCCATGCTTTTCCTAGTATGTGTAAGTTGAGTCTTTACGATCAAATGGGCACAAGGGCAAAAAAGTGTTAGGACCATGGTGTGGACCAGTCTTTGTTACCACTTTTTTCATCTGAGTGGCCTAGTCCCTCTCACAAATGAATGAGTATAAATCTGCTTTGAACCTTTTTTTGAGGGGCTGGAAGGTATGTGGGGGGTGGGGGTGTTGGGGGGTTGATGTTTCTCCTCTTTGAACATTACCACAGTGAAGAGTTCACAGATGTCAAAATAAATACACATGTATAGTCATGGTTCACACCTAACATGTTTCTGTTTTTTCTCAGGTTTGCTGAAGGAGCCATTGGTGTCTTTTTCATGTTGTTTGCACTCCTCCTTTTTACCCGGGATCCTAAATTCTTTCCTGGCTGGGCAAAGCTTTTTAAATCCGGGTAAGAATGAGCATATCAAAATATAAATTGTATTGTAGAACAATGGAAGGCATTTTCCTGCAGTCTTGTCACAACTATGTACACCCTGAGCAACAAATCTCTTGTCAGGGGGGCTGACACTTGAAAGGTTAGGAATGTCGGAAGGCTGGAAGTTAAGAAAACCCCCACATCAACAGAACCATAGCATATTATGAAAAGTTAGTCAGAGTACGTGAATAGGTGCAGAGAGATAGTCAAGAATTCCTGTTTTCTGTGACCCTGCAAAACCTGGCAAAAATATACTTGAGTTTCAGTGTGAAGTTACTGACAAGCTCCAAATACATTTGGATAGCTGGAATTCCTTTAGTGGCCATAAGGTGATCAGCTGAGGTATTTGAAAGGTTAGGAGTTTGGGAAGGCCCTGCCCTAGTTAAAAAACCCACATCAACAGAACCTTAGCATGTTATGAAAACTGAAGCTTTGGAAAGGATGACATTTTCATACAATATCAGTTTTTTAACATCTCTCTATTATTATAAAAAAAAATCCTGCGACAAGACAAGACTTTTTGGAAGATTTCTTAAAGTCCCGCAAGACAAGACTTTGGCCATGAGGTTTTTTCAAGTCATGCCTTTCTCTCAAACATTTTCAACCACACTTACAGTACCCTCACCACACATTCGTGTGAATGCTTTTGACAGACACAGTTCTTGCTCTCTCAGCTCTTATAAATTTTGTTTCCCTCACTTTAAGTTCCCAATTAAAGAAGACGTATTACAGTATGTCCAAATCTTATTCAAGAATTTCATCACAAAGGGTTATCAACAGAAGAAATGAGTACACGGGCAATCCTAGCATGAGAAACGATGACGTCAAATGAATTAATGCGAAAAATGTTGATCGGTTACACAGCAAATTGGTTAAATGAGTATCAATAGACTACGCTGAAACAGTTGGTGGTGATGGTGTGGAAGATAAAATCAATAAATTACAATATCCAGAAGAATATCTACAACCGTTAACATTGTCTGGTGCTCCACTGCACGAATTACTGTAGAAAGAAGGATGTATCCAAGAAAGGTAATGTAGTACATCTTCAGGGAATAACATTACACAACAAAGGAGATCTTGATATGCCATTCGTATTAAAACATTAACAGTTTCCTGTTAGAATAGCTTTTTCAAAGACAGTTTACAAATCTCAGAGCCAAACATTCGAAAAAGTCATTTTATTTAATAAAGGGAAAGAAACAAAATTCAATCACGGGCAGTTAAACATTGCGTTGTCACAATGAAAATCCAAACACTGAATCAAAATTCAATGCAATTTTGACAAAAATTTAATTAAAAAAATTGTTTTCATTGAAGTTTTACAGTAAAAGTGTAAGTTTAAAAAGTGTTTGTGTGTTAATTTCAATGTCAAACAGAACAAAATCATATTATGCAACCAATAACTCTAACGCAGTATGAAACATAATCTACTTTCAAACTATTACATTTTAATATTTTTTAATATGGTTTTGGCTAGCGAAGAGGCTGCGAGCAGGGGGCAAAGCCCACTAATTATGATTTAAAAGGAAAGTTAACTATGAACCACAAGAGTTACATACAAATCAAGTGCCTAATTGATATACTCCTTTTAAAGATTGTCTTTAAGGTTTTAATTATAGATGCTGTAGCCGCTAAGGTGTAAGGCGATGTCAAGCACGGGTAAAACTCGTGTTGAAAGAAATCTCAAGGTCCAAAAGTTCTTTTTAAAATATTTAGTGAAAGTTAAAAGCAAATAATCCACACAAGAATAAAAGAAAAAATAGTTACACACGTAGAATAAAAGGCAAAAAAAGGGAAACATGTATCTTCTCTAAACTTAGCTTTTCTTGAGAAACTTTAGTTATTTCTGTACTTAAAAGTTCTTTACTTCTTCTTCTTTACTTAAAGATTCTTAACTTCTTATATACTTAAAGATTCTTAGCTTCTTCTTCTGTATGCTTTAAACGTATGGCACAGCACATAAATTAAGTGCTGTTTTCTTATATATTTACTTCACACACTCAAAAGGCCCGTAGGCCGGTTGGCACGGTTTAAAACCTTATGCCTTCCCACCTTACACATGGCAAGACTGGTCACTAACTGAAGAATAATATTTACTCAAAGCTGTTAGAAATGGCAAGAATATACCAATACAATTCTACTGACGGTGGTTATAGGAACCTCCCATAGATTATACATTGTCATCTAGTAAAATATTCATGAATCTTACAGAACTAGGGAAATGGCTCTTACAGATGTAATGTCTGTTAAACGTCTCTTGTGTTTAGTTAGAAAAGACAGGCACTATTAAGATGGCATTACAGAGTTTGGAATTCAGAGTTTCAAAATATTAAGAGAAGTGTGTGGGAGGAGCAAAGCTGCCCAATTTCCCTTTGCATTCATTTTTGCCACTGCAACACTCATTAAAAATATGTCTTTGGCTTAAACAAGCAAGAAAGAATTTATACATCCACATCTTAATTGTTTAAATACCTATTTTCTGTGTTTTATTGATTTTAAACTTTTTTTTTTATTTCACATTTTTCCAAATATTTATTTGTTTGTTTGTTTATTTATTATTTTTCTTATTGTTACAACTATATCCTTGGAGTATATCCTTGGAGTGTTTTATTACAAGTACACTTAACCCACGTACAATACGTAGCAACTCATGTCTAGTGAAATTTGGATGTGAGGCAGAGTGACATAAATATGCCTTGCCTCAGGCAGCATTATTTCATGTGCCAAACCTGATGATAAGTTATGGTTATAAACTAAACATTTCCATCTTGATAAAATCAGTTGAGATTTATAAAGTGTTTGTATTCATTTAAAAAGATTCCAGTATGAAGTATACATGCATGTGTTTAACATTCTTGTATGCAGCTTTTTACACGCGTTTTGTGTACACTGTGTATTGCCACATGTCCACAGACAGGAATGTACTGCCCTACTGCAGTTAAATACTTCTGAGTATAATAAACAATACGCAGACAAAATATGCAAGAGAAACCTAAAATGAGAACTTCAGAACTTGGTGTAGTCAGTAAGTACCCACTAGAGGGGTCTGCCTGAAGATATTTTACAATGTAATTAACTTCTCTGGGACTTGGCACTGAGTCAGCATCAGTAGGTAAAGAATATTTTTTGTTATTGTTGAATATAATGGGTGCCCATCCATACAAAAGTAGGACAGAATAGATTGGCTATAGTTTTGAGCTTTAAACCAAAATTTCTGTCTGTGACTCACTGTGTGTCTGTGTGAAAAATATCTATACACAAATATTTGTGTATTTGTTCCAAAGAGGAAATTTAGCTTTTCACAGAAGCTCAAACATATAATAAAAAGCAACATCAGTATAGTGTATATACTGTTATTTAGTAAAGATGATTTACCAGATATCAGCCAAGTAGAAGTAGTAGTACTGCATGCACAACTAACCTGCAACACATCACCACTCTCACCAAGATAAACAATACACCCTATAAAAATATCCATTTGGCCAACGTCTGAAAAGTAAATGTTTGGAAAACAAAAAATATGGACAAGAATAAAACAAATTCTGCAGTATTTTGATATGTCTTTGTCTTACTCATATTTATTATTTCAGGGAGTAGGTGTCACTGAAGAAAGAAAATGAAACAAATGCCACACAAATTACAACAAGAAAGCTTTGAAATTGTAACACTGATGTGAAAGGCATATCGCATCCAAATGGGTACAGACAAGTAACCTGCCCCACCACTTCAGAAATCCAAATCTTAGTTAGGGAGAGCAAAGTGCCAACTTATACCAACTAATGTATCAGTAGAATAATCAGAAGGGAAGATGCTATATAATACTTCTTTTTCTTTTGGCTGCTCCCGTTAGGAGTTGCCACAGCGGATCATCTTCTTCCATATCTTCCTGTCTTCTGCATTTTGCTCTATCAAACCCTTCACCTGCATGTCCTCTCTCACCACATCCATAAATCTCCCTTAGGCCTTCCTCTTTTCCTCTTACCTGGCAGCTCATCCTTCTCCCAATATACTCAGCATCTCTTCTCTGCACATGTCCAAACCAACACAATCTCGCCTCTTTGCTGACCCTCTAATGTACTCATTTCTAATCCTGTCCATCCTCATCACACCCAATGCAAATCTTAGCATCTATAACTCTGCTACCTCTATCTCTGTCTCCTGCTTTCTTGTTAGTGCCGCCGTCTCCAACCCATATAACAAAGTTGGTCTCACTACCGTCCTGTAGACCTTCCCTTGCTGATACCCGTCTGTCACAAATCACTCCTGACACTCTTCTCCAACCATTCCACCCTGCCTGCACTCTCTTCTTCACCTCTCTTCCACAATCCCATTTATTCTGTACTGTTGATCCCAAGTATTTAAACTCATCCACCTTCTCCATCTCTACTCCTTGCATCCTCACCATTCCACTGATCGCCCTCTCATTTACACACATGTATCCTGTCTTGTTCCTACTGACCTTCATTCCTCTCCTCTCTAGAGCATATCTCCACCTCTCCAGGGTCTCCTCAACCTGCTCCCTACTCTTGCTACAGATCACAATGTCATCAGCAAACATGATAATCCACGGGGACTCCTGTCTAATCTTGTCTGTCAACCTGTCCATCACCATTGCAGCTGCTATATAATACTAAAGACAATAATACCATTTTTTGAGCATTTAAACTTTTTGAAGGAGTATAACATAACTTTCACAGAAAGCCAGGGGCTGGTCTGTGTGATGGTGTCAAGCAGTTTCAGTATCCATTTACTTTTACAAAGATGTACTTGAAAAGGCAACATACTGGATGTCACATTACTCAACTTTTTCGCATGGGGTATGTCAAATTTGCCAGCTGCAGTTGCTGGTCTCGAGGCTCCACAACAGTTGCCAAATGTGCGTCAATCTTCCAGTGCAGTTGTGCTCACCCCTTGGCGTGCTGCCTGACAGACACTAAACTGCTGCAGTGAGTTAAGCCGCAGTCTTGGCCCTTTATGTCTTTCTTCCCTTCTTCTATGGAATGTAAAATATGAGACATCAGACAGATGAGCTTCTCTGCTGTTTTGTGAGGTCCACATTCCAGTGCTGCCAGACAAAGCAGGCGTTGTGCGGAGGATTAATAATTGCAGTGGGTTTAGTCTCAGCCGTTTTTCCTTTTTCCATTATGTTTTAGTACAAAAAATAGGAGACATCAAACAGCCAAGCTCCTCTTCTATTTGTGAGGTCCTAAGCCCCAGTATTCCTTTTTCCTCGTCGTTTCACTAAATGAATTGTACTACCCGATGAGCATTCATTGTCAACTCTCCTGTACACAGAGCCTGCTCCTACGACTAAAGACAAAGTCAGACATGTTTGATTTTATCATAGTGATATCATGGACTAGTTGAAGTGAGTCACTGGCTACGTCACATTACAACACTGGCTACGATTAGCTTCACAGGAGCACACTCCTTGCACTCGCTAAGATATGTAAATAAAGACTTCAGCTGTAAATCGCCCAATGTAAAATAGGCTTAAATCAAGAGGGGAGTTAATGCAATGGCCTGCATTGTGAAAAAGCAGAACCTACGAGAGGAGAAGAGATGAACAAGAGAGTGTTAAGGTAGATAAGCCACAGGATATAAGGGCACAGAAATGTCTAAGTAGGAACAAAATAGCAATCTGCCTCCACAGGTCTATTTTAAGTCATGGTGTGCTGCGGTTGTTGTCCACCCGGTGTATGTGTTTAGCTAGAGGGGGGTAACCATAGTCTGTTAGCTCACTTTGACTTTTTTTATGCTTGTCTCCAAATGCCAGAACATTCCAACATAACTGAAAAAAATGTGCAGAAAAAAATACTAGATGACCTTATTTTAGTTAAACAGAATAACTACAGAATACCCGTAATGGCTTCTTTTATCCAGCACTCCATATTTCCACCAATATGATATATCAGGAAACCCATTAGCCTGAGGATTTCTCTTTACTTAAACATATGGCCTATTGGTTAAAGGAGCTAGCTGAAAGAAAATGACTGTGCAAGGGTTTTCAGTCCTCATTCATACCCTGGGTGACTCATAAACCAGCTCAATTAATGTGGAAAAATACAGCTTTGTGGAGTATTTTGGGATGGTATGTGCCATGTAAGACCACCCTGCATAATAATAATTGTCTGCTTGCCTTCAGGTTTGTCACAGATGCTGTCACTGGTATTACCATCATCACAATTTTATTCTTCTTTCCTTCCCAAAAGCCTTCAATTAAGTGGTGGTTTGACATGAAGGGTAAGTGCCTATCCATTTTGTAATTCTGAAAAAAAAATGTACCTTGCTTGTTTTGCTTTAAACTGCGCTAATGCTGATGTGAAGGCAGGGAGAGGACGTGTGACTCAGCAAGACACCTTCTTGAGGTGAAGTGAGCATGTCCTTCTTGGATACTATAATAATGTGTGCTTGACCACAGTGCACATGCAGTGTGAGCTGTCTGCTTTGTCACTGGTTATTTACAGTATGACTGAGCAAGGAAAAAAGTACTGATTTTCAAAACAAGGACTGCTGAAATAAAGAAGGAAGTTGACTTCCGCTTTATGTGTGTATTGTTGCCACAGATCATTGAGTAAGTCCGTTTGACATGATTAATGATCACTTGACCTTCCAGTGAGCGGTTAACTCCAAGTTTGATGAGCAAAAATGCTATGTGGGTCAGTAATTGGTTGTTCTCTGTCCTTTAAGATATCTGAAATTTGAAACATTCAAGAAATGTACAAAGAATCAATCATTTTGTTGTTGAAATCTGAAAACCGTACAAAATAGACTGACAAGTGCATAATTTTAACATCTTTTTGCATTCACATCCCAGTGAACACTACTTTGATTGTTAATCTACATGCAGCTCCCGCTCGATGAATTTCTTCATATTGTTTAGAGCAGGGGTGTTGAGTTCTAGTCCTGGAGAACTACCATGCCTACAGGTTTAATTTCTAACCATCCTCCTAATTAATGACCAAATTTTTCCTGTTAATTGACTATTTTTCCATTTATTGTAATTGCTTTGTTTTTTAAGACTGAGCCTTCTGAATTGCTTCTTTTTTCCAAACAGAACAGATGTGACGTGAGGCAACAGGTGATCCAACCAATTTCACGCCAACCACTTTCTTAATTAGAAGTTCAATCTTGTTTTTGTTAATTAAATGTGTCATTTAATACCATGGCATGTTGGTGCTCTCATTCTGCCACACCAAACGTTTCCAAAACTGTTTTCGTTTTTCAGATCAACATTACTGAGACCTTCACCTTTCTTTATTTTTAAATATCATATGAATGTCGCAGGTTAGCTGGTATTGCGTTGGTTCGTTTTGTATCTCATTATTGTTAGCTAATTAAGGACCAAAGAAACAAGCAGCCTGAGTCTTAAATAGAAAATAAATAAAAATTAAGCCAAAAGAGTTAATTATCAGCAAAAATGGCCACTAATTTAGAAGATGGTTAGAATGAAAGCCACAGTAGACCTCCAGGACCGGAGTTGGACACCCCTGGTTTAGAGACATGTCTTCTAATGAATTTACTCCCTTTCACAATCTGCTTGATCTTTAAGTTATGTTTCAGCTCCTCCAGATGAGCTGGTGGACAAACCTGGACAAGCCTTTATGGAACCTTTATGGTGCTTTAAGGACTTCCTACATGCATCTGTTTGTCACTTATTGCTAGATACTGTAATTTAAACCAAACATTTATTAAGGTTCCACTACACAGCAGTAACTTACCAATAGATGCATTGTAGGCAGCCTTTCTTTTAAAGTGCTTTGTGGCTCTTTTAAAACTAAACAAAGCATTTTTTAAGTCATTGTTTTAAAGGAATAATTGACTAATAGATCTAGGTAGCTATCCAAAAGTGTTATTACCTTAATTATTATGTTTTTTGAGATACTCTAACTGCAATGTTCGTGTACACCCACTGGACAAATTATTAGGACCAGCTGTACACCTGATTTTCCATGCAATTATCTAATTATCCAATCACTTGACAAAAGCACAATACATAAAGTCATGCAGATTCAGGTCATCAGCTTCACATCAATCCCCAGAATGAGGAAAAATGTGATCTCTGAGGTTTTGACTGTTGTACCACATGGGCTGGTTTGAGTATTTCTGTAACTGCTCGTCTCCTGGGATTTTCACACACATCAGTCTCTGTTTATTTAGAATGGTAAGAAAAGCAAAAAAACATCCAGTGAATGACAGTTCTCTGGATGGAAATGCCTTATTAATGAGCGAGTTCAGACGAGAATGTTTCTGATAGCCACTCTGTATAACTGTGGTGAGCAGAAAAGCATCTCAGACTGCACAATCTTGAGGTGAATGGGTAAGAACAACAGAAAACCTCATTGGGTTTTAGGTTTATCCGCTAAGATCAGACAGCCAAGGCTGCAGTGGTCAAAGGCTCACCAAAACTGGACAGCTGAAGACTGGAAAAATGTAGCCTGGTCTGTTGAATCTCAATTTCTGCTGAGGCACACAGATGGTAGAATCAGAATTTGGTGCCAATATGAATCCAAGCACCCAACTTGCCTTGTATCAACAGTCCAGGCTGGTGTTGGCAGTGGTTATGGTGGTGTGATGGTGTAGAAAATGTTTTCTTGGCACATTTTGGGTCCATTAATGCCAATCAATCATCACTTGAATACCACAGCTTATTTGAGCATTGTTTCTGACCATGTGCATCCCTTCATGGACACAATTTACCCACCTCCTAATATCTAGCTCCATGATGATAATGCACCATGTCACAAAGCTGATTTCATGATCATGACAATGAGTTCAGTGTTCTTCTGTGACGATCCCAGTCACCAGAAAGATGACCTTTAGGATGTGGTGGAATGGGAAATTCACAATATGAATAAAGATCTGACAAATCTACACAAATTGAGTGATACTATCATGTCAAGATGGACACAGAATCTTAAAAGAATGTTTCCAACATCTTGTAGAATAAATGGCATGAAGCACTGAGATAGTTCTGAGAGCAAAAGAAGACCCTGACCAGTATTAGTATAGTGGTCCTAAGAGGTTTCTCAGTGAGTTCTTATTTCTCTTCATCATTTCTTACTTCTGTATGTGGTTGATGTTCTTGATCAGCACTCTCTATACAGCTCGGTCCTGCACCTCCTCTTCAGCCAGACGCTTTTCCTTCAGATCCTCTTTTACTTTATCTATCCACCTCTGCTTTGGCCTCCCTTGCTTTCTCTTCTCCTGTACTTCCATTCCCATCACTCTTTTGCCCACACATTCATTGTCCCTCCTTATCACTTGTCCATAACACTTACAACCTACTTTCTTGTACCTTTTAGCTATGTCTCCCACTTTTGTTGTACCTCTGTTTGTCTCATTTCTTATTCTGTCTTTATTTGTATCTCCACATATCCACCTCAACATTCTCATTTCTGCCACATCTAATTTCTTCTCCTGTGCTCCCTTTACCGTCCATGTCTCAGCTCCATACATTATTGCTGCTCTTACCACTGTCTTTACCTTACCTTTAACATATAGCTGTTATTTCAAAAGAAACAATCTGTTCAATCTGCCTAATCTACCCAAAACTGTCAAGTGTCGTTCCAATAAACCCTAAAATGTTGTCGCAGAGTCTTCTGTGGGTGAAGCTACAATTCATCTTACTACATACAGGCACTTAGAGCCCTTACACAAATTTATAGGGATTCAGTCAGTCAGTCTTTGTCCAACCCGCTATATCCTAACACAGGATCACGGGGGTCTGCTGGAGCCAATCCCAGCCAGCACAGGGTGCAAGGCAGGAACAAATCCTGGGCAGGATGCCAGCCCATCACAGTTTTTAGGGGTTATGCATGTAAAATAAACTTCTAAACTATACAACATCTACATGCATTCACACATAAAATGAACTGAAGACACAGTAACACAAGCAATCTCAATGTTACTATCAAAAAAGCAATATAAAATTACTGTTATGATATGACCTGGTGATGCCAGTCCTTGAGTTGTTACAAATATTGTATTGGAACATTCAAACAAATTAAATATGTCTTCTTTGAAGTAGTTTGCTCATACCCTTTTCTAATACATTCTGAAAAGAAGGCATATTAGTAGTTTGTGCTGCTGAATTCCAGTTCATGACTATACAGTATGGATCAACTAGGCCAGTTATAAAATTTGCAAATAAAACCCTCTGGAACTCAAAGATTAAAACATTACGAATCCATAAATCCAATGTGATCCCGAGCACTCTCAAAGGTGTCCGATTTCACGGCAGACTGAGGCATGTATTCCAACTATTTATGACCCCTCTGATGGAGGAGGCTGCTGTGACCTGTTCTGACCCTGCCGTCCCTCTGCTTGAATTCTGCAAGAAAAACTTTGAATGGGGACTCTTCTTTTTAGCCTCTTATATTTATAGACCCCATGTGATGTTCTCCTCTTTGCCCCATATTTCCCAGATCAGGAAAATACCGGAGCCTGGCAAAATAATACAAACACGTGAAATTAAACGGGAAAATAGCTGCAAAGATGATTAAGCATGTAAATGTCAGCAATTTAATTTCTTCTTCACGGTAGCTTGGCAATAAGAGGAAGATAGTGCTTTGATTTTTGTGTGTGGGAGTTCTAGTAAGGCAATATCTCTTCGATTACTTACAGGTGTTTTAAGTGCAAAGGTTCTTGGCTTTTAAAATTGAGCTTCTTCTCAATGGTAAAAAAAGAGCTGGGAAACTACATTTGTTTACTTTTTGCAGAATCAAAAAACTCCTCTTAGGCCCCATGTAGTTAATCTTTAGAGATCAGATGTCAATATTGCTTTAACACTGAGCCGCCAGTGATATGAACCCGTTGTCCTTTGGCTTTTTCCTTCCATCTATGCCTGACCTGTGCAGTTCATGTAATGATAAATTAAATATTGAGCACACAACATTCAGCCCTTCTGGCCCTTCGCTTAAATTGGAGTATCATTTAGGAATAGAAAGATCTCATTAGAAGCTGTAGATCACTCCTTAGGCTCAGCCAGTAATGAATGTTATACATTTCAAGGCAATCAATGCAGCATTGCTAGTAAATTGCTAAATGTTATAAGACAGTGTAATTTTTTGCAATTTTTATATTATTCCAAATCACATATGAACTTGAACAGAATCAGCAAAATTTAAATGAAGGTAAGAGAAATGATATACCTGATTTGGAATAAGACACTTTAAAGTTGATAAGGCGATGTAACAAGGACTTATGGTTGATTCAGGAAGTATTCAGACCCCTTCACTTTTTGCACATTTTGTTATGTGGCAGCTCTAGTGCTAAAATTATTTAAATTCATTCAGAATGACAAAGCAAAACCATGGTTTTAGTAATTTTTGCAAATTTATTTAAAATATTCAACAGAAATATCCAATTGACGCAAGTATTCAGACTCAATTACTCCGTACATAGTTGGCAATGATTACAGCTGAGGGTCTTCTTGTGTTTGACACAGTTAACTTTGCACACCTGCACTTGGCAAGTTTTAACACTCCTGTGTTGTCTTTACTTTGTGCTTAGGATCATTGTCCTGTTGGAAGGTGAACCTTTGGACCAGTCTGAGGTCCAGAGCTGTTTGGAGCAGTACCCTATACTTTGCTCCATTCAGCTTTCTCTCAACGCTGTCTAGTCTCCAAGTCTCTGCTGCTGAAAAACAATCCCAGAGGATAATTCTGTCACCACCATGCTTTGCGAACAGAATGGCATTGCACAGGTGATGAGTGGTGCTTTGTTTTGTCCAGACTTGATGCTATCTTGGTTTCATCATATCAGCGAATCTTGTTTCTCAACAGTCTGAGACCTTTATATGCCTTTTGCAAACTTCAATCGGGCTTCCATGTGTCTTTACTGAAGAGGGGCTTCTGTCTTCCCACTTTGACATAAAGCCCAGATCGGTGCAGATGTTGCAGTGATGATTGTCCTTCTCACAGTTTCTCCAGTCTTCACACAGTTTCTGTTGAAGTCAGCCACAGTGACCATCAGGTTCTTGGTCACCTCTCTTAACATGGCATTTCTCCCCCGATTGCTCACTTTAGCTGCGTGCCTGGCTCTGGGAAGAGTTGTGGTCATTCCAAAATTCTTCCAAGTAAGAATTATGGTGGACTCTGTGGTCTTGGAAACCTTCAATCCTGCATAATTTTTTCGTAGCCTTCACCATATCTGTGTAATGACACAATGCCCTCTTTAAACTCTGCAGGCAATCTCATGGCTTGGTTTTTGTTCTGATACACATTGTCTATTTTCTATAGATAGGTGCGTGCCTCTCCAAGTCATATCCAATCAATTAAACTGACCACAAGTGGACTCCAAACAAAGTGTAGAGACGGCGATCAATAGAATGGGATGTACCTGAGTCAAATTTCAGGGGCCATAGGAGAGGGACTGAATACTTGTGCCAATCAGCTATTTCAGTTTTTCATTTTATAATAAAAATTAAGAATCCAAGAATCCAAAAACAAGCATGAAGTCTTTGATCATTTTTTGAGTTTTATAGATATGTTTAGTCCTTCATCTGTGGTAATGTACCGCATATACTCGTGGGTAAGTTCACCCGCCGATAAGTTGAGAGCTGATTTTACAGTATAATTTCTGGTTTTTTATAATATCGGTCATATAAGTCAAATGCGGAAAACTCACGCTATTGGTCCAAGATATTATGATATGCTAACGCCGACCTGAGAGAGTAACCACGAAGCACACTGCCTTTATTTTCTATGTGGGTGCGGCAATGCGCTGTATCAGTGCGTGCTCCTAACCTCTCTCTCTCTCTCTCTACTGTGCCTATGTGACCACACAGTAATACCTGAACTATTCCGAAGTGACGTTTGCACTGTTTTGTGTTTTTTGTATCTTCATACCCTCATACACCTTTATCATAAGAGCATCCCTTAAATACGATGGAGCATTTGATCAGAAGAAAATATGAAGCTGGTTTTAAATTAAACATCGTTGAAGTAGTGAAAGAAATTAGTAACTACGCTGCTGCAACAAACTTCGATGCGCCTGAGAAACTGATGCGAGATTGGAGGAGGCAAGAAGATGTAAAAAAAAATGTAAGCGTTGCATTTTTGAACAGGCGCATAAGTCGGGGTTTGATTTTATGACTGATTTTTCGAGTTTCAAGACCCGACTTATAAGTAAGTATATACGGCAAATAACATTACCTATCACCTATTTATATCTTCGACTGACCGAGCCACCAATGATTTGTAGTATAACCACTGGCAGCTGTACACCTTGATCACACTATTTCGACATATCAATAGCAAATTGTTGAATTAAAACTCAACTGACACCTTTTCTTAAATAAAATAAGTATTTTGTAATGTTACTTATAACTTTAAAAAGTAATCAGACTGTGTAACAGTCAATAAAAATCCGCAGCAACACGATTTAGATCTCTGCTGAGCCTTTAAAGATCGCCGGATGCACCAGATGACCCAGTGGGCCAGGTTTGCCAGTGGATTTGACTAGGATATTCAAGTTTGGCTTTTTAACAAGGGCACATTTCTTGTCTGAAAACAGTGGGAGTTAAAGTGGCCCGATTTGGATTTAACTCTTTAGATGCATGTTAAATCACATAGTTCATTGGTGCAGATAAGCAATCGAGTGTGCCAGGTTTACCAGAGAATTAAATTAGTGAACCCACATTGGACAGGGTAAACTTCACATGCACTAAATACGTGAAATATGAATTCCTTTCATAACCTGTGCGAATAAGAGGCTAGTAAGTAGATGGCTAACTAATGTCATTTCCTTTTACTATAAATTAGTGCAGTGGTTAGCGGTGCCGCTTCGCGGATTTAGCAATCTGGGCTTGAATGCATAGCCTGCTTTTATAAACTTGCCAATATCGATTTCTGTGGACTGTAACTGTGTGAGGAAAACATCAAACTGTTCAGTGATATGACCTCTTTCCAGAAAATGATGTACAGTAGTATGCAATGGCATTTGGTGCTCATCTGAATGTATGCGGTTCACACGCAGTATTGGCCGGTGCAACCTTAAAGTACCTGGTGCACAGGCTATGGTAAGTGGTGGGCACGAGATATATACATGGTGGGCATGAGATAGTAAGTTCTACACACCAAATTGTTTCTCAGGAAGAAAAAAAACACTATATCTCCTCAGGTGCTCCGCACGAGTGTGCAGACGGATATCTGTAAACGTAAAGCATGTACCTAAACCCTTACCCTCTGTAACAAACGCGATATATATAGGCGCCTGACGCGACACAGATGGACACAGAGGCACGTATAAAAATAAACTTTTATTTTCTTCACCTATGGGGCACGTCTTCCCCGTGAACCCCACAGGCAATACACAGTCCCAAAGCACAACAAGACCCACAACAGTTCTCTCTCTTTACCACCACTCCTCCTCAAACTTAGTCCTCCTCCTCCCGACTCTGGCTCAGGAGTGGTGGCTGGCCCCTTTTATAGGCAACTCGGAAGTGTTCCAGATGCTTGACCACATGGTCCCAATTGCCCTTCTGGGTGGGGCTGAAGACTCGTCCAGCCAGGCTGTTGATTCCAGGCAGCACCCCCTTGCGGCCACCCCAGCTCCCAACCAGGCTGTGGAGGAAAGAGATTTCACCACACCAGGGGCCAGAAATAAAGGACAAAGAGTAGATGACAAAGTAGAATGTCATAAAGAATTAAAAAATGTTGTCGCAATACACATGCAGAGCAGGTTAGAGATAATGAAAGTACGAAAATTCGAAAGTCTCAAAAAAAGGATAAGAAAGATCATATCAGCGCAAACAAACGGAAATTATTACTTGGTGAAATAACGGAACAGCGAAAAGAGATTGAATATATTGTTCGGATTTAAACATTAAGTCAGAGACTTGTGGATCATCTAATTCGTGTTGCCAGCAAGAAGTCAAAGAATGAAGGTATGGAAGTCCCGTGAGACGGAGACTTTTAACATGAGATTGTTTCAAGTCACACCCTACTTACAACTATTTTCAAAAAAGACCACGGTCATCTAAACTCAGTTGTGTGAATGCTTTTGTCAGACACACTTCCTGTGCTCTCAGCTCTTATATATTTTATCAGGACAATAATTTTATACGTTCTAGATGACATGTCAGCGACAAAGCAAAGAAGAAAGAGCATAGACAAACATTCAAAAAAGTTGTTTAATTTATTAGAAAGAAATGATATTCACTCACAGGCAGTTATATGTTGCATTGTCACGATGTAAGTCCAAACACAATCAAAATTCAATGCAATCTTGAAGAAAAGTTCATTCGAAATATTGTTTTTACTAAAGTTTTAAAGTAAAAGTGAAAATAATGCATATTTAACAATTCCCATTTAAATGACAATCTCTTTAAATTGAATATTTGATAAACCAAACCCGGGGGTGGGTGAGTGAAACATTTAGTATTTATAAATGCTTAAAGTAATTTCTTATTAGCACTTCAGTGTAGGTGTTGTGAATTATAGTAATTGCACTCTGCTTCTGTAACTATCTGTTCTTATGCAGCACAGAAAAGTATAGGCAAAAACCAGACAAAAAAAAAGTTGTAAATGGGAGTCATTTTGCTTGTATTTCACCTAAAGCCTTACTAAATGGGCAAGCAAAATTTACTTTACACAATTTCTTAAGGTAAGCTAAATAATCGTAAATACAAATTTTTGGATAATTCAATATTTATTTCAATAACTAGACTTAATATCATGATTTAAATATTTTATACTTGGCTTAGATTTCATTTTTTACAGTGTTTGAAGTAGTTACTATGGAAACAACACATCCTTATGAGGAACCCAAGGCAAGTGTAACTTGTATTTGAGAAGATGTTCAATAAATAGTAGTACAATGTTATTATTTTAGTAGCAATCCATGAGAGCATATACCGTAAAGGGTCTTTGGCCCAGGCCTGACACCACACAGGGCAACAGGGTGTATTACCCTCCTCAATTTTAAGTAAAAAGGTTTACTTATTTAAGTTACACCCTAAAATAGTTGTACTTGTTCAGTGGTCAGATCACTACATTAAACACTAACTCATACATTTCTCAATGTTCATGTATCAGTTATGGTGCAGAATGCATTACTGGACTTTGTATCTTTAATATTTATTTAATAAGTGAATTAAGCATCCTAATCACCACAGTTGCGGATCTTCCACATACTGTATAGCACAATTTTATTGCAAATAATATTTATAAATATTCAGCATTATATTTAACATCTATGAACATCTGTTATCTATGAAGGAAGGAAATAGAAGATTCAACAAGATTTTTTATTATTTGAGAAGAGGTTATTCATTTATATATATATTTATTTATATATACAGGGCTATTCAAAATGAAAGACCAGATTTCAAAAATGTATTTCAAACAAACTGCATATGACAGAAACACATCCCACACATCACTGAATAGAGGAAAGGTCAAAGTTTGGTCCTATGCTCCTTGAGGTTGCATGCACTCAACATGAGCACCATGTGTAGAGCGACAAACATTAAAACGGTAGACCATTTCTTGCCACACACGAGTCAACTGGTCCCTTAGTTACTGAATTCACAGCTTCCTCAATTTGATGTCGCAAATCTTGAAGATTAGTGGGCATAAGTGGAACAAACACTCTTTTCTTTAATGTACCCCCATAGATAAAAATCGCAGGGCGTAAGGTGCTTAGACCTGGGAGGCCATAGACGATGAGGAAGATCTTGTTGTCCACCTCTTCCAATCCATCTTCCTGGATTGGTGTTGTTCAAGTAATGCCAGATCTCCAAGTGGAAACGAGGCGGGACACCATCTTGCATTCGAATCTTCTTGAAGTTGAATTTTTAAACTTTGAACTTTCCTCTATCCAGTGATATGCAGAATGTGTTTCTGTCTTATACAGTTTGTTTGAAATACATTTTTGAAATCTGCTCTTTCATTTTGAATAGCCCTGTATTTATTGCATAGAAGAGTTACTTAATCACTCATTAACAGAAACTGTATTCCTTTTTTAGTTAAAAAGCTTAAGTTTGGCAGAATGGTACATCTAGGCCAATAGGTATCGGCTAAGAAAGGACATTTCTATATATTAATATTTAGGGGAAAACAGCATAAAAAAAATAAATACACCAAAGTCTTAAAAATGACTTGACAGGTTTGCATTGACTACCAGCAAAAGCCAAGTCACTAAGAAAAGCAGAAATTGATCTATGAAAGTAATGTTTTCCTCATGGACATTTGTGTATAGCATGTTTAAGAGAAAGCAGCTCCAGTAACCTAAAAATATTATAAATACAGTGGTACCTCTGGTCACGACCGTAATTTGTTCCAAAACTCTGGATGCGACCCGATTTGCTCGCGACCCGAACATAATTTCCCCATAAGATTGTACGTAGATACAATTAATCCATTCCAAACCATACAAACTGTATGTAAACATATATTTTTTTAAGCACAAAAATTGTTAATTATACCACAGAATGCACAGTGTAATAGTACACTATGGTGTATCCGGAAAGTATTCACAGTGCATCACTTTTTCCACATTTTGTTATGTTACAGCCTTATTCCAAAATGGATTAAATTATTATTTTTTCCTTAGAATTCTACACACAACACCCCATAATGACAAAGTGAAAAAAGTTTACTTGAGGTTTTTGCAAATTTATTAAAAATAAAAAAATTGAGAAAGCACATGTACACAAGTATTCATAGCCTTTGCCATGAAGCTCAAAATTGAGCTCAGGTGCATCCTGTTTCCCCTGATCATCCTTGAGAAGTTTCTGCAGCTTAATTGGAGTCCACCTGCGGTAAATTCAGTTGATTGGACATGATTTGGAAAGGCACACACCTGTCTATATAAGGTCCCACAGTTGACAGTTCATGTCAGAGTACAAACCAAGCATGAAGTCAAAGGAATTGTCTGTAGACCTCCGAGGCAGGATTGTCTTGAGGCACAAATCTGGGGAAGGTTACAGAAAAATTTCTGCTGCTTTGAAGGTCCCAATGAGCACAGTGGCCTCCATCATCCGTAAGCAGAAGAAGTTCGAAACCACCAGGACTCTTCCTAGAGCTGGCCGGCCATCTAAACTGAGCAATTGAGGGAGAAGGGCCTTAGTCAGGGAAATGACCAAAAACCCGATGGTCACTCTGTCAGAGCTCCAGAGGTCCTCTGTGGAGAGTGGAGAACCTTCCAGAAGGACAACCATCTCTGAAGCAATCCACCAATCAGGCCTGTATGGTAGAGTGGCCAAATGTAAGCCACTCCTTAGTAAAAGGCACATGGCAGCCCACCTGGAGTTTGCCAAAAGCCACCTGAAGGACTCTCAGACCATGAGAAACAAAATTCTCTGGTCTGATGAGACAAAGATTGAACTCTTTGGTGTGAATGCCAGGCATCACATTTGGAGGAAACCAGGCACTGCTCATCACCAGGCCAATACCATCCCTACAGTGAAGCATGGTGGTGGCAGCATCATGCTGTGGGGAGGTTCTTCAGCGGCAGGAACTGGGAGACTAGTCAGGATAAAGGGAAAGATGACTGCAGCAATGTACAGAGACATCCTGGATGAAAACCTGCTCCAGAGAGCTCTTCACCTCAGACTGGGGCAACGGTTCATCTTTCAGCAGGACAACGACCCTGAACACACAGCCAAAATATCAAAGGAGTGGCTTCAGGAAAACTCTTTGAATGTCCTTGAGTGGCCCAGCCAGAGCCCAGACATGAATCCGATTGAACATCTCTAGAGAGATCTTAAAATGGCTGTGCACCGACGCTTCCCATCCAACCTGATGGAGCTTGAGAGGTGCTGCAAAGAGGAATGGGCAAAACTGGCCAAGGATAGGTGTGCCAAGCTTGTGGCATCATATGAAGACTTGAGGCTGTAACTGCTGCCAAAGGTGCATCAACAAAGTATTGAGCAAAGGCTGTGAATACTTATGTGCATGTGATTTCTCAGTTTTTTTATTTTTAATAAATTTGCAAAAAACCTCAAGTAAACTTTTTTCACGTTGTTATTATGGGGTGTTGTGTGTAGAATTCTGAGGAAAAAAAATGAAATTAATCCATTTTGGAATAAGGCTGTAACATAACAAAATGTGGAAAAAGTGATGCGCTGTGAATACTTTCTGGATGCACTGTAAATGTAAAAAACCTTGAACAACAGAGAAAACTAACATTTTAAGAGTTTGCGCTAGACGCTTATGAACCGCTCACTGTAAACACTTATTTTATAAGTTTTAAGCACAGGGGAAAAAAAATAAATTTCACTCCTCTTGTGAAACTTTTCAAACCATCCTCTACTGGCTTTAAATTCCTCACCTTCGCCACTCGAAGAAGGATTTTTTTTCAGCAAATTGCTACAGTATGAATCTTACTGGCTTTCTCGCATATGATTGCCTCGCTTACGCTATCCCCTGCAAGTTGCTTCTCGTTCAACCACACTAGCAACAGTTTTTCCACCTCTTCCAGCACTTGAGGCCTCTGCTTAGTTAACATTGTAACTCCTTTTGCAACATCAGCTGCTTTGTTAGGCCCTGTATACGTAAACAAAAGAAAATGGGAAACGGAGAATGTGAGATCATTAGCGCATACGAACGTGCGTAGGGAAATTGGCCACCAGTGTTTTTGTTCACCACCAGAGCGTGTGGTCATGAACAGATGCAAAATTTTGGCAAACTTTTTGATCATAACCAGAATTGTACGTGTTTGTAAACGTTCATGACCAGAGGTTATACTGCATTACTCAATTGATTCCTTTATCCAAGGTAACATTTGAGATACAATTGGTTACATTTGTTGTTTTTTTTTTTTGTTCTTTCCAACTGGAGCACAGGTAGATAATGTGGCTTGCACATGGTCATACAGTGTCAAAAGGAGGATTTGAACCCACAGCCTTAGAATTTGCAATCCAAAACCCTCACTACTACATCACACTGATGTCTATTATCTTACAAAATATCCTGTGTGAAGTTGGGTAACACAGCTAGTAGAAAATAAAATGTAAAGTAATGAAAATAAGAATGTAAACAAGCCTCAGAATGACCCAGAACTTAAATTAGAATGTTACTAGTCTGCCTCTGAAACAGGACTCACCCCAGGCAGCCTAACCTCAAGCCTAAATGACAGACTTTAAGCTCTGCATATGCTTTAGTAGCTCAGAATACGGCTAATTCGCAAAAAAGGAGAGAATAATTGAAAAATCTCTGGCTTAAAAAGATGAAGACAAAATAATTTATTAAATACCAAAAGCAGTACAAAAAATAGCCTTGGATTTGTAAACTTTTTTGCCTCATTTTTGCCTTTTTCTTATTTTGCTAACAAGTCCAATCTGCTGTACAGAAAATATGAATCCAAAAACAAGCAAACATCTACAATACCCATTAAATCCAAAACTCACAAATGATGATGCTGAATCCAGCAGGTTGAATACAAATACAACTCCTTTGGAATATGTTTGTTAGAGATTGCAGCTTTTACTAAGTCAAAAGTATTTTATATCCTTCCCTAGTGGTACAACTGTAATTCTAAGATGAAAAAAGGAAAAACAAATAACATTAAAGAAAGGATATACTTAGCTTCTTTAAAAACTGGCTGACACTCGCAACAATACAATTTCAAAGGAAACTCCTGGTAAAGCGTGCAGTCATGGGGTTTCTGTAGTCTGCTCTGACCACTTCGAGAGTGCAGGAGACATTTTTGTAGCCTTGGGCTGGAGTGATGTCTTCCCTCGATCTGTAGATGAGCTTCACATGTTAGTGCAGTTGCCAGAGCTTTATACTCTTCTCACAGTCTTTGTTTCCAAAATAAGAACGTGCAATTTCCAAACATGGAATACAATCTTTTGTTAAATGATGACCATAAATTGACTGTCACCAAACAAGGGTACCCCTGCTCTGCTCCATTTGTCTGTTGTTATCTCTATTTTGCCTTCTCTCTGTCAGCACACTTGCGTGGCTTGAAGGCTTTAGCCGAATCTATTTATGGGCTCAGTTGCCCATCTTAAGTAAAATAATGTAATATGGAATAAAATTCACAGATCACAGTGCCACACTTTATAACTGTTGGCTACTGATGCTAACTCTACAAAAATTGATAAAGAGAGTTCCCTTGGTGGCTCCACATCTTGGGGTTCCATCCATAAAACACAATGAACTTAGCCTTGAGGCTTGTGTACACAATGCTTAACAACTAAACATTATGTTCAGAAAACAATAGCAACAAAAATTATATAACAACATAAAACACATTTCAAATTAATAATTCAACAATAACAGGAATAACAACTAAAAGGAAAATAACCATACGTTAGGGAACAAACCCTGGCTGTAACAAAACACCTACAGAGATTTTCATGGTGCTAGTCCTGCTTTGATCCCATACAATAATTTTCCACTCTTTCGTCTACATTTGTTTTTCCTCTTAACAGATGTTGATTCCCGTAATTGCTGTTGGGCCGTTATTGCTATACTGTAGTTTAGGTCTGAGCCAGTATGAGTTTTCACAGTTCCCTGTTTCTGTCCTTCCATCAGTTTTCTAAACTGGTTATCCATTTCAGTGTTTCATGGTGCCAGTGTTATATCATGGCAGAAATTGGGAAACAACAATGGATGGGATACCAGGTCAGTAAAATGCCCAAACGAACGCACCCCCATAATCACTTGTAGTGGGTTAATTTCGAGTTACTGATTATCCCAACATGTGGGTCTTTAGCTTATGATATGAAAACCACACTGACCACTGCAGCAGCAGCATGCTGCCCAGCTCTCGGTATAAACGTTTTAAATTAAATTCTTCAGATGCTAAACTTTAACATCAAAGGATGCATACATTAAAAGTAAAACCTGTACATCTACTGCAGGAGAATGGTCTGAATGGTGTTTTAATACTTTGCCAATGACCTCTTAAAAATATTTTCCCTTCTTAAAATGCAGCATGAATCTTCATACATTTCCTGTCTTAATAAATTAAATGCTAAAAGCAAAATGTCCCAAAAGGGACTCTACTTAAGAAAAAAAAAAGAGTTCACCTAATAAATATTAAATACGCCACAGGCCTATTCAGCATTAACTGAAGAGAGCAGTCTCACCTTGGAGGGTGTCTCTCACATGCACTGTTTATTTCACATATCTCCGATGACAATGTTTAAAGACCTTCTTTACAGGGTTGGCAAGCTTTCAGCCTCAAAGATTTGTTTCCCATTTACTGCTTGCTAGGACTGCTATATACAGTAAGTGGTAGAAGTTAACATGCAAGAACACAAGTCGGCGGGGGATTTAGTCTCTAGTCGTCACGCTTGTTTTTAACTTGCCACTCACCCAATAATGTGCCATTCTGAATTGAACACTGGAAATCGGCTAAAGGTTAGAAGCCTCCAGTAGCTTGCTGACAGCTCACAAATATATATCTTAAAGCACCTTGTGTAAGTGGAACACATCACAAGTAGACTGTGTCAAGACCCAAACAGACATGAGCTACACTTATAGAAGGAACAATGAGCCTATTTAGAGAGTGTAACAAATTACTTGCTGTTATATAAGTTTTGCAGAGGAAACTGAGTAGTGAGACCTTCATTAGTGAAGTTTAACATGCAGTGCAGTGAATATTAAAATGAATGTGCTGTTCATTGCAGAAGAAAAACAGGGCTGCTTTAAAAGCATGTAGAGAGTTTGAGTAGTGGAGAGTTCAAGTATGTTGGAGGAAGCCTGAACACATATGTACAATATAAATATGTTAATAGTTGTAAATAATTAGAGATCCTCAAAAACCTCTAAATGTGTATGTTCACATGTTCAGTTATGCTACTCACTTTATTCTTCTTATTGTATATGACACTTTTATTCAGGGACCCTTGAAAGCTTTGGGTACAGTTACAGTTGTTTGCAGACTGTGCCCGTGGCTTAGCCACCACCTACCTGCCTTATTTTCGTTAACTCAATCAGTCCACCACCTCTAGTTTCCTATAATCTGGTTCATCTTTCCATGAAATTCAGTCTTCCTCATGGGGTAACCCTTCTTCTTGGAAAGCCACTTGTACACAACACAGGACCCTCTTTCTCTCACTCAGCTGCTCCTCCCTGAATTCTGAAGCGCTTTTTGCTTAGTTTTGCAGTTCCCTTTCTTCATAAGGCAACCCTCTTCATTACAGTGCTCGCACACACAGTTTTTGCCAGTGTATTAAAACTTGGGTGCAAAAGAATATCAGGAGCAGAAGCTTTGCTTATCTCAGTGTTGCTCTATTACCTTTGAAGCATGAGATTCTGAGTGTAGCAGTGCTACTTACATTACTTACAAAGTAGACTAAGCCTCATTGTCTGCCTTAAATATTATGTTTGTAGTTAAAAGTAATTGGTCACATTCTTCTGAAAATAAAGAAAATTGGTGAGGTATGCCTTTGATGCAGGTGCTCTAATAATATTGGAAATGGAATAATCAGAAGTTGCAGGTCAAGGAAATAAGATCTGATTAGTGTCTGGTTTAAGGTTTGCTGCTGTCAGGCCCCATGTGGTTTAACAGAAGACATTTTAATGACAAAGCAGTGTGGCTTCAAGACCGACTCAAATGCCTAATTAATTGTTTACCTGCCTAAGGGATTTTATATTTGAGGAAGTGTAGAATTACAAGACTCCACTGCATGGCTACTGAGCTAACATACATCAGAAAAGATAGGGATGTTTGGTATGTGCTTTCTAGAGGTAAATTATGTGAGAGTCTTTATGTGGTTTTAATTGTCTTATAATTGGCTGATTTGTTGTTTATTTTGTAAAATATCCATTTCAGCATTTAAAGAACAGTTGTCCGTTTATGTTTACCTCTTCATAATGAGCTGTTTAGATATATGGCAACCTTTGTGAGATTACAAAGAACTTGAGTTTGCCTTTGTTTTTTTAACTCCCAATAAATTTAAACTGCTCCAATAGCCATGCCAAGGGAGACTTTTACAGAGCAATTTGTTGACCTTGCTATTCGATAATTAGATGTTCATTACAAGTGAATTCTGTGCTTCAGTTGTAAAGTTTACAGAACATAATAACATAAGAAATTTGACAAAAGAAGGGAGACCATTCAGTCCATCGAGCTTGTTTGTTCAGCTAATAGCTGTGCTCTCCTAATATCTCATCCAGATACTCCTTTCATGTTGTCAAGGTTTCTGCTTCAACTCCATGACTTGGTAGTTTGTTCCAGCTTCCCATAACTCTTTGCATAAAGAAGTGCTTCCCGGCTTCAGTCTTATGTGCTATTACCAAAACTTTTTGGTGGTATCCTCGAGTGTATGATTTACCTTTAAACTGAAAGAATTCTGCTCAATCTACTTGCCTTTGAAGATTTTTAAAGACTTGGATTAGGTTCCCACACAGTCTTCACTGCTCGAGATTAAGCAGGTTAAATTCTCTGAGTCTTCCAGAGTACAACATGTCCTTAAGTACTGGGATGCACCTGGTCATTCTCTTTCACACAGCTTCAAGTGCTGCTATGTCTTATTTGTAGCGTTGTGTGCAGAGCTGCACACAATACTACAGATATGGTCTCACTACTGCATTACATAATCTAGTATAAGATCCCTCAAATTATATTCACCAGTTTTTACGATGTAACTTAACATTTTATTCATCCATCCAGCCATTATCCAACCCGCAATATCCTAACGACAAGGTCACAGGGGTTTGTTGGAGCCAATCCCAGCCAACACAGGGCGCAAGGCAGGAATCAATGTCATTAATATAAAATCAGAAAACGTAATGGTCCTAGGAATGACCCCTGAGGGACTCCACTGATGACATCACTCCACATAGAGTATCCTCCTCTAATTTGTACTCTTTTTTCTCCTGTTGGCTAACCAGCCTAAGGTCCATTTTTTAGGTTAACTGAGAATCCTACAGCCTCTACTGTCAACTTGCCTGTGATGTTCAAAATCACAGAGAGTAGACAAAAGGATTTTGTAGGTAACCAGTAAATCTGAGTAAACCCAGAAAATTGCTATTAAACAAAATTTGTGCAATATTGAGGTACAAAGATGATAACACAGATTTGAAGCATACAGTGTCTGAATGTAAACTGTTGAGCAGAGATGAAAATACATGGTACAAGGAGTAATTATTTCATCATGAGATATGAAAATTAAATTGGATTGGGCATTAAGGATTGTATTATTTATAGACAAATTGCTTGTAAAATCCTGCCAAAAACACCAAAATGAGGTGAAACCCCCCAAACTCTAGGGCTAGGCTTGAGGCCTACTGTTCCAAATGGCTTCTCACATTAACATTACATAGGATTTAGCTTACGCTGGCACAAAAGGGGAGACCCAATATAAAACAATCCTTAATAATCTTCTGAAGCAAAAATTAACAAAGACAAGGAAAAACTGTAAAAAAAGCTTTTTTTAAGCTCTCTGTAAATAAGATTTACTTATCAAAAAGGAACAAGAGCAAAAAAATAAGATGAAACTACAGTACAATCCCTCTTAACTGGCCTCGCATTAACCAGCCGACAGATTAACCAGTCTGTTAAAATAAAATATATTTTTTTATTTTAATCCTGAGTTCTTCTTTATATTATATGTATGCACTTCCTTCTTTCTTGGAATGTGAGAGGGCTCCTACGCTCAGAGTGATTTCCGTTTACATATTCCTTTATGAATTTTCCATGGTGCCTTCATTCTATCTGGTGGCTCCCCTGCTTCTCCCATTGGGCTTCGCAACAGGGGAGTCACCCTACCTGCAGGTGTAGCTGCTTTCCACTCTGGTCCGATAGCCCTCCGATCCCTGGCTACGTCGGGCTCCATCCAGACCGACACTTGGGTTCTTTCCCCAGCGGCCAGGGTGCTCACGCTGGGGCTAAACCAGCCCAAAGCTTCTACGACTGCCGCTGCCTTTCGACGACCAGTCGTCTTCAATACCGGTCACTCCAGCTCTGTGATCGCTCAGCTGGAGCGACCGCTTTCTTCAGCCCCACCGAGTGTCGGCCAATCACTCATCTGCAGGGTTTCACCTCCCAGTTGCCTGCCTTTGCTCCATCGAATCTGCTCTCTCTCTCGCTCACTCGCTCTCGTGCCCCAGCATTCCTCTATCTGCTTCCTTCTCCATTAACCTCCCGTTCTTTCCTGTTCTCCCCCTAGCCGCCTCGCGCTTCTATTTATCATGGGGACGTGGATCAGATGTGGCAATTAGCAGTTCCCGGGAACAATTATGGATGCGGTTGACTCCTCACCTGTGCACTTAATCTACAATCGGCCACACATACTCGCTAAGCCGCGAGTGCGGTGATTATTTATTTAAAAAGTGCTGTTTTTGACTTGAACTGTGGACCTGCTACACCACACTGTCTAGTCGTTGTACGAGAAAAAAACCCATGTGCGAAATCGTTGATGAAGCCTTGTGGATATGGTTTCTTCAGGAACGTCGAAGAGGTATAGTACATACCTTAGAAATATTTTTCTACATGAAAATAGGTATGCGTCGGATTAACTAGCCAAAACGGTAACCGGGACTGTAACAACTGTATTCGACTTTAACAACAAAGTCCAGTCGACAAATCAGATCCCAAAATTCACACACACACACACACACACACACAAAGCAAGAATCAAAATCTAGAATGTAAAAGCAGAGGATGGTCCGCTAGCTGTAAATCATGGTGGCCCTATCCCCTAAATCAGTGTCTTAAGGGGACAGGGCACATAACTAAACACATTCATACAAATCTGAACAAAAACATGCAAAAGTAATTAATAAACAAATACATTACTCAAAAATGAACAAAACACATAATATGCACAGTAGAGATATTTAAATTCAACACAAATGAAACTGCATTTAAGTCAGGGTTAACGCCCTGGTTAAAACATAATACAAATAATTTGTGAAATACAGAAAGACAAAAAAAACTAGATCACCAAAGTACTGACATATAAGACTGGGGACACATGGGTATTGGTAGGTACTCACAGAAGGAAATATAAGGACTGAATATTGAAAAGGAACAACCAAATGACACAGAGTAAATGCAGAGATTGGGAGGGTAATGGAATCAGAATGAAGAAAATCCCAATGCATCAGATGAAGAACATGGAGGAGAATTGTGAGTGGCAATAAAGTAAAACAGGAATGGTACAAACACAACTGTTATAAAGAGGTGACTGGAAGGACTGGAATTTGAGTTTGTACATATAGTATAGTATCCAAAAGCTATAAAAGTAATTTCTTAAAATATTAACCACTACTCTATCATTCCACCTTATTTGTTGTTGGTGTAAATACCAGTGCATAACTTTTGCTCATTTTATTATTTACAGCTCCAAATTCTGCAACAAAACCACTTTTATCTTGGAAGAAAGCACAAGAAACCGTTCCCTGGAACATCATTATTCTTCTGGGAGGAGGATTTGCTATGGCAAAAGGATGCGAGGTAGATATTGCTATTTTGATCAGAATTTAATTTTTGTAATAGGCAGAAGTCATGGCATGTCATTTTCTGACTGATTTAATCCAGGGCAGTGTTGCAAGGGGGGCCTGACCCTGCTGCAACTAGCATAGGGCACAAGGCAGAAACAAACATTGGACAGAGTTTGCAGGGCAAACACACACACACCTACACACCAAAGACATACTAGGGTCAATTCAGCATCACCATTTCACATAGTGTGATGTGTGAGTCCCTGTCTTGCACCCCAAACATGAGGCTGAGTCTCAGTACTTAAGCAAAACCAGCTTTATTCAGCTTGAAACAGGAACAGCACAGTTATTTATTGTAGTGGGATCTACCACTCTCCTGTACACAGAACCAGCAATCAGGCAGGGTTGTGGCCAAGTAATACTGTTCCCTGCAATGGTAATGTTCCTTGCATCACCCGTCGATGACAGCACTTAAAGTGTGATCTCGGTTGCCTCGGATTTGCTTTCGCTGCGAGCCGTTACAGCGGTAGAAGCCTGTGGTTGCCCCGGCAACTGATAGGCTGTCTTCCCCAGACACAGCAGTCGCACTTCGGGACACTCTTTGGCGTGTCGTCCTGTTGTGGGGAGTCCCAAAAGACTTTAGAAACCTTGCAATAGAATTAACCTGCATATTTTTGGACAGTGGGAGGAAACTGGAGCATCCAGAGGAAACTCACACAGACACAGAGAGAACATGTAAACCCCACACAGGGAGGACCTGAAATGCGAACCCTGGTCTCCTTACTGTGAGAAAGCAGCGGTATCTGTGTCCCATTGTGCTGATGGGCAGAAGTATTTAGATTTTTAAGGATTTCTTGAATTTTGATTGCCCTTTGGCAATTAATTGTTATTGATAACATTATTTGCAATGTTTCATTTGTTTATATAAATGGACCTATCCTTCCATTCTCTGAACCTGTATCTTCTGGAGCAGAGCTGTGTTTGGTGTGGTGGGGTTAACACTGGAAAGGAGACGCATACAACCATACTCATTCATGGCACTCCAGTTTAGCACTGCCAACTAACCTATCAGCATGTCTTTGGAATGTGCAAGGCAACTGCCCCCTCAAAACATTTAACCCAGTTTATATTACAATTTATTAAAGGCAGTGTTCCCCGTAGCCAAATATAATAGAGCAATTACTTCAACAGAAGTTAAGCCTAGCAAAATCTGCTTTGTTCTCTTTGGTGTGTAGTTCACTGCATGTTCTGTCACAATGGGAGTATACAAGCAGAAAAGAGAAGAACAAATACTTGACTAGGAACCACATAGGAACTACCTCCATTGTTATTCTTCACAAATCCAAGTTCTCTCTCTCCTTGTAATCTGATTGTGCCTGTTAACCAGGTGCATGTTTGCTAAATTGACAATAGCTACCCTTTTTATACCTAGTTTGCTCTCTCATGAAGTGATGCAATGGTCCTCCCAAAAGGCTGGAAGGCCAGTAGTAGTAGTTAACTAAACCGGGTGTATTTGGCCATAACGGCAATGCTAATCTACAAGAGTTGTGACCACTAGAGGGCATTGTAGCACCCGAAACCCCAAACACAACCTCACAGATAGAGTCCAGGGTTTAAAAAATTAATATGTATTGAACAGAATACTTCTAACAGGTTTCTCTCTATTAACACAGCACAACAGTGTAATTATTTCTCTTCCGTCCTCTCCCAAATTCGACTCCATCTGAGTGAGACAAAGCTGCTTCATTTATACAAGACCCAGAAGTACTTCGTGTACCTGGGCATTGTTCATAGGAAATAATCTCAGGTCAGGCAGAAACCTCTCAAAAGTAGGGAGAAAAAGTCCCTGCAGCACCTCCTGTTGGCACCCCTGGAACCCAACTGGGCCAGTCTAGGGGACTACAGTTCCCAGCATGCCTTGCAGGTGTCTTTACAGGTACTGCATCTGTGAGATGCTGTCAACTAGAATCTCAGGGAATTGACAAGTTTACATCAGTTAAACCACGGTGGCTTCCTGGCCAGGTAAGGATACTTGACTGAGCACTTCTGGGAGGCCAGCATCTCCATTATGGTGTTGGCACCTGGCTGAGTCAAAGAATGCTCCACCTTCCTTCTTGTCCAGTTATCGTTTTGGCCTCTGAGTCAGGTAAGAAATATTGTACTGTCCCAGTCTGCCACAACATAAACTCCATCCGACAGTCTTCTGTAAAATTTAGGATTCAGAACCCTAGTGCATATAGTCCCTGGTTCCTCCTCTATACTCGTAAAGGAAAGATTGCAAAAACTTTTTACAAGAAGTACCAATTATCTAGCCACTTTCCATTTGATGATCTTGATACTTTGTTGCTGACACCCACTAGTAGCCTGTCATTGCCATGAGTGGTTACTGCACTGTTTGTCCTGTTGAAAATGTTATACATTTTCTAAAGCAGCCTGTCTGCCATCTGTTATGCTGATGCTCATTCTACTGCAGGCATCTCTTTGCCAAAATGTCATCAAGTAGCAGACATATATCTATATATAGAGTAACCATGGGGGGGGGGGGGGGTCTACAGAGAGCCCCAAACCATGCCATATCTTCTGGGAAGCCCCAAATTCTGGGCCATAATGAAAGTAGGGAGGTCCTTCTCCAATAGCACCCTCTATTGGAATGTAGGGACTCTGACATAGCAGCACTTCTGGACTCCATATCCCAAGCATCCCTGAGGGTGTCCCAACTGGGTTCTCATGTGTGGTCCACTGCCACCTAGCACATGGGAAATTGAATCACTCCCAAGTTCCGGCTTCCGTTAGTTCTTCCATTATTTTATACTGGCTGGGCACAAAGTTCTCTTTTCATTCAGCCGGTCAATTCATCATTTGTTCCTCTTGGGCCTCTCTTGGGATGGCTGTTCCTATCTCACTGTATATATATATATATATATGTATATATATATATATATATGTATATATATATGTTGAGACCTCAGGAATTTATTTTTAAAAATTCCCATTGTGGATATCTATCTATCTATCTATCTATCTATCTATCTATCTATCTATCTAT
>JANRMT010062856.1:26320129-26350233 GCA_026402145.1 Polypterus bichir lapradei | reverse complement strand
TATCTATCTATCTATCTATCTATCTATCTATCTATCTATCTATCTATCTATCTATCTATCTATCTATCTATCTATCTATCAACATTAATACTCGTATATAACTTCATATTTTCAACTTCATTAACTTTGAGGGCTGAATATCTTTTCCAAAAAAGTTTCTGAAAAGCAATGGTTTCACACAGAAATCAACATAGAACGTCTGTTGCGGCATGCTGTGACTGCTAGTTTGCCAAGAATGTGCAGCAGGCTTGTTGCCAGGCTGTCCTCTCATGGCTGGGGCAGCAACAGCAATCATGGTCGCAGTGCACTGAAATGTGGTTTCTACCTCTTACCATTGTTAGGTGGCAGTTCTACCTGGTGAATATTGTCAGTACCACGATTAGCTGGAGACCAATCGGCTGAAGCTGGAACTTCACATTCGTTTTCGATCACTTGTATCAAAATCGGAGTCCGACAAGTCATAGTCCAGTCCAGAGATAATAGGCAAAATGTTATCTGCGGAGTATTTTGCTTTACACATTCGCCTTGATCTCTTGCCAGATGTCAGTCCCATTTTTGCCATTGTTTGTGCTACTCACGTGAGCGCAGGAAATCTCGGTCAAACCAATGAATCTAACTTCAGGCAATGAGAGTCCAACTAAAACATAACAGTTGGTTTTGTCACAGTTTACAGTTGATTGCCATTATCAACTTCTGCTTTTGACAAAAGTCAACATCAGCCCTGAAAGAGTTAATGTTATGCCAGTATAACAAACACACACACCCGTATGTTTTCCCTGTGTTAACACTGCACACATCTATAGCAACACAGCAGACAGCGAGAGTTCCGCATGGCCACAAGATCCTACAGAGTTTTTGAAATGATTTAGGCCTCATTAAAAGAGTGCTGTAGTCAAAAGCTCAACATCACAACTAGCCAGAACTATTCTTGACCGCATCACTGAAAGATGCGTAGTCATTTTCTGTCCAATGGCCTAATTTTATACAGGAAGTGTGGGCCTTGACTGCTTGGTGACTTCATTTTTCACTTCATTACAGGGTGCACACACACACATACACACACACATCTAAACTCAGCTGTTCCTGCTGATGTGCCCAATGCCACAAACACAGGCTATCTGATTGGTCGGGTTTTATCTGTTTTAAATAGAATTAATGTTCTGATGATTACATTTAGTGTAATGGTGTACAGCTAGTGCATAACTTAACAAATGCATGAGTTACCTGAGTGAGAATTTTGTCATGTCATGAAAACAGGAATATCCTGAGGTATCCAGGATTTTCAAAGACATTGATGCAGATGAGGGGAGATGCACTCAAAATAATGAAAGAAACAAAGAACCTGTTCTTGTAGTTGAAGTGAAACCTTTTTTAAACAGTTTCTTGCTACTAGCATACCAAAAAATGAGATGAACTGAACAGTCTCCTCTTATTTGTCAGATTTCTAATGTTCAGCATTATAAACAAAAATCAGTCATGTTTACTTGCTTAGTAGTTCAGTTTTCAGGTGCTATTTTTTAAATGAAATGGCATGTAAGATATTCAGCCTCTGTGTTCCTGTGTCTATTGAGTTGTTTTATTTCTGTTTTGCTCCTTGCTGCTGACACAGAGAATATTGAACTGGAACTTAAACTCAGCAGCTAGATAGCAGAACATTAGGCAATTTGACATTTATACAAAAAAATAATACTGGCTTAGAAAAGTCAACATGGACAAGTCAACCATGAAAGAGACTGCCTTCTAATTAAGGGGGCTGAAGTACAGTACTTTTATTCCCCTCTGCCTCCTTTAAATGACAGCTCAAATTCAATGCAACCCACACAGCCTGACTTCACCTTGTCATTCTCCAAAGCACACGTGAATCACAATTTTTAAATTAGGCTCTCATACCGAACCTGAGTGGAAGCCTGCCTACTGAAATAACAAAGCAATAAATCCATAATGCATGCATGTTTGTGAGGTTGTAAATTTCAAATCCCTTTTTACTTAAGGAGGTGCTGAAGCACCAAATGTTTATCTTTTTGTAAATTTATGTAAAGGAAAAAGTACCCCCTTGATAATAGTCAGCAAGTTTCATGGGCTATTTTTCTTATTAATTTAGACAAATACTCACAAACATACAATCCACATCCAGAGATTGCTACACAATTATTTAATGAAAATCCTCCAAGGTGAATGAATCATTTGTGCTCCTGAAGACTTAAAACAGTCAAACGCCCACAGAATGGAGACTAGATTCCTGTTTTCTTGTTTTGCCATCTATTTGTCATCATCTACACTTGGTAAAGTCTGCTCTTGTGTGCCTGGAGGCTAGGCACCTTTTCTGAACTGTGAAGGCATTAAATATAGTAGATACTTAATTCATGTTTGTAGACATGACAGCCAAGACTCTGAATCCTCCTTTCACATTAAATTCACATAGAATTGAAGCTAGTCTGTTTTTTCTGACAATTTTTTTTCGTGCTTTTTAAAGGAATCTGGCTTATCCTTGTGGATTGGCAGCCGTCTTCAACCGCTAGAAAGTGTGCCGCCAGGAGTGGCAGTCTTGCTCATCACTTTGGTCATCGCCTCCTTCACAGAGTTTGCTAGTAATACGGCCACCATCATAATATTTCTGCCTGTTCTGGCTGAGCTGGTAAGTGGCTGCTGTTCCCCTCAGGATAGCCATGTGTGGACAATGGGGTACACAAGTTATTTGTGGACTGTTTGATTTAGAGAACTGGGAGATAAGATAATGGGCAGGGTTGAGCAATTCACTTAATTTACGAAACAGTCTTAAAGGAATATAACCAGATGAGCTGATCAGTGAGGACACAATGAAGCAAGGGAATGGTGCATAAAGGTGCCAAAGTGGTTTTATTTAAAAACAGCGAAATCAACAACAGAGTTCAAAACAAATGGTGCAGTGCAATCAAAACATTCATAATAAATAAATAATCTATAAAAACAGGTAAAAATCCCAGATGTTTAATACAAGACTAAAACGAGACTAAAATCCTGATGACGACATTGGGTTCCCACAAGCCAAGCTCTACTCCTTCCCAGTCTCTCCAGCTCTTTCAAGGTATGCTCAGCGGGAGAGACCAGCCACCGTGGTCTTCATACTACCGACCCCTGTCCTGGCTGCCTCCGCCGGCGTCTACCAGACCACCTGGGGTCGCTTGTCCTCCCGTCTTCCTTCTCACACTTGAAGTCGTCCCTTGGATCCCTAGGGTGGAGTTTTCCCTGATCGTACCATCTCTTCTATTAACTCAGTGGGCACAATTATGTCCCACGAGCGCCGATCACTCGCTCCATCCGGGACCCCGACTGCGCTGACCTTTCTCTTTCTCAAATGGCTGTCTGGCTCGTCCACTTTCTTTCCCCCAATGCTGCTCTCTCGCGCTCTGCCTCTTCCTTTCTTTTCATCTTCTGTCTTTTCCCCTCTGCCTCGCGCGTCTCCTATTTTTCCTGAGGACTTGACTCAGGTGTGGTGATTAGCAGTTTCCGGCGTCAATTATGGATGTGGACGATTCCTCACCTGTGCATATTAGTGATGAAATGCCCGCAGCACGTCGCATCTGAGAACTGCTCCAGCTACACTACAGGCCACGTCCCCTCTGTTAGCCGCAAGTGTGGCAATTATTTATTTAAAAACTGGGCTTTTATTCTGAGCCCTGGACCTGCTATATCATATATTCTACACAAAAACAATGATTTTTTAAAATGTTATTTACCTCATGTGCTTTGCAGTGATGGCCAAAAGAAGTTCTTAATGTATTTTCATGCAGAATAGACAGACAATAGTTTATCACAGGATAGATTGTAATGGTGACCAGTTCTGTCCATTGACAAGCAATGCAAAAACATCCATGGGGATAAAAAAAGTGAAAAATTCTCACATAACTCATACTGCATAATCGACATGTCCATTATTCATTTGTATGGTCAAACTGTGCAAAATGTCTGCATTTTTTTTATTTTGCTAAAATATCTTTAACACTTCTGGTATTTTCAGTGAAATTTGAGTCCACCTCTCCTTTTCATTCAAGATCTCATGCATTTAATGATGACAGGACTCTTGACCAATAGTTGAGGGGGAGAGGTGAATCTTCAATTTAAAATTTCTCTTGATATTCAAAGCTGAGTTTGCCAGAAATACAGTAACTATTAATAATATTTTAGCAAAAAATGCACACAAGTTTCGACCATGTGAATAGATAACAGACATATGGATTATGTGACATGAGTTATGTGAGAATTTGTATTCTTTTTTCCCATGGATGTTTTCACATTGTTTGTTGTTTGACAGAACTAGTCACCGTGATAAACTATTTTCTGTCTATCCTGCATAAAAACATGATATTATGAATTTTTAATAAAGCACATGGGGTAAAAAACATTTAAACAAAATGCCATTTTTGGATGGAATATTCTGTAAATGAGTATGGAGTCTGTAAGCAAAAATGTAATGAGACTGAAATTAATAACCAGTAGGGAAACGGTATACATAGCATATCCTTGTTGATACAAGTATTAGAGTTAAAATGTTGAACTGTATTAGTACATAACTACACATAAATGTGATATTATAGACAACAACATTTATTTATATAGCACATTTTCATACAAATAATGTAGCTCAAAGTGCTTTACATGATGAAGAAAGAGAAAACAGACAAAATAGAATTACATACATGCATAGTTTCAAACCTGCCAGGCCAGAGTCAATCCTGGTAGCACTAGGTGTGGCAGTTCATGGCAGAACACACAGAAGTACACCCACATTCACCCAGGGGTCAATTTCATCACCAGTCCATAATCCACAAATATGTTTGGGGATGTGGGACAATAAAATGGAACAGCTAGAGGAAAACCCACAAAGACATGAAGAAAACATGCAGACCCCACACAGACCAAGACTAAGTCCAGCATTCAAACTCAGAGTGCTTAATCCATGAGGCAACAGCACCATTCCAACCTCATGTAACCACTGGAAGAAGCCAATATGCATCTATGAAATGGCAATGATTATAAAATAAAATAAACAAATTAAAAAAGGAATAGAAATGCTAAACTGCTTCTGAATGGGAAAGCATCTAACACCAGACTTCCATTGAACACCCTTTCATTTTTTATTCTACTGTGCGGTGGACCAGAACAGGTTACTTTTGCACAATGAAACATTATGATGTCTTGTTGGGATAAATGTATTTGATAAATTAAAGCATTACTTCGGCAGAATAGGGATGGCGTCTTCTAAATCATTTTATCTGATGTGTCTTTTGGATGATCTGGCAGTTTTACACTGAGGAAAAACAGAATCTAGTCTTTTTCATTATTCCCTTCAGAGCTGTGTATTGCTTGGAATATCTCAGTCTCTCTTAAGCCTTGTACACGATGGCACCAGTAATAAAGGTAAATTTGCAGAAGATGCACTGGCCTTGAACGAGGTTACCATATTGTGTATTAATATTTGCTCACTTTATATGTATTTTATATTTCCAAGCTTAATGGAGGAAAAGTACGAAAAAAGAATTCAGATGTTTTTGTGACATACTATACAGCACTAAAGTAACTAACTGATAAGCTGATAAGCCTCACGCTTCACGCTAAGCTCTTCTCAGTTGCTCTTCCTGCCTGCATGTTGCAGCATTCAATGATTACAATTAAAGAAACCATTAAGACAAACAAGCTAAATCTAAGCAAATCAAATTGCATACACTTTCTATTTAATCTAATAACACAGAAAACTGAAAAAATGCATTGAATTTATCTGAGGTACTTAGCATCATCAAGTCATTTTAGATCATTATTGAACAGATTGCTTATTGAAGTGTGTCAATATTTTTAGTAACTGTTTTCTCCATGCTTCTCTGGGCCCAGAGTTCCATTGTAAGTGGATCCTTGGTCTTAGTGCTATTACCTGTTTAGGTAATACTAGGGTGTTGTACCGTGTTAGCCATTATGAATGTAGAGAAAAGTCAAGCAAAATGACACCTTTTATTGGCTAACTGAAGAAGGCCTGAAGAAGGGGCCTGAGTTGCCTCAAAAGCTTGCATATTGTAATCTTTTCAGTTAGCCAATAAAAGGTGTCATTTTGCTTGACTTTTCTCTGTTTAAGTAAGAAAAAGTAACACCTGAAATAGCCAGCTGAATAACAAGTTGTCTTTTATTCTGGGCCTGGCAGCCTTAAGGTAGTTACCTTCCATTACACCTACACATGGCAGGTGCCACATGCATGATGATATAAGCACATGGGTGGTGTGTGGAGGAATCCAAAATAGCAGGGGCACACTGCAAAGAGACTTTTGTGATGGAAGCACCAAGAGAAGGCCATACACAAATGTAGACGAACACAAAAGAGAAGTTGCTTGGGAAGCAATCAAACAAAGTAAGCTCAGGTCAATTAACACATTTCAGGCCCTCAAACTGTTCTGACTGGGAATCAGTCATGGGTCTTATGTTTGGTTCCTGTCATGCCAAGTGCAAACAATAAGGAACTCTAAGGAGAAAAAGGCAGTGAATGTTATTGGATATTGGAAGGCATTTTTATTACGTGGATGGAGTGGAGTTTAGTTGTAGAAAATCACCACTGATGCAGTAAGAGATATAGAGAGGATTCAGAACGTCTTGAGCCCCCCTTTGCTTTCTGCACACTGTACTATATTTAGATTTTATTTTAAATGGATAAATTTGCCACTTTTGATCATCAATTTACACTTGATATCCCATAATTACAACGTGAAAATTGGTTTTTGGAAAAGTTTGCAAACTGAATAAAAAACTCTTTCATTCATGTAAATTTTCAGACATTTACTTCAGTACTTTGTAGAAGTTCCTTTGGCAGCAATTACAGATTTAACTCTTTGTGGGTACGTTTCTTCAAGCTTTGCACTCCTGGACTTGACCAGTTTATCCCATTCTACCTGGTAGATCCACTCAAGCTCCATTATATTGGATGGGAAACATCTGTAAACTGCCATCTTTAGATCTCTCCATGGATGTTTTTTGGGCATTGGCTGAGACACTGAAAGAAAGTCAAAGACTTGTCCTGGAGCCACTTCAGCGTTATCTTGGCTGTAGGCTTCAGGTCATTGTCATGCTGATGGTGAACCGTTGTCGTAGTGTGAGGTTGTGTACACTCTGGAGCAACAACCTCTCCGCATTTGACTGCACTCATCCTTCTCTCAATTATAACCAGATTCCCTGTCCCTGTCACTGAGAAGAAACCCCCCCCCCCCCCTTAGTATGATATTGCCACCACCCTGTTTTATCATAAGGTTGGCATTAGGTGAGCAGTGACTTGCCTTCGTCAATGTCAATTTATTTATAGAGCACACTTAAAACAACATCATTAATGTTGTAGCCAAAGTGCTTTACATTAAAACATACAATAAACATAAATAAATAGAAAAAATACAATAGAACACAATGCAACCAGCAGTAAATTGAAACAAACAAGTGACTAAAAGGAGGGAAACATCAGTATCACTGAAAGTCACGGAAAGCGAGAGCACAGAAATGTGTCTTCAATCTTGTTTTAAACAGTTCAGTTGAGGGAGACTCCTTAATGTAATCAGGTAAAGAATTCCACAGACGAGGGGCAGCAGCTCCAAAATCCCTGTGCCCCTTAGTTTTGCACTTAGTATGAGCGATAACTGTAGACTGGTAGATCTAAGTTCTCTGGATGGCTGGTATATAACAAATAATTCAGATAAATAGACAGGAGCATACCCTAGCTGTAATTTAAAAACTAGCAGCAAAATTTTAAAATAAGTTCTAAAGGTAATTGGCAGCCAGTGTAAAGAGGCTAAAATTAGAGATAAAGAGGCAAACTTTTTTGCTCCAACCAAAAAACGAGCAGCAGCATTCTGAATCAACTGCAACCTGAGTATCTGGGATTTGCTGATCCCAGAATACAATGAGTTTTAGTATTCAAGCTACAAAAAGATAAAAGCACGAGTAACTTTATCAAGATCACTGGGAGATTAAAAAAAAAGCAAAAGCATATTTTCGTTCAGTCCGGTTCAGTCATGCAGAGGAGTTGTTTACTATGCAGTTTTCTTGTACCTTGGGCTTACTATAGTCACGTGCTTCAGCTTCCATAAAGGACCATTGTTTGTTTGTTTGTTGAGCACATTTGGCTCATCGGGATGAAGCAGTAAGCATGTGTGCTTGACGATGGCGAGGTTTGTACAGATGTTTGTGGGTAGAAAGCAAGAAAGTAATGTGTGGAAATACTTTAATTACAGCACAGATGATAATAAACGCAAATGTAGCGTGCAAGAAGAAGAAAAATAATCTCGGACTTTTAGTGCAGAGCCAGCTGGATCAGTTCTTAGTGGAAGTCCAGCACTTCTCTGGCACCAGGACTGCACTTCAGTACTGACAGCAAAAATCGTCAACCTACAGTCTGCTGGTGCCAGTGGCTGAGGACCTTGTCTGTGCTCCTGCATTACAGACGCTTGTCCAGTGAATATTTTCACTGTGTGGCTATCTATGCAACAGACATCATCATCGAGACAAATCTCTCGAAATGCGTGCTTGTTTAAATCTTAACAGTAACGTGCTTGCACAGACTGGTTTCTTGGGTTGAAACCTTTGATTCTGCTGACTATAATATGTTTGATTATTGATACTCAAGCTGTGCTTAACGGCATTATGAACTGCTAGTGTATTTTGTTGACTGAAATATAACTTGCATTGAATAATATGTGTAGGCTGGCGTTTGTGGTCTTGCAACAGAAAAAAAACTAAAATTGTACTAATATTATGTAAAAAGGCCAAAACTAAATAAAATAAAAACAAAAATTTTTAACACAGAACTAAATAAAAATTGTTGACTCCACTGAAAACTAAAACGAAATAAAAATAAAAATGTATTTTATAAAATAAAATAAACACTAAAACTACAATTAATATCAGAACTGAAATATCACTGGGCCCGCTAACGGAGTGTAGCATTTTTAGCTCTGGTGTTTTGGGCTGTGAAAGTAGAAGAATGTGGAGAGATAAAGCTTTTAAAATGAATAAATGGGCCTTCAAAATGGACACATAATTTAATATCAGTGTGTAATGAAGGAAATTGTGTAAGAATAGACTGTCTGGAGGGGAACGATGAAGAGAAAGCAAGTGTAATCAATAATGTTAATTGGAAATATTGTCACACTGCAGTACACCTCCAGACTCCTTGGTATGAATACCATTCCAGGGAAATGCTGGTGCCAGTTTCTTCCTTGTGAGTTCTCTGTCCCCATCACAAAGACATTCATGTTACGTTAATTGACCTTTCAACAATGGCCTCGTGTGAGTGACTATGGTTGACTGTGTGAGTGTGCTCTGTGGTGTGCTGGTCCCCTGTCCAGGCTTTATTTCTATCATGCGCCAAGATAGGCACCATCTTAACCTGGCCCCGAAAAGAAATAGCAGTTTAGAGGATAGATGTATAAGAACTAAAAGGTAGTATGATATATATATATATATTCTCCGCTGCGAAGCACGGGTGTTTTGCTAGTATTTTTATATAACAGAGATAACCAAAGGTTTATGAGAGGAAGATCCATCCAAACCAATCTGTTAGACATTTGGAACAGTCAGCTGGAGTAGTAGACATCATTCACTTAGACTTTCAAGAAGGCTTTGCCACAGTATCACAAAGAATGTTCATTTCGAAACCTGACGCTATGGACTTCAGAGCTAAGTTACAAAACTGGATCTGAAGCTAATGAATTCACTGGAGGCAAATGCAAGAAAGATGCTCCCCATGGGGTGAGGTAATCTATGCAGCCCTTTTGTGATCTGTTGTCAGAACCTCTATTCTTTTTAATTTGCGTTAATTAGATACTTAGTGAACTTCAGCTGTTTACAGATGATACCAAAATTAGAGGAATAGCAAATGCCAAAGAGACAACAAAAGGAATCAGAAAACACTTCCATAATCTTGAAATCTGGGCTAACACTAGCAGGTTGAAATTTTATGTAAAGATGTGCAAACGCTACCCAAAAAGGGACATTAATCATAAATACAAGATGGATGACAATATTCACCTGGAAGTGGTTACTGAAAAAATGCTGAAAAAATGTCATAACAATCATAACAATTTTTGAATATAAATCAAGGGATGTAATCCTCATTTTGAAGACTGTGTGCAGTTGTTGTTACAATGACACAAAAGAGACAGAACAGATCTAGAGGATGTATGTATGAGAGTAACCAATTGCATTATGAAACTAAAGATATATGGTCTACTCTGACAGGCTAAAGGAATTAAAGAATAATTAGCTTTGTGCAGACCTAATCCAGGTCATCAAAATTCTCAAAGGCATGGATAAAGTTGATCGAGCAGAATTTTTCCAGTAAAGAGTGAATAACATACAGATGGGTAATGATGAAAGTTAAGGACCAGTGCATTTCAGACTTTATCCAGGGTATACTTCTTTACATATATGGTCGCGGAAATCTGAAACAAATGACTGAGTCATGTAGCTGAAGCAGGACACTTGACAGCTTTTAAAAGGTATCTGGATGTAACATTGGGAGAACTTGGTGTTGTCTTTTCTTATATCAAATGTTTTTGTCTTTTTTCTTCTTCTTGGAATGTCCTAGGTGAGAATTTGGCTAACTGACCACTGTTCACCTATCCTACAATATTATATACCACACACTTGTAAAATAAGCAGAACACAGTGACACACTGAATATCATTAATCTTTACCTCTGGCCACATTAATGATTGTAATGTATGCAATGGTAAGTTCTATTAAATAAAGTGCGGCCAAGCCATTGAAGGCTCTATACAGTATATGAATCAATATTTTGAGATCAGCCTTAACTTAACTGGAAACCAATGTAGTTGTACTTAGTTGTACTTTCTAGGCAAACTAATAAACATAGTGCTGCCAACCTTGCTATAAAATGATTTCAGGAGCTTGTGAGCAAGGCATTGATGTAGTTAAGCTCCTTGAAGTTTGTATTAATTAACATGTGTAATACATAATGAGAAATGACTTCATTTTCCAGTATTTTTAGCAGGAAATATGGAATTTCAGTATTGAGTAATGTAAACACAAATCTAAGTATTGCATGGATTCAATAACTTGAATATTTACACCCTCTGAGATTAAAAGGAACAGGCTTCTTGAACATCATTTGCAGAATTTCCACCAACTAGAACAGGCTTCTACATTTTCATGCTTCAGGACATCTACAGCAGTTATTACTGAGAATTAGAATTGGAATTGCAATAGTAGAATAACTGACAGAAGTGGGCAAGGGTGGGTTTTGTAACCTGATTCTACGATGTAGCAGATGGGGAGGATTTACTGGAGGGCCACTGGTGGTGTTTAGAGTTATGGCCTCACAGCGTCAGAGTCCTCGTTTTGAATCTTTGCACCCTCTCCTCACTCAGCTTACCTTTTGCTTTAAATTGTCTCAGAGTGAGTGCACATGTGTGCCCTGTGATGGACTGTCATCCTGCCCAGAACTGTTTGCAGCCTCTCTGTGTTCCTGAACTGGAAAAGTGGGTTAGACAATTGATGGATGAATTAACGTTCTTATAATGTTTGTCCTGCGGTGGGCTGGCGCCCTGCCCGGGGGTTTGTTCCTGCCTTGCGCCCTGTGCTGGCTGGGATTGGCTCCAGCAGATCCCCGTGACCCTGTAGTTAGGATATAGCGGGTTGGATAATGGATGGATGGATGGATAATGTTTGTCTTCTCTCTGCAGGCAGTGCGTCTCAAGGTGAATCCCCTCTATCTGATGGTCCCTGGCACAGTTGGCTGTTCCTACGCATTCATGTTGCCAGTTTCTACACCTCCCAATTCAATTGCATTTGCTTCTGGGCATCTGACTGTCAAAGACATGGTAGGTGTTGTCTTATTCCATTACACCTTAATGTTACAAGCTAAGGAGTGTGCATTATGGCACCTTATCTGTACAAATTCAAGGACAGAATGGGATTGATCATTCACTGCCTGTTATAAAAGAAAAGGCCAATTGGTGCCAGTTTGACTGCCCTGTGTGTGCTTCAGTAGGTTATCATCAGTGGTGTTAACAAACTTGATGATTAGTGTAAGTGATGACAGACTGTAAGAACTTTTCATTAATTCCATTCTAAAGTGCAATATTTAGTTGGTGTTTCACTCAAAATGCGGGGACCACAAACTGTGGTTATCAATGCTCTTGTGCAGACATCGCCTATCATGCCACTGTCCCGTTCTGACTACATTGTAAATAATGATTTGAATCTTTTTATCAATGAATGCAGTTGTTAATTCTACCATAATGCTGAAAGCTCATCTGGGGAAAGAGGTAAATGTGGACCCTCACCACTATGGAACCAGTGAATTCCTGTATGATGTAGGCCCTGGGCCTCTTATGGTCCCCGGCCACTTTAGTGTGTTGTGTTCCCACCACACAACAGGGACTGTAACCTTAATGGAAAACGTGTGACATGCAAAGAAGAGTGAAGCAAGATGCAATCACAGGGAGACCTCCTGCCAAATCCTGCTTTGATGTGGGGTATGGCATGGTGCACCAGGGAGGCGGCATCTATGAAGAGTAATGCAGTACTAAGTGTGATGCGATTGGCAGTTCAAAGGGGAACCCTGCACCTTGTTACTTTGAAATGATTGTGGCATCATAGAGGAGATTATTGCTTTGATTCAGTGCATGGCATAATGTACCAGGGAGGTAGCTTTGGAGAGTGATGCAGTGTGAAATGTGGCATGATTGGGAGTTCATGGGGTACTCCCACACATTATTGTGTTGAAGTGATCACTACTTCACGGGGGAGATTATTGCTTTGATGTGGTGCATGGCATGGCGCACCAGGGAGGCAGCTATGAAAAGTAATGCAGAGCTAAGTACGGTGATCCATCATCATCAATTAGTCTGCCAATTCCAAACTACTAACAGAGTTACAGTATAAGATGGCACCAGAGCTTGTAATCAGCCAATCAGCATAATTCATCATCCAATCCCCACCATGATAGTTCCTGGTCAAAAACAGTACCTGGAAATAACTACTAGGAACTGCAAATGGCCCAAGTTCCTGAAGTGCGAATGCTACAAAAGTTCCTGAATTTCTAAAAAGTCCCTGATTCCTGAAAAGGTCTATTTCATTGTAATCTATGTAAATAAAACAGCAATAGCCTCTGTCTGGCTTTTTCACCTTTGTTTCATGCTATTTATCTGTTTTTGATAATAAGGACGTCACTTCTTGAACTGTATTTATTGCCAGGCATCATAGTTCCACCCATACACAGATCAAGGTAAATACAATTAAACAACATAATACTATGGGATGTATGACACCATCACAACACTATATACAGTAATAATGAAAGAAAGAGAGAGGTTAGGAGCACACGCTGATTCAGCGCATTGCCGCACCTGAGTGTAGCCATGCAAAGGGTGACACCTCAGCACCACACAAGTTCAGATGGAATGGAACCAGTGTGTTTTTTTTATGGTGGCCGGAGTGCCAATTCTGCCACCAACCCCCAGGTTTTTCCCTGCAGGATGGAGGGCCTACATGCAGGGCTGGATGCAGATTAATGTCATAGCCATGATGGAGCAATAGCAGGTTAAGGGCCTTGCTCAAGGACCCAACGAAGTAGAGTCACTTTTGGCCTTTACAGGATTTGAACTGGCAACCTTCCGATTACCAGTGCAAATCCCTAGCCTCAGAGCCACCGCTCCAACTACATTGCACAAAACACCAAATATACTGTTATAAAACAATATAGTAAAGGAGAAGTGCTCTCCTGTCTAGTATAATATCAAGTAAGAGGTTGGGAGTATTGCTGCACACACCACATGATGAGCCACCTCAGGAACCCAAATTAGTAGCCGAGCACAGCCATGCCATGGGTGACACCTCAGCACCATACTAGTTTGAATGGAGTGGGACAGTGTGAGGTTTTTTATGGTGTTTGGAGTGCCAATCGTGCCACCAATCCCAGAATTTTCCCTGTAAGTTGGAGGACCTGCTTGCAGGGCTGAATGCTGATTAACATCATAACCAGGACAGACAATTCCAGGTTACAGACCTTGTTCAAGGGCCCAACTAAGTGGAATCACTTCTGGCATTTACAAGATTTGAACAAGCAACCTTCCCATTGCTGGCACAGGCCCCTAGCCTCTGAGCCACCACCCCAGCAATATATCAAGCAAGTTCCTAAAAAATAAAAATGACTTAGATTGGATGGAGCAGTTTAGAAATCAGCAAAAGACAGAGATGAATAGGAATATGACTGTGTTTAACCAGAGTGACTACAGTAGGGCGTTTATGTCTAGCAGTTCAACTCAAAGAGGTGGCCGTCCGGGTGAGTGCAGTCTTTGGTTATGCTTGATTCCTGACCCATGATGTAGACAGGACCTCAGTGGAGTTCATTTTCAGGACTACTGTCCAAATAACATGCTGCAATTTATGTATTAATTGAGCAGATGCATTGCCATTCCAGACTGTTTTAGAGAAAGTATGGATGCTCTTAACAATAGCTCTATAAAACTGGACCAGCGCTGATTGAGATTACAAATGTTAAGCTGGTGGAGTAAAAACATCTGATGCTGAGATTTTTTAACAAGACCAAATATGTTTTCATTCCAATTCAGACAATAAGTGATAGTTGTGCCAAGAAATTTAAATGATTCCACCCTGTTTACATTGCCATCATTTATAAGGGTGCACCAACTGGCCAGTCCATCCACCTTCCTCCCATATGGCACTTCATCCCTTATCTGTGATCTAGTCTAGTCATTGGAGCAGAGCGAGAATAGGAGAGGAGTTGCAGCACAGCCTTGAGGCAGACACTGCGCTGATGGTCAGGGGTCCTAAATGATTCTCACCCATCTTCACTGTCTAACATCTGTTCCTTAAAAAGTCAAAGATTCAGAGATATGTGGCATAGTCCGGATTCTTACTGAGCAGTTTGCTTTGGTATGATTGATTGTGTTAAATGCAGAACTGACATCCACAAATAAGATCCTCAAAGTAACTTGTGGTGTCTAATTATTGTAAGATGTAGTGGACAGCCATATTCACTGCATCCTGAACTGACCTTTTGTCATGGTAAGCAAACTATTGTGGGTCACGGAGAGGGTTTGTTACAGATGTAGAGATGATGGAGAATCGGATGTTCAAATGCCTTCAGCATTACAGAGGTCAGTGCCAAAGGCCCGTAACCATTTAGATTGGGAAAGTTTTACTTCTTAGGCACAGACACGATTGTGGATTCTTTGAAACAGGCAGGGACTTGAAGTGATGGGCACATCCTGTCTGTCTGTTTATTTGCCAATCATGCAAAAACAGCTCAACTGATTTTCACAAAATTTTGCATGTCAGTTGTCATTGGTGCAATTTAAAGTAATTCAAAAAAATTCATCGGGGAGGGGGATTATATTGGGAGGGCAATGTTGAAAAATGGGAAGAGCCAACACTTAGCTTTGTAATTTCAGAAGCAACTGCTTGCCTTGTGGAGGTGCGCCTACCTATCGAAAGAAGTTTTTTGCTCATTTTGTTCTTCCCATTTCATTGCTTATATTGGGTTCATTAGCTTATTTCAGTCAATAGGACTTGGATAAACCCCATTCATATATTTCTTCATTTTACAGGTGAGAACTGGAATCGTCATGAATATTATTGGAGTCTTGCTACTCTCTCTGGCCATGAACACTTGGGCCCAATTCATCTTTGACTTATCCACATTCCCCACATGGGCAATCACTAACACTCCTAACGTGAGCGCCTTGGAGCTCAATGTGAGTAACAGTGCAAGGGTGACCTTTAATGTGTCCGGGTAACAAATAGACAATTGTGTGCGACTGGGAGAACGGAGCAATTCAACGAACAGTCAAAAAAAGCTGGGACCTGGCAGCCAAATGTCAAAATCCCAGCTTCTGACAGCTGAGCCCAAATACTAAATGCTTAATTTATCTTTAATTTACAAAAAACATGGGCAGCCAGGCAGCAGGCTCATTCATCTGGGGAGAAATATTGAACACTGAAATAGTGCCAACATACATTGCAAAAGGATGTGATTTTCAAAAATGAATATCTGAAATAAAGTTGGACAGAGGAGAAAGATCACTGTGGATCATCTGCAATCAAAGTGCCAAAATGGATTGACATTGTCTGGTCTTCCTCAGTTTTGAAATGTGGGTCATCACCAAAAATGTGAAAAGCTCATTCAGAACTGTTAGTGTCTTAATATGTCTGTTGGTATAAGAATGAAATGTCAGTGCTGCTCTCTTGAGGTGCCAGTTGTGGATGAGAGGCTAGTTTTGATGGTAGGGTGTCATTTTTAACATACCTCATCTTTTCATTCCAATTAAGAAAATGAATGTTTTATTATGCAACTCTGAATTATAAAGCTTTTGCTGATTATTATTATTACTATTAAATCTGTATTAGAAGTATTTTTATAATGTTACTGCTTTAAAATAAATTTTAAAAATTGTTTTGTACATCTGTGGACCATATTTGTGAACTGGTGAAATAATGTGCTGTATTACCATTTGTTCATTCTCCCATTATATGCATGGCTTGGCCTTCCTCTGAAGTCTTTATTTTTTTCTACATTCATGAGTTAACAGGAGACTCTGAATGGGGAGAGAGAATGTGACATAATTGTCCCAATGCTGCTTTGACTCTAAAAATATAAAGATCCTGATTTACTTTAAGACTGGAGGCAGTGGTTAGACACACTTGGTTGTAAGAGTGACCCTGCAGTCGTAAATAATCCTCAAACATGTGTGGGAGGTATCTGGAGAAAAAAAAAACCAAAACAATACAGACTGTGACCAGATCAGGACTCAAACCCAGTCTTCCTGGAATGGTGAGGCAGTAGCACCATTATGCCGACCATACTGTTTGTGTACTCAGATAATAAGGTGCATCACCCCTCCATCAATCATGGAATTTTCTGCCTTGATTTTTTACTATGTCTCTGTCTAGCTCATCACTGCCCTCTTGTGGAATTTTCTTGTTAATGAAATTCTCTGTATAGGTTGTAGAGAAAAGCCAAGCAAAATGACACCTTTTATTGGCTAACTAAAAAGATTACAATATACAAGCTTTCGAGGCAACTCAGGCCCCTTCTTCATGCAAGATGTATTTCCTGTGTTTATATCCACACACTAGGACAAGAAACAACATTGGTAAATCTTGAAATGAAAAATCTTAAATGTAAAAAATTAATAGGTTCATTCAGGCTAAGATTAATTTAACAAGAGAGAGAAGAACAATGTATGGTCAAGATCTTTAGATACAGCAAGATAACTGTCCAACAAAGTCCTTTGAAGTTTGTGATGAGTTTTTCAAAACAATATGGGTCTGTTGCCTCGCAGTTAGGAGACCTGGGTTCGCTTCCCGGGTCCTCCCTGCGTGGAGTTTGCATGTTCTCCCCGTGTCTGCGTGGGTTTCCTCCGGGCGCTCCGGTTTCCTCCCACAGTCCAAAGACATGCAGGTTAGGTGGATTGGCGATTCTAAAATTGGCCGTAGTGTGTGCTTGGTGTGTGGGTGTGTTTGTGTGTGTCCTGCGGTGGGTTGGCACCCTGCCCAGGATTGGTTCCTGCCTTGTGCCCTGTGTTGGCTGGGATTGGCTCCAGCAGACCCCCGTGACCCTGTTTGGATTCAGCGGGTTGGATAATGGATGGATGGATATGGGTCTGTAGACAGGTTATCTGTGTCAGTCTGAGAGATGCAAACAGTCCTCATACCTGGCCATAAAACTCTTGTCTCTATTCAAGCCATGTTGTAATGTATTAAATTTTAACATGAGTTTAACTTCCCATTCTTTTCTCTCTTGCTGTGTTTTGAAGTTGCCCATAAGCACTGTGACTTTAAAGTCCCTCTCACAGTGTCCATGGCTGTTGAAGTGGGCCACTACAGGAACATCTGTGTTGCCATGTTTAATGTGGAATCTGTGTAAATTCATTCTCTGGTGGAATGTTTGCCCAGTTTCTCCCACATAGAGTGCAGTGTCAGGACATTTCATGCAGAGAATTAGGTAGACAACATTAGATGATCTGCAGGAAAATGATCCCTTTATGTGATGTTCAAGTCGGCAGTGTGGTATAACTATACGGTCTGTATTGTAGATGTGGGCACATGTCTTACATCTTTTCTGTAGGCAGGGAGATGTGCCATTTTCTGTCGGTTCATCTAGGGAGCTTCGGACAATTAGTTTCTGAAGGTTTGGTGGTTGTCTGTATGCCAGGAGGGGAGGTTCAGAAAATACATTTTTCAGTGTTCGGTCATTGTTTAGCATTGGCTGAAGTTCTTTTATAATTTTTCGAAGTGTTTCAAGATGTTGGTTTTAGGTGACAACAAGGGGGATGAGGTTCTTGTTGTCTTTGTTTTTATATTCCAGAAGGTTGTCTCTGGGTATGGCAGTAGCTCTTCTTATTTGAGTGTCTGTTGTTTTGGGGGTATAACCTTGCAGTTGTTGATCCCAGTCTGTCGGGTCTGAGCAAATACGATTGTACCGTATTGCTTGGCTAAAAATAATGGAACGCCTTATATGCTTGGGGTGGAAGCTGTCACTTCTTAGGTAGGTCCCTCTGTCTGTTGGTTTGTGAAAAACAGAAGTTACAAGGGTGTTGTCTTTCAGTTGAACGGTGGTGTCAAGGAAGCTGACTTCTGTTTTTGAGTAATTCAACTTCAGCTTTATGTTGGGGTTAAAAGAATTATATTCATTATGAAAATGGAGGAGGTCCTTCTCACTGGCAGTCTAGATTATGAAGATGTCATCTATGTAACGGAGATACAACATTGGTTTTAAGATGCACATTGGCATGAAATCTTCTGTATACAGTGGAGCCTCGGTTCACGAACGTCTCGGTACACGTACAACTCGGTTCACGACCAAAAATTTTGCCAAACTTTTGCCTCGGTTCACAACCACACACTCGGTATACGAACAAGCCAGTTTCCCTTTCGGTTTGTGCGCGCCGATGATTTCCGCACGTGTTGCATTGTTCTCGGTCAGATGTGCCTGCCTGCCTGCCTGCACATGAGAGAGAGAGAGAGAGAGAGAGCGGGCATGCTGCTGAGAGAGAGGGGGAGGGTGCGTGCTGCTGAGAGAGAGAGAGCGAGCGAGCCAGCTCGTGCAGCTGAGCAGGGAGCCTGGATGTTTTGTGTCAGTGTTATTCAATGTTTTTACATTAGTTTACTATTACACTGTGCATTCTATGGTGTAATTAACTATATTTGTGCTTAATCTTTAAAAAAATATATATTTACATACAGTTCGTACGGTCTGGAACGGATTAATTGTATTTACATACAATCCTATGGGGGAAATTGCTTCGGTTCATGACCAACTCGGTTTACGACCAGAGTTTTGGAACAAATTATGGTCGTGAACCGAGGTTCCACTGTAGGTTGAAAATGCATTAGGATAAACAAAGATTGTGTATCATAGGAAAAAAGAGTGGATTATTAGGGAGGTGGTGCTAATTCTATAAAAAAAAACATTCTTGAGAGGTTTGTGGCTTTCTGCATAAGAAATTCTGATGAACTTTGTAAATGTATAGTAGAAGAAAAGATTACTGTTTGCCCCCAACAGAATATTTCTGTTTGTTTTTCTAAGAAACATAGCAGAGACTTGTAGGGTTTGAGTAATAGAAACCAAAACGAGAAGAAGGAACTTCTTAGAATTCATGCTTCTAAGCAGAGGTAGGAATGTGGTGCAAATAGTTATATATACTCAGCAAAAAAAGAAACGCCCCTTTTTCAGGACTGTGCATTTCAACAATAATGTTTTAAAAATCCAAATAACTTTACAGATCTTCATTGTAAATTGCTTAAATAATGTTTTCCATGCATGTTCAATTAACCATAATCAATTAATTAACATGCACCTGTGGAATGGGCATTAAGACCTTAACAGCTTACAGAAAGTAAGCATTTAAGGTCACAGTTCTAAAAACGCAGGACACTAAAGAGACTTGTCTACCGACTGTGAAAAACACCCAAAGAAAGATGCCCAGGGTCCCTGCTCATCTGCGTGAACGTGCATTAGGCATGCTGCAGGGAGGCATGAGGACTGCTGATGTGGCTAGGGCAATAAATTGCCATGTCCGCACTGTGAGACGCCTAAGACAGCGCTACAGGGAGACAGGAAGGACAGCTGATCATCCTCGCAGTGGAAGACTACGTGTAACAACACCTGCACAGGATCGGTACATCCGAATATCACACCTGCGTGGCAGGTACAGGATGGCCACAACAACTGCCCGAGTCACACCAGGAACACACAATCCCTCCATCAGTGCTCAGACTGTCCGCAATAGGCTGAGAGAGGCTGGACTGAGGGCTTGCAGGCCTGTTGTAAGGCAGGTCCTTACCAGACATCACCAGCAACAACGCCGCCTATGGGCACAAACCCACCTTCGCTGGTCCAGACAGGAGTGGCAAAAAGTGCGTGAGTTTCTGCATGACAGCAATGTCAGTGTTCTGCCATGGCCAGCGAAGAGCCCAGATCTCAATCCCATTGAGCACGTCTGGGACCTGTTGGATTGCAGGGTGAGGGCTAGGGCCATTCCCCCCAGAAATGTCCAGGAACTTGCAGGTGCCTTGGTGGAAGAGTGGGGTAACATTTCACAGCAAGAACTGACAAATCTGGTCCAGTCCATGAGGAGGAGATGCACTGCAGTACTTCAAGCAGCTGGTGGCCACACCAGATACTGACTGGTACTTTTGATTTTGAGCCTCCCTTCATTCAGGGACACATTGTGAAACATTTTTAGTTTATGTCTTATGGTGTTGACTCTTTTAGTGTTCATACAAATATTTACACATTAAGTCTACTGAAAGTAAAAACAGTTGAAAGTCAGGGGACGTTTCTTTTTTTGCTGAGTATATATCTGAGGTCACCTGATTTTTATACCAGCTTCCACCCCACTCTCTCACCAAACTGCTTCCTGTTCTCCAACAACCTCCATCTTTCTTTGTCTCTCTTTCTCTTTTCTTTCTTTTTCCTCTAACCGACTTGCGCTTCTTTTTATCAAGAGGGCATGGCAGCTGTGGCAAATCAGCGGCCCCAGGAACAATCACGGATGCGGATGGTTTCTCATCTGTGCACTTAGGTGAAAAACGCCCACATAGCGAATCGCCCCGAGAACTGCTTCAGCCACACAACCACCACGACCCCTCACCAAGCTGCAGACCCGCTATATCACATGCACTTTTAGGCTTAGGATTTTATATATAGAGAGTAGATTTATATGTTTTAGAATTATTGCCTTGATCTTTCTTGCAAATCACTTTCAGTCATTTATGATATGTTTGTGCCATCTTGCATGTATGGCACAGCATATTTAAGATCTACTCACAGATTTTAAATAATGTTCAAGTCTGGGGACTGTGTGGGTCATTAAAAACCTTCACCTTACGTTCCTGGAGGTACTTCCTAGTCAATTTCTAAGTGTGTTTTAAATTGTTGACTAATTGTAGAAGCCATCTGTTTTCTAACTTCAGTTTCCTGAGTGACTGTCTGAAGTTCTCCTCAAGGATTTATTGATATTCTGTTGAATATATTCTTGCCTGTACTTGCACAATGTTTTCCATGCCACTAGCTGCCACAAACACATTAGATCCACTCCATTACTTAGAAGTTGTCAAGGTGTTCTTTTCTTCTTTTTTTCTCTAAATAAACCATTTGTGGTTGTGGCCAAAGAGTTTGATTTTAACTGCATCTGTCCACAGCACTAGATTCTAAAATGTCTCTGTTTTATTAACATTTTGGTTTGTATACTGTCATATTTCATGATGAGATCACAGGTAAGGTCCCCTATCACAGCTTTTCCATAAAGGCAATATCCATGTAAGTAACACTACACAACAGAGCCGTGCTCCAATACGTCTTTCTCAGTTAAACCTGCCTGCAGGTCCCTTTCAGCCTTGTCGGGGTTTTACATTGCCATTCTGCACAATATACAAGCTGTTCTGTCTGTCAGTTTTCTTGGTTTTTCTAAATCTTGTCTTGACTCCCACAGTTCCCCTTATCTACCATTTCTTAATGACTATGGTAATTGCTAGCTGAAAGACCTTGATTATTTTTCTTGTAGCTTTCTCTTGCTTGGGCTAAACTAGTTTATCTTAAAATCTAATTTCGCCTTTAACATATGAAATTGTTTCTTATTTGTAAAAACGATTAATGGTTTTGAACATTTCGGTTGCGGTTTTCTACTAATAAGTGTGTTTGAATGCTCCACGCTCTTTAGCGAAGAATGTAATATAACAACAGAAAAAAATCATGCTAGTTCACAAATGCATTTTTAAAATGAAAAATTAAAATTAAAAAAAAAAAAAATCCTGTAATAAACTATTGGCTTCAAGGCTTGCTATAGCATATCTATTAGTCACTTGGTCTTGCTGTATTTAACATTAAGTCTTAGCTAATCCTTTGTTACGTAACATTAAGTGACTCATTGCTGCATTACAGTTCACCACTAATCTAACCACTAAAAAATGGACAAGTACAATTCTGATAATTAATGGATGGCAAGAAAATGTTCATCTACCTATTCAAAACCACTGATCTGTCCCAGGTTTCCCTTTGATCTTTTCCTGTACTTTTAAAACACTATTTTTTCACATCAGACATAACACTGCATATCAACCAGTCAGTTAGTAATTTCAAACTTCATTAATCCTTTTCATGGCCATGGCAACACAGGGTTCAAGGCAGGAAACCTTCCTGGACAGGGCGTCAATCAGTCACAAAGCCCACTCATGAACACACTCACACTAGGCTGTTTTAGAGTCTCCTGTCAACCTAACATGCACATCTTTGGAATGAGGAGCGGAAAGCCTGCAGAGACATGGGAAGAACGGGCAATAACTGGGTGCAAGGTTCAATTTGGCATGCTAAGCACTGTACTACCCAAATATCATATGCATAGGTTTATAGGGTCCTCACTGTCTTGCATGTGCTTATCAATACGGAACATGTCGCCAGTGTACAATGCAAGGTTTATTCCTAAATCATAAAGCACCCCTCCTTCCCCAGTGTAAACATTCACAATTTCTACAGTATGTATCCCAACATGTTTCAGTAGAATTGTGAAAAGGGCAGAATGGGACAGTCATCCATTAAAGGACACACTTGGTCACAGTGGACACGTGAGTTGCAAAATTGTGAAATGTGAAAAGAACGCAGAGACCTTGTGAAGCAGAGACATTGAAAATATGCGGACTTGTATACACAATCAGTTACAGTATCTGGATTTTGAACCCAATACCTGGAGCTCCAAGGTATCTGCACCAACCACTAAGCCAATCAAATCTGAAATGAGAGTTCTGGATTATTTACAAAACTATTCAAAAGTTCTCAATGTGCATCCCCAGTTGTGAGACTGTCACAATGAAATATTTAAGTAGACCGCTTACACCAAATACTAACAGAAATGGATTGATGTTACCTGCTACCTCATTCAAGTTACACAATGTAGAAATTAAAAAAAACTTACTAATGTTTGATTTTGATTGACTCTGTTGAACAAGTATTGGAAAAAACAATTTCTGAAAATTGATCGAAATTGTGCATGCCATTACATTTAATTATTATGTGTTTGTAAATTATAAATAGTGCTGCTAGTCGGTCTTCTTTAAGGGGAAAAGAGTAAACTGAATGAAGCCATATGTGAGTAAAACTGAACTAATAGAAGCCTACTGAAAAGCAATTTTATTAATGGATTTAGAAAATCCCTTGTGAGAAGCACTATGGTTGCAATAAATCTTAATATTATAAGGCACCTTCCCAGAATGCAGTATTGTCTACAATCAATGAAGTGCTTTTGAAAACAGCAAGATTAGGTTCAGGCTCCCTCAGTACATGGTACAGTCCCACATAAACAATCATTGAGCTTGTGCATTCCTTTTTTTAGACCCTCTCCCAAGGTTGGTTTATAAAGGTCTCTTTATTTCGCCTTCAGATCGGAATGCCCGAGCTTTATTTAAAGATTTTCAAACTTGCTCAATCCAGTTCAGTGTCAGAAAGCCAAAGCTCATGTTGGTATTGTCAAGGAGCAGGCAGGAATCAACCCAGAGCATTGCAAACAACACACAGGGTGAAAGTAAAGTAACTGAAATGTGTGAAGAAACAGAATTTCTAAAAAAAAAGAAACAAAAGAACGAACGCAGACACAAGGGGGGTCCACAGGGACCTCCGTGAGAGAACAACAGTCTTATCTTACCTTTGTCATCCCTACTTGCATTGTGTTTGGCTCTCATTCATTTTCATTTCGGCCGCCCAAGTGTGCATGTGAATATTTTGCACAAATGATGGATTGGCAGTCCCAGTCAGGATTGGTTCCTACTTTGTGACTAATGCCACCTGGAAAGGCTAAGGCTTCCACTGCAAATATAAATTGGATTAAGTAGTTCTGAAGGTCAGTCAATCATTTTCTAACCTGCTTAGTCCTGAACAGGGTCACAGGGGTCTGCTGACCCAGACCCAGACAGCATAGGGCACAAGGAAGAAACAAACCCTGGACAGGGCACCAGCCCATCGCAGGACAAACACAGACATCCTCAGACACATCTCTACCACACACTAGGACCAGTTCAAGAAATACTAATCCTCCTAACCTATCTATGCGTCTTTAGATCCAAGAGGAATCCGGATCACCCTGGTTAATCCCACACAAACACAGGGAGAACATGCAAACTTCACACTGGGAGGACCCAGGACACAAACCCTGGTCTTCTTACTTAGTTACCACTGTGCCACCATGCTGGCCTAGCTTTAAGAGTCTTAAGTTCTAATTTGTGCCCCTAGTGTACATGAGAATATTTTACATATACATTCCAATTTATTGGTGCTCTTTCAAGGGCTAGTCCCTGCCTTATTGTCCTGCTTTTCCAAACCTTAAATTGGCAAAAGTGGACATTGATAATGGACAGATGGAAAACATTGCCAGACTCCCATAATGCAATTTAGGGTCTCAGTGGCAGTAATTTATCTGAGCCGCACTGTGAGCAAGACAGAAACTAAAGCAAGGCACTGTGCCAGTCTGTAACATGGTCCACTCTTTCCCACCTAAACACACAGGACTACTGTTTAAAGGTGCCACTTAAGCTAACGTGCACATTTAGTGGTGTGGAAGGCATACCAGAGTACCCGGTGGAACAAAGGAAGAAAACACCAAAACCCTACTCAAACAGTAGCAAGGTACAGGATTTAGATGTTGGGATACTTGAGACAGCAGAGATAACGACCGTGCTGCTGTCCCACCAGGTTGGATTGTCGGTTTAAATGGTTCCAACAGAGTGCCATACTCTAAAGGATTTGGTCCACCCTTGGTCCTGAATAAAGAGTTTGATTGTGTACACGACAGCATGAGTCTGTGCCACTCTTACTATTTATTGAAGCCAGTGCACTCAAGCCCTGTAATCCTGAAAATGCCCTCTAAAGCCCTGCGGATGTCTTTACATTTCTACAGAACCAACTGCTAACCGAACTGTGCCTTTGGTAGTTTGCAGTCCACTTACCTTCAACAGTGAATGGCTGGAGTCCTGTAGTTCTTTTAAATAAATTCCCCTGTTAAACTTTAACACCGGTCACTTTTATCCTTGGTGTCTTATGATTTCAGGTCTATTTCACAGACCTAGAGGTCTATGTTTGTACTGTGTGTCTGGACGTAGTCTTTGTGGAAACTGCACATTCTGGCCATATGTGCAAGGTTTTCCTTCCACAATCATAAAGGCATGCAGTTTGGGTTAACTGGCAATATGTATATGTATATGTATGAGGGGCCTTGCATTGAATCGGTACCATTTTTAGGACTGTTTCATGTCTTACACCCTTTTCTGCTGGGATAGGCCCCAGCCTACATCAACCTGAATTAGATTAAGAGGTTTTGAGAGCATTATGCTATGGTTTTTGAGGTGAGCTGTTGCCTCAGTCACTTGCAGTATACCGTATATTATAAGCTATACCCATACACGTCACCACCGATTAGAACAGCAAGTGCCACCTGCCATAATACACATTCGAAAATTTAAAAACCACTGATAACAGCCTTCTATTCCTCCATACAGACATTCAGGCATTTTCTGATCCATTTATCTAGTTCAGTGTCCCCTATGCTGAAAGCCCTGGTCGAGGTGCCGGCCCATTTAAGAGCACAGCATTATTTAAACAAAATAATGAGAAATAAATAGTCTGAACAGTCGTAGAATAAACAACCCAGGAACCACATTGCTTTTAAGACACAAGGGATGGTCCGTTCAGGATTCCACTCACCGCTAAACCACGCGGCTCGGACAGACGCTGGCTGATGATGACTTGCAGTTGTGGGTTTTCAGCGCTGTCTGCTGGTGGCCTTGGGAAGAATTGTGCAATGTTACAATCGTCTTATCTGTTAACATCAGCAATGTCAGAGGTTTAATTCAGCCTAATCGTAATGGTTTTTTATTGCACTATTTCCAGTGTGCCATAATAAAATTAACAATTAAAGATGTAAAAAAATACCTTGACCTTTAAAATACCACGGATAGAACTTTACAAACAATTTTTTTTTGGTTTAAAACACATGAATAAGCAGGTCTAATCAATAATAAAGGGGACCTGTCATCAGGGATCATTTAACAAAATACAAGAAAAGATAATACTAGCCCAGAAACAGATTGAGAAGAGTTTTTAAGAATTTGTGTTCCAGCAAGTGTTGTTTATCAGAAACAGGAACATTATATCACCAAAATGAAGATGATAACTAATGGCTCCACCCCAAACATACACACATTCCCTTTGACAAAGAATCACCTGATAAAAGGCTGCACACCACACCAATTTCCTTTAACAGACTCACACAAGAGAGCAGGAAATATGGAGAGGGTGAGCAGCTGGCCTAAAATAGCACAGTAAGAAATGATTCTTAAATCTTAAATCTATCTATCTATCTATCTATCTATCTATCTATCTATCTATCTATCTATCTATCTATCTATCTATCTATCTATCTAGTTTCTTTTCTCTTCTGTTTTATTCTTTATTGATTATTTGGCTCTGATTATCAATGGACTGGAACAAAAAATGATTATGTGACTCAAATGGAAAATTCTTTGGTTTTGGTGATGGCTTCATCAGTTTGATCAGGCTGTTGTGTATGAATGTGTTTGTTGTGCTAAAATTATTTGGGCACTGTTTAGATTATTTTGTATGTTTTTTTCTATTGAGCCTTTTCTTTGACAGATTGCTAAAAGTTTAGAAGGTTTGATAATCACTTCCTGTTAAAAATCAAAATGTAACTTTGCCTAATGCAGGCGATGTGATGTGTGTTGATTAGATCTTTGTGTGACTGTCAAACACTGGTTGAGAGAAGAAATATGACTTTTTTCTTAGGGTAATAGTTGGAATGTGCACCACCAGTGTTTTAACCATAGACAGACAGATTTTTATTAACAAAACAAACTTTATTAAATGCATTATTTAATTCATTAAAACCACAAGATCAAAACACTGATTAAACAAATAAAAAATAACATTACACATAATTCCACAATGAGAACTTCTTAACCATCTCATTCAGTCCCTTTTTCATTGTTTAAATATACCTACCCACACCTTTGCCACAATCTTTCCCATTTATCCTCTCCACTGACCAATCCCTCTCATTCCTTACAATACTGTACTTTATTGATTTCTTGACATAAATTTCCTAATACAGATCAATTTGAACACGAATTGCAGCTCACCATTTTATTATTTACACAGTATATGACTCACGCATCCCTTTTCCTGGAACTGTACAACATGCTGAGTAGATTTATAAAATTCAAATCCACCACTATCCTACTCTCAAGTAGAATTTAAAATAATACACTGTGATCTGTAGGGCCTGCTCACTTAACTTTATTTTCTGGGTTTTTCAGAGTCCCAACTATTCCTGTCCTAAAATAAAGATAACCAGGTTTATACTTGACCTTGATCTTTTAATCCACTTTACCCCAAACACAAACACCATCCCATTTTAAATGACCACCAGTCCCCCAATCATATCAGATAGATAGATTTTATTTTAATTTTTTTATATACTTTGTTAATCCTTGAGGGGAAATTGTCTTTTTGCATGACATTTGTGGGTCAGGGCACAGGGTCAGCCAGTGTAAAGCACCCTGGTGCAATTTTCAGTTTAAGGGCCTAACTCAAGGGCTTAATGGCGTAGGATCCCTTCTGATAGATAGATTCCCAAGGGGGAAATTTTTACAGAATCTCAGGAACTACAGAACAACAACTGCCCTCAAATGCACATAAAGAATTAAAAGAAAACACTTGGATAGAGATGAAAAATGTCTAAGTGTGGAATAGGAGAGATTTCAAAAACATGTGTTTTTTGTGTGGTGAGTACAGAGAAAGTGTTAATTGTGACGGAATACTTAAACTGAAGTAAGATTAACTAAGTGACATTGAAATGTGAAAATGTTCATTTAGTGGTTACTGTGATGTGCACATATATAAGTGTGAATTTCCACCTCTAGAATTATAGCATTAAAAAATACACAACAGGACAGTGGGTGAAACGCTCTCCGGGCTTATGTTGTAATTCAGTCATTACTTGTTCTTTTCTTTTTTAGATACAGCTTTGTGACTCTTTAACATAAAATAATTGTGTTTTCAGTAATTTTTGATAAAGGAAATATTACTTCTTAAGAGGCTATGTTAGGATTATGATCCTTGAGAATGTTTAATTGTTCTTATTACTTTTCATTATAAAAAACTTTCAGACGTATGGCGATTATTTTGAATCATAAACCTCTTTGTACAGAAAAATGTTTTTATTCTTTTTTATTTATTTTTATTTGGAGCGCTTATCTAATGTTGCTTTATTTTTTCTTGAGAAATAATCAATCTTATAGTTTCACTGAAAACTGGGTATGAGCTTTGGTATATTAATGAAGAAAAAGATCTGTATTATTATTGTATTATAACATCTTATCTCGCAAGTTTAAAAAAATATTGACATCCGCAGTGACTGACCTTCCAAGTAGATGCTTAGGAAGAATTACATAAACCTCGAAGTAAGAGAAGAGCGGGTGAACTGCAGTGCAGGATTTCACATGCAGTTATTGCAAACAAAGAGTTTCGTAGAAAGAGCTCAGTGAGGTGTTAAAGACAAACATAAAGTGTTTTTTGTTGCAAGAAAAAGACGGTTTCATTCAATTCTTGCACTGTAGTGCATTAAAAAAGTTTTAGCATCTTCAAGAAATACGTGAAAAATGAGCATGAATTTTTGCAATCAAATTTATATTTTTCATTTTGGCCAAATCCCTAAATGAAAATATGAGCTTTTATATTTTCTTTTGAAAATCCAGAACAACAGACTAAATGCAATGACAGACAAATCATTTCCTTACTAGAATGAAAACACTGAAAGTACAGTATGTGGTGAGAGAAGGAGGTCTTGTGTTCTTTGAACAGAGAAAAAATAAAAAGTAATTTGTGACTTACAGATTCTGAACTTTTAGATACGTTAAAATATTCTTTCAAGGTGTGAAGGAGTTGGAGAAGTTTTGTAACATGGTAAATGTTTTATGATGATATTTTTATATTGCCCTTTGAATTGTAATCAAATTTTTAAAGCACAAAAGGAGTTGTGTAGTTTGGGAAATGAGAGTTGAGGGTGTCAGCTTTTGTCAAATTTGATGACAATGTGTGTGAAGTTGGCGGAGCCATGTAGTGTTGATGATGGAGAATGAAGTGGGTTTACTTTAAACTTTGAAACACTTCTTGGCAACTGTGTGTGGAGTAGCAAGTGTCAAGGCAGTTGTAAACATATTATTTCTTACATAACACAGGTTGAAGGTATATTATTTGGTACTTGTCATGCCACCTCACTCTTACTTGATTAAAGAAAGTCAAGACTCAAACGGGATACTTAATGCAATGCACGTTTTTTATTACTCAAGCCAACTACTCCCCAAATTACCCATCACGCCCACAGTCCCGGTATGTCCTGTCCGAAAGCATCATGGGAACTGTAGTGCTTATTATCTAATTATATACAATTTATTTATATACCACAGTACTGTATTTTGAAACATTATTTTATTCAATAAAATGTTAAATATCTATCTATCTATCTATCTATCTATCTATCTATCTATCTATCTAT
>JANRMT010062856.1:26292728-26306625 GCA_026402145.1 Polypterus bichir lapradei | reverse complement strand
AGTATTGCTTTACCAAAACAATTATTGATGGCGAATAAAGTATCCATTATTCATAACGCTTCAATTGGTGATCTGTTTTTCTGCGTTAACCTCATATTTTTTCATACTTGTTCTCAAACCAAGGGGGTTCGAGGGTAACATGAATTCGGAAGCGCTGATATATATATTGAATATATTGAAATACTTTTATTGTCAAATAATGCAAACAGTACGCGGCACATGTTTCGCCCTAATTCTGGGCTCCTCAGGCGTACACACTCACTGCACCCCCTCTCGGGAATCGAACCTCGGACGTCAGCGCTACAGGCGAAGCCTCTCATGTTGCGCCACGGCGCATGGATCTTTTATTTGACAGTATGTAAATCGGGGTGAATATATATATATAAAAAAGATATCTCCTGTAGCCACAATAAATGCCTTTATTGAATAGACAAACCAGGGATGAACAAGTTCCTTTCTAGTGCAGCCACAGCCGCGACACACATAAAAAACATCAATAATAACTCATACACTTGCAATATTATTTAGGAAAATTGCAACATTCTACTCACCAAAAATTCAGATTATTTGTAAACAAAATCCATCGTCCTCTCTTTCCTCAAAAACAGTTCAATTACTCTGTCGTACGGATTATCCGGGCGCTTCAGTTCCATCAAAACCTCACTTTCTATCGCCATCGAAGCTAATGCTGAAAGGCGAACCCGCCCTATGGTATTTCTGGCATACGTTTCAATTCGCTTTAGGGCTGAAAATGTCCGCTCAACAGAAGCAGTGTACACAGGAATGCTGACCGCCAAATATACCAATGTGAACAGCTGCCCCATGCTCTCATTCAGATTTTTCTGATGAAGGAAGTCAAGGAGATCAATGGGAGATTTTCCTGCAAAATCATCCATGGCATACATTACAGTCAGTTCTGTTTTTAGCCGAGTCAGATCAAAAGGCGCTCCGTGGCTCTTGTGTAAAAGTGGAGAAGGCTGCATGCGTGAAATTTTTCTTGTATTCCCGAAACTTCTGGGGCTCGAGGAGTGTGACAAACATTAGGTTTTCGTGGTCTTGAAATCTGGTCTGTGTCTGGCAAATAATATTGTCCAGAATCCTGCCATGGAGTTGGCCATAGTGCATGCGACAATCTTTCGCTCGGAGTGTTTGAGGTGCATTCAGTGGCCTCGGAGAGTTCCTCATATTGGCTTCTATCCAATCAATAGATCTGAATACGGTGACGTTGCCGTATGCCTGCTAGAGGGCCCTACTGACACCAACTCAAAATCTGATTGGTTGAAGCAACAGGTTAATCGACATTTATTCTGTGTTAGAGTGCCTCCACAACAGATTGTGAAAGCCTCTCTGCCTGGTAACAAATGATGGCTGAAATGTGATTGATTAAATATTTTAATACAAAACTCCGCCTCCCATGGCTATTGAGCGGCATTCTATTACAGTATATAGACAAAAATACGTTCCAGTTATGACAATTACGCGTAGAATTTCGAAATGAAACCTTACCAACTTTTGTAAGTAAGCTGTAAGAAACTGAGCCTGCCAAATTTCAGCCTCCTACCTACACGGAAAGTTGGAGAATTAGTGATGAGTGAGTGAGTGAGTGAGTGAGTGAGTGAGTGAGTGAGTGAGTGAGGGCTTTGCCTTTCATTAGTATAGATTTGCTCTCTTGGCAGTAAAGCTGTTTTTGTAAATGATATTATATTAAGTACAAAATCTGATCTATGTCTTCTCACTGAAATCTGTCTTAGTAAATGTGACACTGTTCCCCTAGCTGAGGCATCACCAGATGAATACTCGTTCCTTCATAAGCCTAGAGAATCTGGTCAAAGAGGAGGCCTTGGAATAATTCATTGTAACAAAATGCAAATCATGTCTAAAAATGTAGGTGACTTTACATCCTTGGAGGCATTCATTTTAAATATTAAAACAGATTCCAACACAATTATAGTGCTAGTCTACGGACCACCAGGGTCATATTCATTGTTCATGACTGAATTTAGCAACCATTTATCTGATTTGACTATAAATTATGATCACGTAGTTCTGATGGGGGATTTTAATGTACACATTGATGTGGAAACTGACACTTTTAGCAAATGTTTTACTTATTTGTTAAATTCAGTAGGATTTTGTCAGATTGTCAAAAGTCCAACTCATAATCATAACCACACATTAAATTTAATTATAACTTACAAAGTTGAAATTCAAAATTTTAATATCACTCCATTAAATGAAGTTATTTCCGATCACTACTTAATTATATTTGATTTAGTCCTGCCCTTGCCAACACACTCACAGATTAAAACAAAGACAGTGAGACATCTAGATTGTACTTCTGCTTCAAAATTTATAGATACTTTGAGTAAGTTGAGTGTAAACGTGGAAAACAATCAGCTAACATCACATTGTAATGTGACCTTGAGAGATGCTCTGGATGCAGTGGCTCCCCTTAAAGCAAAAGTGATCAAAGCACATAGAAACTCTCCCTGGTTTAACAAAAACACTCGAGCTCTTAAATTAGAGTGTCGAAAACTGGAGCGCAGATGGAGAACAACAATGCACCATGTCTTTCAAATTTCATGGACAGAGAGTGTTAAAAAATATCAAAAAGCTCTCTTTAAAGCTCGCTCAGAATACTATTCTACAATCAAAGCAATAATAAAAATCCTTGGGTACTGTTTAGAACAGTTGCTAAATTAACAAATGGGAATTCAGATCTACAGTGCAAAATACCAACATATATTAGCAGTACAGACTTTATGAACTTCTTCAATAAGAAAATAAAAAATATAAGATCCCACATCTCAGCATCACAGTACAAACCAAATACTATCTTAGCAGACCCTGTCTCACATTGCATTCAGCACTTTAGTAATTTTAATCCTGTAACTGAGCAGGAAGTCTTAACTTTAATTTCTAAAATGAAGCCCACTACTTGTTCCCTAGATCCAGTGCCAACAAAACTAGTAAAAAGTACAATGGATATTCTTGCAGCACCTATTCTAAACATTATCAATAGTTCATTATTGCATGGTACAGTACCTGATGCACTAAAAGTGTCAGTCATTAAACCATTACTTAAAAAGTCAGACCTAGACCCACACATACTAAATAATTATAGGCCTATTTCAAATTTACCCTTTCTCTCTAAAATACTAGAAAAGGTAGTCGACAATTACGTATTACAATTTATTTGAGAAATACCAGTCTGGTTTCCGCACTGGTTATAGTACAGAAATGGCACTAATGCGGGTTGTAAACGACATTCTGATATCCTTTGATGAAGGAAACTCCACTGTAATTATGTTGTTAGACTTAAGTGCAGCATTTGACACCACTGACCATTCTATTTTACTGCACAGGCTAGAAAATGATGTCGGGCTTACAGGCACTGTGCTCACTTGGTTTAGTTCTTATTTATCAAATCGATTCCAATATGTACAGAAATGTGCTGACAGGACTCCATCATTATACACAGAAGTGAGATATGGTGTCCCGCAGGGCTCAGTACTGGGACCTTTACTATTCTCACTTTACCTGCTTCCACTGAGATCTATCATTAGGAAACATATTGTTGATTTTCACTCGTATGCAGATGACACCCAGTTATACCTTTCTTTTTGATCAAATGAAGTTTCTCCGATGTCTTTAATTAGTTGTGTTAGTGAATTAAAGGAGTGGATGAATGAGAACTTCTTGTGTTTAAATACAGATAAAACAGAGATGTTAATTGTTGGAGGGAATGGCGCTGATCACAACAATATTTTGCCATCATTTACCTCAGTAGGAATCCCCATTAATTTTACTGAATCAGCCCACAATCTAGTAGTTATCTTTGACTCTAGCATGTCATTTAAAGCGCATATTACAAAGTTGTCCAAATCATGTTTCTTCCATCTTAAAAATGTTGGGAAATTAAGGCTCTTTCTAAATAAACAGAATTGTGAGAAATTAATTCATGCATTTACTTCTAGTAGGATTGACTACTACAATGCAGTGTTCAGTGGATGTTCAAACTGTTCTTTATACGGCCTCCAGTTAATCCAAAATGCTGCTGCAAGAATTATTACAAGAACAAGAAAATATGAACACATAACTCCAGTTCTTAAATCCTTACACTGGCTCCCGGTTACGTTTAAGGCAGATTTCAAAATCCTCCTTTTAACATATAAAGCATTAAATGGCCAAGGTCCGGCTTACTTGTCTGATCTTATCATGACTTATAAACCAGAGCGCACATTAAGATCTCAAGATGCCGGTCTGCTTATGATTCCAAGAATTAATAAAATAACAGTGGGAGGTCGAGCTTTTAGTTACAGGGCCCCTAAACTGTGGAATGGTCTGCCTGCTACTATAAGAGATGCCCCTTCGATCTCAGCTTTTAAATCCCGGCTGAAGACTCACTACTTCAGTTTAGCATATCCTGACTAGAGCTGCTGATTAACTGTACAGACTGCATCTTTGTTGTTAGTCATTAGCACTAAAACATAAGTAACATGATAGTTATGATTTGTTACTAACCCTCACCTATTCTGTTTCTCTTCTCGGTACTCAAATGTGGCACTTGGTGCCACGGCCCACCTGCCAAGTTGTTTAGTAAATTCATCCCTGATGGAGGATTGCAGGAATCGTGGGGTAGAGGGGTCCTTTCATCAGATTGGGTGGCACAGCACTGGCCAAATGGGGGAGGCAGCTTGATGGCTGAGGTCTCCAGGACTCTAAACAAATCCAAATCATATTATGTGATATCATCTATTGTTAAATTCTGCTCCGTACTTGTAAAATAATTTTTATACTGTATTGAGGATTTGTTCTGTTCTGTGTATTGTATTGTATTGACCCCCTTCTTTTTGACACCCACTGCACGCCCAACCTACCTAGAAAGGGGTCTCTTTTTGAACTGCCTTTCCCAAGGTTTCTTCCATTTTTTCCCTACAAGGGTTTTTTTGGGAGTTTTTCCTTGTCTTCTTAGAGAGTCAAGGCTGGGGGCTGTCAAGAGGCAGGGCCTGTTAAAGCCCATTGCAGCACTTCCTGAGTGATTTTGGGCTATACAAAAATAAATTATATTGTATTGTATTGTATTGTATTGTACTTCACAATAGCCCAAGGTGGTGTTCTAAGCCATTCTTGGGTACTTTCAGCTACTGTTGGAGATCCATGAACTGTGATAGAGATAGCTTTCTGTTACTGGGCAGTATGTTTTGCACCAGAATGTCTTGATTGTCTTGAAATTTCATTGTTCCCTGCACAGACTCAAGGCACCCCCATGCCAGACGCAGCAAAGCAGCCCTGAAACAAACCAAGCCTCCTCCATATTCCACAGTGATGTGATGTCCCTTTCTTTGAAAACTTAATTTTTTCGTCTTTAAATATAAAGCTGGCGTGACTTGTCAAAAAGTTCTACTTTTGTCTCGTTTGTACATAGGACATTCTCCCAGAAAAAATTGAACTTGTCAGTATACAGTTTAGCAAATTCCTATCTGGCTTTTTTATGTTTTTTCTTTCAATAGTGGAGTCCTCCCAAATCTTCTTCCATTGAGCCCAACTTCACTCAAAAAGTGAGAGATGTTACAATAACACAGTAATGAACCTTTACCTTGGAGTTCAGCTTGTATCTCTTTGGAAGTTGCCCTTGGCTTTTTCTCTAACATTCTCACTATCCTTCTGCCCATTCTGGGGTCGATATTTCTCCTGCAGCCATGTTCAATGAGGTTGGCTAAAGCCCTATGGAAGTTAAACTTCTTAATAATGTTTGCAACTGTTGTCACAGGAACATCAAGTTGCTTGGAGATGGTCTTATTGCCTTTGCATTTAACATGTGTGTGTATAATTTTCTTTCTGTTCTCCTCAGACAACTCTTTACTTTCTCTGGTCCATGTTCAGTGTGATACCCTAACAGCAGAGTGACTACTTTTTCCAGTTAAATAGTCTGAATGACTGATTGTGATACTAATTAAAGACAACAGCTAGTTTCAAAAATCACTCTAATCCAATTAGATTTGATCTTTTCTATGGGTACCAACAAATGTGTCCAGGCCATTTTAGAATATCTTTGTAGAAAGAGCAATACTTTATCTCTTTTCTCACTGGCTTTGCTTTACTTTGCTTTGACATATTAAAGGCATGTAGGTGTACATGGTGCAATTCCTTTCCATTTCATCACTTTTCAGGAGGCATATAGCACTTTTTAATGAGTTGCAATGTTACCAAAAAACCTGTCCACATCTGTTCTTTTATACTTAGATGCTATGTGCCACTAAAATGGCTATTTCATCATGTGGATGAGGTTATTGCGAATTTTACACCCTGCAACAGACCAGTTTTGCAGCTGGACTACAGTTAACCAAGAGCACAGAGGCCAGAAGCAGGACGTTTCAAGAGTCTCTGCAACATGAACATCAGTCTTGATTTACTTCTCTCTATCCACAATCACACTTTTCAGTATCCCTGTTACCAAGGGAAAAAAAGCTAATGGCTATGTGGGACTCATGTGTACACTTTTTTCTATACCCCCCTTTTTCATGATTCATCGTCATTTTCCCTGGTGGCTGGTCTGCTGCCACTCAAGTGTCTTGCTCCACCAGACTTCTGTATCATCTCCAGACAGCTACCTACCCAGCAGTCTATGATGATCTGCTACTGGCTGCTTCAATACTTTCTTGGGAACTTAGTAAAGGGGATAGAGAAATTTATAAGTCCATTAGGTGGCCCCCTGGCTCCTTCGGCTCCCAACCCCCAGTTGCGGCCAGGATATTAGTAAAATCTGTAAATATCAGTCAGTCAGTCTCCAACTAGCTAAATCCTAACACAGGGTCACGGGGGTCTGCTGGAGCCAATCCCAGCCAACACAGGGCACAAGTTAGGAACCAACCCCGGATAGGGCGCCAACCCATCGCAGAATCTATAAACGTACAAAAGAAAAATTATTATTTATAGGGGGTTCGCCCCATGCTCACTTCGACCCCCAACCCCACCAGCCTGCGCTACACGCCAGCCACTTTGCATCTCTGCTACTCATGTTGTGAAGAGGGGTGCTGAACACACCCCAAGGAAATGTGGTCGCTCCTCCGAAACCCTCCTCTTAAACGGTGATACAATGGGAATACAGTTTGTTTTGTTACTGCCATGCCGTGTGATCTGCATCTTGTGCAGCGCATCGAACATTTAAAAGCCTGTACAGCAGCTGTCCTACTTTTTGTCTTTAATTTCCGGCCTGGGCGTGCTTAAATCTTTTGGCACAAAGTCTCATCTTGTGGGACATGAGTTCTTGATATTTTTCAGTTTTAAATTTAAAAAAAAAATAAGAATCTGAAAATCTAACAAAATCACATTAAAGTTCAATAAATTCTGAAAAGAATGATACCAAACAAATATATGTAGGTTTTACAATAAGCCAGATTTAAAGCGTGAGAAAACAGTGACATAAAAACATCACATAAAGCCGTTGCACAAAATCGTTGCACTTTTAGGCTTACGATTTTATATATATATATATATATATATATATATATATATATATATAGTAGATATCTTTTAAAAATTTGATTTTTAAGCCTAATGGTTGTCCAAAGAGTTACTTATCCTCCAGGACCCCACATACTTCACCCCTTGGTTGTGCTCAAAGTTGGTGTAATCTTTGCGACCATCCCTTAGAGTTAACTCTGTTCATTAAACAGATGGATGAACTGTAGCTACCCTTTTTAGCCTCTGTCCAATTATACAGAATGGCTTCTTACAGCAATATTTTATAGTTTTGGACCAGATAAATACAAATAAAAATGAGCTAGTCTGCTTTCAGTGATGTTCATTGGACCTGACCATTGTGAACGATGTGAAGCCTTGCTCCAACCTCAGTGATTCCATCTTCACATGCATTGGATTTCAAGTGTCCACCAGCATTCAATTATTCAAATTTATCCTACTCTTTTGTATATACAGTAATTAATGTAAAATTCATTAAAGTCACCTAGTCTCAGATTAGATATTTTAAAAAGACAGTAACATAACATTCTGAGACCCCTGTAGTCCAATTCATTTACTAATACTTAACTAATTTAACTGTTTATTTAAGAAGAAACAGTAAAGATATCAGCAATGAGTCCATCCATCCATTTTCCAACCCACTAAATCCAAACTCAGGGTCACGGGGGTCTGCTGGAGCCAATCCCAGCCAACACAGGGCAGGAATCCAATCCCAGGGAGGGTGCCAACCCACCGCAGGACACGCACAAACACCAAGGCCAATTTAGAATCGCCAATCCACCTAACCTGAATGTCTTTGGACTGTGGGAGGAAACCGGAGCACCTGGAGGAAACCCATGCAGACATGGGGAGAACATGCAAACTCCACGCAGGGAGGACCCGGGAAGCGAACCCGGGTCTCCTAACTGCGAGGCAGCAGCGCTACCCACTGCTCCATCGTGTCGCCCTCAGCAATGAGTAATCCATATAATTCTAGGAAGCTTCATGCACCCCAGCACATATGGTTGATGTAATATAATATACCATAATATTCAATGTAACAAAAACTGCAATTGCTCTTCCCCTAAAGGATCTCTAGATAGTGTTAAGGAATGCCTGCTGTGGCCTCATAGCTCCTCAAATCCTGGTCTGGTCAATGCCTGTGTTGAATTTGCATGCTTTCCCTTTGTCTGTGTGAGTTTTATCCACATGTCCCAAAGCTGTATGTACTTTAGGTTAATTGGTGACTATAAATTGACCTCGTGTGAGTGAATGTGCTGCAGTGGTCTGATGAGAATTCCAGAACTGGTTTTCTCTTTGAGTCCAATGCTGCTAGATAGGTTTTAGCTCTGCAACCCTGAACTGGATGAAGAGGTTTTGAAAATTGATAGATGGATGGAGATGAAAAACACTGGAAAAATTATTTTAAAACTAAACAACAAAAATATAGGACCACACTGAGAATGAGAGCTGGCAGAATGCTAGTAGAATAGGGTCCAGCCACTCATGACCCTGAAATGAATTTAAAGATGGATGGATAGATAGACAGAATTAACCATTTCAATTTATTGTATAATCCTTTTTACAATAGTCTTGCTCAATGTGCTATTCAGACCACCAAATGGCCATTACAGAAATTTGATTCATATACACACCATGACAAAAGCTGCTGAGAAGACAAACATTTTCAGAGTAACACAAATTCTGGATCAAACCAGACATCTAGATGGTCTGGTGGTGCAGGAATTAGTTCTGCTACCTCATAGCTCCAACTACCTAGATTCCATTGTTAGACTGGCCACTGTCGGTGTGGAGTTTGCACATTCTCCATATATCGATGTGGGTTTTTCTCTGGAGGACTGAATTTCCTCCATGTCCATAACATTTGTGTGTTAGTTAATCAATGTCTCTGAATTGATCTAAAACTGAAGTGTTTGACTGTGCTTTATGAGGGACTGACATTCAGTTCAGAGTGGCTTCCTTTCTTGAACCTGAGGTTCTTGGCTTAGGATTAGCTCTTCTATAATGGAATAAGTTGGTTAAGAAAACAGATACACAATAGGGGATGTGGAGTGCGCTAATCATCCATCTTTTCAGGCCAGAAATGGGCACTGCTGGTTACAACGTATTAATAGCTGCACCCCAGTGCCTCACATATTAAAAGGGAAGTGTGAGAATTCAGGAAAAAAACAGCAAATGGTTATAATGAGCAAGTAGACAGAGTGAGCTGTTCATTTAAACCTATTTATTGTGCCCCCTCCAGGAACAAATATCAATACCAATGATTATCCACTTGCCACCTACCACCCACATGAAGTCAATCACTTGGAACTTCACTGTCACATCCCCGAGCTGTATCATAAGCCCATCAGAGCCCGACGCTACTGTTCCTGTGCTCCTTGTCCTCCTCTACATCATTGCTTGTCTTGTTACAACATTGGAAGTTTTCATTTCACGCTTGCATAATAAAATTGTTGCTTCATTTTTCACATGAAAAGAAGAAAAAGTGAACTCCAGTAAGGCAAAATGAATAATGCAGCTGAAAAGAAAGCAAATGCATTCCTGTTCCTGTTTGTGTCTTAGAAGACAAGAGTCACAGATCTTCTTTTATGAGTTCACACAAATGGCCGGGTTTTGTGTTTCTGGACATTTCCATTAAAGAAGCCTATAGGTGATGCTGGTCTATTCAACCTTTACTAAAAGGTACGATATACAGTAAAGCACAAAATGACTGAGTGAAGAAACTGATCGATCAGCACAGGATCTGTTCTCTGTGTTATTTGTCTCATGCTCTTACCTTGCCATCAATTCTTAAGATATGCAATTTTTAAAGATGGAGTATCACTGATTTACTGTGTTGTCCTTGAAAAAAAAACAATAATGTCTATTGGATTGTCTTTTCATTCAAGGCCTTTTTAGAGCATTGGCTTCCTTCTCAAGCCTACCAATTGGTTCTGTGCTACGACGTGCCCTTTATTCTGAAGATGTATTTGTGTCGCCTGCCATGAATGTGCCAATGCATGTCCACCTTACTGTGAGCTTCTGATTGTAACTCACCCACCTCATGAATCGAGCATTGTTGGTCCTTCACTGTAGTCTGCTGACACCACACATGTGACAGCATGTCATTCAGCGGTAATTGCTAATTTGGTCTTTCAGGATGATTACCTGAAGAGAATTCTCATCATTAGTTTGCTAGTCGATCTAAATGTCAGTGCCTAAAGGAAAACACACTCTAACTTTCTCTAGAGATGCAAGGAAAGATGTTACAAGAACCCTTACTTCACTGTGGAGCTTGACATGTATCATCACTGTTATGCATCTGCCAGACTGGGTTCCCTGACCTACATTTGTATTTCTTTTTGATTTCTTGCTGATCTAGTCTAAAGTGTAATTATTCATTTCATATTAATAGTGTTCCATTTATGTATAACGTTTCTGTGTGTAAAACTATGTTATCCTATGTACCTTGTGTTTTGTGGGTGGTACCCCATGAAGTGGGGCCACCCTGACATCACCATCCCTGAACCGCCCCCTGGCTCTTTTGGTCAGAGTGCTGGAAGTTCAGGTCAGCAGTACACTGACCTCAGAGTAGTCATTATGTGTTATCTTTGTCTTCTTATTGATTTTATATGCTTTGTTGAATTCTTGTCTGTTCCTGAATTCTTTTGTATTATGTTTAGGACCTGTTTACTGTTTTGGAAAATCATTTTGCTTTCTTTGAGTCTTTGTGAGATTTTTTAATTTATTTGTAAAGATTTCTTTGATGGACTCTCTCTTCAACCAAAGGTTCTTCATGATTTATTTTGCTAATGCTTTGATATTTTAGGACATTTAAGTTTATGTCCTTGGCTTAAAACATTTTGAATGTGCAAAGACTAAAGCAGGCCAGTGGAGCTGGGATTAAGTCCATTGGAGTAATGCCTTATTCTTCACTTCACTGTCTCATAACTCTTTATTGTTATGGTCCTAAGGAAATTCACCATGGTGGACACCCAACTGGATGTTTCTTAGCTTGCCATTTTGTTTGTTACCACTGAGACCACTCCGTGGCTCCTTGTAATGAGCATTTTGTCCACAGGAGGCAACTGGGGGACCAAACTGGATCTGAGTGACCTGGATCCTTCTTCCATAAATGCTTTTTTCTTATGCTTTTATCTGAGTAGAGTGTTTCCAGATGTCAGTCTCATGTGACTATGTAGTAGTCAGTTTTCAAGCTTTTTTGAGGCTTTTAGCATTTTGTGATTATAAGAATGTCTTTTTAGTCTTGCTCCTTCTGAATCACTGGGGTAAGAAATGCTCCACATATGACATCTTGTTCGACTTGTCTTAATGTCTAGTTATGCAAGATGTCAAGCTGTTTGGAGGGTCTCTCTTATTTTTGGCCCTCTTTTCCTGAAAAACCCTAATGTTTAGGCCATTGTTGGACCAAGTTTTGTGCAGAAAATTGCACATTTATGATAAAGAGTAAACCAGAAAAAAATAATCAAAAGGACTTGAACTTGTATGTGCCATATCATCTAAACCCAGGGGTTTGCCTTCTAATGGGATACAAGGGATCAAAGTTACATCTATTCAAAAAACTTTCAAAAAAGGGTATTGATAATTTAGACTTGGCGTTAGATTTTTTTGACAATCTTACTTTCTCTTCAGGGAACAAAGACATCCACAAAAATGACCAGGGTGGATATGGGGGCTCGGTGGTGGTTGTGGGAGGGGGGTCATTCAATATCCAGGTGTGATAATCTGAGTCTGAATTTGACATCCTTGTGACCATTTTTCCTTTGAGAATTGGAAGCATGATAGTACTGTAAGCCACTTCTACTGATCAATTATTAATCACCATACTGCTATATATTTGCACTATGTTTTGCAATTTGTTGCATTTGTCCTTTTATTTTAAATAAAGCACTTTGCTGTGCTTTATTTTCTATCCCATTGCTGTTAGGTTATAGACCGCATAGTTTCAACTTGCAGAAGTGAGGGCTCTTCTTATAGTCACCCATATGGTTTCTCCCTAAAGGCTAGTGCTGTAACCAATAAGCTTGTTGAAGCTTGTGTGCCTCCTTGTACCTGCCCAAATGTAATTAAACCTTTCTCTCCATATCATTAGGATTTATTTTTAACTTTGACTTACCTGTTGGCCATATCAACTGTAAACATTCCATATTGGCTTACAAACAATAAAAGTTTTGTCTGATTTATGCAAGCTTTTGAACTCCTATAAGTCACACCTCATTATCAGTGGCGATATTGCTTGACTAATGCTACATTGTTCTACAAAGCTTTAACTTAGCTAATGTATTAAAATCAAGCCAGGATTAAGGTGTCTTAGCAGCACCACAAAGAGTTTAATTGCATGTGATATTTCACAGTTGGGTGTGCAGATTCTCCATTGTTTCATTAAACAGGTGTGTCTTTGGTCATTTCCATGCACAGAGACTCAATAGTTTCATCATGTGGGGTGGAGGGGTGTTGGTGAAAAGGCCCCTTGCCATCACAGGACCCTGGGTGCAAACCCAAAACACCCCAATTGTAGATCCTCCCCTGAATAAAATATCTAGAATTTATTATAGTAAGATTGTATGCCCCAGGAGTGGTATTAGAAACTTTGCGTCGAGGTTTGGGAGTAATACAACATAATACAATTGGAGAGCAAACGAAAAGGGTGAGTGTTGTACAGCTAGAAATCTTGGCTGCCTCATATAGGTTCATCCATCCATCCATTCCGCTGAATCCGAACACAGGGTCACGGGGGTCTGCTGGAGCCAATCCCAGCCAACACAGGGCAGGAACCAATCCCAGGCAGGGTGCCAACCCACCGCAGGACACACACAAACACACCAAGCACACATTAGGGACAATTTAAAATCACCAATCCACCTAACCTGCATGTCTTCGGACTGTGGGAGGAAACCCACGCAGACACGGGGAGAACATGCAAACTCCACGCAGGGAGGACCCGGGAAGCGAACCCAAGACTCCTAACTGCGAGGCAGCAGCGCTACCACTGTGCCATCGTGCCACCCCATATAGGTTCAACTGGGTTTAAATGCTTTAGTAAAAAGGAGTCAGTGGGGCTGTCCACCTACAGAATTCTCTATGAGGAAACGGCAATCACATTTTCTATACAATCCATTTCTCTTTTTGAGAAAAATGTAACCTCTGAACCAAATCTTCTTATGTGAACTGGACCTGTCCAAAATCTTTGAAAGGATCATTTGACCTCACATAATCACACCTGGGAAGGACTTGAAGAAAATCACGACCACGAGATTAATTGACATCTTTTAGGACACCACCTAAGATCACATGTAATACAGCAAATATTACCATGATAGATTTTAAGCCTCTCTGACATATTGTAGTTATCTCTTAGTGATATTGGAGTATGTAAGAACCCATGAAATAGAGATAGATAGATAGATAGATA
>JANRMT010062856.1:26256987-26292628 GCA_026402145.1 Polypterus bichir lapradei | reverse complement strand
AGATAGATACTTTATTAATCCTAAGGGGAAATTCACATAATCCAGCAGCAGTATACTGATACAAAAAACAATATTAAATTAATAAAAATGAACGCAAAAGCAGGCAATAACTTTGAATAATGTTAGCATTTACTCCCCCGGGTGGAATTGAAGAGTCGCATAGTGTGGGGGAGGAACGATCTCCTCAGTTGTCAGAGGAGCAGGACAGTGACAAAAGTCTGTTGCTGAAACTACTTCTCTGTCTGGAGATAACACTGTTCAGTGGATGCAGTGGATTCTTCATGATTGACAGGAGTTTGCTTAGCGCCCGTCGCTCTGCCACAGATGTTAAACTGTCCAGCTTCATTCCTACAATAGAGCCTGCCTTCCTAACAAGTTTGTCCAGGCTGAGACGTCCTTCTTCTTTATGCTGCCTCCCCAGCACACCACCGCGTAGATGAGGGCACTCGCCACAACCGTCTGGTAGAACATCTGTAGCATCTTATTGCAGATGTTGAAGGACGCCAACCTTCTAAGGAAGTATAGTCGGCTCTGTCCTCTCTTGCACAAAGCATCAGTATTGGCAGTCCAGTCCAATTTGTCATCCAGCTGCATTCCCAGGTATTTATAGGTCTGAACCCTCTGCACACAGTCTCCTCTGATGATCACGGGGTCCATGAGGGGCCTGGGCCTCCTAAAATCCACCACCAGTTCCTTGGTCTTGCTGGTGTTCAGGTGTAAGTGGTTTGAGTTGCACCATTTAACAAAATCTTTGATTAGCTTCCTATACTCCTCCTCCTGCCCACTCCTGATGCAGCCCACAATAGCAGTGTCGTCAGTGAACTTTTGCATGTGGTAGGACTCCGAGTTGTATTGGAAGTCCGATGTATATAGGCTGAACAGGACCGGAGAAAGTACAGTCTCCTGCGGTGCTCCTGTGTTGCTGACCACAATGTCAGACCTGCAGTTCCCGAGACGCACATACTGAGGTCTGTCTGTAAGATAGTCCACGATCCATGCCACCAGGCGTGAGTCTACTCCCATTTCTATAGCTAGGAGAGGACAATAGCAAGGAGAGGACAATAAAAGGTCATAAATCTGGAAAGAAAAAACTGGCTGTGGCAAAATAATGTTGTACCACCACTTGAAGAATAAGACCCTGATAATGGGGTGTCAGTCCCACCAAGAAAAGAAAGGAACCCAGGGACAGCAGAATGACAGTGGGTTATGGCTACCAACCTGATAGACGTACCCCAACCTGTTGCAGGGCAGTCCATAATTTAGCCCTGCTGATTATCATGGAAGATAGAAATATTAGAGCAAGTGAAAGACGTTTTATGAAACTGACGCTAAACTTCATTTTGCAAGTGAGAAGTGTACTTTTTTTTAATAATGAATATAACCCCCTAAAGACTCACTCACACTTCTGTATTTACCAGTGTTCTTTTTAGCAGTTGCGTAAAGCTTGTAATCTGTACCACACTGGTGAACTCACCATAGAGGTTTATTAAAACACATGACATGCTGAAAGTTTTCCAAATGAAAACACACTAACACCCACTGTTATGCATATTACTCTGCTTTCTCCACAAGAAAACTCTGTATACAAAACATCACTGCAGTTGGGGTGGTCTTAAACCTGGGCTATAAGGGCACCTTTTTCTCAGCAGTCTGGTAAGTTTGAAGTCAGGTGGTGAGACAAGGACTTGGCTAATGGGAAAAAGAATGGCCAGCACATGAAAAAGGAGTCAGCCGGGAGTGTGCAATCTTTTAAATGTGAGCAAGTGGACTGGTCACCCAATATGGTAGTCAGGAACTGTAACCCTAATGGGTAGTGTGAAATGAACAGCATCGACACACACAAAAAGCTTTGGGGCAGCCACCCATATATTGTCCCTGGCTGCAAAGGGTTTTGAAATAGCACTCATGTGCACTGTTTTAAGTCCTGAATTTAAATGAAGAGTTGAGAAAAGATGGCAGCTTTATAAGCCGAACAGCGGAAGCAATGTCTTCTGGCTGGAACCGGAAGTGATGTTGAATCAGGCAGATTTTCTCATATTTGGCCTGCAGAGATAACAGGTAGTTTTAGTGCACCCCGTCACCCCTTGGCCTGGCAGGTAATTACCTCCACTTGGTCCACTCAGCTCCTTCCTAGTCACACGTGTGTGACAGTAGGCTAATTTGAATAATAGGTCTTTATTATTTGTATGTTTTTGTCCTCCCTGTCTTAATGCCTGATTTGGAGAATGCCCCCTAAAGTCCACAGGTTTTATAAACTTTTTCAAAATTTGTTCAGATCACTATTCACAATGAGGGAGTCCAAATAAGAGCAAAATAAGTACAGGTCTTGGCTGTGTATTGCAGAAAAACCCTGCAGTTGTGTTAACTGTGTGGCGAGTGGCTGGGGCTGTTACCCAGCCAGGACGCCCAGGAGGATCGGAGGAGGGCTTGCGCCTCCTCCAGACTACGAGGGTGCGACCGTCCTGGTTGCTTTGGGGACCATGGGTAGAGAGCGTTGAAGCTCAACCCTGTAGGGGCCTGTGGTCACTGCCAGGGGGCGCCCCGATGCCTTTGCAGCCCTGGACCTCAGCAATTCCACCACACCCGGAAGTGCTGGGGGGGAAAGGAGCAGGGACACCCAGAGTGCTTCCAGGGATACAGCCTGCACTTCCGCCACATGGGGGCGTGGCGGTGGAAGATTGCTGGGAAGCACCTGAAGCACATCCGGAGAATTATAAAAGGGGCCGCCTCCCTTCATTCAGCGCTGGAGTCAGGTGGAAGAGGACAGAGCTCGGGAGGAGAGGCAAGGAGGCGGCCTGAAGAGTAAGGCATTGTTGAGTGCCTGGACTTTTGAGGGTGATTGGTGCTGTGGCACTGGGTTGTGTGTGTTCACTATTGTAAACAGTTGTAAAATAAACATGTTGCGGTGCATATAATCATGGTTACCTGTCAGTGTCAGGCCTGTTCCCCACAACTGATATACATTAGGAATGGGTTGGTAGTGGACAGTCAAGTCAGCACTGAGTGGAGGGCCAGAAACATCTCTGGACTTCGTATCAGCAGAGTTGGGGTAGTTACTGGAAAAAAAAACATTTTGTTACAAATGACTAATTATTTCTACTAAGTTATAACAGGATTATTTTACTGATTATTTCCTGGAAAATGTTTTACCATTACTAGTTACTGTACTTTTGTGTTACTCATTAAACCCACACAAATGTGTACTAATTGGAAATTACAAAAATAACTCCCACACATCTTTTCAGTATTTGAATTAGAAGGAAATAACCAATGAGAATGACCATCAGTTCAGCAGTTAAATAAGTAAGCGACATGACTTAGATGCACTGCCATTTGAAACATGTGACCCGGCCAGCCAGCAGTGGCCTTTAGTTCACAAGAAGCATTCCTAATGTATACAGATATCAAAAAACTGATTAGCTACTGTGACGATGTGGGTTCTGGCTCCATGCTCCCATCTGATTTTTGGAAGCCCTTGAACCCAACACCGTCGGTAATGTCACCGATGAGCTAGTCAGTGAAGGCAATAAACAATTGAGCAAGGGGAAGGTAAAAAGTGCAAAAGTGCTTTTATTACAAACAATCCATCAAAACAAAAGTGTCCATAAAGTGCAGTGCTCCAAGTTCTTCAATAAATAATCCATTAAAAGAAAACGTGGAGGTTAAAACAAACAATAAAAAAAACAATCCTTAAAACCAGAGGTTAAAACGTTCCTTAGGAAGCAGTCTTAAAACAACAACAAGCTCGGTGCTTTTAACATGTGACTCCCCTGCTTCTCCCTGTCCAGGCTTCGCAACAGGGGAGTCACTCTTTCACTGCAGCTGCCCTTTTCCCTTCACTCACACACGAGACTGGAGACCTCCCGATCCCTGGCTTCGGTCTGGCACTCATCCCAGTCTCCGAGACTTGGTTCAATCCAATGGCCAGGACGCACACAAAGGACATTCCCCGACCAAGCCTCCCGACTTCGGCTGCCTTTCCGCGGCCCTCTGCGGCTCGTCGCTTTCCACAAGTCACTCCCGCTTCCTGATCGCTCAGCGGGAGCGACATCCAACTCAAACGCCTGGGTGTCGGCCTAACACCCAGCTTCCTCGCAGCTGCCCGCGAGCACTCGTTCGCGGCTCTCTCTCTCTCACCGACCTGCTTCCTCTCCTGCTCCCGATAACCTCCGTCCTCTCTCCTTTCGTTCGAACGCACCCCTTCCCGACTGACTCGTGCTTCTTTTAAATAACGAGGGGCCATGACAGCTGCAGCATTAGCCACGGGAGCAATCACGGATGTGGGCAGTTCCTCACCTGTGCACTCGGTGAGAAACGGCCACACCCCTGAGCGCCCCGCGGCTCGCCATGGCCCAATGCCCCCTCGCTAAGTCGCCGCGAAAGCGGGGATTATTTATTTAAAAATGAATGTCCTTTGCTCACTGAGCCGTGGACCCGCTACACCACAGCTACTCAAACACTTGTCACCATGGAGTCGCTAAAGCATTCAAGAGAGATTTTTGTGGGTTCAGCTATATGGAGTGGTTATTGTGTAACACGGTCAATGTGTGTGCATTTACATTTTGTAATGAACTCTCTTACCTTAACTAACAATTAAGGTAATGTTTCAGTTACCTTAACTGTACCCAGAGTTCTTCATTTTTGTGGGAATGTTAAAGAGATGTTATCTAATGCCACATGCTTGTAGTATTTCTAATTGATTGGATAGCACAGACCTCTGAACTTCTGAAAATCTTATGATCTCTGATAAAAAGCCTACTCATGACTGTCACAAATAATGAAGTCAGCTATCTTACGTTTAATTATAAAAATTCCCCATATACACAAAATGGTTCACTTTAGTTTATCTCCCTTACACTAGAATTCAGTTGTCTTTATTATGCCTGGTGAAATGTTTTCTCCACTGCTTGAGTTACAAAGGATTACGATGAAGATATGCAACTTAAAATGCCAGAGCTTGGCCATAGTCACAGGGCAAACAGTCAAAGGAGACTGTCCAAGGAGAAGCAGCTCTGTGCCCACACTTGGAAAGGGCAGATAGAAACACACTGTAGTATACAGGTATATGCTGGCAGGCTCCTGGGTGTGAGTGTCACTTGCCCTTGAAATCATGCCAGTTATCATCTGCAGTTCTCACCTCTGATAGGCTGGTAAGTGAAGTGCTACAGGTGGTCTCAACATTTCTTATGAGTCTCATGATATTCACTGCTTATTTTCTTTTGTCTTTCTTGCTCATTTTACTGAGCTGAACATTGCAGTGGTTTCCAACCATGCCATTTCAAAGGGTTCTATCTATTTTATTGGCCCATTTTAGTGGCTCATTTAACAGCGGTGTCACCCTGGTTTCATTTATTACTTATTGTACTAGGCATTGGCTGGTGGATCTGCATTCTGGTGCAGTAAACTCTCAGCCTTGTAACATCAAAATGTTTTAAAGTTTTGAAAATCTTGTGGATTTTCCAAATCCCAAAAACACCCCTATAGTGCTGACGAGAGACTGGCCATCAGGTACTCTTTGGAAAATTGTCTTTCAGTGGCAGTCTGGGAGATTCAAAATACATAACATCTCCATCAGCAGTCTTTCCTTGACTCTGTTCAAAAAATTAATCTATGTCATCTCAGTCACACATGTTAAAAAAGGAAATTAATAGCGGGACATGATGTGGTTTGTCACATCTCCAGGTGACCATGTCAGAAAGCCAAGCTGGTCACTGCATCAGAAAGGCCACAGGCCGTTTGATCCATCCAATAAATATTTTTCCTGGGTCCACCTGTCATTGAAACTTCAAAATCTATTTACCTGTCATTGAAACGTATTATATCAACTACTAATGAAAATACTGAAATATCTTAAAACACAGTGTATTAAATGAAATAATGGATAAAATTGTTTATTCATTTCCAATGTCCCACACCAATCTCCCATATGTCACCAGAAGGTTGGAGGGCACCTACATATATGAAATAAAAGTCATTAAAAAATAAATGTTTAAATTGTTAGTTTAATTTTCAGAGAGTAGTACACTTCTGCTGTAAAAATAAGGAGAATTTTTCAATTTCTATGCATTATTTATGAAGAAAAGCAACTTTTTTGGTCATGAAACACGTTACATGATGAAATACTATAACCAGAATGTATTATTCAGAATGTAAGGCTTATTCACAATGATCAAACCAGACTACTTTCAAAATGTTATTTATGCAGATTTTCTAATTTTCATTACAGTGAAAAAATCCTGATAGTCTAAAGTTTGTTAATTAACTTTCAGTAGAGAGAATAAATAATCCCATTGACCTTGAGACATGGCTGTTCAAAAAATGTCGACAATGGATTCAGAAAGTATTCAGACCCCCATCATCTCCTGCTCACTTTACTGTCTTGTAGCTTTAATTTTAAATGGATAAATTTGCTATTACTACCCATCAATCTACACTAAATAACTCCTAATGACAAAGTGAAGGCACACTTTCAGAAAGGTTTACAAACTTATTAAAAATTGAAATCTCTTAATCATATAAGAATTTAGGCTCCAAATTGTGGTCAGGTGCATCCTGTTTGCTTTAATTTTCCTTAAGATGTGTCTGTATCTTGATTGGAGTCTACATGTGGCAAATTGAACTGACTAGACATCGCTTAGAAAGGCGCACACCTGCATATATCAGGTCCTCAACTCACACTGCATGTCAGGAAAAAAACCAAGACTCTCTGTAGACCTCTGTAATCAAATTGTGGGGAGCCACAAATCAGTGTAAGGGGATAAAAACAGTTCTAAAGCTTTGAGTGCTCATAGGAGCACAGCAGCCTCAATAATTGTTAAATGGAAAACATTAGGAAACACCAGGACTACTGCTAGAATTGGATGTCTGGACAAACTGAGTAACTGGGGGAGAAGGGCCTTGGTCAGGAAAGTGAGCAATAGCTCAACGGTCAATCTAACAGAGTTTTAGAAGTCTCCTGCTAAGATAAGAGCATCTTAAAAAGTTCACATTAGACCATGAAACCAAAAAATGTTGATAAACACTGGTTTAAAGGACACTGAGAGAATGAGGAAAAAAGATTCAAACATTATGTCTTGCAAAGACCAGGCATTTTTCATCACCTGCTGCCTAATACCATCCCTAAGATGAAGCAAGGTGAAGACAGCATCTTGCTATTGGGGCTTCTCAGCAGCAGGGATAATGAGAATGGCCGGAATTGAGGGAAGGTAAAATGTAGGAGAATACAGAGAAGTCGTTGCAGAACACCTGCCCCCCACTGCACACAACCTTAGACTGGGGTGACAGCTCACTATTCAGCAAGACAATGCTGGAGGGACTTTGGGAGAAGTCTCTGAATGTCCTTGAGTGGCCTCAGCCAAAGAGACACCTGAATATGGTAGATTCCCATCCGGTCTAACAGAGACTGAGAGGACCTGCCAGAAAGAATGGGACAAACTGCACAAATCCACATGTTTAGACTTTTTAGGGACTTAACCAAGAAGACTTGAAGCTGGGATTGCTGCCAAAGGGGCTCTACAAAGACCTGAACCAGAGATCTGAATATTTACATGAATACGAAATTTCAGTGTTGCACTTTGCTCTGCCTCCATGCTCGCTTTGTTCGCCAACCCCCATGTGGACGCTACGCTCTAGCCACTTCGCAGATCTGCCATTCGCGTATGGAGAAGCAGATGTACAGTTTAAATAGTGTGGACGCGGCCTGGGCACAGACAGGCAGACATGTTGTTTTTCCACCACCACACGTTTATTTACAAACTACTATATACAAAATTAAAGTGCACACAAACCCCAAACACAGTCCTGGCCACACAATGCCTTCCTCTTCAGGCCGCCTCCACTCTGTCTCCTGCTTTGTCCTGCTTCCACCCGACTCCAGCCTCGAATGAAGGGAGACGGCCCCTTTTATTTCATCCCGGATGAGCTCCAGGTGTTTCCCGGCACTCCTCCCTGGACACTCCCCAGTGTGGCGGAAGTGCCAGCTGCTCTCCCGGAAGCTCTCCGGGTGTCCCTGCTTCTCTTCCCCCCAGCACTTCCTGGTGTGGCGGAAGTGCTGTGGTCCAGGGTCCCCAAGGCATTGGGGCGCCCCCTGGCGGTGACCACGGGTCCCTACAGGGTTGGGCTTCCATGCCCTCTACCCGTGGCCCCCAAAGCAACCAGGATGGCGGCCCCCACGTGATCCAGGGCGGGCATAGACCCTCTTCCGGTCCCTCAAGGCGTCCCAGCCGGGTCGTTGCTCCTGGCATCCCTGACACTTCCCCACAGCCAGCGAAGACCACTTGGGAGGAGCGGCACGTCCCGCGAGGGCAACTTATCCCCGAAGTGGGTCCTACTTCTGAGCCACCGGGGTCCAATTCGGCACCCCAGGGCCTGCTTCTTCGGCACCCCCTCCGAGGACGCCATGCCCCATTGGTTGGAGCCACTCGCACCCTCCTAGTCTCCGCCAGCCGTGGCGGCACCCGCACGCCAGCGGAGAGTCCTTCCAGCAGACAGTCCGTCTCCTGAGGGCAGGTTCCCAACGAAGTGGGTCCTACTGCTTGTCCGGGGTCCGGTCCTGAAACAAACAGAAACAAAGGGGCAAAACCGCTGCCTGGACACCCTTCCCTGGCGTCCCTTTGTCCCACGCACTGGCAGCATTCTCTCCTCCATCCGGCACCCCCTCCGCGGGTTCCGTGTCCCTCCTGTCGATGGAATAGACGGAACCGCCTGCAGTCCTTTTCTCTCCGCTGACCTCAAGGATTTCCTCTGCCCCCGCAGAGGGCGGCCAGCACCCGGACGTGTGCACCCAGCACCACGTCCCATCCTATCGGAGGAACCGGCATTCACACTCCGATTCCTCCTGTCGCTCTGGGACGCCCTGACGGTCTGAGTCTCCTTATTGGAAAGAAAGAGACTCCTTCCCGTCTGCGTCCCTGTAGAGCGGCGCGAGACTGCTGCGAACTCGGGGCGGAGGGCGCTACGACCTGGGGCACCCAACAGCCCGTGTCCTGCTAGCCCTCTCGCTGTCTCTCCCCTCACCGCGCGCGCAGCCCCCTGCGCCGCATCCACTGTCTGAAGACTGCTGACTTGTTGCTGATCATTACAATCACAGCCGTTTTCAGCAGACCCTCCTTCATGCTGTACGGGGACGGCTGTACTCACTTTCCCGGCCGTACACCTCCGGCTGAAGAATCCATTGTCGCGCCGTCTGATCAATATCAAGAGCTCCTCCATAGACGCGACCGCCTTCATCTCCAGTACCCGCAACTCTGCCCGGAGGGCACGTAGCACCTGTGACACACGCTGCTCCGTGGGCTGAAGGCACGCCTCCAGCTCCGACAGAGCAGCCGGCAAAGACAGGAAGTTAACCGACGCGGAGCCTACCTGTCCATCAGCCCCAAATGCCGGCAACTTCCTGTGGGCCTCTTCCTCCAGCCCAATCGGGTCTCCCCCCGGCACGTGATGGACATTCCTTCGTCCCGCCTCTCTCCAGTCACACCATCCAATCGCGTGCCTGTCAGGGGGAAGGACTTCTGGTCCGCGGCCATTTTGGCTCCCCTCCTGCGGCGGCGACGTGCTTGCTGGCAGCCTTGATGTTCCTCGTGCCTCTCGAGCTGCAGCGGCTCCTTCTCCCCAGCTCCCGAAGCTGCCACTGCGCTGTCGAAGCCCCGCGGACCAGCATGCGTCCGCCACTGACGTGGATCCGGACAGCCCCTGCCTGAAAGATAGGAAACAAGCCCGGCCCCCATAGGCCGGCTGCCGATAGGCAGGGAACTCACCTCCCGGGTCCCATCTAACCGAGGAGACGTCCTCGGCGTGGCCTCCCTAGACGTGTTTCCTGGTGTGGTGGAAGTGCTGAGGTCCAGGGTCCCCAAGGCATTGGGGCGCCCCCTGGCGGTGACCACGGGTCCCTACAGGGTTGGGCTTCCATGCCCTCTACCCGTGGCCCCCAAAGCAACCAGAATGGCGGCCCCCACGTGATCCAGGACGGGCATAGACCCTCTTCCGGTCCCTCAAGGCGTCCCAGCCGGATCGTTGCCCCTGGCATCCCTGACAATAGATTGTTATTTTCATGGGAATTTTTACATATGTATAATAGAACTAACTATTCTATATTAGAGCGAGTAATTAACCATAGTAAAAAATAGTAAAACTTAATCAATTGAAAGAAAATTATGTTTCATGTTGTATTAGAGATATTCATTGCGTTACACGTTTTTGTTCTGTTTGGCTTTGAAATTACCACGCAAATACTTTTTAAACTTACACTTTTACTGTAAAACTTCAGTTAAAACAATTTTTTGAATTAACTTTTCATCAGTATCGCACTGAATTTTGATTCTGTGTTTGGACTTACATCGTTGCAACCAGACATATCACTGCCCGTGAGTGAATATTGTTTCTTTCTCTCTAATAAATAAACCAAATTTTTCGAATGTTTGTCCCTGTGATTTGTTAATTGTCATAGCAAAAGCTATTATAATGGGAAACTGTAAATGTTTTAATACGAATGGCATATCAAGATCTCCTTTGGTGTCTAATGTTATCCACGGAAGATGTATTACATTACCTTTCTTGTTGCCTTTTAAAATTTTACATGTCAGAATTGTTCAACCAATTTTGAATACAGCTAATCTTGTCCTATTGCATAGCCCATCACTCATATATAAATTACACAATAACATTACGATACAGTCTTCTTTCAACAGTAATTAGGTCAGTGGAAGATCGGACAGTGCTAATGGTTGTAGATATTCTATGGGATATTGTAAGTTGATGTTTTCATCTTCCACAACATCACCACCAACTGTTTCAGCACAGTCTATTGATACACATTTAACCTTTTTGCCATGTAACCGATCAATAATTTTCACGTTAATTCGTTTGACTTCATTATTTCTCTGTGCGAGGATTGCCCATGTACTCTTCTGTTGATAACCCTCCGGGATGAAATTCTTCAATAAGATTTGGACATAATACGTCTTCTTTTACTGGGAACTTAAAGTGAGGAAAACGTAAAAAATTTTTAAGAGCTGAGAGCACAGGAACTGCGTCTGACAAAAGCATTCACACGAATGAGAGGTGAGAGGACCGTGGTTGAAAATGGCTGAGAGGGGGGCGGGACTTGAAAAAATCTCTTGGCAATAGTCTCGTCTCAAGATTTTCTTTTATAATAGAGAGATTTACAAACCTTTCTTAAAGCATGTGCTAAGTTTGTCATTATGGGATATTGAGTGTTGATTGATGAGCACAAATGGCATGTTTATCCATTTAAAATTAAAGCTACAACACAGTAAAGTTTGGGTAAGTGAAGGGGCCTGAACACGGTCTGAATGCACAGGATGGTCAGGTCTTTAAATATCACCCATAGGTTCTTCTGCTTTGCCTCCCCCATACCATGGCTTAGACAGTCATAGTTTCCTACTCTTCTCTCTGATCTACTGGCAGAATGAAGTATCAAAGACATTTTTAGCCACCCCTCTATCGTAAGCCCCTTTGATGGTTTTACACCATGGCTAGCATTCATACAATCAGAGCTGCTACATGTGCAATGAATCAGCCTCACCTCTGTAATTTAAAGAATGGTACCAATTACAATTCAGAACACAGCATATATGAAAAAAATATTTGGTAACATTTTAGTTTAGGTACTCATTGCTCATTTACTCTTATGTAGCAGGACCTTAACAAAGACTTCTTTGGGTTTTCATAACACTTCCAAAACATCATTAGGTTGGTTATTCATCTCTGTGAAGTGTGGCATATTGTCATGATGGTGAAATTACTAGACAATATTCTAATGGTGGACCTCTGAGGAAACCACGCAGTTGAGGTCCATGCAGTAGCTGAGAAAGGGGGTGGAGCTCCGACCAATGAGTGACATGAAAAGGGGACCACAACAGCTATCTAGAGACCACCCTCAAAGAGTGTCTGTGGAGGAGAGACTACTCAATTGGTACTGCGCTGGTGGACAGCGCCTGATACCTGAAGTCCTTTTGATCATTGATGGAGGAGTCTTCCAAGGCCATACAAGGGGCATTCAAGATGGTGATTTAGCATCTAGCAGGGCATACAATAAAGAAAGCTTTTAACAATTACTGGTGTCTCTTCAGCAGTCTTCCTTGCTGTCAGGTTATTACAATATAAAGGATTCAAAGTCCTTATAGTAAATATGTAATATCAAGAGAAAAATATCTTAGTTAAGCCACCTCAGACCACTCCAAAGTGACGTTCTGTTAGTCGGTCACATTGTAGAGATGAATAAACACTTTACAGGTGTTTTGTAAGTATCAGAAATCTGTGTTAAACTCTTGTTACATAAGAGGAAGTAAGTAATAGATACATTTTTGCAGATGGGGCAGACAGATGGATGTTATTCAGAGAACTTCTTCTGAACTGGAGCACCAAAAAGGAATATTAGCTTAGAAGGGGAGTGGTGGCTGATCTCTGCTGTCACACAGTACTAGTGTCCTGGGTTCAAATTCAAGGCTGCAAGAGTGAAGTTTACACATTCCCCCATTTCTACATGGGATTTCTCCAGGTGCTTTTCAAAGACAGACTGATTACGTTGACTGGACTCTTTTTGGTGTGTGTGTGAATGTGACATATTGATGCTCCGTTCAGAGCTGGCTTCGGCTTTGCACCTCCTACTGCCATGATAGGCTTGGATCTCTACACTGAAGTAAGAATTTGGCTCCTTAAAATGAATGAACTAATAATGTCTATTGCTCACACAGAGGCAGACATTCAAGGCATAAAACAATTTTTCACAATGTATTGTTATGCAATATTGAATCACTGTAGATTTAATTTGGCTTTCTAAAACTGATTAACAAAAGAATACTGTTTTAAAAATGAAAAACAGATCTGTACAAAGTGATCTAATGTAATTGCAAGTATAAACTGTTCATCCTCTTCTCATCAGTATTTAGTAGTGACAGCCTTGAGTCTGTGTGCACAGGTCTCTGTCAGCTTTGAACATCTGGACACTGACATTCCTCCTCATTCTTCCTTGCAAAACTCTTCAAGTCCAGTCAGATTGCACGGGGATCATGAACCTTTGTCATGTCCAGCCACATATTCTCAATTGGATTGAGATCTGGAATCTGACTCAGTCACTCCAGGACTCTCACACTGTTGTTTTACATACTGTAATATAGTGTATGACATCAAGTGCTCAGTAGAAAGCAGTTGCTGCACTGCTGAGCTTTGTGGATTACTCTTGTGAGGGAAGGCTGGCGCCCATACCCGGCCGGGTTGTCCTCAAGACAGTTAGAGAGCATGCAAAGGGCATTATCCCCCGCACCCCATCCCAGATTGCTTGATGACAGACCACCTGGGATGCTGTGGTGTCTACATACTGGGGATTGGAGTTCTGTGGTTGCCACCAGGAGGTGCTGCAGGGACCAGGGAGCCCTACTTCTTGGGGCTTCTGCCTTACCTGAAAATGCTTTCAGATGATGTGTATTGAGCACCAGATGTACTTCCAAGTGGTAGATAAAAGGGCCTGCCTGCCTCAGCTCCAGGAGCCATAGTCAGAGCTGGGAGTGGAGATGGGCAACACTCGACTAGTGGAGTAGCAGCAGTGTGGTAGAGAAAGAGAGAGAAAGACAGGGAGAAGCGAAGAAATGCCCTGCTAAATTATTGTTATACAAGGTATTTTGTAATAAGCACCCCTTTTTTTGAACCCGGTACTGTTTTGTGTGTTCGTATTTGGGGTTTGGGGCTCTGTGGTGCGCCCTAGACTTCACACCCTCTTTAATCCAATCACTTCTATACACTATAGTAGACATCCTCTGGCTGTGGCAGACCCTTATAATCACTAATTGCTTTGGCTCTTCTAGCAGGGTGTCTGTCAACATCCTTGACAATTCCCATGGTGAATAATTTTAGTAGCAATCTGTTTATTGCAGTTTAAAAATCCAATTAAATTGTGTTAAATGGTTTCCACTTATGCACTCCTCAAAGAATTCAATGAAATCTGTTTGTCAGGGGTGACCTTTTCTTAAAACCATGTTGGTTTGCTACAATGGGTGTTGCTCAGCACCATTGCATTTAATTGAACCTTGATCCTCTCTCAGTGACAATTCTGAGTGCTGATATTGGCCTTATTAGCTGGTTGGCTTTCCTGCCCCATTTATGAAAAACAGAAGAGCACCTCCTGTCCGCCTGTTCCTAATGTCTGCATCGTCTCACATTGGTCCGTTTAATGATGATGTCCTCCCACACCCTTTTCCTGGTTTGCTTTAGGACTCAGAGAAGCAATTCCTGCTGATTTCTCAGTTTTTAAAAATCTTGCTGCTTTTAGCTCAAGTCAAGTGTCCCTCCTGTTTTCACTGTAAAGTAGCAATGAAGGCCTTTCTTTCCTGAAGCTGCTTAATTTAGTATCACAGAGAGTTGAGTCCGATGCTCACATAAGGACAATTTATAGTTGCCAGGTGAAAACATGTAAAAAATAGAAAGAACATGCAAATTCATGCAGGCCAATGTTTTAATCAAGTCATGTGGAGCCGTGGTGCAGAACCATCATACCACCCTTTCCTAGTCAATCCATCCATCCATCCATTCCTATATTGATTTTCATATCTAGTTCAAGGTTGCAAGAAGCCAAAGCCTCTCCAAGTTGCAATGGGTGCAAGATTGGAACCGGCTCTGGATGGGGCACCAGTCCATTAGATTGACTTTTTTCTACAAAACACTTCTGTATATCTATCAGTAATATTTCCATTAATGGAAATTGATATTCATATGCATTTCACACATGTTCATGCACTTTGCTTCACTGCACCTTCATTATTATAGTTCAATACTTTTCTGTTTTTTTGTTTTTATTTATAAACAACATTCATCCCTATGTGTTGTTATTATCTCCTGATTTTCTTAACCAGACACCTGCCTAGTTGTTTTGTGAGTTGGGTATTGGCCAAAAGAAGTGCCAGCCCACTTCAGATATTAATCCACTTTCTAAATCTGGCAACACTGGATACAAGCCTGGCCAAGGTGCACTCACAGGTTCGCCTTCACATTCATTCATATTTGGCCAACACAGAGATTCCAGTCAGCCTAACACACACACAGCTTCTGGGGAAATGCACATAGACACAGGGAGAGCATGCCAACTACACACAGATTTCAGACAATAACATTTTATATATATATATATATATAATCCAATGTATACCAAACCATATATATATATATATATACAGTATATATTTCAACCAATGTATCTGAACAAATGTATATATCTGAACAGATGTACAGTATTCAAATTAATGTACTTGAACCAATGTGTGTATCTGAATCTAGTGCTGGTGAAGCTCATTTGGAGCCCTAGGCAGGGTTGGTAGACATTGCCGCTCATTGTGCATAGCGGGTACTTAGTATTATTAGACTTTGACGATCTGTCTGGGGAATAGGTCCCCCTTGGTGTCCACAGTGCACACTTCTTCTATAGCACAAACAGAGCCACTTTGTGCATATACTGCATAGTCAAGATAAAAGTGAACAATGCTATAACCTTTAGAGAATTAATTACTGGTACATTTTAAATTTATTTTGCACCATTAACAATACTAATGAACCTAGAAATAACATGAAACAGCAAATTATGGTCATAAAAGTCCATTTATTATTTTAGTTAAGTTCTTAAATTGAATATAATATCTTGAAATAGGGAGAACTATGAGACAGGGACCAGGACAGAAACCTGACATACCAGTTTCATATAGTAAAGAGGCAGCAGTACACACATCATTTGGGCATCAGCAGGACAAACTGGCATTATGGAATCTGGTCAGAGGTCCTTACTAGTACTTTGTATCATGATTTAAGAAAAACAAAAAGAAATCTAGCAGAGCCAGATGTCAACAGTCATCTATTAGTCAATTTCTTAATTCAATAATGAAGCTGCTTGTTTCCAGTCACAGTGGCCAGAGTATAACCTCTTACCTAAATTCTGTGACAGGTTCCTAGCTCCATCTTGTTTTTCATCACTGCACTGTTTCAGAAAATGTAAAAATACCTTTTTGACACTAGCACAATTATGAAAAGAATGCTTTGTAAGGCAAGAATTAAATCACATGAAGAACCTGCATTATTAGAAACTAACATTAGGTGGCAGCATGATCTCATTTTCCAGCCGGCCTTCTTCACAAGACATGAGATTAATTCATACAAACCTTTCCATTATAGTCAATATTTCTCTTACAGGATTATTGATTTATTTGTAAAGAGAGCATGCTGATCTATCTATCTATCTATCTATCTATCAAATATTGTGTCCTTAAGATTTTTGTATCTATATATTTATCTGTCATATAGTGATGTTCAGGGTGTACATATTTGTTATATAATTTATTTGAGATCTGTCTATAGTATTACACAGCACCATTCAGATCTATGTTTTATTAGTTTCTTCATATTAATTTATTATATACTGCCTCTCAGATCTATTTCTTACACAGTGCTATTTAAGTTTATCTATTATACAGTGCCATTCAGAGTAATTTATTTTTTCAATAGATCACTTTATATGTTTCTGTGTATTGTTCTTTCAAATCTATCATCTGTACTGTGCTTTTCATATCTATGATAACTGATGACAAAGTGAGGAGACAACTAAGGAGGCAACACAGGAGTCAGTCCTCATGTCCTTAAGGCCTATGCTGACCAATTTTGTAGTGTTCTCTGCTACCTGTTCAGTTTGTCACTAAGGCTTCAGACAGTGCCACTGCTATGAAAAACATCCTGTATTGTTCCAGTTCAAAAGAAGGCAGGTGCCTCTTCACCTAATGACTATAGTCCAGTGGCTGTTACATCTGACATCAGAACACTTGGATCCACTGTAGTTTGACTCTTGGTCAAAGGTTGAAATGAAGGATGCAATTATCAGTCTTCTCCACAAGGTTTATTCCCATCTGGACAAAGCCAGCAGTATTAAGAGGGTTCTGTTAATGGCATTCAACACCATCCAGCCAAGCCTGTTAAGTGGTAATCTCAAATATATGCAGGCGAATTTGCATTTGGTGTCCTGCAGGTTATCCTAGAATTTCTGGAAACCTTTCAATTTACAATCCACTACTTTCAACCAGCAATAGCAAAGAGTATGCAGAAGGGAGAGCAGAATGCAGAAGATGGTCTCAACAACTCCCTGACTAGAGAAGAACCTCTTTGAGAATCTGGTGTGGATAAAAGGGTAACATTGCAGGTTTAGGGTTCAGTGATGCCTCATGAGAGTCACTTAGACTTAGACTTAGATCCTCCCATACTATGTGGCAGATTGGGCAACAAGGGTTCTCCAGTGGTTCCAATTTTGAGCGAGTGCTTCAGCATCATCCCATGTGGTTGTCACAGCCTTCAGGTCTTGTATGAAAATTCTTCTCCATGTAACTTGAGGACGTCCACATGGTCATTTAGTGCCAAGAGGTGTCCACCTCATGCCCCCTTAGGGATCTGATAGTCCTCCATGTGAAGGATGTGGCCAGCCAGTCGGTGTCCAACAATGTTGTGGAGTTTGAACGAGCCACTGCTTTGAAGCATCTCTTTTCATTAGTGATGTGGTCAGAATATTTGATTGTTTCTTAGTGAAGTTTGCTGACGTCTTCCAGCTCTCACTAGCGTAGATGGCTGTCAGGGACCACAATGAAGGTGAACAAATGGAGTTTCATCTTCAGTGATATGGACAGTGAGGACCAGATCCTCTAGAAAATGGTTGCCACCTTACCGATATGGCATTTGACAGCTGCCTCCGTATCTCCATTCTGGGAGATTACACTGCCCAGGTGAGTGAATCTCTCTGCTTCCTCCATGAGAGTCAAGTCAAGTAAATTTATTATCTTTGCTGAGTGCTACCTCAGAGTGCAATAAAGAGTTCACAGGTAAAATACACTTACAAACTTTACAAATTTCAAAACACACAAATCAAAGTACGGATTAGTTCAAAACTATATAAGGATCCTAATTGTATCCGATTTAGGCCATCTGGCCTTCCATCCCCTCCTGGAGTCTGTGCTGGGCCATCTAATCTGACAACAGAATCTTTACATCTGTTGATTCTAAGACTTCCAGTATTATTGTGTATTTGCATATTGTAAATACTATATGTGGCTTGGGAGAAGTCCCTCAGGTTAAGTGATTGAGGTGAAGATCATTTCTTTAAGCATTGTTTTTGATTCTGATGGCTTTTGCACTTTTATTCTTGGATTCTGAGTTCTAGATTTTAGATATGGCCTTCTTTGCCTTGGGTTTCTCTTTTAGGCATCTCCTTGCATTCTTATATTGCTCTTTTTACCAATTTTGTTCTCCTTTTTTATATTAATAAAGTCTTCATTTATAAAGATTCTTGGATAACCTTTGTCTTATCAAGCCAGTGGTTTATGATCACCCTCTCTCTTGAAGGTCATTTTCGTTTGTTTTTCAATATTTAGTCTATTTTTGAACTTAAAATATTGTGCCCCATCTTGGGCCTGTGCAGGCTTGAAAGTCTTCCTGTTGAGTTTAGGTGCCCCAGCTACCTGGGATAAGCCTAGTTTGAGGTCAAACTCAGTGAAGTCACAGGGTTTCACTTATAAAACTTTGCATGGATTAGAGTATTAAATAATGTGAAAGCCAAAAACAGGAAAATGGCAACATCACATTAACATGCAGATGGCTTGTACATTAATGGAGTTTAACTGCTCAGGGTTAACAAAAGCAGCTTCATTGTCACTAGGTTCACTTATTGCAAAATGAGTACCATAAAGGGCACTGATTGCATTAGGAGAAATGGACATGGCTGCAAATCTTCTTTTTATATTGGCAAAAACATATTATGCTTTATGTATGTACACCAACAACATAGGAAATTTAGGTATCATCTCATGGGTCAGTTAATGGCTTCCAGCACAGCGGGCATAATGGAGTGAAGCTTGCCTGAAATATTCATGACCTGTTTGCCAATTCCCTGAGAAGTGACAATGGGTAATAAATAACCTAAAAAAGGTGTTCAGTGGAATATGCAGCATTGGCTGTCTTAAAAAGAAACTAAAAATAGTCTGTACATAATAATTACCAATTTAGAAGTATAATATATTTGTCACGTCAACACACATTATAATATGAATGGTGATAGGAATTATTATATGCATGAGTCGTCATTTAGCTGGTTTGGCTGCAGTTTCCTACTTGATCAAGGTTGTCCTCATTTCTCAGTTTGTCCAAAATGTTGTGTATGAATGAGTTAGATATTTTGTAAATGTGCACACATTTCATTGTCAAGTTTTTTTTTTTTATAAATCCCAATGTTTTATAAATTTCAATACTTGTCATGCTGGTGGTATTTGTTGGCAAATTCCCCCTTTTGTGTTGCTGCATCACTGTACACCTACTCTTACTTACAGATGGCAATGACTGAGCTGTGTCTCACTCCTCTCTCCTTGTCCCACTGACTCATTATCAGGTTAAAATGCTGTTAACTATACCCTGTTTATCTACCTATTTGAATGATACTTCTATGCATTATTGTGTGATGGACAGCTGGGGTCCTTTCCCATTGTAAGGAAGAACCGGGGTAGCAGAAATACACAGGACACTGCCTCCCCCGGAGCACTGGACAGGAGCTCCCCTGGGTTTCAGCAGTGCTTTGGATTACATGGAAGTTTGGAGTTTGGCACAGCCCTGTTGGGTTCCATGGGGTTACGCCAGGGGGAGTTGCATAGCCGTACTTTGTTGGGCTTTCACCACACCTTGGGGTGATTCCAGACCTCACTAACAAGCCACCAGGAGAACACCCAAGTGCAGCATAAAAGGAGCCACCTGCCTTAATTCAGGAGTCAGAATCAGGAGGAGGTTGTTGAAGCTTGGAGGCGAAGGAATAGACAGAGAAACAGAGAGAGAGAAAGAAAGCCAAGAAGAAGTCAAGCAAAAGTGCATTGTGCTGTGATTTATTGGTGCTTTGTAATGTGCTACAGAATGGAACAATCGAGAAGCGTTTCCCCTCATAATATATGTGTGCTTTGTTGCTAAACTCGTGACTGGTGTCTGCTTGTGTCGGGTTTGGGTGGCTGGTACGCCTCCTGCAGGCCACAATGGTTTAACTGTATTTTCTCATTTGAATCTCCACACAAGTTTTCTTAAAGGATCTATGCTGGAGACTTTTCCTTCCCTACATTTGTTCCATAGGCACACTTTATTACTTTCATGGCTTCTGCTACCACTTCTAAATTGATAACATACTGACCATCCTTTCATTAATTTACTTCAACACTCAGACTTCAAGCCAGATCTCCATGTGCCTCTCTGCCATCTCATCATGGTTGAATGAACATCATTCTAAGCTTAAACTTCTCTAAATCTTGTGTTTACCTTCTATTTCATCTTCCACAGAACTCTTTAAGTATTCTCCTCGATGATGTCTCACCTTCACTGTTTGTGATGTCAGATGATTTATTCTTGTTCCAAGAGTACATTTTTAGGTACCTCGTTCTGTTGTTTCCTTCTTCAGAAAGGGAAAAGGATTTCACCCTTCCTCACTCCTTATCTCACTCTATTCCCTTTCAGGCTTCTAATTACCTGCTTGCAGGTCTTCCTGGACTCCTCCTTGAACCGTCACCTTATCGTGGTGGAGGGGTTTGCGTGTCCCAATGATCCTAGGAGCTATGTTGTCCGGGGCTTTATGCCCCTGGTAGGGCCACCCAAGGCAAACTGGTCCTAGGTGAGGGATGAGACAAAGAGCGGTTCAACAGACCTCCGATGAAGAACAAAAACCTTGGACGACGTTTTCCCTTGCCCGGATGCGGGTCACCGGGGCCCCCCTCTGGAGCCAGGCCTTGAGGTGGGGCTCAATGGCAAGCGCCTGGTGGCTGGGCCTGCACCCATGGGGCTCGGCCGGGCACAGCCCGATGAGGTAACGTGGGTCTTCCTTCCCATGGGCTCACCACCTATGGGAGGGGCCAAGGAGGTTGTGTGCAGTGTGAGTTGGGTGGTGGCCGAAGGCGGGGACCTTGGCGGTCTTATCCTCGGTTACAGAAACTGGCTCTTGGGACGTGGAATGTCACCTCTCTGAAGGGGAAGGAGCCTGAGCTAGTGCACGAGGTCGAGAGGTTCCGGCTAGATATAGTCAGACTCACCTCGATGCACAGCTTGGACTCTGAAACCAATCTCCTTGAGAGGGGCTGGACTCTCTACCACTCTGGAGTTGCCCCCGGTGAGAGGCGCTGAGCAGGTGTGGTCATACTTATTGCCCCCTGACTTGGAGCCTCTGCGTTGGGGTTTACCCCGGTGGACGAGAGGGTGGCCTCCCTCCGCCTTCGGGTGTGGGGAAGGGTCCTGACTGTTGTTTGTGCATATGCGCCGAACAGCAGTTTGGAGTATCCACCCTTTTTGGAGTCTCTGGAGGGGGTGCTAGAGGGCATACCTTCTGGGGATTCCCTCGTTTTGCTGGGAGACTTCAATGCTCACGTGGGCAATGACAGTGAGACCTGTAAGGGCCTGATTGGGAGGAATGGTCCCCCCGATCTGAACCCGAGCAGTGTTTTGTTATTGCACTTCTGTGCTCATCACGGATTGTCCATAACAAACACCATGTTCAAGCATAAGGGTGTTCATATGTGCACTTGGCACCAGGACACCCTAGGCCTCAGTTCGATGATCGACTTTGTGGTTGTGTCGTCGGACTTGCGGCCATATGTCTTGGACACTTGAGTGAAGAGAGGGGCGGAGCTGTCAACTGATCACCACCTGGAGGTGAGTTGGCTTCGATGGTGGGGGAAGATGCCGGTCAGACCTGGTAGGCCCAAACGTGTTGTTAGGGTCTGCTGGGAACGCCTGGCAGAGTCCCCTGTCAGAAGTGGCTTCAACTCCCACCTCCAGCAGAACTTCAACCACATCCCGAGGGAGGTGGGGGACATTGAGTCCGAATGGGCCATGTTCCGTGTCTCTATTGTTGAGGCGGCTGACCAGAGCTGTGGCCACAAGGTGGTTGGTGTCTGTCGTGGCGGCAATCCCCGAACCCGTTGGTGGACACCGGCGGTGAGGGATGCCGTCAAGCTGAAGAAGGAGTCTTATAGGACCTTTTTGTCCTGTGGGTCTTTGGAAGCAGCTGATAGGTACTGGCAGGCCAAGCGGAATGCGGCTTCTGTGGTTGCTGAGGCAAAAACTCGGGCGTGAGAGGAGTTTGGAGAGGCCATGGAGAACGACTTTCGGACGGCTTCGAGGAGATTCTGGTCCACCGTATGGCGTCTCAGGAGGGGGAAGCAGTGCGGTGTTAACACCGTATATGGTGGGGATGGTGCGCTGCTGACCTCGACTCGGGACATTGTGGATCGGTGGGGGGAGTACTTCGAAGACCTCCTCAATCCCACTAACATGCCTTCCAATGAGGAAGCAGAGCCTGGGGACTCTGAGATGGGCTCTCCCATCTCTGGGACTGAAGTCACCGAGGTGGTCAAAAAACGCCTTGGTGGCAGGGCCCCCGGGGGTGGATGAGATACGCTCAGAGTTCCTCAAGGCTCTGGATGTTGTAGGACTGTCTTGGTTGACACGTCTCTGCAACATCACATGGACATCGGGGACAGTGCCTCTGGTTTGGCAGACTGGGGTGGTGGTCCCCCTTTTTAAAAAGGGGGACCGGAGAGTGTGTTCCAACTACAGAGGGATCACACTCCTCAGCCTCCCTGGAAAAGTCTATTCGGGGGTTCTGGAGAGGAGGGTCCGTTGGATAGTCGAACCTCGGATTCAGGAGGAACAGTGTGGTTTTCGTCCTGGTCGCGGAACAGTGGACCAGCTCTACACCCTTAGCAGAATCCTGGAGGGTGCATGGGAGTTTGCCCAACCAGTCTACATGTGTTTTGTGGACTTGGAAAAGGCGTTCGACCGTGTCCCTCGGGGAACCCTGTGGGGGGTGCTCCGGGAGTATGGGGTACCGAACCCCCTGATAAGAGCTGTTCGGTCCCTGTACAACCGGTGTCAGAGCTTGGTCCGCATTGCCGGCAGTAAGTCGAGCCCGTTTCCAGTGAGAGTTGGACTCCACCAGGGCTGCCCTTTGTTACCGATTCTGTTCATAACTTTTATGGACAGAATTTCTAGGCACAGCCAGGGTGTTGAAGGGGTCCGGTTTGGTGGACTCAGGATTGGGTCACTGCTTTTTGCAGATGATGTTGTCCTGTTTGCTTCATCAGGCCGTGATCTTCAGCTCTCTCTGGAGTGGTTCGCAGCTGAGTGTTAAGCGGCTGGGATGAGAATCAGCACTTCCAAATCCGAGACCATGGTCCTCAGCCGGAAAAGGGTGGAGTGCCCTCTCAGGGTTGGGGGAGAGATCCTGCCCCAAGTGGAGGAGTTTAAGTATCTTGGGGTCTTGTTCACAAGTGAGGGAAGAATGGACCGTGAGATTGACAGTTGGATCGGTGCGGCATCCGCAGTGATGCGGGCTCTGCATCGGTCTGTCGTGGTGAAAAAAGAGCTGAGCCATAAGGCAAAGCTCTCAATTTACTAGTCGATCTACGTTCCTACCCTTACCTATGGTCATGAGCTATGGGTAGTGACCGAAAGAATGAGATCGCGAATACAAGCGGCTGAAATGAGTTTCCTCCGCAGGGTGTCTGGGCTTTCCCTTAAAGATAAGGTGAGAAGCTCAGTCATCCGGGAGGGGCTAAGAGTAGAGCCGCTGCTCCTCCGCATCGAGATGAGTCAGATGAGGTGGCTCGGGCATCTGATCAGGATGCCTCCTGGACGCCTCCCTAGTGAGGTTTTCCGGGCACGTCCATCCGGGAGGAGGCTCCGGGGAAGACCCAGGACACGCTGGAGGGACTATGTCTCCTGGCTGGCCTGGGAACGCCTTGGGATTCTCCCGGAAGAGCTGGAAGAAGTGGCCTGGGAGAGGGAAGTCTGGGCCTCTCTGCTTAAGCTGCTGCCCCCGCGACCCGACCCCGGATAAGCGGAAGAAGATGGATGGATGGATGGATGGATGGATGGAGGTCTTCCTGTAACTGTTGTAAAATCCGACCAGTCACCCATAATACATCTGATTGAATGGTGTGCTCTGTTTTTCATTTCACTCGCACTACTCATTTGCTTTGGTTTGTCCATTGGTTTTTATCTGCAGCTAGAATTCAATTCAAAACTCCTGTCTTGACCTACAGCTCTCCCCATGGCTCTGTTCCTCAATACATTCAGCCTTTAGTCTCTCCGTATGTCCCTGTAACAAGTCTTCTTTCTGTTTCAACCTGCTTCTTACTGGCCCTTCTCTGCCCAGACATAATGAAAGAGGCCAAAGCTCCTCAGTTTTCTGCTTCTGAATGAGCTTCGCTTGACCATCTGAACTGTTCCCAGTCAAATAACATTTAGGCACAACCTGAGGACATGCCTCTGTGCAAAGCATCTTGGGACTGCATAGATGTTCTTCTTCTGTGCTCTCCTTAAGTAATTTCTCTGAATTTTAATTTTGAATATATTTTGAGTTCTAAATTTTCATCTATCATTGGGACAAGGTAGGTACTGTAATACACTTGTGCTTTACATTGAATTTTTGTCATCTATGGCTTTTTACCTTGAACTTTAAAATAACTCATATTGTGTGTATTATGGTTTGCTTTTGTAATTCTCCGAAGGTCAAGGCATTTGCTAAATAAAATTATTATTCTTAATAATAATAAAGTACTTTAAGCACAACATGGTAGAAATAGCTGCCCCCTACAGATATATAATGAGAAGGTAATTGCTTGGCTAAAGCTTAAGGAAATATGGAGGAAGTGCTAAAATGTTTTGCTATGGGCAGGTGGGCAAGTTGTCTCGCTGGTTGTGTTTCTTTAAAAAGGGTGGGCCCACTGAATCAGTTAGCAGTAGTGATAAGTCAAACAGGACTGTTGAAACTTGCAAACCGTTTCATGAGACTGACACTAACGTTCATTGTGCTGGTGATTTTGCAATTGTAAAACACAAGTCTTGCAAAAAAGAGATTTTTGGGGTGGATAACAAATAATACTGCTCCCTAAAGCCTTGTTCACACTTTTGTCTTTACCTGTATTTCTTTCTACAGCTGTATAATGCAGGTAATTGGCACCACATCAGTCAAATCAATTCCATTTATCCTTCCTTTTTCGTTTCCCTGTGGAGGAGTGCAGTGAGTGCTACACAAATGTGACATGATGCATATTTTCCACACAAAGACAAAATAAAATACACCCTTGTGTACAATACTTAGCCAGCTCCACAGGAAAACTCATTTTATAGAAAGCTGCCTCCCTACCTAGCAGCCACCGTTTGCCGTTTTTATGATTTTCGCAGATGAGGATAATAATAATAATAATAATAATAATATCTTTTATTTGTATAACACCTTTCTTATGCTCACTACGCTGCACAGAGTGTCAGAAAGAACAGCAGGGTATATACAGTATAACATTAGATACAACACTAAAAGCAGACAGATACAATTTGATTTTGTCAGTGGGAGTCACAGGAATTTGTGCCTGACTGCCTCTGACTCTCTGAGATGATTGTGTGTGGGGTCTGTGGCTGATGGTCACCAGAGGAGTCATGTAATGTTTCATGGCCTTTAGATGAACAGGCTGATTGTCAACTTTCAGGCTGACCTGGTTTGAATAAGAGCCATGTGACATTAGGTGACTTTTCCAATGTTTTTGTGTCGTCTGTCACTAGCCCTGATAAAATCAAATAGGGTGGGTTTGTGTGTATGTGACCTCTGACATCCAATAAATACTCACCACCAAGTGCAATGCATATAATACAGCAACAAGGAATCATGAACCGAACAGAGGCTTGTCTGTCTGATGGCTGGTGTTTTACATACTACTGAACTGAATGGAAAACGAGGGTTGAGATTGCAATTGAACAGGACTTACCTCTAAACCCTTTGCATGGCATCGGCTCAATCAGCAGCACATTATTGGCTTTTACAAAAGAAGGTGAGCTCGAGATACTTTTGGAAATGTGAAACTGTCGTGGAAAGTCATTGTCATACCACTTGCACTTAAGCACAGATCACCCACCTGAAGCTAAGCATGTTTGGACAGTACTTGGATGGGAGACCACCTAGGAAAGCTTGGGTTGCTGCTGGAACAGGTATAGGTAAGGCCAGCAGGGGGCACTTATCCTGTGATCTGAATGTGGACTCCAATGCTCCAGTTCAGTGATGGAATAATGTGCTGTAAAAATGGCGGCATCCTTTGGATGAGACATAAAACTGAGGTGCTGACTCTCTATGATCATAAAAGATCCCTGGGCATCTTTCGTAAATTGTAGAGTTTATCCCAGTGTCCCAGCTTAGTTGCCCACCATGGCTTAGTCATTCTGGCCCCTAATCATTCCCGGTCTCTGATTGGCTAACTTTCTCTCCCCACTTCACCACCTAACAGCTAATGCGTGGTGAGCATACTGGTGCAAAAATGTCTGCCAATGCATTATACAGGTGGATGCTACATATTAGTGGTGGTTGAAGTGGTTCTCCTCTCATTATGAAAAACGCTTTGAGGAGTGAGAGAAGTGCTATATAAAAGTAAAAAGTAAAATACTAAATTCAACACTAGAAGAAAAGCCAGAACAAATAACATAATTTGGCATAACACACACAGAAGTTGTAGCAAGACTACATAACTTGACAGTCGGGTTGGCCTCCTGGACTGTCTGTCACTTATGTTGGCTGGAAGGGTGTTTGTAAATAGCCCTTCAGGCACCTTTGGTGACGTTCCAGTCTGGGAGGACCCCGCCCGGTAAATATTCCAGCTGCCTGTTGCCGGCATGAGGTTGCCATAACAACCGAGAGGGGCAAGGATGTTTCGGTGGGAAACTTTTTCTATTTAAGGGGAATGGCGGATCAAGGCAGGGAAAAAGAGAATAAAGGAAGGAAAAGGCTGAAGGCAAGGAGAGACTATCCACGCTCAAAGGATCATTCAGGATCTTTCTCCACCCAGGGACGTCTGCTATTTGTGGGTGGCCACCCCGAAGAAATAATCGGGTAACGAATCCCCGAGAAGAGGCCAGATTCTGGTGTTCTCCGGGTGCTCCCGTCTGGTGAGTCAGATAACTGAATTCGCATTTCTTCGTGATAGTCCACGGAGAAGTCGTTTCTACCAGAGGACTGTTGTGTTTTCCTCCTGCTCTACAGAAGGAACTGAACTGCAGTATTTATTTTTCCTTATATGTGGATTAAGTAAATTTTTTTTTTTTTTGGCGTTTTCGGAGAACATTTTTTTTTTATTTTGTTTATTGTCTACGTCGAACCGGGGATTCGGATTTGGGCGCTGGGGAGGGCGTCTGGGAAAGGGACTCACAAATGAGCACTCAGGATCCGGGCACGTAAATGTAAATAGTAAATGTTAATATATTTTTTTTCAGTCCCACTTTCCTTTGCGTGAGATTTTTTTTGCCAGTTATATAAGGACGTGCACAGGGGACAAGAGGGGCCGAGGACCGAATATGGTAATGCTACTTTAACCTTCTATTATCGTCCACTTCCCTTTGGGTTGTGAAGTGTAGGAATCGCGTGCCCGTATCTTGCGGTTGCTACAAAGTTATCTTGAGCTTCAGAACAGACAGATAAATTGAAAGAAGGAGCAGAATGTTAGTTTAAGTAAAAAGCCTTCCTGAACAGATGAGTTTTAAGATTTTTTATTTATTTTTTTCTTTAAAGAATTTTCAAAGCCTGGGTACTATACAGATGAAGGCCTTGTCACCCAAAAAGTGTAAGTTAGTGTGGGGCACAACAAGATTGCCAGAATCCTCCCAGAAACAACCTTTTGGAATATAGAAACAAACACAGGACAGCAAGAACACTTCATAAAATAATAGTAGAACTTCAGCCAATACCAAATAATGAAGAAATGCAGGAAAATGTACGTATTTCCAGAACCACCCCTACTGGCATACAGAAAACCACCAAACCTGCAGCTCCCTAAGTAAGGCAACAGAAAATGGCACATCTCACTGCCTACAGAAAAGGTGAAAAACGTGTGCTTATATTTATGATACAGATTGTGTAGTTACTGTATACCACTCTGCCGGCTAGAACATCGCATAAAGGGATCATTTCCCTGCAGATCATCTAATGTGGTATACCTAATTCTCTGTATGAAATGTCTTGACACTGCATTCTATGTGGAAGAAACTGAGAATGAACTTACACCAGTTTCACAATATGGATGTTCCTGTAACAGCTCACTTCAGCAGCCATGGAAACTGTGAGAAGGACTTTAAGGCCAGAGTTATACTTCATGCGACGCGAGGCATGCTGCAGAGGACGCTCCTGCTATGCAAACGTTGTAGTGTTTATACTTGCGCACGTACTTTACGTAAATCTGGAGGAATCCACCAGGTGGCAGTGCGAGATATTATCACGGTGAGAACATGTTCGGCTTCTCTGTGTTGTGAATTGCCTAAAACACCTATTAAATTCCGATAACACCTTACCGCAATATCTCTGAAAAGGATGTTTATTGATTAAATCCATAAATCCAGGGATGTGTCCATTCCAGCAAGCATTGGGCACGACTGAGAAACAATCCCTGGACAAGGTCTCCGCTCATCGCAAGGTGAATACAAGCACTCGCATACACTAGCGTCATTTTAGCGGCACCAAATCCCCAAATCTGCATATCTTTGGAAGGAAACCGGAGCACAATGTGGAATACAAGCAGGATATACCAGCAACATAACTCCCTGCGAGACAGCAGTGCTGTCACTCCGCCGCCGTGTCACCCCCATATGTGTAATTATTCCCCCCATGTGTGTAATTATTAACAGTATTCATTATTTAAACAAAATTATATGTAAAATGTAACATACACACTTTAATGCATTTAATCATGAAATTGATATCAAGTACAAATCTAAAGATTCTAAATGTGCAGAGAGTTGAAATATCATACATTTAATTTTTCTGTGTGGTGATATATTGCTGCTTGCCGCAGCTGTCAGGTCCAAGAAGCTCGCAGCGATTAAAAACTGGGATGACGTTTACAACCGTCTGCTTTAATGATAAAGTAAACTACGAGGTTAAAGTGGGCAATTTGAGATTAAAGCCAAAATTTCCACTTTAATCACAAAATACACGTTTTCACCATGTCCTTTATTTTTTTCTCAGTGGCTCAAATACAGCGATATACATTATGTTGCTGTTGTTAAGTTGCAAAAAAAAAAAAAGACGGCACAAAGATGTTATGTGAGACTTTTAAAATGCATCGTGTCATTACAATCAGGAATATGCGACGCTTGAATATAAAATCACCACAAATGCATCTGTATGTCAGCATTTTGCTTCACCACATCAAACCATTCACCAAACAGCAAAGCACGCACATCGATCCCCGTAGGATCTGCATAGAGGCTTTCTGTCACATGTAGATAGTAAACAGAGACTCTGACGTCACATTCCGACTTTTAGCACATTGCGCCCCCCGACTTTTTGCTGGTACTGCAACTCGCGCACACGTCGCGTTAATTTCTGAGGACCTGCTCAGAGGACGCATGAAATGAACGCTGGGGACGCGTGGCAGCCATGATGCGGGTGCGTACGCGTTCTGAGCGTGAAGTATAAATGAGCCCTTAGGATTCATGGGCAACTTCAGAACACAGCAAGAGAGAAAAGAATGGGAAGTTAAACTCATGCTAAAAATTAACACATTACAACATGGTTTGAATAAAGACAAGAGTTTTATTTACATCTCACGGACTGACACAGACAACCTGACACAGATCCACAATGTATTGAAAAACTCATCAAAAATCTCAAAAAACTGTTGGACAGTTATCTTATCCAAAGATCTTGACTATACATTGTTCTCCTCTCTTGCTAAATGAATCTTAGCCTGGAGAGATCTATTAATTTTTTTACATCTAAGATGTCTCACTTAAAGGTTTTCCAATGTTGTATGCGTCTTAGTGTCTATATAAACAGAGGGACTCCATTTGCTGTATTACATCTTGCCTGAAGAAGGGGCCTGAGTTGCCTTGAAAACTTGCTTATTATAATCTTTTTAAGCTGATAAAAGGTATAATTTGCTTGACTTCTCAATGTTTATTAATAGAATTGCTTAGGATATGCATGCTCAAGTTTCAAATTTAATTTCTGTCTCTGAGGTATCTTTAGGATTATTATCACTAAGATTGTCATTGTAATTTGTAAAATGGGCGTCCATTGCGTCAGTTGACTCAACAAAATGACAACAAATGAGCCCTGTGCTTTTTCTTTCTCACATACAGAATTAATGCATGAAAATACTTTCAGGAAAGAAAAACCTTTCTTCTTATACCAATTTGCTGGAAGCGAAATACCACTTGTTTCTCAAATTTTTTGTCTTTGCTGTGCATTAGATTTTGTACAAATTGTTTCACTTATCACTTGACCTGTGTTTTAACTTTAGTAAAGGTATTATTCTCGGCTGTTCTGGCCACTTTGTTTCTGAGTGTGTGAGTTACTAAACTCTACCGATTGTGACCTGATCAAGCCAAGTGCACATTGAAGAAATGCTTCAAGTGAGCGTCTCAGGTCAAAACTAAGGCCTTTACTGATTTTTCTTCCTGAAGTATGCAGCAAAGTGGCACACTGAGTAGCACTGTTGCCTCACAACCTGACAATTTGGGTTCAGTTTCTGATCTGCGTGTTGTCCCTGTGTTTTCATTAACTTGAATCCAATATTCCAGTTTCCTCTCACATCCTCCTATGATTGGTGAGTTTGAACTGACTCAGTACGGTGAGTGTGGTTGTCTACATGAGTGTGTTATGTGATGAAACTGTGTCCCATGCTGGTGCTGCTCCTACCCTGCGTCTAATGTTGTCTAGACTGGCTGTGTATTCCTCCTATCCTGAATTTGACAAAGTGAGTTGTAAAATTATTAATAGATATATGGATGGGTTCCAAAAATAATGGGATGGATAAAAAATTAAACTGAGGCTCTATGGCTCATTCAACATCTAATTTAAATATCATATCCCTAACACTACCCCTAACCCTTTCTTTTCCTACTAAAAAAATGTTTCCCATGCTTTATCTTACTTTTTCTGATATTAAACCACCAATATGATATATCTGAGTGACTGATTTAATATATTGAAGACAATTAGGTACAGTCCATTAAAATAAACTCCAATCCATCTAATGTTTTATTTCCAACTGAGAGCTACAGAATCATAGCAGTCACGTATATCACCATTAGCTGAAAATTACAAGCAACTGTTTTCTCTGCTTTTTCTTTACATTTTTCCTTTTTAACAGTTTAACTCAGTGACAGTCTGTCTTTATTAAAATTTACTTTTGGCAATAAAAATTTGAAAAGATGTGGCATGGTGGTTCAGCTGCTAGCACTTTTGTCTTGAAGCACCAGAGTTCTCCATTCAAATCCCAGTGTTCTGGCGATTCTTGTTTAATGATCTTATCACAAGGATGCTCAGGTTCGATTGATCTCCAAAGTGGCTCCTGTGAGAATGAAAATGTGGACGTCATGTCTAAGGTTAATGACTTCCACAAGAGGCTCCAGCTCCCTCTGACTCTGCCATGTAATGAGCTCAGAAAATTGGTAGATATCAAAGTGGACAGTATCGACTCTACCATAGTGTGATTAGTGGGTATGGTGGGAGGCCAGTCAATTCCAGTCACGTGTTCTGAACCTTTAAGCCTCAGGGCTTTGCAATGTTTTAAATCTCTGGGTGAAAGCCCTGTTATACCAAATTCTCTTCACGCTTCTTCACAGCTATTACTGTCTACCTGGCCCTATCCCATTGTTTGTAGATGGAGCTTTGAAGATTTAGATGACAACCTGTTGTGCCCTTTGTTGTGGGAAGATAACACATTCGGTTTAAAGGGCACCTAGTAGTTTTCTACCAAATATAACCAGTTTGGAAGGGAGAGACAGACACACACAGAGTATCTTGCAAAAAAAGTAATTCTGTTTTATTATATAGAAAGATAAACAATGACCAAAATAATATTGTGTCATAAATAACCAATTTTCTGTCCTTCAATACTTATGTAAGAAAGCAGAATGAATGAATAGTTGCAATATATACAGTGATTTCAAAATGAAAAGATATCTTGAAGGAAAAAGATGTCAAAAATAAATCAAAAGTCAAAACGATCCTCCTCCAAAAATACCAAAAAATCCAAGCAGGACCAATTTGCATGTGTCAACCGAAGGAATACACTAGTCACCGGAAGTGTAGGAGCACCAACCGGGTCGCCCCTTTTACACAGTCCTTAAACAGAAACAGGCACTTGATGGCATATCCAATAAAGCAAAATGAAAAAAACAGCTTCACTAAAAATGAAACAAGAGGCCTCCTCACTCTTTTCATGGGTGCTTCATATTCACGCAGGAGCTCCAGTCACCAGTCTGCTCTCTCCTGAGTGAGACACACCATGCTGAGAGTGTCTTGTTTTTTTAATGGAGGGACTGCAGGGGACGGAGTCAGTTTCCCTCCGTGGGTGGTTTCTCGAGGGATCTGGGACAAAAAAGAGATGTTACCATTAGTAACCATGCCCCCTTGTGTCCCGGAGTGGTAGTGCTTACCTCAGATGAGAAGGCATATTACAGATACGCTTGCATGACGAATGCCAAATAAAATAATTAAGCAAAAAAAGTGAAATCCTTAAGTAAAAATAGTAAGAAAAGAAAGTTAATAACAAATATAAATCAAAAATATTTCTCCTCTCAAATAAATGTAGAGGTATTTTGAACACAAGGCCTATCCCTTACTGTAAATAATTAAATTTGCTACAGTTCACAAAATAACAATGAAACTCTCCATCTCTATATATAATCTTCATTTGGATCTTGATCTTTGTTTGTTCGCGAAGGAATTAGAAGAAGAGGCACTAGATGGCAGTAGAGAGACAGCTAAAACATTAAGAATCTCCTCCAGGCTTATACTACTGAAGACTGTAGTACTCTAGTCACACCTCAAAACACAGACATTCAAACTAAACAAATTGTTGTGCTTTAAATTAACTAAAGAGATTTTCATTTAGATCTTGATCTTTGTTTGTCCGCGAATTCCACGCATGCGGTAGACCACCTTCCAGTTTAGTACATTGTTGTTACTCACGGATGTCAACAATGTGCCGGAATAACGAAAGGGGTGGTGGACAGTGTTACGCTGGTTAGCTCCTGAAGCCTGGTTAGAGAATGAGATTGCCGAAGATAAAAGGTACGTGCCTACGTAACATATGAATGAAAGAAAGACATTGGGTAAAATGAATGACAATGTAACAGCACGTTCTGGAAATTATTATAGTTACGTTGTAGCCGGCGAGTGCTGCGCGTCTCACAGTTGTACCGTGGCTTGCTCACATGTCAGTGAAGTGATCCCTATTTATGCTTTAAAGAGCCTGGATACCTATGTGTCCCCCTTTTATAACCATTGCTCCATGTATATTGCCTTACTCTTTGGATTGCCACAAAGCAACCTGCGAGATTGGAGAAAGGTTGAGAAGACATCGTGAGAGGAAACAATAGCGTTGTGAAAACGAGATGGATTGTGAACGGACAGAAGCAGAAATGGTCCTACACCACCACATAATTACTATTCGAACAATGATTCCGAGTAGGCCGTTCCTATCGAATCAATGTCCAAGGGTTTTCTTTTGTAATTTTTTTTTCACTTATAAAAAATCATAATGCTGTGCGACGAAGGGCCCAGTTCACGACTGGCAGCCGTGTTTAAACAGGGAGCCCTTCACAGACAACTTTAACATGCACAATGTAGTTGGGCGCACATGGCTAGTGGTGAAATAATGACCTCTTCTGGACAGCCCAAATCTGGCCTGTCCAATCACACCAGACACCAGCAACCCCAAACTGTTACAACCAGTACCTGTTCATTTACCTATGTGAAAGTTACAGCAGGTAAATATCAACTAAAAATGTGTCCCAGATGCAAGCAGGTGTGCAAGTGCACCACTATGAGAACGTGTTCCAGAGCTAACATTCTCATCGGGTAAAGTTTGCATTCATTTACTACTCATACTAGGATCCTATTCTCATTCTTGTTTACTCCATTTGTTGTATCAGCACCTAATCCCTGACTCCTCTTTCGCATAGTGGCAACCAAACACTGGCTTTTGGAAACTCATAACTAAATTGGTCATCGGTAGGTGTCAGATAGATGCTTGCTTCAGGTCATGAGCCCTAGCGTCTTCCCTGCTATGGAGCCACTTATTATTTTGGCCAGGGTTGGCTTAAGGATTCATTGTATCCATAGGCAGATTCAGCTGTAAACACCCAAAAAGAGATATCCCAAAAAGAGTGCCTCCTGATCGCATATAAAATTGATGAGCCTCTCCCCTTGGAGACTGATGCCCTGTAGATCACATATGGAATCGCCAAAGCAGGGAAGAAGGTCCCCCTTGGAGATCAGCAATCTCACCTATGTGTTAGTCGGCCATACTTTCAGCATTCTAGTCACTTCACCCTGACTAAATCCAAGTAAGGAAAAACAAATACTGTGTCATATTAGCATTATATATTATTCAGCGAAATGATCTATTACCCCACGACACAACCCTTCACACACTTGGATTCATTTTGCAGTTCACTTTTTATGTTTTAAGAGCTGCTATCACAGCAAAAAGACTGATTTGGCATTGCAGAACATTCTCATAGAGCAGAACCATCCCATGTTCCATGCCAGATTTTTGGCCCCAGGCAGTCAGCAGGCATCTACGGTAAGTGGACTTCTAAACCTTTTACTTCCCATAAATTCAGCTCTCTGTAATGACAGATGAAAATCTAGTTTAGAACAAGCCAGACTATTTTAAAAGGCCAGAGCTGATAAAATCAATTCATCAAAACTGATTATCCTTCAGCATTAATCGGATTGTGCCTCTCTGGGCCTTGCTGTAAGTTGCTGCTTATGAAGAAGATGGCATGTGCAGCTATGACTCAAAGAACAATTTTAAGCACTCAGTGATGAATGTCCTGAATCCACAATGCAGGAGTTTGAAGTGGCATATATTGTACCATTTTTAAAAATGTTTCAAATGAAGTAAAATAATTTGTTAAACAGTTGACTGGTTCTTACATAGTGCACTGTGTCCTCAAGAAAGATTTATGTCACATTACAAATAAGGCATTAACACACCTCAAAATGTCCTAGCAGTGCAAAAACCACTTGTGCATCTGTACATAAGATGGAGGTCGATTGCACCAAATAGACTCTCATTGAAAACTTCTAGCTGACCAGAGTGATTTGCCAAATAGGATACTTCAATTGCCCTGCTTTCTGCGAAGCACTTACTTTGATTGGGACAGGCTGTGTATTTTCACAGCCATGAAAATGAGTCACAAATTCATTAAAGGAAATGGAGCAGCACAGTGGCTCAAACTTTTGCCTTGCAGCTCCAGAGACTTGGTTTTAAATGTCATCATGGTCACTGTGAGTGAGTAGTTTGCACATTCTTCTTCCACACAAAGGCTGAAAGAATGATGGAAAAAATGTTTAAAAGTCTAGGAGATGAGTTGTACTCAAAGTCAGAAATGGGTCAATGCCAAAAGGAAGTTAATTTTATTACCAACTAGCAAAATACCCGCGCTTCGCAGCGGAGAAGTAGTGTGTTAAAGAAGTAATGAAAAAGAAAAGGAAACATTTTGAAAATAACGTAACATGATTGTCAATGTAATTGTTTTGTCACTGACATATATATACATATATACATATAAATACATATGTACATATACACAC
>JANRMT010062856.1:26234884-26256887 GCA_026402145.1 Polypterus bichir lapradei | reverse complement strand
ATATATATATACACATACATACATCCACATATATATACATATTGTGATCGATGTCCGGCAAAAGTTGCCGGCCCTCACCCCCAGGCCACCAGGAGGAGCTCTCCCAACAGCATGGAAGTGCCCCGAGTTCCAGCTGGGCCTCATGGACTTTGTAGTTTTTATACACAGCCCTGCTGGATACCTTGGGGACCACAAGGAGTCGCTGTAGCGAGGCTCATAGACTCTTATGTGCCCTATAACCTGGAAGTGCATCCTGGTCACATGAACGGGAGGAATGACGTACTTCCAGGTTGAAGAGAAAGACTTTTACCCTGACTCGGAAGTGGTAAGGACTTGTGGACTGTGGGGCAGGAACACCTCCGGGTCATGGGGTATTAAAGGACACTGGGAAAGCCCAGATGCTGAGCCGAGTTGGGAGGCAGGGTGGCTAAGCGTCTGGGAGAGGGGGATTGTTATTGGTTTATTGTTTATTGAGTTTTTTGGAGAGGAGCGTGCTTTGTGCACATTATTATTATATTAAATAATAATTGGACTTTTTATCTGGTGTCTGACGAGTGGTCTGAGGGTACAAGGGCGTAAGCAAACCCTAATCTGTCACAATATAAATACATATATATACATACATATATATATATATATACATATATATATATATATATATATACACATATCTACACACATACATATACACACACACATACATACACACGCACACACACACATATATATATATACATACACACACATATATAAACATATATATATATATATACACATATACATATACACATATATACACATACATATATATACACATACATCCACATATATATATATATTATATATACATATCTACATATATACTCACATACATATACACACTATGAGGGGCCGTTCAGGAAAAAAAGATTGGCTCATAAATATATACATTGGTTCAGATATATATATCGGTTCAGATACATTGGTTTGAATATATACATTGGTTTTAATACATCCGTTCAGATATATGTTTCGGTCCAGATATATACATTGGTTGGGATATATTGGTTGAGATATACACATCGGTTTGAATACATCCGGCCAGATATATACATTGGTTTAGATACATTGGTTGAGATATATATAAATTGGTTTGCATAGATCCATTCTGATATATATATACATTGGTTGAGATACATCCGTTCAGATATATACATTGGTTTGAATACATCCGTTCAAATATATACATTGGTTGAAATATATATATTGGTTGATATACATTGGTTTAAATATATATATTGGTTAAAATAGATTGGTTTAGATATATACATCGGTTCAGATACATCCGTTCTGATATATATATCGGTTCAGATAGATCCGTTCAGATATATACATTGGTTGGGATTTATGGGTAGGCACAACGCGGCCACCCATGTTTAGTATTTCCCTTTCGCTTCATCATTGCTTTAACACTGTTGTAATTATTGTGCACATTTTATGCAAGTAGCATATGCCTGTCTGTCTCGTTTTGTTTCGTAAGCCCTCTTGGTTGGGGGTCCTCGATTTCAAAGCACTTTTTTTCCTTTCATTATTTAAAACACTCGCACAGATATCTGCCTCTTTGCCTCGCTCCGTCCCGCCCCGGCTCATTGTACCCGCCTCACTCGCTCCCTCTTGTCCCACCCATGACAGATTCTTCTAAAAAGCAGAGTTACCAGAAAATCATTAATCGCAACCACAGTACGTCCCATTTTTTCACCTCATGAGATGCTGGTTTAGCATTGTTGGAAAGCCGCCCGGTGATATCTGTTATTCCGTATTTGCAGCATTTCATTAAAGGGCGATCTGCTTCAGCAAGGAACTTAGTCCTGTTTGCTGAAAGGATGTTATGGAGGAAAACACTGGAGTTGCTCTGTTTCTTTAAATGTTGATCAGGGATCAAAATGACCAGAATATTCCCGCTTCACAAATAACTGATGTTTAACTGTTTTTATAGTAAAACAAACAAAACCACACACAAGCACGTACACGCTCACACACACATTCAAACTCACAAATCGTGGGTTGCACGTACTACTGATTAAGGGTATCTGTCAAGGGCGATTATTTTTTCACCCCATAAAACAGATTCTTGTCAAAAGCTGAGTTACCAGGATGCATTGATAGCAACCGCAGTACCTCCCATTTTTTCACCTCAACAGACGCTGGTTTATCATTGATGGAAAGCCGCCCGGTGATTTCTGTTATTCCGTATTGGCAGCATTTCATTAAAGGGCGATTTGTTTCAGCAAGGAACTTAGTCCTGTTTGCTGAAAGGATGTTATGGAGGAAAACACTGGAATAGCGCTGTTTCTTCTGAATGTTTATCAGTGATCAGGGACCAGAATGATCAGAATATTCCTGCTTCACAAATAACTGATGTCTGTTTTTATTATTAGGAAATATTATTTAGGAAAATCGCAACATTTTACTCACCAAAAATTCAGATTATTTGTAAACAAAATCCATCCTCCTCTCTTTCCTCAAAAACAGTTCAATCACTCTGTCATACGGATTATCCGTGTGCCTCAGTTCCATCAAAAAGTCCCTTTCTATTGCCATCGAAGCTAATGCTGAAAGTCGAACCTGCGACTTCTATCCAATCAATGGGTCTGAATACGGTGACGTCGCCGTACGCCTGCTAGAGGGCTGTACTGACACCAATTCAAAATCTGATTGGTTGAAGAAACAGGTTAATCGACATTTATTCTGTGTTAGATAACGGATTGTGAAGCCGTCTCTGCCTGGCAACAAATAATGGCTGAAATGTGATTGGTTAAATGCTTTAATACGAAAATACATGCCTGGAAGCAGCACAACCATCGGAAAAGCTATGAATGGAAGCGGACAGACTATTTTGAATTATTTAATAAGTATTCATGGACAAAATATAATTAACATCAGTTTGTGATTCAGATATTTTTACTTATGAATATGCTAAGCACAGTCCTTGACCCGCGAATATTTACCTTATATGGGCAGGCACTCAATTACATGGGAGGCGTGATGACGCGAGACGCAACTCCGCCTCCCACGGCCATCGAGCTGCAGTCTATTACAGTATATGGATGAAAAAATATGTTCCAGTTATGACCATTACACGTAGAATTTTGAAATGAAGCCTGTCCAACTGTTGTAAGTAAGCTGTAAGGAATGAGCCTGCCAAATTTCAGCCTTCTACCTACAAAGGAAGTTAGAGAATTAGTGACATTGGAAAATTCAATATGGCGGCCGACAGTGGCAGTTAGAGAATTAGTGATGAGTGAGTCAGTCAGTGAGTGAGGGCTTTGCCTTTTATTAGTATAGACTAGCAGTGGCGAAGTACTGCCTTAAAATTTTTATTAAGAAGAAAATTAAACCTTTTTAAACTGAGGGAAAATATACCAATAATTATTTGTTAAGGATCTCTTTGTATACCACATTGTGAGTTCGGCCCTCCGGTTGTAATATGACCAAGCTGTGCGCTGAGCTTACTCTTGAGCATGCAACGTACAGTTGGCCATGTGAACAGTAATCTTGTTTCAAATGTCACAGCTAGGATTGCTGCTGTCATAATCGGTTTGAGTTTCATGGTTTGTTTCAATTACGACAGTATTTGTAGGACTTGTGTTGAAGAGACATTCGGCATCTGTCAAGCGTTGTAAACATACAACCGGTTTCATCGATAACTTCACATCCAATCATCAAAGTGTCCACTACTGAAATTGTCACCTGTGAATCTAAGATGTTTAAGAGGCATTGGTGTTGTCCAAAGGTGTAAAATATTTGGCCATTTCGGTACACTTGAAAGCGACAACCGAACAATTCAGCGGCAGCCATCAACTCACATGCAGATCCATAGGTGATGGGCTTAAGCATTTCACTCTTATAGTGCTCCTGTGTAGTATAATTATCTCCTGTACTGTCATCAGTCCACACCTTGAACCTGTCCCAGTCATTCAATACATAAGACACAATGTTCCTCCGGATATCAAGAGTGAGCCTGATATGGCCGTGCAATATGTAACAAAGAGAATGGAAAAGGTAGGTGCCATCTCCGGGCATGGAAACCACCCGGTAAGTGACAGTTCTTTGATCGATGGTGATCACCTCGATAGACATGTTAATGGGGGTACGGTTGGAATGATAAAGGAAATGGGTACCTGAACAATGTAAAGTAAGTCTAAAATACCTACACAATAACTATAATCATAATAAATGAACAATAAAACAGCGGAGAAGCCGTGGATTAAATTAAAAGGCTGTAGTTATCAGCAGGGAGACGTGAATCCCGTGGCGTAGCAAGGAAGGGAATGTAGAGACTGGAGCGATGGACGGCCTTATATAGGCAGGCAGCCAACAACGTGGGAGGCGTTGGGATGGGGGACCCAACGCCGCCTTTCACGGTGACCGAGCTGCAGGCTATGGACGTATATATTTACGTAAGTAGGATTCAGTTAGCGTTGGGAACCCACGCACCAAATTTCTTGAAGATGGGCCCATAAGTAACAAAGACCGTTGAAAAGTTCAATATGGCGGCTGACAGTGGCATCATATCACCGAAATAAGTATGTACATTGGTTTCGGTTAGCGCAGGGAAGCCGTCTACCAAATTTCGTGAAAATGGGGCCATAAATAAGAAAGTTCAACATGGCGGACGTTGTCGACCGTTATGACCATTACGCATAGAATTTCGAAATGAAACCTGCTTAACTTTTGTAAGTAAGCTGTAAGGAATAAACCTGCCAAATTTTACCCTTCTACCTACACGGAAATTGGAGAATTAGTGATGAGTGAGTCAGTTAGTGAGTGAGTGAGTGAGTGAGTGAGTGAGTGAGTGAGTGAGTGAGTCAGTGAGGGCTTTGCCTTTTATTAGTATAGATGTAAAACAGAAACCAAAAGTGGAAAATCATAACATCAAAACACAGAATTCAAAAAGAAACACACACAAAGTTCTAATCCAGGTCCTAAATGAAAGGTCATGTCAACATTTAAAGTGTCCCTGATGACATCTGAAATCACACCCCCTGGCAACCAAACAATGGGACTCATAACATGGCAGCATGCAAATAATGAATACTAATATCCAGAAGTAAAATTACATCATCATTAGTATCCAGAAATGCTCTTGGGTATTAAAAATCACTATACTCTTGAATGCTTTTTGATAAAAAAAAATTGTATCTCACTCATAACACATTTTTTAAAATGTGATGTTCATAACAATTCTTTTCATGTCAAAGTAGATTTTTCTTGATACTCTTGGCAAAGTTCCTTCTATGGTGTGCACATGCAAAGGCATACAAATTTTTTAAGGCTCAGCATACACATACATTTTAAGGAGCACAGAAATTAGTGAGTCAGGAAATCCACTCCCATTGCTGAAGATTCACAATGGAAGGGCTACACAATATCTACTCTTAAAATAAATCAGGCTCTGCCTATTGGTAAGGCAGATACATGTTTAAACTTTAACATTCCCTTTTTTTATACATTATGCTTTTATAATTAACTGTGTCACAAAGACTTCCCATGCCTGCCACATCAAAGATGGAGCTGGCAAAATCAAATGAGGTGTTTTTCGTAAAGAATTTAACTCTTCTATTACCTGCATTATGTCCATTGAAAAGAGGCTCTTAATTTATTATAACTGTGTCCACCAACTTGCCTATCCTAAGGAGGTGCACGGTGTGAGATGATGTAATGTGTGTAATGTGCAACTGTGTTATGCAAATGATCTCACACTTCACAAACGCAGCTCTCCCAATTAATTCTGCCATTTTCTGGCTGTTATTTTAAAGGATAATCTGCAACAGCACCCTCACTTGACTGTGGAGAGCGAGTCCTGGAATAGTCCTGAACGTAACCCCAGGAAAGATTTTAACCTCCTTTGCATTACATTATTTTTTTCTAGAAAAAACATGTAAAAAGTGTTCCTTTTTTTGACTTGAAAAACAACACTTTTATTAAATCTCATCTGTCTACTGTAAAATGTGCAAAACACTAAAAGTACAAAGTAAAAAGTATAAAAAGTACAATAATAATACAAATAATAATAATCCCGTATTTTCTGTCACAAATATGTAAAAACTAAAAATAAAAAGTCATAAGTGTAAAAAGTGTAATAATGATAAAAATAATAATTATTACAATAATAATGATGATACTAATGACATATACTGTCACAAATATGCAAAACACTAAAAGTACAAAGTCAAAAGTATAACAAGTACAATAATTATACAAATAATAATGATAATAATAATAATGATGATGATCCTAATCCCCTATATTCTGTCAAAAATGTGTAAAACACTAAAAATAAAATGATACAAATAATAAGAATAATTATAATGATAATAATGATACTAATGGCGTATATACTGTCACAAATGTGCAAAACACTACATGTACAAAGTCATAAGTGTAAAAAGTATAACAATAATAATAATAATAATGTTGATGATGATGATGATGATGCTAATACCATATAATGTCAAAACTTCAAAAACACTAAAAGTACAAAATCAGAAGTGTAAAAGGTATAATAATGATACAGATAGTAATAATAATGAATAATAATAATAATAATATGAAATTAATAAATATAATAATAACAATGATGCTAATATATCCTGTGTGATGGATACCCAGGCATCAGCAAGTCCAAACCTCAACATGAACACAGAATCACATTTCCCGGGTTCAAATAAAGGTTATTTATTAACAACAAATACCTCCAACACGGTACAAAAGCACCAACCACATGTTTTCTCTCTTCCCAATCACCACCGCACTGCCCTCCTCCAGTTGCCTCTCTACCTCCCAGCTCTGACTTGCCTGGAGAAGGGAGTGCAGTCCCTTTTATTACAGACCTGGCAGCACTTCCAGTGCCAGGGCGATTGCCCAATGGAAGTACTTCCGGGTCACATGGAAGTCCCTCATCAAAGTAGCTAGCTTGTTTCCTTGCAGCACCCTCTTGCGGTACCCCGTGACCCCAGCAGGGCTGCCCTGTCGGACTACATTTGCCAGCATGCCCTACTGACTTCCCACGGGGCACTGATAGCCAGGGCTGCTGTCATCTAGCATGCAAGGGGAATAAAAAACCCTCAACGATATCTTCTCTTTTTAATGGGCTGTCCGTCCACCCTTTCCGGTCCTTCCACCAGGGTTTTCTTCTGGCCGGGATGCTGATCCAGCCCACGTGGCATCTACACCTGTCAGAAAGATGCAAAATACTAAAATTGCAAAGTTATAAAAGTGAAGAGTGTAACAGTAATAATAATATTAATAATAATATTAAATGAATGGTAATAGTTACACTCGGGAATAATGCTGTCAACATTTTCATAGCCTGGGTAGTCCTTGGGTCTAACGCTTACGTGAGACACGTCTGTACCAGCTCGAGTGACACCCAGGACGCTCAGGTTTAACGCAGGGAGGTTAAAAGGCCAAACCTTGTTAGAGAAAGTTGAGGGTAAGGCTCACTGCCACATGGAAGAGAAGTCAAATTTTAGAGAGACTTTTATTCAACCTTATCCATGATTTCCCACTGCTGAGCACCTAACCTACACTTTGTGCATGTTAACATTATAATGTGGAGTCAATGCCCACGCCAGCATATACTTAGCAACAGCATATGTTGCGGCACATGTAATTTTATCTCCAACAATAAAGCCATTTCAGTTTCCTCAGAATGCTTTAACGCTACAGCTATTCACCGATACATATAAAAACCTTACTTTGCGTAACTTTTGTAGAAATCATCTCTCAGTTAAGAAGGCGAACCAAGTAGGCAGCTTGCAGATCGGCAATGTGTCAGGGCCCTGATGATCAAAGACCTTCCCAGGTCTTCCATAGCAAGCAAACTTCACTTACTCTCGATCATAGACACATTCATCTTTCTGTTTTGTTCTGTTACAAGCGTTCAAAGACTCCTATCAAAGAAAACAGAAAATGCTGCATCCCCAGCACCGAAAGACCAGCATATGATTTAATGTCATGCTTTTACCTTTTCACATATCTGTGTCATGGTTTTACCAGGGCTCTGTTCCTGTCTTGACTTTTGTTCTTTGAAGCCTGTTTTCTTTGTAAATTTTTTGTAAATTGATTTGTTATGTTTGTTAATAGTTGTGTTTTTGTTTTTAGCCATTTTTCTTTGGGCATGTTCTGCTTTATTAATTATTGTGTGAATGGTTTTGTTCTCCTTAAATTATGTTCCTCCCTTTCCTGCACAGTGTCCTGACACGTTTAAGTGCGGGTGTAGAAAATATTTTAGACAGGAGGACCATGACATGAATTATTGGCGGGGCAAAGCAAAGGTCAAAATGGAGGTTAATAAATTTAGCTAATAAATTCTCACTATACTGAATGGATCAATATGTGTCTACCTGGTGCTGTGAGGTGTGGGTAAGCTTTTGAACTTTTTTAATGATGGAGACCCGGGCTTGCAATTCCCCATGAACGAGAATTCCCAGTGAGGTCATAAGCTCACACTGCCTTTTGTGCACACCACCCATCGCTACTACTGATTAGATGGTTTAGTGAAATCCTCAGATCATCCTCACTGCGATTACTCGTGGCCTTTGGCAAGCCTGACTACAGAGGAAGTAAAAGATGAAACCATGTTTCTGTGGGTGAACCTGACATTACTGTGACTTGAAGAGCAACAGTGGGAGGCCATTATGTTTGCCTGAACTTGTCTCTCCCTGCAGGTTCTACCCCCCCAAGTCTATTTTTCCCATGGGATCAATGCTTCAATATATTAAATTTTTGTATCCTTTAGGTTTTTCAGGAATGTAACACCAGTCAATAATGAAAATAGAAGGTACAATGTCATAATTTATTTTGGTTCAATCATGTACTGTAGTTACCTTACATTTAATTATTGCCGTTTCTCTTTTGTAAAAGCTTTTTTTTTAAGTCAGTTTTTATTTCCCAATGCAGTTTTTAAAAATGGCAAATTTCTGAAGGGCACTTTTAATGCCAGTACAATTTATTTCAAAACGCCTCCTTTCACTACTGAATGGTTTCCTCTCGTTTGTCAAATTTCTATGATGATTTTGTTATTTGTCAATCAAGACAAAGACCAAAAGGCTGAACATGTTCCTATTGGTTTATCCTTTGCAGTTGATTACTTTTCTTGATTGTAGGCAGCAGGCTTTCAAATATCAATAGCACTACTTGCATTCCAGCTGAGAAAGGCTTTGCAGGTAGCAGGAGACAGTTAAGAGCTGGGATAGTTAGTTTTACAGATAAAATAGATAGAGATAATTTAAAACAGTGGTGTTATTATGAAGTGAATGAGCAATACAGTATATTGGAGATTCTCACATGGACAAGAGCAGCTTAAGACTGACTGAGCACCATGTCCGCACAGAAGGTGATTGTGAAGAAATCACATAGAAGAACAATTAATGTTGATTGATGGTAACTGTTTACTTGATATTTTTGCCAGTCTGAATATAAGGAAAGTAGCACTAGTAACTTAAAATAACCGGCAGAAAATAACAAACCAATAGTAAGAGATTTAGACCTTTGGTTTTGATTGACAAGTGAAAAGTGACATTCGGAAGTGAATTGTGCTGGCATTAAAATGTTCATTTAGAAATGTGCCATTTGAAAAAGTTTCATTATTAAATAAAAAAGGAATTTCAAAATAAAACCATTTTGAAACAAAATCTACAATAATTAAATGAAAGATAGATACATTGTTAAACCAAAATAAAATGAAGACATTATATTTCATAATACTTAGGTGACTGTTATTTAATTATGTGCTTATTGCACAATTTATCTACCCATTTATATATATTGCTGTATTTTTCCATTTGATTATTTATTTCATTTTAGATCAAATAATATTTAATTGAATGAGATGCATTGCAGAGACTGCTCTAAGGCAGGGGTCGCCATCTCCATTCATTCTCTTCATTCTCGCCTTTTTTTTTAATGATTGCCCTGTTTGTGCTGTTAATTAACTTCTTGTGAATTCATTTTAATTGACTTGTTTTTTAAGATTTGTTCCCCTGAATTTCTTTTCATCGTTCCTCTGAATTACTTCATTTCTTTCCTTTAAACGGCACCCAAACAGAAATGAAACCAACTAAGTCAGGGCCTCAAACTCCAAGCAATTTCACTCCAACCAGCTGCTTAACTAGCCGCTGAGTCTTGTCGCTAATTAAACCCGTTCTTTAATTCCGTGGCTTGTTGCAGCTCTTATTGTGCAATAGCAGACATTTCTGAAATTGTTGATTTCCTCTTTTCTAAGGGTGCTGTTCAAATGTTTTGATAACCTGAGCAGATCGACATTCCTGAGACCTTCATCTTTCTTTATTTTCAGATATTGTATGATGGACACCAGTTGTTTTGGCTCATTTTGTATCTCATTATTGTTTGGCTAATTAAGGAAAAAAGAAACAAGGGGTCTGAGTATTCAAGAGCCAGTCAGTTAAGAAGTTAATTAGCAGCAAAAACAGGTCATTCGTTAAGAAAAGGGTTAGAATGAAAACCTGCAGCCAGGGTGGTCCTCCAGGACTGGAGTTGGCGACCCTTGGCCTAAGGCAGGGGTTCTTAAACTCGGTCCTGGGGGACCCCTGTGGATGCAGGTTTTTGTTCCAACCAGCCTCTGTTTTTAATTGAACTCCTGGGCTAATTAAATGAACTGTTGTTTCCCAGATTCCCTGTTTTGGGAACAATATACAAATTAGAAAACTAAGTTTGGTAAAAAAAAAAAAAAAGTATTAAAATGTACTAAGCAGTTATATGTATTTTTTTTCTTTTTAACAGTATTTTCAATTTGATTGTCATTCTACTTTTCTAGGTGCTCTAATTGTTTAATTAATCCGTTATTTACTACTTTGTGAGGCTGACGCTAAAGTAGTTGCAGCCTTTCACGACTGAGTGTTGTTTGCTTGGGTTTCTGCTCTGCTTGTTTTTAATAGTCATTATTAAGATTCAATGAAGGGAGCAAACTGCACAGAGAAAGGGTGAAATATAATAAAAAGAGAGTTAAGCATTTCTTATAAATGTAAAAATCATGCTGCTGTGCTTCTCTGAATGTAGAATAAAAGATAAATAATAACAGCTAATTAAATGAGATCAGTGATATCATAACTGATTAGGAATCTGGTTGGAACAAAAACCTGCAGCCACAGGGGTCCCCCAGGACTGAGTTTGAGAACCCCTGGCCTAAGGTATCAATTTTTCATGTCCTTTTTGAATGACTGTAATCAAGAAGCTCAATTTAATACTGCCATTTATGCTCACATCATACTAAGCATAGACTTAACCAAACTGGGCAGATGTTCTTACAGTTTCCAACAAATGAAACGGCTTAAGTGTATTTCGCTTTCATGATTATTTTATGCAGTGCCTTTACTGTAAACTTAATAAAGTTAACAACACTTGTGATGGCTTTTGATCAGCATCATCAGCTGGGATGCTATTACTGTAGATAACCTCTTGGGAAGCAAGACTGTCTTATTAATTGTTTAAATGTGAAACAATAATATTGTACTGTACTGAAAAAAGACTTGGATGTTTAATCTGTAAAACGTCATTAAGAACATCAAAAACCCTTTCTTAGAAATATCTTAGACCCAGAAGAAAATTTTCAGACTGGAATGCAGAACACTTTACTGGAAACTGCTGAAACATATAAGAAGATCACACCTAAGCCTTGTACTAATTTTAATGATGCCTGCTGCTTCACCTTTCTCCATTTCCCCCTATAAGAGTATTTTCTCTGGTGCACAACCGCATTTTTTCATAGGCCATTTATCTTGGCTGATCAGGTTGGACAATAGCTTGAGAAGCTCTACACTGCAAGATAGCTGGACCTGGAGGCATTAGGCTGGGGGTGCTCAAGGCATGTCTGCTCTGTGAAGTCCTTCAACATCTGTCCATTCTTTCTCTTAGCCTTCTACAACTGCAAAAGATATCCTTATTATTCTGCCAGGACTGTTGAAAAATGGCAATCCACAAGAGCAAAAGGGAATAGGAAAATGGGATCATTAACCAAAACAGTTACAAGGAAAGCAAAATAATTTCCAGAATCTGATTAAAAAAAAAAAAAAAAAAAAAAAATCATGGTCAAAACAGTAAGTTTTGTGATTTCTGCCTCACAGAAACAAAAAGGTTGAGCAGGCTTGAAAACTAAAAGCCTTCACCCCAGAAAGCCTGTCCATAAATGCAAGAGGCAGGTTTGTGGTCTGCATAGGGGCAAAGCCCTTTATAACTCAAAATGTCAAAAAATGACCAGAATTGGAGGAGAGGAAAACCATTAGAAACCTCTGATCTTAAGGACAAACAAAACCAGTGTTCTTTTTAACAGTTAAAGCTTGTTTATTTAAGGGATCAACAGGGAAGACGAAAAAAGGCAAGGCTGGATAAAGAAGCAAAAAAATTTAAAAGGGTTAAATAATTTAAAAAAAAATCACAAAGACAGGGGTCAAGGCAGAAATCCAAACAACAAAAGATGCACAAATCAAAAATAGGATGTGAAAATCAAAAAATCTAAAGAGAAAAACACATTACTGGAAATAAATAATAATAGAGTTGCAAGCATCATAACAGACGTAATTAGCACATATGCGGTTCTCATTATTGTCTCCCTGTCTTTGTGAAAATTATTAGCAATGTAACATTTTAATAAATATATCTATTTTTAATTTCTTGCCAAGAACATCAGCAATGACCTTTTTGTAGTGCAAAGCATGAATTTCTAAATAGTAAAACCATGAAATATTTTCTTTTTACATGTCGCTGAGGAAAGCTACTTGAAAGAAAATTATACAGACCTGATGGAGATGTGTCAGGGAAAGATAAATGTATGCCTAACTAATAACGAGCACTGGTGCAACTTCAGTGTTCAAGTAGAGATTTGCGAGCTTGCTACATTCCTGGCTGATTGAAGCGCCCTTCAAACAATGAGGGCTATGGGCTTAAAGACAACAAAAATAATGGCTCTTGAGCTTCTTGTGAAGGGAAACTAGAAAAATAAAGGCAGCACTTTGCTGAAATCAGGAAGCAACTTAAGGCTGGACACTAGTGCATTGGAGGGCACATCATTTCACACTCCCACACCGGACTACTTCAAAGCTTCTGATCAACATAGCACGTACACCTTTGGCATCTAGGAGAAAACTGGATGTCTGTACCTGCACAGTGACCTGGCTGGAATTGAAACCCAGGATGTTTTTGTGGCCCATCTATGCATGAATACAGAAATAAAATTGTAATTTTTTCTTCTTTGAACTTATTTACTTCAGTACAGGACAATGAACAACATAGCACTGCACAATAGCATTGTGCATAGGGCTGAAACCAACCCTGGACTGGACACCAATGCATCTCAGTGGTGCATTTGGTGTACAGACAACAGTAAATTATCACTTGCAGAGCCAACTAACTGCGGTGGGCTGGCGCCCTGTTTGGGGTTTGTTTCCTGCCTTGCACCCTGTGTTGGCTGGGATTGGCTGCAGCAGACCTCCGTGACCCTGTAGTTAGGATATAGCGGGTTGGATAATGGATGGATGGATATCCAACTAACATGCAGTACCATGTTAAACTATTTTTTATATTACTCTATTATAATAAAAAAATCTTGGGTTGAGATGTGATCTTCTTGGAAAGACACTTTGACGTCCCACGAGTCTAGACTTTATAACCTTTGGAAGCAAGACCCGTGAGATGGTCACTTTTGCATGTCACACCCTACTTACAAACAATATAAAACAAGATCATAGACATCTAACCTCTCAGTTGTTGGAATGCTTTTGGCAGAGACACTTCATTTGCACCCAGCTCTTTAAAATATTATACATTCTAGATGGCACGTTAATGACTAAGCGAAGAAGAAAGAGTAGCTATGTGCAAATTCTGAAAATAGTAATAATCAGCCCGGTGGAGTTGAAAACAAGTAGGTCCAATCGAGGTCAGAAATAAAAGACTTCATTAAGATGTTCAAAAACGTTGGCGCGATACACATGCAGAGCAAGTTACAGATTATGAAAGTAGTAAAATTTGAAAGTATCAAAAAAGAAAGTAAAGATTGCATTAGCACAAACAAATGGAAATTATTACTCGGTGAAATAACAGAACAGCAAAAAGAGATCGAATATATGGACATAGGTGATATTTCAGAAACATGTAGATATTGTAATGCTTTAAAGTTTAAGTCGGAGACATGTAGATCATCTAATTCGTGTTGCCAGCAGGGAAAAGTAGCATTGAATCCCAATGAAGAGGCGTATCCGCGATAATTAAAAGATTTGTTGTTTGGTGAAAGTGAAATCCACAAACACTACAGGCAAAATATCCGAGTCTACAATAATCTTTTCGCGTTTGCATCATTCAAAGCTCAAAATGAAGATTTTACACAAAAATGGACCATACGCTATGAAAATCTGTGGTCTCACAACAATCAAAGCTACGACAAGTTTAATTTTGAAAAAAAAAACACAATTCGGTCGGGTGTATTCTTATGATCACGGAGAAGCGATGCAACATAGAATTGAAAGAGTATGTAACAATTCCCAAGAAAATAACAATCTCTTTAAATTGTATATCTGGATAACCAAACCCGCAGGTGGGCGAGTGAAGTGAGCAGGGGGCAGAGCCCCCTAGTTTTATAAAGTATTATGTATTTTATCTTCAACAGCACATGAGGAAAATATCGCCAAGATCACTCGCCACATGTCTTACATCTTACTTTATACTGTGTAAGATCTTATGGCTTTTTTTTTTTGAGAACTAAATCTTAAGAGTTGAATGTTGCTTTAGTATTGGTTTGTCCCAGTGACTTTTACCAAGAGTGGGACACCTTTAAATCAGCAACCAAATATGAAACTGATGACGTTCTATCAAAAATTGATGGGCATCCTTAAAACTATTTGCTGCTAATTAAACCAAATTAATCATTTTTATTGGATTTGAAAGATTTTCCTCTTGTAATTGTTGGGGTTTCAAGATTTCTAAAGATGTATGAATTGTTTTTCTACATGTGGCAGTGTATCATTTTGTTTACCTCATTCAATTTGTTTATGGCCATGTTTATACTAATATGCTTGAAATGCAATAGCTTTTTGTGGGATTTTGATGAAGGATTTGGGTAGAGTTTACGTCATCTCTGGGGTTTTTGACCCTGTGGAATCTTTTGCAAGCATTTATTTTGCTCAAAAAAGTTACATTGCCATTTTGCTTTCATAAGCCTCTGACATTTTTCATCGTTACCACCGCTCGTTGCCATGATGATTGAATCCACAGTTCCCTGGGATTACACGATGAAAGGCTTCATCAGTCCCAGCGCACTCCTGCTGCCTAATGGGAATTGTAGGCCTCGCATCAGCATTGGTTTTTGAGTTGTCCCACTCCCATTATAACCCCACTTCCCGAAACAACATATAGCCTATATTTTAAATTTGACCAACAGCAAGGCACATGTTAAATTTTGTGAAAATCAGTTCAGCTATTTTTGTGAGATTAGTGAACAAACAAACAGCCATCCAAAAAGATTATGATTTTGTTTATAAAGACTTGTCAGCCTACGCTGTTAGGAATTAACTCATGAGATTATAGATCATAGGTCAAGAGGTCTGGAAGTAGCCATTGAAGATACAGTAGTAGGTAGAAAAAGAAATGAAAAAAAAAAAAACAGAAAAATAAACAGTTCAGTATCAATAGGGTGCCATTCAAATTTACTGCATGGTCTCCTAATTTAAAGATAGAAAAGTCCACCTCCAGGCCTCACTTCAAATGGATTTTGAACATGTCATTCATTTTTATTCCTCCGGATAGCAAAAACCTAACATTCATTTAGAGTTTAAACTGCTATACAGGAAGGAGCTTTATGGCACCTTTATGGAAAATGCAGCACGGACTGAGAGGGATGTAGGGAGACGTAATAGGGATGAGCTAATTAGCACAAAATGTCAAATTCAATGCTGTGAGTTGAGCCCACCTAAGATAATGGATAGCTAACATGTAAACAGGGCCTGTTAAGAGCGTGGTGGGCGGCATTTAGAATCTGGCTGAAATGTTTTGCTACACTCTGAAACACATAATTAGAGGGTTGGTTAAAGCTTTAAGAACTGAAGGATCACATTGGGTCTCTCTTTTCTGGAGGTAATGGATGAGGATTTCATCCTGTGGAAGATTTTAGTTGTGAAGGAGATTAATGTTAAAATTTGTATCACGCCCAAAATGGTGATAGGAGTTCGGTACATCTTCCTTAAACAGTCTTCCTACTTTCACAGAAAAAAGAGAGCAGAACATAAAATGTGAGTGTACCTTTATGAAAGGAAGCAGCTCCTGCAAATACTGTAGCTCTCCTCTCCCATTCGGCATCCCTCCCAACAGACGGGCTTGTGTTATTCACGAATGCTTGAAAAAATATGATCATTTAGTGTTTTGGTAGTCACACTAATCATAAAATTGGGCCCAGGAAATGAATGGATGGATGGATTTAATTGAAATGGGGTAGGATTACAAATTGTGTTTCCCTAGTCTATGCCTTTAATGTCAGAAGGTGGCAGTAATGCACTAACAAAAGTGTTTGGTCTGTTGCTTCTCTCAAAAAGAAGAATATTTGGAGGACTGAGCAGGCATCTTTAGGGAGAATTCAATTCATATGACATTGCTTAATTTGAAAGCCGCTTTATGAGAATAGATGCTGAGTCTGAAGGGCCTAAGCAAAGGGCAGCATCGGCTCTTTATTTGATTTTTCTGCCTGGAACATATTTAACTCAAATGGTCAACATTTAAAAAGGAGGCATTACTTACTCTATACGTATTCTATATTGTAGAATTTTCTCTCTTTGTTTGAGAATGTTATATTTGTCTTCATTGTAGAGTTCACTGGGTTCTTAAAACCCCAGGAAGTGATCTAATTAATGGAAGGATCCTTAAAGAATGCTGTGGAGGGCTCTCACAAATCTTGTGTCAGCTTTTTAATCAATCCCTTAAATAGCAAAAAGTGTTGAAGCTTAGGAAGTGCTCTGAAATCCAGCCTTTCCCAAAAAATAACTAATTGAATTGAATGATGACTGTCCAGTGGGCCTTACATCACTCTAAGCAAAATGTCTGGAGGGCTGGTTCTTGTTTGCCTTACTTTACAGGTTGGCTCATCTTTGGACTCATCGCAGTTTGCATACAGACAGAACTATTCACCAACAATTTATTTCTTGCATAGCAAAGGATCACACAAGGAATTCTTCAGGAATGTCTATTTTTTGACAGCCCCTCAGCCCTGACTCCACAAGAAGACAAGAAAAAAAATCCTTCTAGGAAAGAAAATAAGGCAATTCAGAGAGAAACCCCTTTCCAGGTAGGTTGGTCGTACAATGGGTGTCAAAAAGTGGGATACATTCTGTGAGGTTTCTGAACTCTTCTGGGATCCCAATTGCCACATCTGTTGAAGATTGCTTGTACGTTGCTGAGGAAACCATAGGTTCGAGTACCACAGAATAGTGCCACGGAAACAACTACGAGCCGATTGAGATCATGCTATAAGCACTGTCGTCAATGGGTGATGCAAGGAACATTATAAATGCAGGTAACAGTATAACTGTTAAGGGGCGGCAGCTTCGTCTGTGGCATATTGATCTGGACTGCCCAATATGAGGACAAATCCAGGACTTAGTACTCCTGATTTACAGCTGGATCCGTAGATACACTTTTGAGTATATTGTGGAGAAGCTTGCTATTGATGCAGTCCTTTTAGACGAGAGCTTTTGTGATGAAATGCTACGGAACAACTTCCATTCACTGCTAGACCTGACCTGCAGACTGAAGGCCACACAAGCCACCTGGAAACAACAGAGCTACCCAGGCTTAAACCCAGCTTCAATCCAACCGGAACAGACTTCTAGGCTCGGCATGGAAAATGCTTTTGTGGAAACACCATAGTGCGGACTGAATGCAGCTGCTTTCGCTGTGATCAACTGGGACATCTGGCTTGGGAGTGCCATCTCCCACCTGCGCAAACCATGACCATCGGTATGGCCCAGGTATGTGGTTCGCAAGTTTCTCTCAAAAGATTATAGGAGGACAATTTTAAGGTCTCTATTACATTGGCCTTACGGGAAGTCTCGACTCACTCTGGCAGATCCCTTATAAGACCACAGAGCAAGTGCGCATCCGCTGCATCCATGGGGACATTTAAACAACAAGACTTTATTACTCCCTCTGACATTTAAGGAGAAGAACTTTAAGGATTGCAATGCCGTATCAGACACCTCACCCTGGCCACTCTTAATAGATAAGAGGAATGCTCTCTTCTGCAGGTCTTGGCCACCTGCAAAGTGCCTCCCCCTGCAGTGGATAGAGAAGGGCTTGCCGCAGACAATGTCACTCAAGGAACAGGATTTAAAATTGAAAAGGAGTTATCCAGGAGGGGGACAAATCCTCAAGTGAAGACCAGAGACAACTGGCAGACTTTTCCACACCATTGCTCGGACCTACAGCCTCCCCAGACGAGACACCCAATTTGGACCCAGTTGGAAACAAAATAACAGTGGGAGGTGAGCGCGATGCTACATCAAATACAGAGGAAACAGTGGCTGCCATTCAGACAGACTTTGCTCACCTGCAACGAGTCAATAGCACCTTGGATTTCACCTTCAAACAAGCCCATGTCACAAATGATTCTTACTATCTGGAGAGAGAGAGGACCCGAACTTTAAAACACCACATTTTTTATTTAAGGATGCTTTCCTGTGTCAGGTGATTTCTGATTGCATGGGTGTATTGAGAAGCTGGTGGTGCCAAGTGGGCATAGGGAGAAGGTTTTAAAAATAGCTCACAGTCATGTTTTGGGGGGTCAACTCAGCGCGGAAAAGATGAGGGAATGTATTTCAAAATGCTTTCATTGGTGAATATGGGCCAGGATGGGGAAACAATTCTGTAAAGCCTGTCCGGACTGTCAAATAGTTTCCACTCACGGACCCTCCAGGGTACCCCTTGCACCAAAGCCTATTTTAGATGTCCCCTTTGAGAGATTAGGCATTGTTGGCCTGCTTACCAGGAGTAAAAGTGTCTTTCAATATATGCTTGTGTTAGTTGATTATGCCACAAGATACCCAGAAGTAGCTGTACTGCGGTGGGCGGATGCCCCCAGACTATTGCAAAAGTGCTCTCAGACATGTTCACGTGGATTGGTATCCCTCACAAGATTTTGACTGATCAAGCCACTACCTTTATGTCTCGCATCATGAAGCAACTATGCGAAAGTTTTGCAATTAAGCAGTTACACTCCCTGGTTTATCATCCACAGACAAATGGCATCACTGAGCAATTTAATAAAACCCTAAAACAGATGATTTGGCGGGTGGCCCATGACAACCTGACCTGCTGGGATACAGTAGTCCCCGTAAGCATCCACCGGATTGAGTCCTTTCAAACTATTATTTGGCTGCCGACCGAAAAGGGTGTTGCATTTTTCGGGAAGAATGGACAGGGACTCACGAGACACCCCATGGGGGGAGATTTGTTGACCTAGTTGTTTCGCTGCAAGAACAGGTTACCACATTGTCCTCTATTGCGGTGGAAAACTAGCAGTGTGAGCAGGATGCACAAAAATGTAATTATGACAAGATGAGTAAACTTCATGAGTTTAAAAAGGGGGATAGTACGGTAGTCATAGAAGAGCATAAATCCCCCGTGAATTATAAAGTTAGAATTCCATGGTGGTGGAAGCCCATACAGGTTTTTCATATTAACCTACTGAAGGAGTGGCATGAGCCATGCAAGGTCATTGTCACGTCCACAGCGGTTCCCCAGATTGAGGTCAATTTTGGGGAATGATTTAACTGACAATCAGAAAGCAGAATTGCTATCTCTGATCGACATCTTTTAGGACATTGCGGAACACAAGATCATAACTCCGCCCAGTGTTACTGTACAGGTGCCACCGTATTGCCTGCCAGAGGTAACAAAGAAGGTGATACAAAAAGATGCTTCAGTTAGATGTGGTTCATCCCAACAAAAGTGAGTGGTGGAGCCCAATTGTACTTGTCTCAAAGTCCAATGGTTCTCTTCAGTTTTATATTGATTTTAGGTGTTTGAATAAGATTTCCGAGATTGATGCATACCTGATGCCGCTTGTGGATGAGCTGTTGGAGAAGCCTGGACAGGCCTCATATATTTACACCCTGGACATCACGAAGAGTTATTGGCAGTTGGCCTTGGAAGAGTCCAGTTGCAAGAACACCGCATTCGCCACTCCAGACGGGCTGTTTGAATTTATGGCACTTCGTTTTGGTCTCCATTGTGCACCGTTGACTTCTCAGAACAAATCATGCGTCCCCATTCTACGTAAATGGTTGCCTATCTTGATGATGTTGTCATTTCAGTAATGACTAAGAATCTCATCTCGTCTACTTTTTGGGTGGTGCTTGACAGTTTGCAGCTGGCTGGGTTGACGGCTAACCCTAAGAAGTGCAAGCTAGATATGATGGAAAGCCATTATCTGGGATATTCCATGCAGAAGGGTTTCCACAAGCTTCAAATGGACAAAGTGGGAGAGGTGGTTGTGTATCCCCATCCCAAAACATAGAGGCAGATTCACGCCTTCCTCGGGCTCGCGGGATACTACAGGAAGTTCTTTCCCAATTTTGCGCATCAGGCCATCCCCCTCACTGACTTGGCAAAGGGCAGAAAGAATCGTAGTGTTGTCTAGACCGACGCCTGTGACAGAGCCTTCTCGGAACTAAAAGTCAATTTATCCTTGTTCCCCTTTATTCTGCAAACAGATGCAAGCGGGTGTCTGTGTATAGGAGAGTGGTAGATTCCGCTACAATAAATAATCATGCTGTTCATTCTTCAGTTGAATAAAGTTGGTTTTGCTAAAGGACTGAGACTCAGCCTTGTTTTTGGGATGCAATGCAATACACAAAACAGAACACAAGCAATCCTCTTTAAAGACCTAGATGGTCAATCTATCTTTGCCACCTAGAAATACTGCACAATATAGCAGTAAAAACTACTTTATTCTTGCACAATGTTCCTTATGAAGTGCAGGAGCAGAACCATTATCAAGGCTAAATAACCACAAATCTGGTTATATCCTCCATAGTATAGGACTTACCAACCTTGGTGGACTCCACTTGAATTGTTGAAGTGGAGGGGGTTATAAAGTTGGGACAAATAAGCGACCTTTCCCACAGTTCTAAATGCTCTTTAGAAGAGCCAGACAATCGGAAGCTAGTGCGTATTTCCCTATGGAGGTGCGCATTCCACAGTTGTTCTCACCTTTCCAAAAGTTGCACTATATCCCACTCTAGCTCTGTTTTAATGTCATCCACATATTCCTTTTTCATGTATTTTGTAGTGTCTTTGTGAAATAAAGAGCTCTCCACCATAGATGTTAGACATGATTGAGCAAATCCAGACAGCTGGCCAGGTCATTTAATAATAGTAGTGACCCATCCCTTTCATTGAGGTAAATAGATCGCAACAGGCTTGTCTGCTCCCAGGGCCTCATGTATAAACAGTGCGTAAGCACAAAAATGTTACGTATGCCTGTTTCCGTACTCACATCCAAATGAATAAAAACAAAACTTGGCGTACAGCCAGGCACATTCTCACACCAGCTCAATCCATTACGTACGCAAGTTTTTGGCTCAGTTTTGCAAACTGGCGGCATCAAGCGTCAAAGCAGTACTACTGTACCGGTTTGTTTCCCTTTATTTTTTAGATTCATGGCTTTTTCAAAAACGCTGAAATTAATCACATATTATTTATTAATTTAAGGCATCTGATTGTATTCAACCTGTAACAATATAATAATCCAGACAATGGTTAAACTATTCCAAATCCCATCAGAGTATTATAACCCACTGTATCTAAGTGTGGAATCACAGCTCTACAGCTTCTCCCATACAGCAAAGGCTTCAGAGCCTTTTCTGTAGGGACTTTGCGGTTCAGAAACAGTTTCATCCCAAGATCTCTATACTTATTATTATTATTATTATTATTATTATTATTATTATTATTATTATTATTATTA
>JANRMT010062856.1:26202208-26234874 GCA_026402145.1 Polypterus bichir lapradei | reverse complement strand
TATTATTATTATTATTATTATTATTATTATTATTATTATTATTATTACTGTTATTTTATCATTTTATAGGAAAATAAGTTTATGGAGAATTTGCATATCTTCCTGGAGCTCTTGCTATAATTTTTAAGATGAAAAAAGTAAAGTATGTATATTGCATTATACAGATACATTTTGAACTTCACTTAAATAATGCATACTGTTAATAATTAAAAGTGCAGGCACGATGGTTCAGCAGTAGCAATGAGCTGGCACCCCATTAAGGGATTGTTTCTGCCTCATGCGGGACTGGTGCAACTCTGGATGGATAGATGGATGGAAAAATTAAACCTGTACTACGAAGATATTTCAATGTACCATAAAAGATTTGAAGAATCAACGTTCTAAGTTTACAAATGGCTTGACATTTATTATAGAGCTTATTGTGTGCCGATTGTTTAGTTAGAGAAAGAAAAGAAAGGACAGGAATTGGGAGTTAGTACGTTTGAAAGAGACAGTACTGTTGGAATAAATTATTATCATCGAGGGTTATGCATGGCGCATTAAGCATCTTGCTAGAGGCAGGAACAATCTCTGGACGGGGTGCCAGCTCATCGCTACCACTGTGCCACCGTGCCCTCATGTTTAATACATTCTTTAATTCATATTATCATGAAAATGATATAAAGTATACATCTTAGTATTTATATTGTTCAGAGAGCTGTAACAACATGAATGTAATGTATTCTATGTCCTGTCGGTATAAGAGAAAGCCTGTTTAAGAAGCACATATTGATTCACACACATAGAATACATAGAAGAAAACATAAAATACAAAGCATTTAACATGCTACTTTAGTTAGAATGGGATTTGACAAACTAGTAAATTAAATAATTTTAAGATGAAGTTTGTGACGTTCTACATTAATGACAAAATAAACTACGTGATTAAAGTGGAAATTTCAAGATTAAAGTTGACATTTTGACTTTTTTTTCCACTGTATCCCTATTTTTTTCTTTTCTCTGTAACATAATGCACTTCCATATGACACTCAGACAGTGGGCTACGACTTGTCTTTTCACAGCGATTTTGATATCTGACCACTTGTTTTTTATTTCGGGCGCAATACGACTTTCTGACCTTTAACTTTCGAGTTTCTCCGCCGCTCTGTGTTACTTGATCAACTTCCTTTTGTTGTTTATACCACTGCTTAAACCAACAAATAGTATGTTTTTCCTTGCCTCCACTTGGTATTCGCTGAAATTCTTCTTTTGCTCCGTGCTTTTGCCATTGTCTTTTCACAGAACACTGAACTTAAGCGGTTATTTATATTTATTTGCATATTCAAAAAGGTGTAATTCTGGGAGGAGTTATGATGGGGTGGCAGGCACGTGCACATGAATTACATTTCATACTGACCAGGATTTAGATAGCGGAAGAACTTGGAAGTTGGCGTACACAAATTTATGCATCTGGATTTTTTTTGTGTATAAACACATTTCTGTTTTTTTTCCATACACCATGTTTTAGTGTGAATTCTACAAAAAGTGTTATACATGAGGCACGCTAAATGCACCCTGATCATCATATCACAGTACTCCCTGTTGATAGCATTAGCAGCAACTTATTGATCTGTACTGTGAAAGCACTGCTACCAACTCTCAGAATGGAACATAACACCTAGCATTATGGCCATTCCACAAAGGACATACTCTTTTTTCAGTGTCCTTGCAGAAATCAACACATTAGAAAGTTAGAACAATTGTGACAACAGCAGGACATTCAACTCAACAAGCATGTCCATCCTATTCATGTCAAGTCAAAATTTGAATGTTCCTAAAGTCCTGGGGCCTCATGCATAACACCGTGCGTAGAATTTGCACTATAACATGACGTAAGGACAAAAGCGGAAATGTACTTACGCACAAAAAAATCCAGATGCATAAATCTGTGCGTTCGCCAACTTCCACGTTCTTCCGCTACATTAATCCCGGTCAGCGTGAAATGTAACATAAGTGCACACGCCTGCTGTCCCACCCTGTCTCCTCCCAGAATTACGCCTCTTTGAATAAGTACTGTAAATCAATATAAATAGCCCTTAAGCTCAGTGTTCTGTGAAAAGACAATGGCAAAACCACGAGGAAAAATAGAATCATTTCAGCGAATACCAAGTGGAGGCAAGGAAAAACGTACTGTTTGTTGGTTTAAACAATGGTATAAACAAGAAAAGGAAGTTGATCGAGTGACATAGCGTGTCGGAGAAACTCGAAAGCTCAAGTTCACAAAATCGCACACTGCCTAAAATAAAAAAAGAAGTTGTCAGTTATCAAATTTGCCGTAAAAAGGCAAGTCGTAGCCCACCATCTGAGTTTCATATGAAAGCTTATTAGAGTACAGAGAAAAAAAAATAGACACAGTGGGGAAAAAAGCACGAAATGTCAACTTTAATCTCAAAATTTCCACTTTAATCACATAGTTTATTTTGTCATTAAAGTAGAACATCATAAACTTCATCTTAAAATCGTTTAATTTACTAGTTTCTCAAATCCTATCGTAACTAAAGTAGCATGTTAAATGCTTTGTTTTGTATTTGATCTTCTATGTGCTCTATGTGTGTGAATCAGTATGTGCTTCCGTGCTTTGTCTTCCTCCGACAGGACACAGAATCCATTACATTTTTAATATTACAGCTCTCTGAATAATTAAAATACTGAGATGTATACTTGATATAATTTTCAAGATGATAGGAGTTAAAGCATGTTATTAAACATGGGAACACGGTAGCGCAGTGATTGTGCGCGACCTTCAATTAAATAATTTATTGCAGCAGTACTGTGTCTTTTAAAGGTACTAACCCCCAATTCCTGTCCTTCCTTTTCTTTCTCCAAGTAACCAATTGCCACACAATCAGCTCTGTAAAAGACGTTAAGCCATCTGTAGGCTTATAACGCCGACTCTTCAAAACTTTTAAGGAACATTGAAATATCTTTGTAGTACATGTTTAATTATTCTATCCCTCACATCAGTCCTAGTGAAGCATTTAAGCAGGAACAATCCATAAACGGAGCGCGAGATCCTCACTAGTGCTGTGGCACCGTGTCCTTTAATTATTAACAATATAGATTATTTAAATGAAGTTAAAGTTTTATCTGTATAATATAATAAACCTATTTTGCTGCATTTCATCTTAAAAATGATGTTGTCTTCATATGTAAATACGCACTTTATATAGTGGCTCAGGTTGTGCATTATTATAATCATATCGCAAGTTTACAGTGAGGTAATTGTACTTATACAGTTTTACAGGGAGCACTTGATGGACTGATTGAGTGCGTTTATAGTTCTTGGGATGAAACTGTTTTTGAACCGCAAGGAAAGGCTCTGAAGTGTTTCCCATAGGAGAGCAGTTCAATAGACAGCATGGCTGAGGCAACGTATGCTTGATGCTGTATACTGATAATTCTCTTTCCGATCAGCTGCTGCTGTGATTCCCCACTCAGATACAGTGATATAAATACTCCGAGTGGTGCAGTGAGAGTAATATGGAAAAAGATGATCCCCTGTGGCAATCCCTAACGGGAGCAGCTGAAAGAAGAAGAAGAAGGTGCAGTGAGAGTAACAATGCTAAAGCAGCTATGGAATTTAGAATAGTTTGACCATTCTGTGGACCACAGGTTACAGGTTAATAAACAGTATGTGGTTAATTTCAGTGTATTTATAAAGCCGCGTCAGGAATGTGGATCTAAAAAGAAAGGGAAACCACACTGGAACAATAACACTGCTTTGATGCTGGGTGCCGCCAATTTGCAAAACCGTCAGGGTTTTAGCTAGCGTGAAAATGTGTGTGGCTTTACGCCAAGTTTAGGTTTTATACATCGCGATTTGAGCGTGGAAACGGGAGTACGCAATATTTTTGTGCGTACACACCGTTTATACATGAGGCCCAAGCTCTTTATCCACTAGGCCTCAGTGTGGCAAAATCACCTCTGCTTGAGAAAGACTGAGAAGGAAGCAGGAAACCAAATAAAAAAGAATGAAAAAAGAGTTTTTGAACTTCCTTAATGAGATAACCATCTTCAGGCAGAATACATCTGAAGGCATTCTTTACTTTGACACTGATTAGCATATTCCAGGCTTTCAAATATGAAATGTAATGGAAATGGAAACACTAAGAATTGGAATTTGCAGTACAGACCAGGCCAGTGCATCATATTCCCCCCAAATGGCATACTCAAGTGACTTTAAACCTCCTTAATAAATATGTTGAATTAAACTACTGAAGCTGGGTTTACTCAACATAAAAAGATTCATAATTTTAAAAACATCATTTTTCCTTAATCCTAGTATTCCCAAGGATACCAGCACTAGTGCCATGGTCTTCCTAATAGCACACAGACATCAGGAGTGGTAATTGGCCCCTGATGAGATAAAATTAATTAGCTGTCAGTTCTTCTCCAGTTACAGGATGTTGTCAAAGAAGAAAGTAAGTAGCACTGGAGGAGTAGCAAATTATCCAAAAGGGCAACTTATGAATTATTTTATAAAAAATATTTTCCTTAGAAAAAGGAAAATGTCATGAGATTAAAATTTATGCCATATTACTTGTGGTTTTCTGAAGCAGATTCTTGCATAATAAAATTAATTGATTCTTTTTATTATGCAAGTTGTGTATGGCAGTCTATCCTCCCATGTTTTGCAGAACTCACTTATTACATTAAATAATTGCAGGGACTACAGCCATTCTGAGCAGCATGAAAGATGGGAACCATCCTGAGGTGGTCAACTAGCAGATCATAAGCTTAGACACACACACACATCAGGTTAATGGAAAGTGACCTGTAGGTGGAAAGTAGAATAACCTGAGAAAATTCATGCAAGCTTGCAGAGACAGTAAGACATCAAAGAAAGTGGTCAGCCTTGCATTTGAAGCGAAGTCCATGGAGCTGGAAGGCAGCAGCATTTTTCACATTTTTGCAGTTTAATACAGCAGAAAAATATTTATTTCCTTTTAGTAATATAATTTACATTTTGTGCTGTTTCCACTGAGCTCTTTATGAACTGACCATGGCCTGCCTATGCCATTGCTGTGTTCTCCATTTTCTTTCCACATCCTATAAATTAACCTGCTGTGAGTAAATGACAGTAGGAGTAAGTCAGCCCATCTAGGACTGGTTCCTGTCTTCTACCCATTTACACCAATCAGCAAACCCCCACAACTTCATAAGATCTGCAGAATATACAATTGTGCCCTTAGCATTATATTTACCCCTGAGTGAAAAATACTGGGATTGTTTCAACGAGAAATAATGTTAGTACCTGTAACAGAAAAATGTAAATACTAAAATGTCAACATAAATACAGTAGGAAAGGTGTGTCTAGTGCCCACTGTTTTACTGATGCAGATTTAGTACACGCTTCTCAGTTGACATTTTTTGAAACAGTCACTAATGCACAGCCTGACCTCATAATCTAGACATTACAAGTGTGTTTCTTTGTTCACTTTTCTTAAAATATTTTTTCTGTTTCATACACATGAGAGAGTGGAATGTCAGTGTCTGAATGGCATGATTGATGCACTCCTGCTATGGTGGATTACCATAGTACAAGGCTTAGTGAGTTCCCCTTTTCCCTGACATGAACAACATTTACTACATTATAAACAGTGCTTGGGGGACTAACGTCTTTCTTGTCCTTCCACTTGATTGCAATCATTTTACCTTTTTGCCACACAGATACTGCACCCTACTCCAGATTTACACGATTGAAGTCACCAGGCATATCACGGTGGTTTACTCGTACAGTTCCAATTCACATTGCCACCACTTTTGCTTGATTCAACTGATGGTTCAGTTTCAGTTTGTTTTATTACATTAGTGCTTTATAGCTCTGTGTTAAAGGCTCCACCTCACTGCCATAGAGTGGCAGAACACATAAGAATATTCATGTTTTTATTTTATAGCATGATGTTGTTTTATCCAGTAGATGGCAGCAGAATGCTGTCCTAGGTATTATTCAAGCTCAATACTGTATATCGGATTATAACAGCTAAAATTCTAAGTGATACTTGGGGTTAACCGTTTTTATATAGAATTCCAAGTCTGAAAGGTGCTCAGAGTTTAAGCGAAGGATGTTAATACAAATTATTTTTGTGTGTCTTGCTTTTATGATGATTTTCTTCTGTCCATGGCAATAATTATAGCAACATGCATCTAACATGAAAAATACCAACTAACTTCGGAGGTTTCGTTCCAAATGGTGGATAGGAAGAAAAAAACAGTTATACAACTGTTAGATGTGAACTCTTATCTATCACACTGCCCACATATTCCACCCGCTGGACCTGTAATGGCTGGCTGCTTGCTAACTGGGGCTGTCTTTATTTTCCTTCCTTTACTTCAACCTAGTTTATCACCAACAGTGGGCTGTACAAGAGCATCCTCTCATGGGACCACAGTTAGGCAAGGAATGAACAATACATCTCAGCTCACTAGTAACTGTGATGCCTCATGCAATGGCACAGTTGCAAGTGATGTAGAAGGAAAATTTTTATATTAACATAGATAATAGCAAATTAACATATAGAGCCATAAAAAGTAATTAAAAGCTTCTAAAATATTAAGATTAAGCATAAATTAGAATGTTAAGCAAATAATATAGGTCAAGCAAATAGTTAACTAAAAATCAGTTATATTGCATTATTTTTAGGCTTACAGTAAAATTTCCAGAGTAAGAAAAGAACAGCAAATTGATGCACCGAAACCAGCTTTGGACAGGATAAGAGTTTGAGAACACTTGTGATTCAAGGCTAGGAAGCGATAACACAGAGAAGATGACTCTGAAAGGTGCATATCGAAAACCAACTGGGTTGATGAATCAGCAGAAAGGCTTTTGCTGTAAGCAGGGTCACGCTGACATAATGCATGAAGAGAAAATCTTAGTAAATTCAGGCATTAGCAAAAATACTAGAAGAATATATTAGCAATTAACTTTAGTGTAGAAATTAAGACAAATCAAGCATGCCAAGCAATGATTAAATGAAAGCACATACTATACTTCTTTTTATTAAAAGCTTAAGCTTCAGGTCACTATTATAAAAAGTTTGGAAGGTTTACGAAAGAAAATGATGAGAGGAAACCCATATATGGAATTGAAGCCTTAGCCAGTTAGAGAAAATGGGAACAGCATAGAAAAATAACAAATTCCACGAGGGGGCCATTGATAGGAAAGTAAGGAGATGATAAGGGTTCCCATGGAAACTCAAGTTTCGGCCGGACAGGAGTAGAAGGGAGTCAGAGAAGATGGGCAAGAGAGCTCATTCAAGCGAGGTCAGAAAAGATCGGAAATGACACAAGAAAAGATGGTAAGAGGAAGCCATTCACCCAGTCTTAGACCAATCAAAATAAGCCGAACAGACACCAAGAGGAATAATGGACAGTAAAACCAGGTGCAGAATGAGCTAATCGAACGAGGCCAAAATGATAAGAAATTGTTATAAAAACTTCAATTGCTGTAATGTTCAGGGCTCAGTCTCATTCAGCCGAATTGGGTTGAGTCCGTGTGGTTGATTTATTGTAATAAAGCTTTAAAACTCTGTCTGTCTATCTCGAGTCCTAATAGCCTTTATTTTTAGGTAAAAAGCCTTATGATGATGAATTTTTCGCCACGACAGTGACCACATGGTGAGAGAACACAGAACTGTTTTTATAAAGCAGAGATTCTGGTTTTTATTGTAAATGTGTCAAAAAGTATTTACAAAAATATGTCTTGCAAATATATACACAATTCAATGCACAAACACAAATGAAATAAGCAAAGGATCAGTGCTGGTGCTGTTTACAATAATTACAGTGACTTCAAATCAAAGTGATGAAAAAGGAAGCATAAACAAAAGCACTTTCTTCCTCCTTCCTGTAACACAGTTCATGAAGGACAAACTGAAAAACAATCAAAAACCAAAAAGTGAAAAAAAATCAGACATTAAACTATACAAAGCAAAAAATACACTGCCCTAGCCAAAGGTGACCTCCACCAAAAATATATACAAACAAAAGTAAATCTGATTATAATAATATATACAAAAGTGAGCACTGTTTTCAAACCATTCCACTTACTCAACCACTCAGAAAACTAAGCAGACTGGTCAAAACATGACCCCTAGTGCATGAGACCATTAGTGTTAGTCTTTCTAGGCCAATCCTCTCGTAGGTCTTTTTCATTGACACGTGCACCATGCACAGCTCTCTAATCAAATCCAAATCTTCATGTACCTCTTCACATTCGAGTGCTTGCAACTGTGCTCACTTCTGTTGCTCATTCATAACTATGGAAATTAATTCTGTGAGCTAATTTTACTTTCTTGCAATCTTTAACTATGCACATACTGTATGTAGTGATCTTCTCAATTAAATGCTCTGCGTCTATCCTCCTTTGTAGAGTTGTATGGCAGCGTTGCTGTCAGGCTAGTTTGAACCCCTGAGATATGTCTCTGAGGCGTAGACCTACAGGTCAGAGAGCAAATCACAGGAAGAACCAAACTGTGTGAGACTTGTTGTGAGGAGTGTTAAACTACAGGTAAGTGCATTTTCAACTGTAAAATCCATCCATCCGTTTTCCTTCCCACTGAATCCGAACACAGGGTCACGGGGGTCTGCTGGAGCAAATCCCAGCCAACACAGAGCAGGAACCAATCCTGGGCAGGATGCCAGCCCACCGCAGGACACACACAAACACACTCACACACCAAGCACACACTAAGGTCAATTTAGAATCGCCAGTTCACCTAACCTGCACGTCTTTGGACTGTGGGAGGAAACCGGAGTACCTGGAGGAAACCCACGCACACACGGGGAGAACATGCAAACTCCACGCAGGGAGAACCCGGGTCTCCTAACTGTGAGGCAGCAGCGCTACCACTGCGCCACCGTGCCGCCACTGTAACATTTATATTTATAATATATTGCTATAAAATCCCTTAAAATAAATTACTGCGTTATCACTGTACCAATCAAAGACATTGATTTAAGCTTTCACTTAAAAATTATATGTATTTGCATCAAAACCAAGAGCAGCAAATATAATCAATTCAAAGAATTATGCAATCTCAATTAGACCCAAATAACAATTCCCAGATGGCTTATTTTCTTTAGCTGCAAACAATGTATCCTTAATCAAAAAATGAAAACATTTCCGCAGAGGGCTCAATGAAAATGTCCATGTCCATCAGCGACAGATAGAAAGCTTTGTGACAGTATCTGTTGCAACAGAGCTTTTTGCAGAAAATGTCAGAAAAGCAACAATCAAACTAAAAGTTTCCATTTTCGACCAGAGCTGAGACAGAACTCTTTTTTGAAATATGTGTAAGAAAAAGGCAGCAACCCTCCTTCGCCCTTCTCAAACACACAAGACACCCGGCTTGCTTATTTTCATCTTGTTTGGTCATGCGAGCCCTGACACTTTTGGCTTGTCAAAACACCGAAAATCTTACTAAATTATTATCACTAATTTCATGTTTATTTCCCCATGGGAACCAAAAGCTGTTCTTTCTAACTAAATCAAATACTCCAAATCTTGCTTTAGCTTTTAGCTTTCCCAGAATACATGCTTAGGCCAGTCACCTAGGATTTCCCAACTGGAAATGTTCAAGTATCTCCTTTCTTCCAGTAAACATACCTTTATTGTGACAATAAAACTTGATTTTACTGTTTTTCTATTCTCAATTGCCATGAAAACTCTGACATGTGCTTATTTTCAGGAGAGATCAAAAACCTTTGAGCCTGAATCTGAAAGGAATATACTGCAGCAATGATTTCTTTTATACTAAACAATATTAATAGCAAGTTTTTAGCATGTGTGGTTAATAGTGCACATTTCTCATTACAGAACCATTTCCGCCTTAATGCCAACAACTCAACTACTGTGTAATCACTACATTTCTAGCTCTAGAGGATCAGTGATGTTCACAATGCATGGGTCACATTGGCCATGGATTGAATGACATCATACATTAACCTTCTTCTCCATACCTGGAAAAGTTTGATTACCATTGTCCTCCATTCTAAAGGGCTACTATGCCAATGATGAGGACGTCAAGTCGGCTACAGAATGGCCATCTGCTCAAACAGTACAAAATGTTTTATCTGAGTGTTATAAAAAAGCTTTTTAAACATTTAAGCATTGGTGTTAATACGGATTATGTTGAAAAATAAAACTTGATTGGTTTTATTGATGTTTTGTTCTTTAAAGATCAGGCTTAGAAACTTTTGATCACCCTGAACATTTGGCTTTTCACTGCAGTTTTGCATTTTGCATTAGGCGCCTTGCGGAATGCGTTCAGCAAGTCCTCAGTCACGCAAGCTATATAACAATATATTGTTACTGTTGACAGTACTACCGTAATACAAGAGCCTTTTAAGAAACATTTTTCTGTACTCTCTGCACAATCTGAAGCTTTTGTTATATAATGTATTATCCCTTGGGAGAAAATGTCTGTAAGCCCAAAAGTTTTTTTTTTTAAAGATAAGCCTTAATTTCAGGTCAGGAAGGAACAGAGTGGTGGTTTCACAGATAAGTCAGCCATCAGAGTTCCTACACTTAAGAAAAAACTTCAAGTGGGAAAAAAGAAATGTAGTTAAAGAAAGATTTCTTATGAATTCAGCTTCAATGCAGAAGATTCACTTTTACTGTGTGGACTCACTTTCAGCAGATCTCGGCCATATTAAGATGTTAAAGACCTTTCACTTTGATTGCTTAGAATTGGGAATCCTGCCAGGCTGGAAGCTGAAATCAATTATTTACCATTTGCCTTAATGAATTCTGACTGCTGTGTAGCTCGCTGTCACATCTATCTGTGCTCAGTTCATTCTGAGAAGTAATTTCCTGGTGCACATCTCTAGCTGGAATGCTGATTTTGGAAAGCAGATGTGTATACAATACAATACAATTTATTTTTGTATAGCCCAAAATCACACAAGGAGAGCTGCAATGGGTTTTAACAGGCCCTGCCTCTTGACAGCCCCTCAGCCTTGACTCTCTAAGAAGACAAGGAAAAACTCCCAAAAAAACCCCAGTAGGGAAAAATGGAAGAAACCTCGGGAAAGGCAGTTCAAAGAGAGACCCCTTCCCAGGTAGGTGGGGCGTGCAGTGGGTGTCAAAAAGAAGGAGGTCAATACAATACAATACGATACACAGAACAGAACAAATCAAAACCTCAATATAGTATTAAAATAAAAATTTTAAAAGTACGTAGCAGAATTTAACAATGGATGACATCACATAATATGATTTGGATTTGTTTATAGCCCTGGAGACCTCATCCATCAAGCTGCCTCCCCCATTTTGATCATTCCACAGCTGAAACGGTGCTGGGCCAGCCAATCCAATGAAAGGACCTCTCTTTCCCATAATTCCAGCGATCCTCCATCAGGGATGACTTTACCATAAGCAGGCACAACAACTTGGCAGGTGGGCCAAGGCACCAAGTGCCACATTTGAGTACCGAGAAGAGAAACAGAATAGGTGAGGGTTAGTATCAAATTATAACTATCACAGTTATACACTATCATGTGTATCTCTGGGGCTCTACCAAAAGTCCTCCATGCCAGGTATCAACAACATATTGGAGTTATTTTTGTATGCTAAACAGATTTATAAAAGCAGATGAGATGATTTCAACTCGAAATTGAATAAAAGGTTTTGCTGCAATATCACTGTCTACCCAGCCATCCATTTTTGTGTGTTTTCTGAACAATTTTTTTACCATTTAATCAGGGGTGCCCACACTTTTTCGGCTTGCGAGCTACGTTTAAAATGACCAGGTCGAAATGAACTACCTACATTCAAAATGCTATATATATATATATATATATATATACTGAGTATACTTTATACATAAAATATATGTTGCCATACCTTGCATAACTGAATAACCTTTATGGCACAATAACAATTCAATACATTTATGGTCACTACAGTATTTGGATTTAATGATCTTCATGTGGGAAAAGGCTGACTCGCATAAATAAGTAGAGCTGAATAATGCAGTCAAGGAACTTTTGAATTCAGCCGAGTAAAAAATGACGGCTGTCCAATTAACTGCGGTTTTAGTTTCCTCTCATTTCTCTTTCTCAGATCGTTTTTTGGAAGGAAGTCAGTTTCATAGTTTTTATGAACAGTTCGAAAGTGCCTTTCCACATTTTCCTTCTTTGGAATAGCAATGATAGATTGACAGATCAGACAAACGCACTTCGATTGTGACTTTGTGAGAGAAAAAAATCCTCTTCCAATTCCACATCCAGCCCATACCCTCCCCAAACAATTTTTTTTAATCCCTTCTTTAGTCGATATAAATTGGAAGGCTAATTAGATCACTTAGATAGCCGGAGTTTTGCAGTAGCTCACGCATTTGATTGTGCGTGTGGGATGACCAGTGTGTTAGAAGAAAAGAGATCTCAGACTGGCCGCCCTCTATGTCAATCAAGTGGCAAAGTGGCAAATGCCATAGGGAGGATATATAGACTAACGTTTAAAAATGTTTTTTTGGAATGCAACGCGATCTACCTACACTACCTTTGCGATCTACCAGTCGATCATGATCGACACATTGGGCACCCCTGCATTAAATAGTCACAGGGAGCTACATCCTATCTGGCAGGATTAAGTGGAAGGCAAGCACGGCCACGACTACAAGGACAAGAAATCCAAGTCTTTAAGATGTAAGAAAATAGGTGAGTTTAGCAGGATATGGAAAAGTCCAGAGAAAATATGGAGAAAATCCATAGACTGGAGTGAAGGGATCTGGGCTGGTTAGGCCACCTTACAGACCACAAAAATCACTAAAGAAAATTTAAAAACTTCCTGCACATTAAAGCTAGAAAATTACAGAGAGAAAGAGAGAGAGTGTGGCATCACCATGATGGTGTTCTTTTAGACTTGAAACAACCAGAAACAACTCGCAAGCAAACAAACCATGAGGTAGAAAGATGAAAATCAAAGTCAAAAGGGAGCACTAAAAGTCAATACCAGAGAGCTCAAGTTTAAAACTTGCTTATGCTTGGAAACACATGTAAACCATTTCTTACGCAAAAGTCGGGATTTATAAAACACAAGCTTGGCATAAAAATTGGCTTTACATTAGGGCAAGTTTTGACAATCCAAAATACAAATGTTTTTGATGTTGGCATTTTAGCGACACCAGGTGGCAAGACAATGCCACCTTATTATATAAGCATTTTTTATATATAAGGTATGTTTCTGAACTAGGAGTCCTAAAGCACATTATTTAGAAACAGTTCCAAATGCCCACTTGCTGGTATTTACTGTCAAACCCCAGCTAGATATAAGTGCACATTCAGGTTCTTTATAAAATCAAAAATGTATTTTACAATATGTGTTGTTACAATGAGAAGCTGCAAAGAGCATAAAAGGCACACAATGCTTGCCTGTAATAAAGGTGTCATTTAGTAACATTTTAATGGAGATTAGATCATGAATACTCAAAGAAATATTTTTTAAACCATACATGGTTGCTGGATGGAGGCGACAAAGAGTGTCACAAAGCACGTGCAAGACCACATAGTTTTAAATTGATTTTAGATTTGTAAAGAAACTTGGCATGGCACCTGGCATACGTGCAGTTTAATAAATGCAGTTTTTTTTTTTTTGTGCACACGCCACTTTTGCCTTTCTAGCATAAACAAAATTTTAGTATGGGATCAAAGCAAGGCTTTATATGTGAGGAGGCAAAAGATACTGTACAACCAGTCAAAGTGAAACCAAGAGTCAAAGTAATTGCCCTAAAATGTTAAAGAAGCACACCTTAAGACCACAATTTTTTTTTGTGTCTTGTTTTCAAGTTTAGACATTTAATTGTTTTTTGGTTCCAGCACCACCACCTTGCTGACATCATCCTGTGTAACTTCTGGGTTTTGCAACCTTGCAGCCTGCAGTTGTGTCCTACAAAATGTTGACAACCACTATAAAAATAAAATGGCATCATGGGAGAAATGCAAGATAATAATTATTCAATACAGTTTAATTTCTACACAAATTATGTCAAAAATGTGAAATTAAAATCTCCATCATTCCAAGAATGCCTAAAACATTATAGTAATGATATACAAAATGTATTTAACAAGGAAAAAAAACTGTTTCGCTGTGAATTCCAACCATTGCCCAGACAGGGGATGTACAGATATGTCATGAGGACAACAGACATCAACACCTTTGAGCGCAGCACATGGCTAGTAGCCAGGGGAGATGAAATCATTCCAAGTTGCCTTTTTAGAGGAGAGGCTGGGAGGAACTCAGAAATGGCCAGCATTTATAAATTTAAATTTATACCCAATGTGCCATATATCTGTCTCTTTCTTTTTTTTCCTCTGTGCTACGTCGACATTGTGCACCAGAAGGCGTGAGCTTATTCAGCTCAGCAGGATCAACACACATGTACTGTGCAAGGTAAATGCCCTTTCAATGTAATAGAAACCACAGTATAGAGAAAAGTGTGCGCATTGCAACAGGTACACATGTCGTAAATGTAGGAAGGACGGATTTTGCAGCATGGAGAAAAAAAAGAAAGAGACAAATACATGGCACATTGGGTATAAATTTATGGTACTTGTAAAAGTTAGCATTTTTCAGTTTTATTCTTTCGATAATGATCACGCTCTAACACCCCCCACCCCCTGCCTCTCCTGATTTGACTCTAAGTAACAGCGCCAGCGTAAATTCACACCTGATCTGATGCTGTTCGTTTTTAAATAATAATGCATTAGTGCGATGATGTTTTCTGATTGGTACTATTCAGGTCATAAAATTATTTCTTCAAAATGTCACATATATTGTCTCTTTCTTTCAGGTGTGTAATAGAAACCACAGCATAGAGAGGAAGGGCTGTCCTTGTGTGTGTGAGAACTGTTAACATTTGAATTTGATGATTGCATATAGCGCTGAACTGACCTGATAAAAGGTCATAAAATGAATAATTCCAAATATCATATATACCTACGTCTGTGTTTTTTTTTTGACATCATAGACCATAAGGTGCATACTAATTCAGCGTGAGCAGGAACACTCAATAATACTGAATAAAAAAAAATAAAGTGACGGTGAGATACGAAGAAGACAGATTCACCAGAGCTTGTGTGTCAGCTTTTATCCCTCCAGATCAGAGAATGTCCAGTTCCATTGCCTCAAAACACCACTCACATCTACAGTTATTCCCAGTTTCAAATAAAAACTAACAGTGTCAGATCCCTACGTCGGTAGTATGTATTGTGACTGAGAGAATAAAAGTAAAAAAAAAATGGTAACTTTTACAAGTGCAGTACTATAAATGTACACGGTCTGTTACAGACGCAAACCAAATGTATGTATGTACTGTATAATATTAACAATAAGAGCAGCTCACTACTGAAAATGGCAAATATAGGAGGCAATCGGGATCGAACCGGGGTCAGCAAATCTTACCGCTACGCCATGGAAGCTGTTGAACCTTTTGTGAAAGTGTTTATTTGATCTTTGGACTTCAGGCTTCACACATTCTATATTTTATGCCTACATTTTGTAACATTTATTACTAAAATATGAAAAAAATTCTGTTTTAACAATGTATTTACACAGATTACTGTAGAAAAGGAACACAAATGAAATGCATGTGTTCCAAATAACGATCTATTATTTCCACTCTAAAACTCCAGCAGTTCACTCCCAGATAATCAAGCAAGGCATGAGCTGAGAGAAGTTTGTGAACGTTCTGCGATGGTGGGGGATGGAATAGCAGGCTGCTTGCTGCTTGTCTTAATCGGCACATTTACAGGACAAAAGACGGTGACAGAGAGGTGTGAATGGATTTAAGGTGGGCTGGATTTACGAGTTTTCTCGTAGGCTTTGGTAATTCTAGTGTTAAGAACTAAAATCCACTAGAGAGAGCTGCAGTATAGTGCGCCTGTGGTCAAAGTAGGCCAGCCTGACCCAGGAGCAACTCTGAAACTTGGTTTAGCTGTGACTCTGGGGAGGCTGTTAGAAGTGTTATAAGACTCTGAGTTTGAGAAAGCAAAGAAAATGCAAGGAGCTTAAATCTGTGGAGTAACACATGTGCTTGGTCTCTACAAAGATTTAATTTCACTCAGGGGTGTCACTAGCATTAGCACTTACTAGGGGTTTAGCTCCTGCTGACATAAGTGCACTTCCCCTTGGGCTATTGTGCTCTTGAAGATGGGAGTGGATTCCTCCTTTGGGTTTTTGGGCACTAGAAAAGCAAGGGAAGGGGATCCACTGATACAGGACACGTCCCACAGGATTATTGTGAGCTACAAATATTTGGAAATGAGAACACTATGCAAAAGAATAGTGGAAAAGAAGAAGCAAGAGGTCAGAAGCCAGAGAGACAGATGAATCCTGAGTGACCAAATCAAAAGCAATGTGGCAGACGGCTGGGGAGCCTGCGCATCCAGGACCCATGGAAGGTGGAAGGGCTGGGAGAGGGACAATACCTCCCCCGGGACACAAGATGGTGGCTGCCCTGGTTTGCATGGGGGCCACGGGATCGGAGCTAAGAAGCTCAACCCTGTTGGGGCCAGTGGCCACTGCCAGGGGGCGCCCAGATGTTCCAGGAGAGATGGACTGCAGCACTTCCGCCAGAACAGGAAGTGCTGACAAACCAGGAAGCAGACACACCCGGAGCGCTTCTGGGTGCCCATGCAGCACTTCCACCACACCAGGAAATGCTGCAGGAAGATCATCAGGGAGCACCTGGAGCACATCCAGGTGCATTATAAAAGGGGCCACCTCACTCCATTCAGGGAACCAAAGTCGGGAGGCAGAGGACGGAGTTTGTGAAGAGAGGAGCGGAGGTGGCAAAAGAATAAGAAGTTGAGAAGAAACAAAATAAAGGACTGTGCTGAGTATTGTGGTGATTGGTGCACTGTACTGTAAGAAGGAGAAATTAAAACGTGTGTTTTGGAGGTTGTGAGACTGTGTATCTGTACATGTTGAGGCCGGTTTCCCACAGCAGGAACAGAGAATTGTAAACCAAAGAACAAGAAAAATAGTAAAAAAACCAAAAAGTCCTGACTGCCACCTACATGCCCGATTTTTACACCGACTTTGTCACTAACTAATTCACAAAAGGTTTGTTTTTGTCCACCAAGGGAGACTGGTGGAGCAGCCATATTTAACCTGGGTGTAATTGGCCTCATCCTTCTAAAAATCTAAGAAAGTCTAATGTGGGATCCACAGTGTACAGGAGTTCCGCTGTAACCGAGAGGCAGGAATCGATCACATGAAGCTCCAATCACGGTTCTGTGCATTTTGAGGTCATGTGATGCATCATGCAGGAAAATAAACAGAATGAAAAAAAAATAAAACAAGCAACAAAACATCTCTCAGGTAATTTCACAACTCAAATGGTCACATGGGTTTTCATGCAGTTGTCTATGCACGTCTACAGGTTGGGCTATTGAAGATCAGGGGCTGAATGCCTGAAATTTGGCTAAAGCCCTGGAAGAACCATTCTAATAATGTAATTGATCTCTCTGACCTGGAAGAAAAGTCTTGCAACATTTTATACCCACCAACACAATGTTTCAATGGGTCACCCACCCTCTGCATTGGTGTCTGCCAAAAGCAACAGGTACATGAATAAAATGGTGGAAACAGGGACAGTTAGCAATTTTCTAGCACCTCATTTGCTCATCTAGATAATGAATGTAATTAAAGTAAAAATGGGCCCAAATGAAACTCAAAATATTTATCTAAATTATTGGATTATTGGATCAGAATAAATTTAAGTCCAGAGTTGGGGCAAATTCTCAGGTAAGATGAAGGTAGGCCAACATCTATGTGAGAGCCTGTGGGTGAATAAGGGAGAATGTGCTGGCAATATGGAAAGTCAAGTTGAAAAGCCTTCTTATTTGTGGATGGGGATATGGAAGCCTATGAATTCCTGATGCAATGGGGTGGCTGGAGTTTCCTTTTTCTTTTATTAATTACTTAGATAGTTTGTATTATCCCTTTGTGTGATGCTGTGTTATTAATAATATTCTTGTGTTGGTATTGTTCGGGGAGTAGAGCGATATCAGAAGGTGATTCGGTATTTCTGTTAATCTGTCTAAACTAGAAGTTGCACACAGGCATTATGTACTGCATATGAAACAAAGGAATATAAGGAAAGTAGCTTTCAATCATGTATATCTAAAATATGGATGGATATCGTAAAGGACAGCATGTATGGGCTGGTGTCCTGGCTGGGATTTGTTCCATTCCCTTAACTGGCAGGGAGGCCAATGTAACATAGAGAGGGATTGAAGTAGGCTCTCTTTCAAAGCTGTATGCTCTCCCGACCCACAAAATGGCAGCATCCCTGGTCTTCGGGGCCCATTCAGATACCCGCAGGGAATGTTCTGATCTGTAGCGCAGTGGGGCAACTCTGGTGGGATCTGTGGGTGCTACCAAGAAGGTATTGCAGGGAAATATGTTTCCTACTTTATGGCACTTACGATTGATCTGGAAGTTCTTCCATCAAGGTATATCCTGGTACCAGAAGTACTCCGGGACCCAAGATATAAGGAAACACTGAACCTAATCAAGCTTGCTTGTGGGGTGTGGAGTAGAAAACAAAGTATAAAAAAAGAGAATAAAAGAATTGTGTTTGGTTTATGCCAATTTTGAATCGTGTGTGTAAGGTATTATTATTAATAAACATTTTATTTATATCGGAGCTTGTGTCTGTGAGGTTGAGTTTGGGGTATGGTTTCTGCAACACCCCCTGGTGGTCACAATATTTTAGCAGTGAAGCAGTATTGAATTGTCATGGTGCCGTTTGTTAATAGTTCAGCTGTTTGTAGGAACATAGCAATAAGACAATATGACTAGGAATGGCAGCTTCCATATGATCTTATGGATGTTTTGGTAGTTAATAAAGGAAACAAAAGGTGGGTTAAAAACTATTCCATGTTAAAACACATTTTTGGAGAGCCGCATTGTCTAACCTTAAGGGTGAGACAGCCCAGCACCTATTTTATAATCAACTAGTATTCTGCCCAGGGTGAAATAGAGTGTGAGTGCAATTACTAAATAAATTCCCCAGGCTAAAAAGTTTGGCCCCAAACCAAAACCTCAATAACTAAACCCTCCTAGGGGCACTTCCCTAATAAAGCACAGGCATGGTTTCTAAATAAATTTCCTCAAGAGGAAACATTTTGGTGCAAAACACTGCCTCTGGTCTACACACATAAAAATAGGGAATCTCTGCAATCTTTGGTGGAGAACAAGTTGCTCAACTGTGTGGATTCAGATACCAGATGAACACTATTTCTTTGAAACAAACTGGGATTTTATTTATGTTCTGTTTGTCAGACCCTAACCCTAATTTCTGAATGGATGAGTAGTAATTTTTCAGATATCTTAGTGATTGGCATACATGGATATAGTGAAGGCATTAGAAATCAACTTGACCCCTTAAGTTTAAAAATCAAGGTGGAGGCAAACAATTTAAGGGTAATAATCATTGACTCTGACCTAAACTTTAAATCGGCTGTTAATCAGATTACTAAGACTGCATTTTTTCACTTAAGGAATAAAGCAAAAGTTATAACTTTATAAGATGCTGAAAAAAATAATTCATGCTTTTGTTTTTAGTTGAATAGATCACTGTAATTAGTGCAGAAAGCAGCAGCCAGAATCTTAACTAGGAAAATAAAATTTGAGTACATCTCACCAGTTTTAGAGTCATTATATTGGTTTACCGTATCATTCAGAACTGACTTTAAAAAACTACTAATGATTTACAAAGCCTTAAACAATCTCACTCCATCCTATACTTTTGAATGTCTGTCCTCCTACACTCCAAGTCATAATCTTAGGTCTTCGAATGAAGGTCTGCTTATAGTTCCAAGAGCCAACCTGCAAAGAAGTGCTGAGGTGGCCTGTTGCTGTTATGCAGCTAAAATTTGGAATAATAAGGCTTTTTCATAGCTACATTTTAGTTGTATTCCTAATAGACTGAATGGGCTACCACCACCTGATCTAGGCACCATGCAGCCCCCTTAGATGATGGATTGAAGGTTGAGTGTCTCAGCTATCCAAGAGACCAACTTCATGAAATTCTTATCATGTGAAGCATAAAAACAAAGAGGACTGATTTACAACCATTTATGTTAGGTAGAATACCCAATGGGGGCTGGACAATCTTTTTGGCCTGGGAGCCCCTGCAGATTTTGTTTTATCTCTAGCTTAACTGGATTTGTTTTGTTTTTTTTCCTGTCATCTTGTTCATCTGACCTTACCTTTTTTGTTGTTATTTAATTCTTTATTGTTATTGCCAAATCTTATTTGTTTTTCTTTTCTTGTAACTTTCTCTGTTATCTTGTAAAGCACTTTGAGCTACATTGTTGCATGGAAATGTGCTAAATAAATAAATGTTGTTGTTTTAACAGGAACCACTATTTAGGAGACTTGTTTTCTAGATGTGATGTCCAATGTATGCAGCTTCTGGAAGTCATATTTGTCATAATGTCACTACTGTGGCACTTTATATTCCAGTGGTACATATTCTTTCATGTCCAAGACTGCTTTTTGCTCTGAAAAGGCTTGTTGTTATTCAAATTCTCTTGTGCTTTTTGGGTGGAACAAATCTTGCTTTGGTTTTTGATTTTAATTAAAGGTTAGATAGGTTGACTTACTAGTTTGGTCCCTACTATTTTTGTTTCATATTTATCTCTTGATAAATCTCTTGATCCTTTATGTGTGCCAGTGGCTGTCAACAAGTACTTCTTACATGGCACAACAACAGTGAACATGAGTCAAAGTTTAGGTGCTGAATAATGTGTAGAAATAAAAAAGTAATTTAGCTGTGTAGATTTCCTTCTTTTATTAATTTTGTTTCTGGCTTGTAATTATTTAAAAATTTCATTGCTTTGGTTTTTTATAATTAATTAATTTGAAAACAGTGTGCTTCTCTGTCCTTTGAAGAGCGTTTTGTGTGTGAAAGTCAAGAGATGGGGACACTCTGATGTCACCGCTGAAGGGCCGCCCTCAGCCTTTATATTCTGAAGCTGGTAGCAGATCCTTCAGTCATTCATTAGAGTGCATTACTTGTAAATATTGACTTTATAGTTTCTGGTTTTTTGATTACCTACGACTTGCTTGCTCTATATTGCCCTTAAGGCAAATGCTTGTCTTTATTTTTCATATTTCCACCATTTTGTGCTTGTTTTGTGATTTATTTATAAATGTTCTTTGTTCAGAGGTTTCTACATATTTTTTGTCTCTTATATATAGGGTATTTTTGATACTTTTGTGTATTTTGAGACATTAAAATCAGCCTATTCTCCTTTTTTTGAATCTGATTATTATGAGGCCTGCCTGTGGAATTTGGAAAGCAGGCTGCATTGAGTGAGGCCTATTCTCAGCAGGGAAGGCTCTGGGGCCTCATGCATAACGCCATGCGTAGAATTAACACTAAAACATAGCTTACGGATGTGACAATGCGGCTTCTGCTCTGAGCTCCCATTCAGCTTCTGGGAGTTCTCGAACCTGACATCAGTGATGTCACCGATGAGCTGGACAGTGAGACACAATAAAGCAAGGAGATGGTGCAAAAAGTGCGAAATGCTTTTATTAAAAAACAGCAAAATCAAAAAGAAAGGGTCCAAATAAATAAGGGCAGTGTCTCTCAAAGTTAATAAATAATCCAATAAAAACAAGTGAACTGTGGAGGTTAAAAACACAATAGAAAAAATAACCCTTTAAAACAATGAGGTTAAAACAATGGCTGGAAGCAGTCTTTCTTTAAAAATCCAGTGCTTACTTATTCCTTACTGGCAGCTCCCCTGCTTCTACCCTAATGGGCCCCGCAACAGGGGAGTCTTCCAACCAGCAAATGCAGCTCCCTTCAATACTGGTCTGGTAGCTCTCTGAACCCCGGCTACGTCAAGCTCCAGCCAGACTGAGACATGGGTTCCTTCCCCAGCGGCCAGGGCGCTCACGCTGGGGCTCAACACGTCAAAAGCCTCCACAACTCCACTTCCTTCAGCAGCAAGTCGACTCCACTACCGGTCACTCCAGCTCCTCCAAACTGCTCAGATGGAGTGACCGCTCCAATCTGCCCTCTCTGAGAGTCGGTCGAACAGTCCTCCGGGGCTCTCCTACCAGCTGCATTACCGTCCAACCTGCTCTCGCTCTCACGCACCGGCTTTCTCCTTCCTGCCACCTTCTTCCCCATTAACCTCCCTTCCTTCTCTCTCTTCTCTCCTCTTTCCTACATCCGCCTCGCGCTTCTATTAAATATTATGGGGACGTGAATCAGATGTGGCAATTAGCAGCTCCTGGCAGCAATTACGGATGCGGACGACTCCTCACCTGTGCACTTAAGTGAGGACAGTCCGCATCATGAATCACCCGGGAACTGCTCTGGCCACACTACCACGCCCACTCTTTAAGCCGCAAGTGTGGCGACTGTTTATTTAAAAAGTGGCCTTTTGACTTGAGCTGTGGACCCACTACACCACAACGGACAAAAGCGGAAATGTTCATACTCACCAAAAAATCCAGATGCATGAATCTATGCGTACGCCAACTTCCATGTTCTTCCACTCCATAAATCCTAGTCAGTGTGAAAAGTAACGCACGTGCACGCACCTGCTGCCACTCCCCACACTCCTCCCAGAATTACGCCTCTTTGAATTTGCAAATCAATATAAATAGTCCTTAAGCTCAGTGTTCTGTGAAAAGGCAATGGCAAAAGCATGGCGGAAATAGAAAAATTTAAGTGAATACCAAGTGGAGGCAAGGAAAAACATACTATTTGTTGGTTTAAACAGTGGTACGAACAACAAAAGGAAGTTGATCGAGTGACATAGAGTGTTGGAGAAACTCAACAGCTCAAGTTCACAAAGTCTCACATTGCCCAAAATAAAAAAGAAGTTGTCAGATATCAAAGTCACCGTGAAAAGGCGAGTCGTAGCCCAGCGTCTGAGTGTCATATGAAAGCTTATTAGAGTACAGACAAAAAAAAATAGACACACAGTGGGGAAAAAAAGTTTGAAAAGTCAACGTTAATCTCGAAATTTCCACTTTAATCACGTAGTTTATTTCTTACATTAAAATAGAACATCATAAACTTCATCTTAAAATTGTTTAATTTACTAGTTTCTGAAATACCTTTGTAAATAAAGTAGCACATTAAATGCATTGTTTTGTGTGTGTTCTTCTGTGTGCTCTACGTGTGTGAATCACTACGTGCTTCTTAAACGGGCTTTCTCTTCCTCTGACAGGACACAGAATCCATTACATTCATGATATTTTAGCTCTCTGAATAATTTAAATACTGAGATATTCATGATGGTAGGAATTAAAGCATGTTATTAAACATGGGAACACGGCGGCGCAGCGATAGTGACGATCTGGCGCCCTGTCCAGAGATTATTCCTGCCTCATGCAAGATGCTTGCTGAGCCATGCACGACCTTAGATGAAATAATTTATCACAGCAGTACTGTCTCTTTCAAACGTACTAACCTCCAATTCCTGTCCTTCCTTTTCTTTCTCCAAGTAACCAATCGCCACACAATCAGCTCAGCAATAGATGTTAAGCCATCTGTAAGCTTAGAACTCTGATTCTTCAAAACTTTTAAGTAACATTGAAATATCTTCTGTGACAAATGGCCAGGGCCCATGCCTGGCCGGGACGCCTCTTCACCACATCTTCCAGGGGGACAAGGGGAGGAAGCCTAGTATCTCCCCCTGGATGCTAGATGGCAGCCTCCCTGGTTTGCAGCGGTGCCTCGGACTCCCCCAGGGCTTCATGGGGGTTGGAGTTCTGTACAGCTCTGTGGGATTCCGCAGGCACCGCCAGGGGGTGCTGCAACAGGAGCTTTTCGTCCCTTTTGGGCACTGGTTTTGCCTTACCCAGAAGTGCAGCCGGATATTGGCAATCAACCACCTGGAGCACTTCCGGGTGCCTAATTAAAGGGAGCCAGCGACCACCACTCAGTGGCCAGAGTTGGGTGGAAGGAGGACAAAGCTGTGGAGGAGTGGTGGTGAAAGAGAGAAGGGTTGTGCTTTGTGTTACTCTGCTTGAGACAATATTGTGGCTGGAGGGTTCACAGGGAAGATGTGCCCTCCAGCTGAAGAAAGAAATAAAAGTCTTTTGTCGAGTTTTACACGTGCCTCAGTGTCAAGTCTGTCAGGTTAGGCTCTATATAGCATCTATTTCACACTTAGTAGTACATGTTTAATTATTCTATCCATCTATCCTTCCAGTGTCGCACCAGCCCCAGCAAGAATACAGTGTGAGTCAGGAACATCACCTTGCTAGCTCTGCAACATCATGTCCTCACATGTTAAATTATTAAAAATATAGATTATTTAAATGATGTTAACATTTTATCTGTATAATGTAATAAACACATTTTTGTGCAATTCATCTTAAAAATGATATAGTCATCATATGTAAATGTGCGTTTTATAAAGTGACGCAGGTTATACAATATAACTGTATCACAAGTTTATAGTGAGGTAATTGTAATTATAAGTACAAAGAGTTCTACAAGGAGCACTTTATGGACTGATTGATTGCGTTTATAGTTCTTGGGATGAAACTGTTTCTGAACCACGAGGTCCGTACAGGAAAGGCTCTGAAGTGTTTGCCGTATGAGAGCAGTTCAAATAGGCAGCATGGCTGAGGCAGCGAGTGCTTGATGTTGTATACTGATAATTCTCTTTCAAGTCAGCTGCTGTACAGCTGTGATTCCACGCTCAGATACAGTGATATAAATACTCCAAGTGGTGCAGTGAGAGTAATATGGAAAAAGATGATCCGATGTGGCAACCCCTAACGGGAGCAGCTGAAAGAAGAAAGAAGAAGTTGCAATGAGAGTAACAACGCTAAAGCAGCTATGGTATTTGGAATAGTTTGGCCATTCCGTGGACCATTATATTGTTACAGATTAATTATAATTAGATGCATTAAACTAATAAACAATATGCAGTTAATTTCAGTGTATATGATAAAGCTGCGTCAGGGATGTGGATCTAAAAGGGAAAGGGAAACCTTGAATTGAATTCCTTTATTGTTATTGTATGGTACAATGAGATTCAATATGCAAATCCTCCATAAACTTATTTTCCTATAAAATGATAAAATAACAATAATAACTATAATTATAATACAATAAAAACATATATAAAAATAGACAATATGAAAGCATAAGTACAAAATATATGTACATACAGTGCAGATAGTGCAAATGGTTTATGAAGTGGCTCAGGTTGTGCAGTATTACAACTGTAGTGTAAGTTTACAAAGACATAATTGTAATTCTAAGTACAAACAGCACTTGATGGACTGATTGAGTGTGCTTATAGATCTTGGGATGAAGCTGTTTCTGAACCTCAAGGTTCATGCAGGAAAGGCTCTGAAGTGCTTGCCAAATGGGAAAAGTTCAAATAGACTGTACACATGACTGAATCTAAGAAAAAATGGGAAACCATGCTTTGACGCTGGATGCCACTAGTTTGCAAAATCGAGCGAAGAACTTGTGTATGCCAAGTATTCATCTTTTTTGTGCGTACGCACTATTTATACATAAGGCCCATGGTCTGGTTAATTTTTCCAGACCTCATATACTTTCACTATTGCAGTTTCATTCAGAAGATGACAACACAACTTTCCAAAGGTACTGACTTTAGTTGTGGTTCATATGTTATACTCATCTCCAATCAGTGTCAGACTATTTTTAATTGTTTTTGCAGGACAGATGATGTTATGAAATTGAAATTAAGGCGTATGTATGATTAGCGTGTCAAACATGACTTTTTAATGGGAATGATTTTAGTTTCTTTTAGAAACTTTTTTTATACAATCAGAAATAAGGGAGTTTGTGGCAAAGGCTACAATTGACAAGATGAATTATTTTGGCAATTTAGAAGAAATATCAACAATCGTCTCTCAGCTGGAAGTGCTTAGTAAAGGAGGTGGTCTGTGCAGGAAGAATGTGGGGTGGATGCAGTGAGGGTGCATCATGTAAGAGAAAAGCTGTTGTAACAGATAGGGGGCAGTATCGCTCCCTTGAACCCCTGTCCAAGACTCCAGACACCAAGTAAAAGTCCAAAAGTTGACTTTATTTTTATAGCACAGTGCACAAAACACCCTTCTCTCCACTATACTCATCAAATCACTCCAATACACAATAATAAACAAATCTTCCACTCCCAGACGCGTTGCCACCCTTCCACCCAGCTCAGCTTGCTGTCTGGGAGCTGTCATAGTCCTTTTAAAGTCCCTGACCCGGAAGTGTTCAGGGTCATATAAAAAGTCCTTTTCTTCATCCCGGAAGTACGTCACTTCTGCTGTCATTCTGCCTATGACGCACTTCCGGGTTATAGGGCACATATGACTCTCAATGCCTCCCTGCAGCGTCCTCTGTTGGCCCCTGGGGTATCCAGCAGGTTTGTAAGGAAAACTCCATAGTCCATGATTCCCTGCTGGCATCCGGGGCACCTCCATGCTGCAGGGAGAGCTCCATCTGGCAGCCTGGGGGTATTGGCCGTGATGACAAGCCGGCCATAGACCACACTGTCTATGTTTGTAATGACAGAAAGAAAAACAACAAATCTTTAAGAGTTTTTTTTTTTAAATAAGAAAAATCACCTGAGGAATGGTGTGCTTTTTTAAGGACAAATAAGGAAAGGAGTCTTAGTCAGGCAGTGGTCACAAGAAAAAAATGCATGTGTGAAAACTGAACATCATAGCTCAACACAAAAGTCAAATTCCATAGCCAAAATAACAAACAGAAGTTCCAAAGTGTGGATAATTGTCTTTACCTCTCTACTCTACGGCTCATTGAGTTTTTTTTTTTTGTGTATCTTATGCAAAGCTAAGACACCAGACTGTGCAAGCCAATGTCTATTATAATAACTGTGTGATCATACACCATGCCCAAGTGATATCATGTATCCCAACCAAAAAATCAACGATTTTATTCACTGGTAGTTCAATTGCGTATGGTGATTTAATTGGTGCTGCCTGTAAACAAAATTCTACAAAAATGGTCATAACAACGCTGGTAAAAGAAAATCAGTGTGAGTGAGTGATCCATTTCTGCTCGCTGCAGGTAAAATTGGGCATTTCATTTTCTTTACTTTATAAAAGACTTAACAGTCATCTAGTGTGACAGAAATTAACCTCTTAATTAAAGAAAGAAACTTATCCTCTAACAGGACAAATCAGTAATCAGGAAGAAGAAAAGGTTTTTCATCTGCGTTCTTTATTACTCTTCAGCTAATGCTTGAGCAGGGTGCATTCTTCTACAGCAGGATCAGAATGGTCAAATATTAAGGATATACGTTGGTTTTATAAGGAATTGAATTCACATAACAGTTTCAATCAATTGTGAACGCTGGCCCCGGCACAGACAGACGGACAACATTTTTGCACCCACACACCGTTTATTTACAATATATACACAGTCTCGATCACGTGTACTCACAACCCCAGTGCCTCCAGCACCGATTCCCCCAATGTCCAGGGCCCACAGTCTCTGTGCCTTCCTGGCCGCCTCCCGTCCTCTCTCTCCAGCTCAGTCTGCTACCTCCCGACTTCCACTTCCTGACTGGAGAGAGGCGGCCCCTTTTATGGGAACCCGGATGGGCTCCAGCTGCTTCCCGGCACTTAGCGTTGGCCACACCCCTGTGTGGCGGAAGTGCCGGCTGCGCACCCGGAAGCCGTCCGTGTGTCCCTTGTCGTCTTCCCCCCGGCACTTCCTGGTGTAGCGGAAGTGCCGGGCTCCCGGGATAATTAGGCACTGGGGCGCCGCCTGGCGGTGGCCACGGGTCCCTACAGGGCTGGGCTTCCAAGCCCTGTACCCGAGGCCCCCTGCATAACCAGGACGGACGCCCCCACTCGGTCTGGAGGAGGCACACGCCCTCCTCCGGTCCTCCAAGGCGTCCCGGCCAGGCTCCAGCCCCGGCCGAGGACCACACGGGATAAACCGGTATCGGGGCGCCGCCTGGCGGTGACCACGGGCCCCTACAGGGTAGGGCTTCCATGCCCTCGACCCGTGGCCCCCAACAGAACCAGGACGGACGCCCCCCTCGCGGTCTGGAGGAGGCACAAGCCCTCCTCACGTCCTCCTGGGCGTCCCGGCCGGGCTCCAGCCCCGGCCGGGGACCACACAATGCATACATTTACTCTGGGTGGTTCATTAGTTTACACCCAAATGACCTATATATTGCATCTAGTTTCCTGGTATGCCTGAAAAGGTTTCTGACATGTGTTAACCTGGCTGGGACACCTTTCTTTTGGAGAGAGACAATACCTCTGCCAGGACACGAAAGGGTAGTCCCCCTGGTTTGTATTGGGGCCATGGGATCAGAGCTTGGAAGCTCAACCCTGCTGGGGCCTGTGGCCACCACATTGGGATGCCTGGACAATTGCGAAGCCCTGGACGCAGCACTTCCGCCACACTCAGGGTCACCTGGAGTACTTCTGGGAGCCCATGCAGCACTTCAGCCACACCAGGGAGTGCTGCTGGAAGCTAATGGAATATAAAAGGGGCTGCCTCACTCCATTCAGAGAGCCGGAGTCCGGAGGTGAAGGACAGAGCTTGTGTGAAAAAGTGAAGGTGGCAGAAGAAAAGGCAGAGAAAAAGTGAGAAAGAAAGAAGGGACTGACTTTATTGTTGTGAAGAATTGTATGCTGGCTAAAGGGCAACAAAAGAAAAGAAAATAAACAGTGTGTGTTTTTGGACTTGTGTGTCTGTCTGTGTCGGTGCTGAACTGCCACACCCTTTACACTATTTCTTTAAGATGAATGCTATGTTTCCCTCAAAATTATTCTTCCACACCAGCGAGGGTCAGAACAAGATGGCAATGAATGAACCCCATTACATCGTTAAGAGATTTGGGATGCATGAATGTGACCACACAACTCATAATTGTCATCATCTTTTTGAGGCCTTCTGGCTTTTGGATGTGAATCTGTTCCAATTCAACTTTGAGATCATTGTGTCCCCCTCTCTTTGGCTGTGATGTTTCAAGGTAACAGTCAACTTCAGTTGTAATTTATTTTGGATAGTGTAAAAGATAGACAAGACAAAGAGAGTGTATCGGGGCACCTCTGCGGCCAGCCCCATATAATTATAAACTATGGACTGGAAAACAAAATGCATGTTACTGATGCAAAACAAGCTGCCTCAACTTCATTATCAGGTTATTGTTTTTTGTGATAATAAAGGCAAAATACACAAAATCTTCCAATTATGCATCAAATTTTCTTAATTCCATAGTACATTTTTTAATACTCAGATTTTATTGAGATAAAATATTGATAAAAATGAAAAGCAAGTCAAACCACTTTAAAGAATAAATTAAAAATAAAAGGCAATCAGAATACTGATATCCCCAACAATATATACAAGGGTGGCAGTCTCTTCTATCCACTTAAACTGGCTGCACATTACATGACTCCTAATTGGATGGGATGTCAGACTTGACGACTGCAGTTGCTCATCTCATTAACTTAAGGATGCCCAATTACATAACTAGAAATTGCAGGGAATGAGAAATTATATGACCCTGTGATGAATTTCCAAAGTATTGTGGGCTTGCCACAAAGTAACAGGCAACTAATGTGCTGCCTGATTTGAAGCAAGCTGTCCATGCTCGGCAGCCATCAAATTTAACTGAACTGGAGAGATTTTGTATGGAAGAATGGTCAAAAATACCTCCATCCAGAATCCGGACACTCATCAAAGGCTATAGGAGGCGTCTAGAGGCTGTTATATTTGCAAAAAAAGGCTCAACTAAGTATTGATGTAATATCTCTGTTGGGCTGCCCAAATGTATGCACCTGTCTAATTTTGTTCTGATGCTGTGAGCTGGGGGGCTGATTGCACCCCTAGAGGATATGGACGCTCCTCAGAAAACCCCTCCTAAAAACACTGACAGGCAACCTTCACATTGCTCCCTTACTTGCTGGACTTACTTGCGGCTGCTCTGTTGCACGATATACTTTCCGTGATATACTCCACATACTTAAAAGCCTGAACAGTACCTGTCGATTTTTGATTGATTGCTTCTCTCTCTCTCTCAGACATTCCCTGCACCTGACGTGCATTCCTTTGAAGTGGAAGATATATTTGAATTCTTTTAATTATGAGATGTAACTGTCATCTCTGTCCTGTCAAAGAGCACATTTATACTTTTGAAAAAGACATTGTTTGCGTGTTTGAATAAAGTTCCTGTCTCTACAACCTCCTCTGTTTCTGTGCAAATCTGTGACCCAAGCGTGACAATGCATATTGCGTATTTTCTGTTAATTCAATAAACTTAATGTCACTGCTGAAATACTACTGTTTCCATAAGGCATGCCATATATTAAAAGAAAGTTGCTACTTTGAAAGGTCAGCCAATGATAAACAAAAATCCAAAGAATTAAGAGGGGTTCCCAAACTTTTTCATATGACTGTATGTCCCAAACATTATGGTCTCCTGAAATGAGGGCACCATGTATAAAAAGTGTTGTCATTTCCACATGATGAGATCAAATACAAATATATGTAAATGAAAGTCTGCAATGTGCACTTTAATCATGTCTGAATTTTGATTTGTAATATTAAATTGTGGATCAGAGGGGTAAATCAAGAAAAAAGTGTTTTTGTCCCAAACATTATGGAGGGCATTGTCTAACAAAAATACACAATAATACTTTAGAATGGGGGCTGAGAAGGGTCAATTACTAGTCAGCCACAGATTTTTAATAATACTTTTGCTTGTATTGCATTGCAGGAGGCGACAAACACATGTATTATATCAGATTATTAAAACCATATAACTATCAAATATATTAAGATACGGTCTTGCAAGGTATGACTTGGGATCCAAAATAAATGTTGGGGTGCCAATCTTATCTTCCTGTTTAACTAATAAGGAGAAATGCAACAAAAATAGAGCTTGATAGTGCCAACAAACAAAATACAAGATGGGTATTCTTTCTCTAATCTAGGTGTCAGGTCTGAAGCAGAGTTTCATTTCCATCTCAGCTTTTATCCAAATGGATGCCTCAAATGTATAGGCCTCTGAACGGAAGGGGCGGAGTCATTTGCCCTCACTGGGCATCTTCTCTGTGCTGTAGGAACAGAAAGAGGCGATATCATTAGCAATACCCTCTCATCCTGGGGTGGTATTCCTTGCTGAAGATGAGCGAGGAAGTTTATCCTTAGCTGTGCATCTGTGACAAGGCACACACACACACTGTTAATCCAAATTCCCAATATCACCAGTCAGCCACTTTCTGCAATGAATCATTCCAAAATCAACAAATGACAATTTCATTTAGACAGAAGAAATCTGAAAAAGCATCCATCATTAGTGACGACATCGACGCAATACACACAGGATTTCAAACCCAACAACACTTTATCATTTTGTGTGTTTTAATTATATTGTGGTACTGTTAGGTTTGGGCTTCTTTCCAGGAGTATTTATTCACACCACCAGTTGTGTTCTTGGGTCCAGTTTCTTTTACTGTGCTTCTCTTTTATAATTAGTTTGCATTTCAGGAGGCTAAAATGTGTGAAAAATTGCCCTGTTCTGCAGACGTGACAGCTTTGCATATACAGAGAGTCCATTATTCAGCTCATGTTTTCCTTTTTGGTTCAGTTCCTGAAGCTTGGCCTCAACATTAGCATAGCCAGCAGGCTAATTAAACTTTTGTGAAGTCTGGAGGCTACTGGTTTTGTTGGCACCTTCTGGAGGGTATTTAGTATCTTAGAGGGAATGCAGCTCTTCTTGTGGTACCAGAAGATGTTCTGAAATCTTTAATTTGAAATTCTTCTGGTAGTCTTCCCATCTGCATATCAATATGTTTGAACTGAGCCATTTCTTAATCTGCTCTTCACTTAAGTGACATCCATCTCTGTCAAACATTCATTTGAATTCCCAACAGCAGAGCTGGGGGCCTCACAGGACAAAATGAATTCAGCTGCTGCTCAGGCCTGCATTTAGTCAAAGATATGGCTGTGCTGATGATTTCAGGCCACGGTTGCATGTATATATTTTAGGCTGAGTTCCCTTTAGGAGTCCTGGCAGAAGGCTTGTCCTTTCTTCCTTAACTTTATAATGGCTTTAGCACTCAGTGTGTCTGTCCCCTTGGGAAATCTTGAGTAAACTCTGGGTGTGTGGTTACAGGTAAATAACATCTGGAGAGAGCTTGTTTTAAATTTCTTAAACTTGTCTGGTTAGAGTACTCATGACATAAAAACAACAAAACATAAAATAACAAAAGTGAGTACAACAACAACAACAACAACATTTATTTATATAGCACATATTCATACAAACAGTAGCTCAAAGTGCTTTACATAATAAAGAATAGAAAAATAAAAAACACAATATGAAAACAAAATAAATCAGCATTAATTAACATCGAATAAGAGTAAGGTCCAATGGCCAGGGGGACAGAAAAAACAAAATAAAAACTCCAGACGGCTGGAGAAAAAAAAATAAAATCTGTAGGGATTCCAGACCATGAGACCGCCCAGTCCCCTCTGGGCATTCTACCTAACATAAATGAAACAGTGCTCTTTGGATTTAGGGTTCTCACGGAAAGGCTTGATGATGATGGTCACGTAGAATTCTGCCTTTTAGTCCATCCATCATTGTTGGAGCATCATGAAGCTTTGAGTAGGTGGAGG
>JANRMT010062856.1:26178501-26192208 GCA_026402145.1 Polypterus bichir lapradei | reverse complement strand
AGAGAGAGAGAGAGAGAGAGAGAGAGATATGACAACAACATTCATATCAATGACAAAACAATTACATTAACAATCATGTTACGTTATTTTTAAAATATTTCCTTTTCTTTTTCATAACTTCTTTAACACACTACTTCTCCGCTGCGAAGCGCGGGTATTCTGCTAGTATTATGATAAACAACAAACCCCTAAACACACATGAGAGCTTCTGGCTTGTATAATAAAAGAGTGTCGCTGTCAATAACAGTCTTATAGGTGTATTTAAAGGCATCAACATTTGAACAGAGCAGGTCCAGCTTGTTATGTCCACAAATAGAAAATGCTGATAGAAGTTTGTTGTCCTGGTTGATGTCACTGTCATTCTAGAGTCACAATGATTCATCATTAGAACATTAGTAGCAGACTGAAGATGTTTTTGTTGCTGGGTTAGCCAAGATGAAGTAACTTATCTCACTGGACGGTAACACGGATGAGTTCAGTCAACATTTCAATGTCTGAATCACAAATTTAGTTTTAATTTTAGTGTGTTTGTTTTTTTATCATTGCTCATTCACATAAGTCTCCAGTTTCCATCCTACTTTTTTCACTAGATTTTTATTTGACAAAACTTATAACTCAGCAATAGAATATCATTTGAAATAAGATGTTTTGGCCAAATCTCTGCAGTACCCAAAATGTCATACTACCTGAACTCGCCACGAAATGCGACAGTTCATTCAACTTATATAAAAGCAATTGAACATCCCTCATTATATGGAGGCAAGCCAGTTCTGAATTCTTTCCACCATATGTTTAGACCAACTCCTGATCTTCGCCTATTCCATTCCATAAGGTGACAGAGTGATCGTTGTGTACAGGAATATTTAACATATCCCACTATGCATTTATCAGAGACTCTTACATCCTCAGATGTTGTACACGTAAGGCAGCCTTCAAATTCGGAGCTTGTCAGAAAAGCTGTTAAGATAAGCTGATGCTTAGGTCTACTATGACAACAGCACCCCTTCAATTTAAAAATCCATTCAAAAATTTATATTAACAAGCCAGAGGCCAAATCTTAGCAATAATAATTAATATCATTAGTCAGTCAGTCAGTCGTCATCCAACCCTCTATATCCTAACACAGGGTCACGGGGGTCTGCTGGAGCCAAACCCATCCAACACAGGGAGCAAGGCAAGAACAAACCCCGGGAGGGGCGCTAGCACATTGCATAATATCATTAATAATTGTAAAAAATAATTGTAAAAACAAGAGAAAGAGAGGTAGCTTTTCTAAAGGCAGCAACATGTCACTGTGCCCGGAAGTGTTTATTGGAGCATTGAAGTTTGAAGTTTGACAGCTCTTGTTCTGAATATTCCATGATGATTGCAATTGATTTCCAAGGTAAGAAATCAGGAGATATTACATAATTTACAATAAGGAGTGTCTGTGAAGATAGAGGTCATAAAGAAGAAAAGAATGTTCACGACTATACTTGCATGTTCTCAAGTATGTCTGCATGATTTTTTCATCCCACCTCCCATAGATGAATCAAAAGTAACCCTGTGTGAGTGGGACCTGTGAAGGACAGGTGCTCTGTCCATGTTTACATCCAGTACTGCTTGGTAGATGCTGGGGTCCTTAGCTCCTGTACCGAATGAAGTGGATTTGATACTTTAACAGTTTGCCCAGTTGAGAGCAAGGATAAGAAGAGTAATGACTATGAGGAGAAAAATGTTTCTCAAATAAATGAAAAAATAACACCACTGGGGAGTGAAGCATGTTGCTCTTTTATATGACGGAAAAGAAAAAAAATTACATCCCTATAAGAGAATAATTATAATAAAGACCTGTAAAAGATTGTGAACAAACAGCATTAACAAATGAGGCTGAATATGCTGAAAATGATTTTCCCAAAGGAAGCTAACTGCTAATTATAAACCTCATCTGAAGTCAGCAGCTTACAAATTATAATGAATTGCTAATGGCACAAGAACAGCTTAGGACCACTCAAGGAATAACATTTCATAAGTAAACCAGTGTGTAATGGGAAGGGTAAAAATTGCCCTTACCGGACCTTAGTGTTGTCTATCAACTGTCAGTATGATACAGTCAGAAGTGACACTGCATGATGCTGAAGTAGGGTGTACCACATCTCTGCCCAAAGCAACAGATTGAAGTGCGCCTACACCCTAACTTAGCAAGTCACCTAATGGTTCATAGGGAAAATTAAGAGGGCCTTGGCAGTCACTCAAAATGAGATTGACCCCTCTGATCTTGGAAAGATGTGGTGGCTGGCCCCTGACCCTCAGACCTTAAGACAGTGAAGGCAGAAGGAAGTTCCATTTGAACAGATAAGAAGTTCTAGATTAACTTCAGTGCATGGCATACAGTAGAAATTGCACCCTCTATAAAACCCAGATCAGATAAATTCCTCATTACAAATTATGCATTTTTTCTTGGTTACATTTATTCACAAATTGTTTCCCAGTATTAAATAAATACAGTTGCTCTTTTTGTAGAACTCTTTCTACTTTGCTCTCAGTGCTGCTGGTATTAGCTGGAACACCCACTGGCCCTAAATTGAAATAAGTGAATTTGAAAATATTTTTTGATAGTGTTTTATGAACTTCTTGTTTGAGAAAAGTACAAAATTAAGTTACAAGCTTTAGAGATGAATTTTGACATAGAAAAACATTTGTTCTCTTTTGAGTATGCTTAGTGATGGGTGTAGAATTCCAAGCTTGAGTTGTCAGACTGTGAATCTTATTCTTTATTTTCTGTTCTGTTTCGTGATTATGTAAGGTGTGGCTTTAGATTTTAAACTCAAATGTATTCATGACTTTGGGCTGTTAATTATTCAGTTTGCCTTCAAACATGAGGTTGAGGTTTCTTTTTGGATTCATACATAATTTCTGCTACAACGAAAGACTTAGTCAAATGTAATGACCTAACAGCACAGAAATCAGCCTGGACAAACAATTTTGAAGGAGGCATACTAGACCAGTTACAAGATTCCCGGTCAATAATGGCATCTGATGGCTCCTTGAACAGCTCTCAGTGAGCACTCACAACACACTATGCTCTGTATTGTCTAACACATACTGTAGACACTGCACTGTAATTTTAATGGATGGCACACATGGGCCAGCGTCTGTGTCATGATGGGTCCTGATTTCTTTCCTCACTGGGAGGCCATAATAGTGAGGGGGCAGGAAGAAGGGCAAGAACTTTCCTGGTCTAGTCGGAAAATCAACAAAAGATGCCATTGTGCCAGTAGATACATTGACATCCTGTCTGGAGGCCATAATAAAGATGGTACCGGGGGAGATGACATATTCAGACTATTTACTCTCCAACACAATAGACAGCAGCATCATCTGGGTTAGGATGCCCACATGAATACCCACAGGGCATGCTGTGAGCTGTAATGCCATTGGGTGGCCCTGCTGGGTTCCCTGGCTACCACCAGGGGATGCTGCAGGAATTAGAAATCCCTACTTTGTGCAAATCCAAATAATCGGAAATAGTTCATGTGGACCGTGTCCTAGTACTGAAAATACTCCCAGATCTTGGATAGAAGTAGGCTCTCTGCCAAGTCAGTTGGAGTCAGATGGAATAGAAACAAAGCTCACCTAGAGAGCAAAAAAGAGAAAGAATACCTGTGCTTATGCAATGGTTCAGATGTCTTTGTAAGTTATTTATTGCAATAAAACTTGTATTTGAACCTGGGACTAGGGTCTGTTCAGGTGTGTCTGGTTTTTCAGGGTAAAGCAATGCCCCCTAGTGGTAACACAATTTATCAAAACTCTTCACCCTTGCTTTTACTCTTGCACACTGTTATTGTAACAGCCAACAATTCATTCCTGGTTCAATATTTTTTTTTACTTTATTTAGACTTTTTGATGTCTTTCAAATATTATTTTCCATATTTTGTTATTAAAGTGTTTTATCTATTTAGTATTTTATTAATTATTATTTCTGCACTTTTGTGTTTTATCATTAACATATGTATTTGTTTTTAATGTTTTTTGCCCCGTTTCCTTTATATGGAGCCCATGGGACCAGGGCCACCTACTAATGCAGCTGGTGAAAGGAGAGCCTGAAGCTACATTACAGTTTTGGCACTCATTTGCTTTTTTTTTTACCTGTCTAGTGACTTGTGCTTTTGTGATATAGGATTCTCCTGCATAGCTGCTGTTTCTGGTGTGTGATATTGACTTTCTTTGCTTTTACCTTATTTTTTGCTCCTGCCTTTGTGCTCTGTCCCATTTATTTATATCCTATTTAATCAATCTTTAAATATAAACAAACTTTAGGTTATCTTGGACCAAAGGTTTAACAGTTTTACTCTCCCCATTTTGTACATATTTTAACTTTGTATTTGAATTCTAGCCTAAGTTATCCCTCCATTTGATAATCAACAAACAAAACAACTTTAGTGCCTGTTAGCTTTATTTCATGTAGGCCTAGCAATATGTTCTGTTTCGGTTCAGAACTGTTTGAGATTTTGTCTTTGATTTTCACTTTACTCCTGTCCTTTTTTTTGTTCAATTAACTTTGCGACCTTTGGGGTTTTGACTCTGTCTGTGTTTGTCAACAGTTTTGAACTAATGTGTTCTTAGCTCCTGGTGTTTTAGTTCTCTTGCAATAATTCTCAAAAACACAGTACTCGGAACAAAAGTAAGATGGAATCAGATGATGGATCATAACTTTAATAACAAGCCAAGATTGTACCCTAGAGAGCAGGAATTAAATAAACCAAGATTATGATGTGAGACAAAATTATAGATCAAGAAACATAGTTATGTAGTCAATAACTAGCAGCAGAAACCGAGATGCAAAATGAAAATCAATCTAGAAGAACTCAAAGGAATTAGTATCCAGAGATATCTATAACAATAATGACAATAATTTAGATTTATCTGCAAACATGGGCAATCAGGAAGTGCATAACGCTGACCTGCATCACAAAAAGAATGCCGGTGCCCATTAAAGCAAAGTAACATTTTCAAAAACATCTTAAATAAACAAAAATGACCTGACCATTAAATTCCTTTACTTCTAATGATAGCTCTATTATTTTTAGAGGCCAAGAAAGACATCGTCAATGTATAAAACAAAGTCCAAATCATGACATAACCCTACCAACCCTTGAGTAAACCCAAAACACCCCATAAACTCCATACCTCTTCCCGAAAGTTTGGTCACTAAAAGGACCCACCAGGCTTGCTAGGATTCCTTTTGATGAAAGTTACACAACAGTTAATGGGCATGCACATGATGAACCTTGATCCAAGAGAGGTCCTCAGGACCTCAGCCCTGACAATGAATCAAAAATTTCACAGAACTGTGATATGAATTCAAAATTCTTTGAACTTCAGATTCCTCACTCTTCTCAACCTGAAATGGAGGAGTAGCAGACTGCGATTTGCAATAAGGACTTAAATTAACCAGTTTCACCTGAGACACTTGGAAATTTGGGTGAATCCTGAATTGTGCAGGATGGGGCAGATGATAAGAGAGTTGACTCACCATTTTCATAATTGTATAAGGTCTAAAAAAATCTGTGAGCTGTCTGACCCTAAAAAATGAAGCCACCTTTCATCTTCAGCCTGCAAATATTTTGGCACAGGTTTTTAACGTATTTAAGTTCCCCAATACGTGCTTCTGAACCAAATAGACTTCAAAGATATTTGGACACACTCAGCAAAGAACATCATTAGGTTAGAAAGCTCAAACAAATGTAGCTTGTATGCAAACTGACGTTTAAATCTGTAAATTTTAACTGCTGAATTATAAAGCACAAGCAGTTTAAATTCTGTGATTGGCAAAAAGTCTACCCATTTAGACCAACATGAATCAAAAGTACATCTAAGAAACATTTCCAAGACCTGATTAATCTTTGTATTTGTGCACTGGTTCCGAATGATAACCCAAAGTTAAATTTACATCACTCCCCATCTTTTTAGAACACAAACTAGAAACTGCAATCATAAATTATTAAGGAGATGTAACTCGGCTATTTCTTTGGTGAATACATTTGCATGTATTTTTGATGATGCAAAATTCTCTCTCTTTGTCTCTCCCTCTCTCTTTCCCTGTCTCCAGGGCATTGCCTGCACTCCTTCCCAGCCTGTTGAGAGTTTGCCCCAAAATCTCCCCAACATCAGTCTCAGTAGACAACAGGCAGGAAGCCAATCCTAAACCCCAGGAAACTGAACCAGCAGATAATGAAATGGTCAATGTCAGAGAACTCCTTAATTCAAAATGTATCAAGAGGAATAAATTCTGCTACTGCTGAACAAAATATCTTAAGAGAGGTGAACATCTCAAAGCTATACAAACAAGCACAAAGACCCAAAGGGGCAAAAGACAATGAAAGGAAAAGCTAAATAATGCCACAATGTAGAGGAGTCTTTTAAATTTTTTTTATGTGACTGCAGCTGACAACTGATTGTATTCTGGGCCCCACCCTCCTGGTAGCAAGCTAAATAAGAAACAATTAGCAAAAAAAAAAAAAAAAAGAAAGAAAGAAAGAAAGAAAGAAAATGAGATGGAGGTGAAACAAAAGAGTAATAAAGACAGAGCTAGGAAAGAGGCCCAGCTTTAGTCAGCAGTGTGATTGCTCTAGAAGACTTGTTAGCTATGTGCTACTCCTTTATTCTGATGAACACTGACCAACCAAGGAGCCTGCTATAACTCCACGATGACCCTTGAGTTAGCTGTGCATCCTGATCTTGTGGTAACACTTTGTGGTAGTGACCTAGCCAGGCATTACTAAAGCAAATGAGAAATAGCCTATTAAATACCTTTAAAGTCGGGAATGGAGAATAGAAAAGTAAGAAAGGTGTTCACCTTTTTCTTCAGAAGTGAAGGCAAGATGACACTTTTACTAGTGTTTTAGTGCTGCTTCAGTAAGACACTGGCACCCTGCCTGTGGTGTGGCTATGGAGGCCTACATGGCTTCACATGGTGCCAATTTCCAATGCTAGCGGCTCAAGGCCACCTACTGCTAAACAGGAAAAAGTTGCAGAGCTTTTAGGATCCCAAATGTTAATCTAAATCACAGATCAAAAGAGAGGTATTAACTTACCTTCAGTACAGCAGTGGTTCTCAACCTGTGGGGGGGGCCCCCGGGGCACGAAGTAACAAACGGGGGGCGCGAAGATGTGAAAAAAAGAAAACAAGAATCAAAAATATGAAAAATACATCTATTGAAACCAAAACAAATAAACTTAAACTACATTCTGATACTAGGAAAATAAATACAGAGTTAGATAAATGTCGATAAAAGTTAAGTAGGTATAATAAAATATGCATCTATGATATATCATTAATTAAAAAAGAACAAATTGGTATTAGTGGGCTCCTTTCAAAAAAAACGTTAGGGGGCGCAATTAAAACTGTTATGAAAACTCGGGTCGCAAATACGTAAAGGTTGAAAAACGCTGCAATACAGTGTTTGAGAGTTCTTGAGCTTGATTCCGGTGAGAGTGCATATGTGGCCATGAGGTCACTTGTATTTTAATAGAGGCCTTGCAGAGACAGATGCGACGTGATACATTAATATGCCCGCATAACCCACGATTGGTTAGAGGTTGACATAGAGCTCCAGGATTGGTCAGCGCCAAATATGAAAGGCACTTCCTGCTTAAAGGGGTCATCTTTCATTTAAATCTTAGTGGTGAGTGTTTGGTGTAGTTCAGCCTTTAATACCAGAATCCCCGAAGCCTACAAAAAAGTTGTAATCCTGAGCCACCTTAAATTACTTTGCATCTCTCCATCAGCTTCTTTTGTTTTGTTAATGTGTCGATCAGCACAAGCTGCCTGCTGCCTCATCCCCCACTTCTACCAGCTCTTCAAGTCTCTGAGTGTGAGGTGCCTGGATTTGCATAGGGTAAATAATATCTCATTATTTGCAACACATGCAATTCATGTGTGTTCTGTTTCTACAACGATCTGGGTAAATGTAGGATAACAGGAAATGTGAGGCAAGAAATGCCGAACATATACCTAAAACAGAAATTATTATACAAATAATGGCGTGTACAAGTGTATAATGTGTGAAGACTTTAGTCCAAGTATCAAATAAACATATGCACTTTTATTCAAGAATTAAACCAAAAAAAATTCATTTAACACATTTGCAAAACAAAGTATTTAAGGTGGTCTGGGATTACGACTTTTATCGTAGGCTTCAGGGATTCTAGTTTTAAACTATATCAAACATAGCAGATTGTGCCTTATTTGTGGATATATTTTAATTTTGTACAATTTTGTACAGCTTCTATACAGGCTTTTAAATGTTTGAAGTGCCACGCGAGAAGCAGATCACATGGCACAGCAGCAGCAGCAGCAGCAGCAGCAGCAGCAGCAGCAGCTAATTGAGCAAAGAGGAGGTAAAAAAACAGTATTTGTTTCCCATTGTATCGCCATTTAATAGGGGGTTTCGGAGGAGTAACCGCATCTTCTAGGGGTGTGTTTAGCCCCGCTTTTCTATATATATATATATATATATATATATACATATATATATATTGTGGACGCTGGCCCGGACACACACAGACGGACAACATAGTTCCACCCAACACACGTTTATTTTGCCGATATTTACAATTAGTGCACTCACAAACCCCAGTGCCTCCAGCACCGATTCCCCCAATGTCCAGGCCACACAGTCCTGTGCCTCTCTTTCTCCTGGCCGCCTCCAGTCCTCACTCCAGCTCTGTCCTCTTCCACCGGACTTCTGCCCATGACTGGAGGGAGGCGGCCCCTTTTATAGGAACCCGGATGGGCTCCAGCTGCTTCCCGGCAATCTCCCGCGGACACACCCCCGTGTGGCGGAAGTGCCGGCTGCGCACCCGGAAGCCGTCCGGGTGTCCCCTGTCATCTTCCCCCCAGCACTTCCTGGTGTGGCGGAAGTGCCGGGCTCCTGGGATAATCAGGCACTGGGGCTCCACCTGGCGGTGGCCACGGGTCCCTACAGGGCTGGGCTTCCAAGCCCTCTATCCGAGGCCCCCAGCATAACCAGGACGGACGTCCCCTCTCGGTCTGGAGGAGGCACAAGCCCTCCTCCGGTCCTCCCGGGCATCCCGGCCGGGCTCCAGCCCCGGCCGAGGACCACAGTGCCCCACCGCCAGCGAAGACACGTGGGTCCGAGCAACACTCCCCGAAAGGGCAGCACGTCCCCAGAGAGGGTCCTACCATGTCCCCAGGGTCCAACACGGCACCCTGGGACATCTCGGCTCGGCACCCCCTCCGACGCCAACGCGCCCCTCTGGTCTGCGCCGCTCTCGCCCCCGCCGTCCCCACCAGCTGGGTCACCATCGGCCTCCCGGCGGGGAGCCCTCCCACGGAGCGGCCCGTTCCAGGAGGGCAGGTCCCAAATGACGTCGGCTCCAGCGCTCGTCGGGGCTTCGGACCTGTAAAAAGAGCAAAAGGAGGGCCAGAAGCACTGCCAGGACACTCACCCCAAGCGTCCTGTCGGTCTCTGTACCGGCAGTACTCTCGCCCCCCTCCGACAGCCCCCGACTTGCCTGCTTGAGTCCTCCGCTGCAGGTTCCATGCCCGTCATCTTGCTGTCAGCGGGACCGCTCTCGCAGGCGGCTCGCCCAGCCGCCCAGGGGATTTCCTCTGCCTCCGCAGAGGACAGCCTTTCTCCAGACGCTCGCACCCAGCGACGCGCCCTCTCCTGTCGGAGGAACCGGCATTCACCCCTCGGTTCCTCCTTCTCATCTTGGACGCCTTGACGGTCTGGGTCTGAGCATGGCAACAGCTCAAATCCAGCCCCGTCTGCGTCCCTGCAGAGCAACGGGAGACTGCCGCGGGTTTGGAGCGCAGGGCTCCAGGACCCAGGGCACTCATCAGCCCCGATCCTGCTAGCCCCTGCGGTCTCGCTCTCCTCGCCTCGCAGACCGTCTGCACCGCCGCATCCGCTGTCGGGGACTTGCCTACTCGAAGCCGGTCTTCCTGCGAACAGTCATGGCCATGTTCGGCGAAGCCCCCCTCATGCTTTACGGGGACGATACAACCTACCTTCCCCGTGGTGTCCTGCTTGACGAAGGCTCCAGCATCGCACCGATCCTCCGTCTGACATGGCGTCTCTCCCGACGCGACTGCCTTACCCCTCAGCTGCTCCAAGCGGATCACAAGATCACCCAGCATCTGTAACAAAGGCGACTCGGCGGGCCGAAGGGATTCCTCCGGCTCGCGCCGAGCCGCTGGCAAAAACAGAGAGACAGACACTGGTGGGCTTACCTCTCGTTCAGCCCCACTCGTCGCCTGCCTCCTGTGGGCCACTCCCTCTGGCCCAATCGGGTCTCTCTTAGGCACGAGACTGGCGTTCCTTGATCCCGCCTCCATCCAATCATTGGCGGGCACACAAGACACACCAGCCAATCCCGTGCCTGTCAGCGGGTGGAACATCCTGCCCGCGGCCATCTTGTCTCCCCTGCTCTGTGTGCGGTGACGTGCCTCCTCACAGCTTCGCAGCTGCTGCGATTTTCCGAGCTGCAGCGGCTCCGCTCTCGCAGCCTCCACTGCTGCCGCCGCGCTGCCGACAGCCTGTGGACCGACGTGCTCCTGCCACCGACGCGGATCCGGGTCGTCCCTCCCTGAAAAAGGTAAGATATACCTGCCCCCAAAGGGCCGATTACCGCAGGGCAGGGCACTCACCTCCCGGTTCCCGTCACTCCGAGGCCCCTGCCTCGGTGTGGCCTTCTGTATCGCCACGCCGACCGGGCCATCCTTCCTGACGGCGTGGCTCTCGGAGCCCGCTGCACTCTGGCGACGTCTGTTCTTTCTCCTCCGCACCCGAGGATGGCCATTCTGCGGTCCGGCGGCGGTCCCTGGGGTTAACCGCTCCTGCGGGGTTGTGCACGGGCCGCTCCCGCGGCCAGTGTGTGGGGTCCGCTGCTGCGCCAGGCCGTCCACAGACTTCTTAAAAACAGGTCCCCGTCTTGAACCAGACGGACCATCCTGCCGGCTACGCCACTGTGGACGCTGGCCCGGACACACACAGACGGACAACATAGTTCCACCCAACACACGGTTATTTTGCCGATATTTACAATATATATATTATGGACCCGGACCGGACACAGACAGGCGGACATGTTGTTCATCACCACCACACGTTTATTATTTACAATATTCACAATATTAAATGTCACTAAGACACAGTTCGTGCACAAAGACAAACCCTACACACAGTCCTGGCCACTCAATGCCTTCTTCTCCGGGCCACCTCCACTCTCCTCTCGTGCCTTGTCCTTCTTCCACCCGACTCCAGCCTCGAATGAAGGGAGATGGCCCCTTTTATTCATGTCCCGGATGAGCTCCAGATGTTCCCGACACTCCCCCGTTGGCCACGCCCCAGTGTGGCGGAAGTGCCGGCTGTTCTCCCTGCAGCTCACCGGGTGTCCTTTTTAATCTTCCCCCCAGCACTTCCGGGTGTGGCGGAAGTGCTGAGGTAACAGGTCCCCAAGGCATTGGGGTGCATCCTGGCGGTGACCACGGGCCCCTGCAGGGTGGGGCTTCCATGCCCTCAACCCATGACCCCCAAAGCAACCAGGGTGGCGGCCCCCATGTAATCCAGGGTGGGCGCAGACCCGCATCCGGTCCCTCACGGCGTCCTGGCCGGTTCGTTGCCCCTGGCATCCCTGTCAGTGCCCCACAGCCAGCGAAGACCACTCGGGAAGAGCAACACGTCCCACGAGGGCAGCATACCCCCGAAGCGGGTCCTATTCCAGGACAGCCGGGGTCCGGTCCCGCTCTCCAAACAGGAATAGGGGCGGAGACACGGCCTGAGCACCACCACTTGGTGCCCTCCTGTGCCTTGCACAGGTCGTGCTCCCCCCTTTTTCCGGCACCCCGGGGCCCTTCTTTTGGGACCCCCTCTGAGGTCTCCGTACCCCTTTGTTCGGAGCCACTCACTCCCTTGCAGCCTCCTCCAGCCGTGGTGGCACCCGCACGCCAGCGGAGAGATCCTTCGGAACACATTTTATAAGTGGTCAGAAACTTGTAAATAACTCATGAAAGAATAAAGTTATGTTAAAACCAAGCACACCATTGTTTTTCTTGTGAAATTCCCAATAAGTTTGATGTGTCACATGACCCTCCTCCTATTGAAAAAACAAAAGTTGGATCCAAAATGGCCGACTTCAAAATGGCCACCATGGTCACCACCCATCTTGAAAAGTTTCCCCCCTCACATATACTAATGTGCCACAAACAGGAAGTTAATATCACCAACCATTCCCATTTTATTAAGGTGTATCCATATAAATGGCCCACCCTGTATATATATATATATATGTACAGTATAAATAGGTATACTAGGTATAAATGTCTCCTAGCATACTTTTTGATGAAGGTATTTATGTGAATTGGGTTTGTGAGGCGCTTTTTGTCTTTGTGCATGTACACTGATTTCTTACTTGTGAATATTTTTGGATCATTCTATTTAGGGGACTTTGTTGCTGTGGAGCTTTTTCTTGCTAGTACCTTTATTGAGGAAAACTGCCAATTTTTATGTACATACATTTATTGATCTTATTTGTTTTTTTACTTCAGGACTTGCCATACTCGCTGTAAATAATGTACAGTCTCACTATTTGTTTTGGGACATAGCTTCTTTTAATCTTGTGTGCTAGCTGTGGCATGACCTATGTAATAAGCCTGAATGACACTGTTTAATGTGCCGCTGTAAATAAAACCCTACTTTTGTTTATGAAATCCAGCCTGCTTGTGTCTGTACCTCTATGCCTAACATCTCTCATTCTGATTCCTATCAGTCCCAAACTACAAGATTCCCAGTATGTAGTGTGGTGCCCACTTTCCAACTACGTGGGATGTCATACACCTGCAGGATGGACTGGATTTCTAGATGAAAAATTTGTAGACTTGGTACAATGGTATTTTCTGATACTTGTGATAGAGTAAGCTACCCTCTCCTATTTTTTTTTTTTTTGTTTAAATAAATGTAAAATGTTTTCAAAAAGAATATTTTACAATCTAATGCATTTCAAGTTTTCTATATCCACATTAAAGGGGTAATTTCTATGTGTTGAGGAAGGTCAGTTAGTGTCAGTTTTGATAACTGTACTACTGAAAGCTAACAATGATAGGAAGAGATTTTAATGTCGTGATCAAGGGACACAGTTGAACCTAGGAGCAGCAAGTTGTAAATGAACCAACAGAAGTTGCTCATGTTCTCTGAATGCTGCCTCAGGATATGAGAGATGAGTTAATTGGATATACTAATATAACTTGATCCCATATAATGTTTGTAAAAGTAAATTTATAAAATTTAAAAAAAAGGAAAGTATGGCATTGGGCTTCAATTAAAAAGAGAAGGAAAGAAGAACCCTTAAAGTACTGTATTCATAAGACAAATGTTTACAGCAGCTGATAACAATTAAATAAAAAGTTAAAATGCCTCACACTGACTTAAAAAATCATGGTGGTGTGTGGAATATAACCAATGTAGGTGGAGCAAAGTGTGATGGGTTCATGATCTTGTAATTTCAGTATTTGCCTTTAGGTCACTTCAAACATTTGATTAAATATGAGGATCATCTCAGGACTCAGTGACTTAAGAGCAGTTACTAGGCTACTGGGATACAGTCACCTATCATTGTTATTACTGTATATCTATTTGATCCATTTAAACATGTAATTATATTATATTATATTATATTATATTATATTATATTATATTATAT
>JANRMT010062856.1:26151786-26171621 GCA_026402145.1 Polypterus bichir lapradei | reverse complement strand
AGTAGCTGCACTTATGAATATGCTTGTATGTATCAGACGCTTCATATTTTTTTGCTGCCTTTTCAATTGTGTAATTCGGTTTTTGTTCAGCGCTCTTTGGAACTGTTGCTTTTTGTCTGTGCACTGCGTCAGTTCACGTGAGCCGCTCGGTGTACATGCATCGAAGTTTCCCAGCTGTGCTGGTGCCATGTCATGCTATGTCCATGGCTGTATCTAATGTTACCGAAGTCCCGGCACTTAAAACTTTCTCTCGCAGTTTCGCTGAGTTTGTGCCAAACACCACCCTGACCATCTCATTTTCCTCTGCATAAGCACAGTCTTTCACCCGTGAATATTTACCCGTGGCAGTGTTTCTATTGGATTGCCGCTGATGGACGGCCTTATATGGGCAGGCACTAAATTACAAACGCCAGCGGCAGCCTGTCTATGAACTTAATTTAAAGTTTAGGTTTACATCGTGCTTTGTTTCCGAAGTAGCAGAACTCATGAATATGGTTGTATATGTCACTCGCTCGCTTCTTATTGTTTCACTGCCTTCTCAATTATATAATGCATGTTTTCTTCAGCACTTTTTGGGGCTCTTCCTGGTTTTCTATGTACTGCGTGATTACGTGGGAGGCGTGATGATGTCAAACTCCGCCCCCACGGGTTTCAAGCTCATCTCCATTACAGTAAATGGAGAAAAACAGCTTCCAGTTATGACCATTACGCGTAGAATTTCGAAATGAAACCTGTCCAACTTTTGTAAGGAAGCTGTAAGGAATAAGCCTGCCAAATTTCAGCCTTCTACCTACACGGGAAGTTGGAGAATTAGTGATGAGTCAGTCAGTGAGTGAGTGAGTGAGTGAGTGAGTCAGTGAGGGCTTTGCCGTTTATTAGTATAGATTGATATTGGTTCACTGTTTCTTGAATTTGTTTGGTTTAGGTTACTGCCTTGTGACACCATGAGACTCCAGACATGGTAAAGTTTTGTGGCAGCCACCCATATAATATGTTCCTGGCTGCAAAATTTAAGAATTGTAGACAATAGCAGTTTACAAGACTGAGTCCAAAACAGAACTGAAATCCTAAGGAGGGATTAGTGGGGAAGTGATATCGTCCTCAGGGCCGGGACAGGAAGTGACGTGTTCAGAGTCGAGGCACCGGAACCTGGCGGGATTTCCCGGGAAAAGTCAGCAGGGAACTTAGAAAGAAAGTCAGTGCACCCTGCCGCCCACTGGTCTTGTTAGTCAGTACCCTTCTCTAAGCCCTTTAACTGCCTCCTACTCACACGTGTGTGACAGCCTTCATGGCAAAGTCTATTTTTCCTGTTTTTCTTCATTTACCTTTATTGTGTTCCTATTATGAAATTCTTTATAGTAAATGCTGTAGTTAACTATATGGAAGGACCTTTTGTTTAGTTTGTTGGCCAGAGGGCTTTACTGTTTGCTCTTCTCCCCTTTTTTTTAGAACTGGTGTGAATTTTTTGAACTTTACAAGCCTTATTCTCATTTTGTTTCCAAGGGTGATTTTATGAGGATGTTCCCATTTACTTATTTGGCTGATAACTTCATCCAAGGTTACTTACAGTTTTTGAGATACAATTGGTGACATTACCTTTGTTTTTCAAATTGAGGCACAGGTTGGTAAAGTGACTTACACATAGTTACACAGAGTGTCAGCAGTGGGATCAGAACCCACAACCTAAGATTAAAGGTAATGTTTTAAAGAAGATGTTTAAGCACATCACTGGGTATCGTTCAAGGCCATGCAGAGAAGTTAGTCTGGGTCCTTATCAGAAAAGAGCTAAGAAGCAATCCTTCCAAAGGCCATTACACTAATACATCAAATCTATTAACTAATGTGAATGCTGGACAAAGTTTATGATACAATCATATTCTGTTTAGTTTGAGCAGAGGTTATTGATAGCATAATGAGATACAGAGAGAGAGGGTATAGGAGCACACACTGGTACAGTGCTTTTCCATACCCACCACATGACAAACCACATGACAGCATTAAGAAAATTCAATCAATTAAAATAAGAATAGGACAGATTTTATAATGCCTAATTTTCATTATTCTTGCAATGTTTGTTGGGACTGAAATTGAAACCAACTTGAGTTGTTGCTAGAGTTTCATTTCAACCAAAATATCACCACCCGCTTAGAATGATGAATTCTGCTGCTTTTCATGATCAAATGTTTAAATGAGTGAGCTTTCATGAATTCAGTTCAACATAAGCTTGATAATTCTTTATCTTGCATAGATATAAATTTGATAGGTTTGAATTTACTTAACGTGTGCATGATGTCAATGAATGTTGGTGTTTGGATGGGAGTGAATGAAGCGGTGTGAATGTTAACGTGTGGAGGGCTTTAAGACTTCAGGAGTATAGGGTCACCAAGCCTCAGGAGGTGTTCATTTCATTTTTGTGATATGGGCCTATCAATCACATTTGGATTAGGTAAGACTCACCGAAATTAAAGGCTTCCAGTTATTTCTTTAACTGAGTTGATACTAGTTTATACTTTTAACCACATGAGTATACTTAGTAACTTGAGTGGAATCCTGAGAGGGTGTACTGGGATACACTCAAATTCTGACTGATTTTCTCTGTCATATCTATTAATCTTGCTTGTTATGACTGCACAATTTATATTAGAAGGAAAGCAGAAAAATGTGTAAATCCTTATATATGATTACAATTGCACAAAAAAAACTTATTAAATGCTATGAGTGATGAAATAAAAATAAGCAAGAAAGAAATTCCAGTCTATCTGACTGGTATTATATGCATTTGTACTGATAAATATTTGTAGCATAGCCACACTGAAAGCAAGGATAATGAGTTTCTCAATTTGTCAATGGTATTACATCAGGCAACACCTTTCCAAATACTAAAATTTCTGCATGGAACTGAACTACTGATGTTGAACAGCTAATAGGAAGCACTTCATCTCCTTTAAGCTGGTGCATCTTTGGACCGGAGTTACTCTGTGGTGCCAGTAAAACCCTGGATCAACTTGATGTCCCAAGCAGAGGGATGCAAGCTGTTTGGACCGTGTATAACCAGCACTAGAACACAATTCCATTCAGGAGTAGCCATCAGCATTACAAGTAGGCTGAGTCCTCATTCACAGCATCTGCTTCCATAGCAACATGCATGAGTGTGTCTCTTAACAAAAGACCGTGAAGCTGATGAGACATAATACCTGGAACTCAGCAGATGTACTAACAATATTAATGTGCTTCAAGGAAAAATAGGAACAGTTTGGAGCATATGTTGCTATCCACTACGTAACAAAGTTTAAACATTTCACCGTCTTGTGCTCTTTTATTGTTCCTTTTTATCTGAATCATAAAAGTAGGTTCTTACTATGTATACTGTACATTTTACATATAGAGTTTAGAGAAGTGGGCATGCACTACTGTATGTCATGTTATTTTCTAACCTGCTTAGTTCAGGCCAGGGTTATAAGGGGTGCTGGAGCCTATCCCAGCTAGCACAGGAACAAACCCTGGACACGGTGCCAGTCCATTGCAAGATGAACTCACACACACACACACCAAACACACACTAGGGATAACTTAACGTTACTAGTTCACAAGGCTGCATGTCTTTGGATTGTGGGAGAAAACTGGAGCACCACGGGAACACTTGGAGGAAATCCCTTGCAGACACAGAGAGAACATGCATCAACAAAGATAATGCCTATGCCAGAATATGAACTTATAGCTCTGTCACAATAAGATAACGATTTACTATTATACACACACTGTATATAACTATTATCTATGAGGGATGTCTAATGGGAAGTGAACCTACCTGGTAAGGAAGTGGCGCAGCACAATGCTGTTTTCGGACTTTTCAATGTTCCAACCTTTGGATGCCCTCAGAAAAAAAAATTCAACTTCTTACAAGTCACACCACTGCACCACCTCATCAATGACAGCATCATCTGTGTCAAAATGGCATCCTTACAGGTGTTTCTTGGATTGTGGAATAAAACTGGAGCACCACGGAAGCACTTGGAAGAAAGAGAAAGAAGTCACAAGGTAACAAATTTAGTGAATATGGAAGATGGGGCAACAGTGCAAAGTTGCATTCTTGGCAATGTTTTCACTTTTTTTTAGTAATGTAAAGCAGGAGTAACAATTACCAGGATGAATGGTGGTGGGAATTATAAAAAAACGTCTAGTCTACGTAGGAAAAGAATTCACATGCCTGACATTACTTTTTCTTGGGTAGGCTCACTTCCCATCAAACACTTCTTGTATTGAACATTCATCATTTGTCACCTAGATAATTAACTACTATAAAGCAGTTGTATATTTCTACCCATCCATTTCTAAAGCTGTTTATTCATTTGGTAGTCACAAGGTGCCCATCATGGCAACAGCTGGTGAAAAGTGGCAACCATCCTGGCAAAGGTGCCAGTGAATCGGACAGCACCCTCACACACACAGCTGCACTCACTCATACTGGGCAATTTGAAGTCAGTCATCAGTTAACTTAATACTCATGCCTGGTAGGTCGGATGATCTGAAAGAAGATCTACAAATACACATGGACAACATACAAACTCCTCACTGGCTGTAAGGTTGGCAGCGCGATCAATACTGTAGGTTTTTTCCCTGTTAATTAGCCACCATAGTAAATACAAATTAAAGTCAGAAATTAGGACAGTCTAACAAGAAAACCAACCATGTCAGTGCCCTGACAGCATTCATTGGTTTATAGTATAACTAGGAAGCTTTAAAGCTGACTTAGGTGCCATTAATACACAGCATTAATTTCCACCAATTTCTACAGCACATCCTCACGTGATTAAAGGTTTAGTTGGAGTACAGAATTGATCATTTTTATTAGATTTGCTTCTTCTGAGCTGTTGCTAAGAACATCAAATGCATATTAAATTCAGTATCAGAGAGACAAGGCAATATCTTTTTGGCCTTCCTTAGCTATTGACATTCTTATGACGTTTTTGCAACTGTGCTAAACAGAAAGGGAATAATTAGCAGGTGAAAGAACCTTTCCTCTGTTAGAAATCGTGTTTTACCATCTCAGCTCCGTTGTGTTTTCTATTATTCTAACGTCCGTAATTCTCATCTGTACAGTAATTGCCTCACCGGGATGCATGAGTGCTATTCCTGTGTAATGAAGTATTGTAGATCATAGAAAAGCAAGAATCAAATCTGAATAAACAATATGATTGCTCTGAAGAAGCCACCTTGGTGCACAACATACTAGACGTCCATTATTATTTTAAGATTTTTACAATGGTGTGCAATATTGATTTTGAAAAAGAAAAAAACTTTTACCGGAATTTTATTATTCACAGATTTTATATCTCTTAATTACTGAGTATTTATATTAAGTGTGCTTTTTAGTATTCTTTTTAAACGACTTTGGCATAATAAACACACTTTTTGCATGCTACACCTGTGTGTCTGCCTCCCTTAGTACCCCACTAATCTTGACCCTCTTTGATCCAGCCAAATTCTAGAAAATTCTGTTTGACTTAGGCAGGTGGAGGCACCCAAGGCGTACTATAGGCTATACCCCAATAATGGTTTAAGTAAATATTTTAGCAAGTATTTTAAGTCCTGGTGAGCTTTTTGAAGCCACTCTCGTTTTGGAGAGGATTTGTTAACTGGAGGATGTATGATGGGTTGTTAACTGAAATTTCTTTTCTTTCCTTTTACTAAAGAGGGTCTTTAAATATATTTTAACTCTTGATGATAGTGTTAGCTATTGTATTACGTTATAGGTTTCCTAGGTGTGCATATTAGTTATCAAATTTGTGTTCAGGTCAGTGCTCTCTCTATGGATTTTGCATGTGCTTCCCATGAATGGATTAACTTTTTTCAGTAAGTACTTTGGTTTTCTCCTACAACCAAAAAGACACCTATGTCTGATCATTTGGCAGTTGTAAACATTTTCTTTAGTGGCACCATTTGATGGATCTCATGGACCTCCTCTGTTGGTTGGTTTCTGCCTTGCATGTAAAGCTCTGAGGATAGGCACTGGCTCCCTATAATCTTGTAAGTGAATATACAGTGAAGAGAAATTGAATCTGAAACCAATTAACTATTTGGTCAGTGTCTACTGCGACCAGTGTCATATTCTGAATGTATAGATTATTCTGAGCTGTTGTTTAAAGAGGGCAATCTAAAAGCTAGCCTCTTCTGTACCATCTCAGATCATATTACTCCAAAATATTATTGACTGAAACATTGAGTGGCTAATATTGGTTTACTATGTAATGTGGGTTTACCTAAGAAGGTGATATGAAGAGCAGCCCATTTCACATGATTTCTTTGTTGGAATGTTTTTTATTTCTATTCAATAGTTTAAACCCCGGTAGATTATATGCACGGCATTTGGACATTTGGATATATATATAGTTTGGGCAACCTTGTTAATAGTCATTATTTTCCTGTATAAATCGTTGGTTGTTACTGTAATGATAGTTGATTAGTAAGGTCTATTAAGGGATACTTACAGAATGATTAGTAATGCCGGATGCTAGAAGAAGAGTGGGTGTGGACAAAAGAACGAGTAGAACATGTACAATAAATGTCTATAAAGTCTGTCTATTAAAAAGTTAGTATATCTTTCAATCCTGTGTATTGATTAGACTACGAACCTAAGAGATCACTACATGGTGTCAGAAGTGGTGGATTGGAAGAGGAATGTGAAGAAGAGGTTCAGCTTTTGAACGAGTCTCGTGTCTGTGAGTAACCCGAAAACGTGTTCAGAAAGCGCTAAGACGTTCTAGCAAAAGAGCATTGAAAAAAAAAATGGAAGGATTACAGCCCCCACCAAATCTCCAGTTAACGGGAAATGTAGCTGAAAATTGGAAAAGATTTAAACAGAGATTCGAGTTGTATCTTGCTGCGATTGAAGCAGATAGGAAAAGTGAAAAAATGAAAGCGTCTATGCTTCTACATGTAATTGGCGAAGAGGCGCTAGAGGTGTATAACAATTTTCAGTTTGAAGAAGATGGAGACAATATGAAATTGAACAAAATAGTTGAGAAGTTCGAAGCGTATTGCAACCCAAAGCGCAATGTGACGTTTGAGCGGCACAAGTTTTTTACATGTTTCCAGAAAAGTGGCGAAACAATAGACCAATATGTGACGGAATTGCGTAATAGGAGCAAGACGTGTGAATTCGCAGGGCTAACAGAGTCGCTGATAAAAGATCGGATTGTGTGTGGGATCCCAGATAATGCTCTCGGAGAGAGACTGCTACGAGAGCAAGATCTAGACCTGGATAAAGCCATAGCGTTGTGTAGAGCAGCAGAGACGGTTAAAACACAAGCTAAAGAACTTGTTAGTGATGGTACCTGCTCCGTGGATGCATTAAAAAAGCGAGTCGCACATGAATCAAAGAAAAAGAGTGCAGATGTGAAAAAAGAAAAAGAGGCAGTTAAAAATAAAAATGAGTCAGGAAGTTATCAGAAGCAATCATGCAGACGATGTGGTATGCAGCATCTGCCAAGAAAATGCCCAGCATATGGAAAGATTTGCAACAAATGCAACAAAAACAATCATTTTGCGCGCTGCTGTAAGAGTCAAAGCAATCCACACAGAAAAGTTGATACACTCCAAGAAAACAAGACAGCAGAATTTTATGTTGATGCACTATCAGGGGAAACCGAACAGAAAAGTGAATGGACACTCCCATTAAAAGTGAATGGGAAATGTATTCAATTTAAACTAGATACAGGTGCACAAATAAATATTATTTCTGAGTCGGATTTTAAAAGCTTAAACCCCAAACCAAAGCTGTTTCTAACAAATGTGAAAGTAACAGCATATGGAGGTGCAGACATACCAGTGAAAGGAAAGTGCAGTGCTAAAGTGACATACAAAAATAGAGAGTACACTCTATTTTTTATGGTGGTGCAAAAAGATTTGAAGGCAATTTTGGGCTTGTCAGCATGTGAAAGACTGAACATAGTAAAACGTGTTCTGACTATAGAAGACCGAGAAGAAACAGACTATAAAGAGCGGATGGAAGAATATAGTGACTTGTTCCAAGGACTAGGTTGTTTGCCAGGAGAACACACAATACAGATTGATAAAAGCACTTCACCAGTTGTTCATCCATGTAGAAAAGTGCCATTTGCTCTCCAGAATCAACTGAAGGCAGAGTTGGATCGAATGGAAAAATGGAATGTAATAAAGAAGATAGATGAACCAACTGAGTGGGTGAATTCTTTAGTTATTGTGGACAAAAAGAATGGAAACCTGAGGATATGCCTAGACCCAAGAAACTTGAATCGAGCAATCAAACGGGAGCACTTCAAATTACCAACACGAGAAGAAATAATGTCACAGTTCGCAAATTCCAGATACTTCAGTAAGCTGGATGCATCCTCGGGATTCTGGCAGTTGAAATTGGATGAACCAAGTTCAAAATTGTGTACATTTAACACCCCCTATGGCAGATACAGATTCCTCAGATTGCCATTTGGCATTGCCTCAGCACCTGAGGTGTACCATAAAACAGTACACATGATTTATGAGCACCTGGATGGGGTAGATACATCTATGGACGACATAATTATTTGGGGAAACTCAAAGAAAGAACATGATTGCATACTGACAAAGGTTTTAGAAGCAACAAGAAAAGCAAATTTGAAATTGAACAAAGAGAAGTGCCAAATTGGAGTAAGTGAATTAACATTTGTTGGTGACATCATTAGCAGTGAAGGCATTAAGCCTGACCCAAAAACGATTTCAGCTATAGTAAATATGCCCAGGCCACAGTGTAAGAAAGATGTTCAGAGGTTTAATGGAATGGTAAATTATGTGGGCAAGTTCATACCTAACCTGTCAGAGAAGATAGCGCCACTCCGAAGATTAATAGAAAAGAATACAGAATGGGAATGGAATCATGAACAAGAAAATGAGTGGAATCAACTAAAAAAGCAACTAACAGAAGAACCATTACTTAAGTTTTATGATCCCTTAAGGCAAATAAAGATCTCATCAGATGCATCACAGAGTGGACTTGGGGCAGTTCTTTTACAAAAACATGGTGATAATTGGCAACCGGTGGCATATGCATCTAGATCTATGACAGATCCTGAAACACGTTATGCACAAATTGAAAAAGATTTGCTCAGCATATCCTATGCTTGTGACAGATTTCATCAATTTGTGTCAGGACAAGAAATTGTTGTAGAGACAGATCATAAACCATTACTTTCATTATTCCAAAAGCCACTCCAAGACTGTCCTCTGAGAATTCAAAGAATGATGATTAAGCTGCAACGCTATACTCTGAAGGTGACATATACACCTGGAAAAATGATGTACACAGCCGACACTCTTTCCAGAGCAGTTGACCCAAAGGTATCTTTGAGCTCTAAAACAGAAGTAGATGTTAAAGCATATATTGATATGATCACAGAATCAGTACCAGTTTCAGATGCAAAGATGGACATCATACGAACTGAGACTAATAAAGATGTAACTTTAAACAAATTGAAACAGATAATACTGAATGGATGGCCATATGAGAAACAGAACTGTTCCTCAGATGTAACAGAGTATTGGACCTACCGAGCTGAATTAACAGTCGTTGATGATATAATCTTTAAAGGAAGTAAAATAGTTATACCAAAGAGCTTGAGAAAAGGAATGTTGAAAAAGATTCACGAAGGACATCTGGGTATTGAGAAATGTAAAAAGAGAGCACACGAAGTGATGTATTGGCCCAGAATTAATCATGATGTGACGGAAGAGGTATCCACTTGTGACACGTGTCAGAAGTATCAAGTACGTAACCCAGCAGAACCACTGAAACCACATGGTACACCAGCAAGACCATATCAGAAGGTAGGAGTTGATCTTTTTGCATGTAATGGAGCAGATTATCTAATTGTGACAGACTATTATTCTCTTTACCCTGAAGTATGCAAACTGAGCTGTACCATTGCAGATACTGTGATAACATGCATGAAGTCCATATTCTCAAGACATGGCATACCAAATGAGGTGTTTAGTGATAATGGACCACAGTTTGCTAATGAGAAGTTTAAAACATTCTGTAAAGATTGGGACATTGTTCATAATACTTCAAGCCCACATTTCCCTCAGTCAAATGGACTAGTTGAGAAGTCAGTGCAAATAGTGAAGCGGCTGATGCAGAAGGCCAAAGATAGTGGGTGTGATTTCTACAAGAGTCTTCTTGCATATCGTTCAACACCCCTAGATTCTGGTTATTCTCCAGCACAGCTACTCATGGGCAGGAGATTAAGAACAAATTTACCCATTGATGAGAACCTGCTAAGAACAAAAGAAGGGGAGAAAGTGAAGAAGTACAAGGAACAACAGAAAGAAAAACAAAAGTTCTATTTTGACAGAGGTACTCGTGAATTACCTGAACTCCAACCTGGTGATATTGTAAAGTGCAAGGATAAATACAGCACATGGACACAAACAGGAACTGTATTAGAACAGACACAGCCTAGATCATACAATATACAGACAGATGAAGGAGCTTTTCTAAGAAGCAACCGTAGAGACATCAAAGGACCAATAACCTCTAATCAGAACACTAACACCAGCGAAACAAATATTAACGAGAAAACAAGTATAAATCAGGAAAGAACATCTCAACTGCAAACACAATTAACCAGAAGATCAACACGTCAAGTAAAACCACCAGAACGACTCATTGAGACATGTTGATGATGAAAGGAACATTATCAATTAAGAAATGCTGAATTCTTTTAACAGTTGTGCTTTTTATACATAGTTTGAATGTTGGTTGTATGCCTGAAATGTTCTGGATAGTTCAGTTGTTTGAGGTGATAAAAATTATCAAAGTAGTACTTGAAATGTATAACATTACTAAGCTTAAAAATAATGCCTTACTTCTCTTTAAGAGAGGAAGATGTAATGATAGTTGATTAGTAAGGTCTATTAAGGGATACTTACAGAATGATTAGTAATGCCTTGGATGCGGATGCTAGAAGAAGAGTGGGTGTGGACAAAAGAACGAGTAGAACATGTACAATAAATGTCTATAAAGTCTGTCTATTAAAAAGTTAGTATATCTTTCAATCCTGTGTATTGATTAGACTACGAACCTAAGAGATCACTACAGTTACAATAAAAAATGTCAGTTAAATATATCATATAGGAGACACACACAGTGATATTTGAGAAGTGAAATGAAGTTTATTGGATTTACAGAAAGTGTGCAATAATTGTTCAAACAAAATCAGGCAGGTGCATAAATTTGGGCACCGTTGTCATTTTATTGATTCCAAAACTTTTAGAACTAATTATTGGAACTCAAATTGGCTTGGTAAGCTCAGTGACCCCTGACCTACATACACAGGTGAATCCTATAATGAGAAAGAGTATTTAAGGGGGTCAATTGTAAGTTTCCCTCCTCCTTTAATTTTCTCTGAAGAGTAGCGACATGGGGGTCACAAAACAACTCTCAAATGACCTGAAGACAAAGATTGTTCACTATCATGGTTTAGGGGAAGGATACAGAAAGCTGTCCCAGAGATTTAAGCTGTCTATTTCCACAGTTAGGAACATATTGAGGAAATGGAAGACCACAGGCTCAGTTCAAGTTAAGGCTCGAAGTGGCAGACCAAGAAAGATTTCGGATAGACAGAAGAGACGAATGGTGAGAACAGTCAGAGTCAACCCACAGACCAGCACCAAAGACCTACAACATCACCTTGCAGCAGATGGAGTCACTGTGCATCGTTCAACCATTCAGCGCACTTTACACAAGGAGATGCTGTATGCGAGAGTGATGCAGAGGAAGCCTTTTCTCCGCCCACAGCACAAACAGAGCCGCTTAAGGTATGCTCAAGCACATTTGGACAAGCCAGCTTCATTTTGGAATAAGGTGCTGTGGACTGATGAAACTAAAATTGAGTTATTTGGGCATAACAAGGGGCGTTATGCATGGAGGAAAAAGAACACAGCATTCCAAGAAAAACACCTGCTACCTACAGTAAAATATGGTGGTGGTTCCATCATGCTGTGGGGCTGTGTGGCCAGTGCAGGGACTGGGAATCTTGTCAAAGTTGAAGGACGCATGGATTCCACTCAGTATCAGCAGATTCTGGAGACCAATGTCCAGGAATCAGTGACAAAGCTGAAGCTGCGCCGGGGCTGGATCTTTCAACAAGACAACGACCCGAAACACTGCTCAAAATCCACTAAGGCATTCATGCAGAGGAACAAGTACAACGTTCTGGAATGGCCATCTCAGTCCCCAGACCTGAATATAATTGAAAATCTGTGGTGTGAGTTAAAGAGAGCTGTCCATGCTCGGAAGCCATCAAACCTGAATGAACTAGAGATGTTTTGTAAAGAGGAATGGTCCAAAATACCTTCAACCACAATCCAGACTCTCATTGGAACCTACAGGAAGCGTTTAGAGGCTGTAATTTCTGCAAAAGGCGGATCTACTAAATATTGATTTCATTTTTTTTTGTGGTGCCCAAATTTATGCACCTGCCTGATTTTGTTTGAACAATTATTGCACACTTTCTGTAAATCCAATAAACTTCATTTCACTTCTCAAATATGACTGTGTGTGTCTCCTATATGATATATTTAACTGACATTTTTTATCGTAACAACCAACGATTTATACAGGAAAATAATGACTATTAACAAGGTTGCCCAAACTTTTGCATCCCACTGTATGTGTATATATACATATATATATATATATATATATATATATATATATATATATATCCATCCATTATCCAACCTGCTATATCCTAACTACAGGGTCACGGGGGTCTGTTGGAGCCAGTCCCAGCCAACACAGGGCGCAAGGCAGGAAACAAACCTCGGGCAGGGCGCCAGCCCACTGCAGATATATATATAGTGGAGGATTGCCGGGACGCCCCTTTGACACTGGATCCGAGGAAACAGGTACGGGATGCACACTACGTCCCGCAGAACACTTGGTGGTAGCCCCCCTGGGCTGCATCGGGGCCACAATTGTGTTACACTGGAGCTCATCCCTGTTGGGCACCGTGACCACCGCCAGGGGGAGCTGCACAGCTTCCTTAGCCTGTCTGGGCTGTGATGCAGCTACACCCGGAAGTGCGGCCTAATTTAAGTCAATTATCACCTGGAGTGCTTCTGGGTGGGCTTTAAGAGAAGCCAACACCCACCACTCAAGAAGCCAGAGTCGGGAGGAGGGAGACAAAGCCGCCGAGAGGAGTGGAGTAAAGAAGAGTGTTTTGTTTTGGTATTTCTGTTTGTGCTTTTGGGACTGTGTTGTGTCTGTGGGTACAGGGAAGATGTAGCCCGCAGACGAAGAAAATAAAACATTCATTTGTTTTTAGTAGTGTGCCTCCTGTTTCTGTCTGTGTCGAGTCCGGCACCAATATAGCGCCATTCACAATATATAGAGGCAAATATACAATACAGAGGGAAAGACATTGTAAATCTTTGGGGCACTCAAATGCTAACCCCATAAAATGAAAACAAAAGACACGTCAGCCGAGACAAGCCAAGGAGCCGTCGTGTGCAAGCACACCTTGAAAGAAAAGCACTTTTAACTTTATTTTGCTATAATTGTTGAAGCCTTGCTGTTAAATGCAATAATAAAACACGCTTAAGCCCTTTTCTTAATGGATTCAAACTTCTTTGTCATAGCTTTTGAGCATAAGCTCAGAAGAGTAGAGACTCAGCATAAACTCAGTAAGCAATGTAGCTGTTTTTCTTGTCTTGTCAGCACACCGACATTATGTGTCAGGGGCACACTGAACCAGCATTCAAATTCAACTTCTACACCAACATCTTGTGAAATCCGTGCCACAAAGAAATGAGGAAGTTCTGAGAGTAAAACGAGGCCTTATCAAGGATTAGTATAGTGGTCCTAAGAATTTACTCAGCAAGTGTATATTCTTCACTAAACTTACTCTGTATTTAACATATGAAAGTATCAAATTGTTTCAATATCTTTGTACAGACAAAATGCATGCATGTAATGACCTGCAATCTCAAATATAATGTCTCAGCTGCACATAACATTTTTAAAAAAAATACTAGGGGGCTTCGCTAACCAACCCCTGTGTTTGGTTTTCTGGATACACACTTGTAAGATTTTTTTTTCTTTGAATTGTTGCTATTTCAGTAGTTTCACTTTTATTTCAGAACTTCTGTAAAAACAATATTTGGAATCTTTCGTGTCCCAATATTCTGAATCTTTTAAATGAGGTCTGTGAGACTTGTGTTTAATGACTTTGTACCATAAATTAGGATAGGTTTCTCTGTTTGGAATTTCAGCACAGACAAAATGATCCACATCATCAGCAGTTAATAATTTTTTTTGCAAAGTAACCAATGTGCATGTGAGTTAAACCCCTTTTTTGAAATTCTCTGACTTAAACTAATTTCCTTTTGTTTGCGTCAATGCGAGCTGTACTATTTTTTTTTTTTTGATACTGTAGCGACTGACGTAATAAAGTGTCACAAAAGTTCTACTTTAACAATCGCCGACTGCGTAACCCCAAACACAACTTTCTAGCACCCTCTCCAACCCCTCCTCCCACTGGTCTCACCTCCAATTTACCGCATCAATCAGCACCCAGCTATCAGTCTTCCATGCTGCTCTCTGCCCTCCCTCGATTGGACCTAACAGTCACTTAAAACAAAAAAGGCTTCAGCTTGGCTGGGACGCTACAATACTTTCGACTGTTACTGCTTTCATATTCTGTACCTTTCTCTACATATGTATCACACCTTGGGTCTCTTTTCTCCACGCTGCTCTTTCTTCTTTGCTGAGAGCGCAGGATCTGTGTGTGCCATGTGACTTTACATGACTGAATGTTTTGCTGGCTGGCCATGCTTCTATTTGATAAGAAGGGCATGTCTTACAAGAATCTTATGTTCCATGTCCCAGCGTGACTGCCCTGGGACAATCTCTTGGCACTAAGTCTCTTGTTTACGGTCCCTGCAAGACGCTCCGTGGCCAGCCTTGTTTGTCTCGTGGGTCTTTTAAATGTCTTCCGATAAACTTCCGAGAAGATCACGTATCGTCGCCTAGCTTTCCATTCCAGGATTTTTTTTTATATATAGAGAGATATAAGCTAGGAATTACATTAAAGTTCCAGAATCTCAAAGGAATGTTCCCAACATCTTGCAGAATTCATGCCACAAGGAAATGAGACAGTTTTGAGAGCAAAAGGAGGCCTTTACCAGTATTAGTATAGTGATCCTAAATTTGCTCAGTAGTTGTATATGTATGTGTGTATATATATATATATATATATATATATATAGATAGATATATATATATATATATACATTATCACACACGTGCTTAGGAGGCAGTCAACAAGCCCAAAGGTAAGTGAAATATCAAGGGGTTGACTTGTGACTAATAACACCTCGCTCTTTCTCTCTCGTCAGACAAAAAAAATTAAAATAAAACATACCTTTCTTCTCAGACATCACTTCCAGCACCTTCTGATGATGATACATTTGCCTCCTTTCGATGAAATCACTTCCTCCATTACACCCCTTCCTGTCCCTCTTTGATGATGTTGTATCCGTCCAACAGTTTCTCCTGCCAACTCATTTCCGCCCTCCATTTTGTCCATGTATAAAAATGCAAACTTTTCTGTTACCGATTGTCAATTGCTGTAAATACTTTTTGATCATAATTCAAGTCTTTTGTCCAATGGACATTATATGGGGACGGTCCCCAACTCTTTTCCTTTTATGGAAGTGCTTTATTTGTAAGCAAATTAGTTAATCATTTAACTTCTTCCTGGGATTTGTTCCTGCCATGCACCCTTTGCTGGCTGGGATTGGTTCCAGCAGACCCCATAACCCTGTGTTAGGATATAGCGGGTTGGACAATGACTGACTGATTTAACCTGACTGTACAAAACTCCTAGCGATCTGTAGGTATTCCATTTGGTTGTATATTACAATTTATGTTTATCATACAGAAACATCAGTTCTGGTATCAAATTATATTTAACTCCAAAGATTTTTGAATCTGGTGATATCTGCAGCTGCACATCTGTGCAGTCCTGGATGGGAACTACATGGGTAAAGCTCTGTCCATATCTATGTGAGTTTTTCTGTTTCTTTAACCCTCATCTCAGGATATGGTAATATCTCCCGGTAGTAGCTATTTTAAAAACAGATTAAATGAAGCAAATGAGTTTATATGGCAAATGACTGAAACAATGCCTATTACTGATAGTGTTTTGTTGGATTGTTGAGAGTTTAGCAGTGCCACCTCACACAGCCAATAAAGTGGATTTGAAAACTGGACATGTGCATGTCTGCTTGCAGTTTGCATGTGGATTGTTCTGCTCCACAGAGATGTGCAGTTAATGTCAATTGATAAAAGTAAATTAGCTCTGCACTGGACTGGCATATGGTTCGGGTTGGCTTACACACAATGCTGCTGGGTTAGACATTGGCTTCCTGAAACATTGACCATGATGAATAGGTGTGAAGATGCTTAGTTTCTAGATGAGGTGTGAAATTAAAACATTTTTTTACTCTAAAATATGATTGAGTCGGGTTTTTGATATATCTTTTTAAAGACAGTTACTGGGGTCTCATTGGTCCTCATGCATGTCCTATACTAAAAACCAACCGAAGGGGGTAGGCTTAGGTCGCCCTTGGAGATCAGAATATGTTCCTGTACATCTTTTATATGCAGCACAGTATTGTAATAGTCAATACAGTGGAGCATGGCTTGGAAAAGTCATGGCACCCTTAGGCTAGTGCCTTCTCAGCCTTAGCTTAAGGCTGTCTCTGAATGGAGACATAATGCTAGGTTCCATTTATGTTAATCAGTTTTGTTTTATGGTCTAAGTAAAACTTTGTCTTTATGTGATATGAAAGACATAGAGGGGTTGGCAAGGATCACTACCTGGATGAAATGCCAAAGAGCCATCCATTATTTGGCATGTACCACTGCATAGAGTTAGTCCAGACCACTGCCAGGATGGGAGGCCAAAAGAACATCTGGGGGTTGGAGGAGGCCACACCTTGGATATGACATTAAAGACTGTTGGAGGACATTGTCAAGTCGTGGCTTAGTCCTCCAGGCCTGTAAGCAGCAGCAGGTGGCCACTGCTGTATCCCAGCCACAGTTAAGTGTGCCTGGCGCTTCAAGAGGACAGCTGCACACATCTGAATACTTTACTTTAACCAGGAAGTAGTTCCTGATTGGCTGGTCAGTGCCCTGGAAGTCTTCCTTCAAAAGAAGCTGTGCTACCTTTGATAGGTGACCTTGGAGTTGGATGAGAAGAACAGACAATGGCTTACCTGGCTAGGAGGAAGAAGAATGAATGAGTAGAAGTCTAGAGTGAGGTAGAGAGAGGTAGGGGTGTTCTTTTTTATTTAGTTAGGCCCAAAAGGAGCATAGTTTTGTTGTTTTCTGTTATATATTTACCTTATATATTTGTCTTCTTTTATATCCTCCCTGGAACTGTTAATAAACTCTTAATTCTGTTTGAACTTTGGTGAGTCTGGGCATATTTTAAGTTGGAAGGTAACTGACATACAGGCAAGTGTTTATTTTTTGTAATAAGCGTTTTGCAAAGTTTGCATTTGCATTTTACTTGAGGACTTATGACAGTGCTCTGTACTTGTACACAGTAAAGAGCGCTACACAAAAATCAACTGAATTGAATTAACTTGAACTTAGTGAGATGGGCACTGGATGACTGCTTATAATTCAGGTCTTGTCCTAGATACATTTTAGGCAGTATTACATGAGATATGTGCACCTGCTACATTATAGCATGCTTTGCACAATTTCAGGAAGAATATATTTTCTGAATAGCTGATTTCCACTCCTTATTTGAAATTCTTATTAGTGATTTTTTTAGCGATTATTAATCCTTTACTCACTACATACAATTTGTCATTTTTTTGCATACCCCAACTTACTCTTTTTTTTGGGGGGGGGCTCAGAGCACAGGGTCAAGTATTTTGTACAGCACCCCTGGAGCAATTGCAAATTAAGGGTCTTGCTCAAGGGTCCAATGGAGTAGCAATCCTTCTGTCACTGCTAGGATTTGAATGGGAAACCTTCAAGTTGCCAGCCCAGATCCTTTAGCTAGAGAGCCACCACCACTCTAATTGTCCCATCGACCCGAAGATCATTTTGGGATAAATAACTTGAAGTTTGTTGATAAGATCTAGAAATATGACCTGTATCTTTATCAAAACTCACACATATCAATTCAGGAGCAGAGACCGGGGAACTGGTGAAAATTAGGCAATTTAATTTTAATGAAATTCCTAGCTTGTATTTAAAAAAAAAAAAACATTATGCACAGCTGGGGCATTATATTCATGAGACAGCAGCCCAAATGATGCATAGATTTTGTCTGTACAAAGATATCTAAACAATTGAATACTAAGTGATTTCCACATGTTAATACAGAATAAGTTTATGTAAAATGGGGTGTACACTCACTGAGCAAATTCTTAGGATCACTATACTAATACTTGGCAGGGTCTCATTTTTCTCTCAAAACGTCCTTAGTTCTTTGTGGCATGAATTCCACAAGATGTTGGAAACATTGCTTTGAGATTCTGGCCCATGTTGACATGATTACGTTACATAATTTCTACAGATGTGTTAACTACAAACTCAGGCTGTGAATCTTCAGTTCTATCACGTGCAGAAGGTATTCCTGCTGGATTCAGTTATGGTGACTGACTGGTAGGGTGACTGAAGAACATTGAACTCAATGTTATGCTCATGAAACCAGTTTAAGATGACTTTTGCTTTGTGATACAGTACATTATCATGTTAGAAGTAGCCATTAGAGGATATGTAAATTATGGCCATAAAGGGATGCACATGGTCAGCAATAATACCCCAATATACCATTACATTTAAGTGATGATTGATTGGTATTAAAGTGTGCAAAGAAAACATTCCCACTCCATTATACTACCACCACCAGCCTGGAATGTTGACACAAGGCAGGTTGGGTGCATTGATCCATGATGCTGGCTCCAAAATATGACCCTACCATTTGTGTTCCTCAGCAGAGATAAAGATTAATCAGATTAGACTCAGTTTTGCCAGTTTTGGTGAGCCTTTGCCCACTGTAGGTTCAGCTTTCTGTTTTTGACTAACAGAAGTGGATCCTGATGTGGTCATCTACTGTTGTGGCCCATCCACCTAAAGATCTGACGTGTTGTATATTCTGAGATGCTTTTCTGCTCAACCCAGATGTACAGAGTGGTACATAGCTTTTCTGTCAAATAGGTCTGGCCATTCTCCTTTGACTTACTTATCTATTTATGTAGTTAAAGAGCTTCAGTAAAAAGACAAATTTCCCCCTTTAGGACAAATAAACAAAAAATTATTGGAATCATACAGAAAACAAATTTATAGCACAGGCCAATGAACAGATTTATTTTATGTTGTCATTATTAGATTTTTTTACTTATCATGATGACAGGTGAAACCGCATGTCCCTGTATGAAGAGCAGTCATGGTGCCAGAGAAGAGATGGACTCCCACTAAGTACTGATCCAGCTGCTCTTGCATTAAAAATTCAGGATTATTTTCTTCTTGTCGCACACTACATTTGCTTTTATTATCATCCACACTGTAATGTGAATTTCCCCTTGGGGATTAATAAAGTATCTATCTATCTATCTATCTATCAAGGCATCTCCTCCTGAAGAACTGCTGTGCATTGGATGACTTTTCTAGTTTGCTGCATACAGAGTAAATGTTAAACACTATTGTGTATGAAAATGCCAGGAGATCAGCAGTGACAAATATATATGTATTTATATTATTTATATATATATATATATATATATATATATATATA
>JANRMT010062856.1:26121581-26140088 GCA_026402145.1 Polypterus bichir lapradei | reverse complement strand
CTAAGGACCACTATATATATATATATATATATATAGTGGTCCTTAGGGACTGTAGCAGAGCCCCAAACCAGGGGAACAACTGGGCAACTGGGTTCAAATAAACTTACTGTATTAATCAAAGTACCTCTTTACAGGAATGTTCCTCCCATTCTATCCATTCCCTTCTTTTTCTTTCTTCTCCACTCCTCCAACATGAATGTTGTCCTTCTCTTTTCAGGAGGTCAAACTGGGGGCATGCCAGTGGACCAGCACCACCTCCACATCCACTGAGGTACTCTTTGCCCCCAAGGAGCAGTCTCCCTTTAAACTTCCATTATTCCTGGCTTTTATCTACTCTATCCAACATGGTGTCCTTCTGATCGGGCAAAGTACAACCTTTCATCTTGGCAGGTGGGTCAGTCTTCCTGTGTGCATTATAATTTATATACAACACCACATCATATCAAAGGGCTGCCTGGCAGGTGATAATTGGGAAGAATTAGTTATGCTTTTGCCAAGATGCAAATTTCTCATAGTCAGGTTAACAATGAATGCACAGAATAAAACAGTTATCTTTTATTAAACGAATTCCTCACTATTCTTGTGAAGCTTGATTAGCAGTCCTTTCTCATTTTTGACTTTATGGATCTTTTGCTATTCAATAATTTTTGATCATTTTTTTCGAGATTCACAATTCAGTCATAACCTAATTAATAAAAGAAACACTGATCACACAAGATTGCTTCTTGTTGCTGAAAATAGTTCATTTAATTGTGAAATGAATTGCTAAGAATTTGAAATGGCAATATGACGAATTACTATATAAATCGCATCAATAATTTTAAATTTGCTCTGAATTTAACAGAGTGGAAATGGAAGTGCAAACAGAGAGGTTCAACTTGTCAGTGCTTGATAATGAAATAACCAGAGAGAGGAAAACCATGACTGAAAGGGAAAAACAATAAATCTGAAATGGAAATGGTATTTGCTTTTGGGGTATGTTAATAGATTAAAAAATGTTGATTGACAAGAACAAATAATACTTTTAAAAGTTTTACTTTACTTATTTTGTGTAAAGATCAAAACCGCATTAGCTCTATTAATAAAAAACATCTGATCAGTGTTAGGTGTTAAGGACATGGACCTTTCAATTACTTGGGCTGCTGTTGTGTAGCTGTGATCAGGCCATTTGTCCATTTTTGTCACCATGAACCATTCCAACTTGTCTTCATATGAGGAAAGAGAGATTGTGCTTTGAGGTATCTAGAGCCCCCCGCACTTGTCCCTAAGGTTTTCTCTGTGCTTCCATGTGAGCCAGCAGAGTAAGCCATGAAACTAAATAAATTCATTGACTAGCTCTAGTGAAAATGGATATAACCTTCCTGAAGAAGGGGAAGAAGGGGCCTGAGTTGCCTCGAAAGCTTGCATATTGTAATCTTTTTTAGTTAGCCAATGAAAGGTGTCATTTTGCTTGATTTCTTACTACATTCATAATGGCTAACACGATACAACATCCTAGTACAACAGAACACAGTAAAGGCAAATATAAACAAGGTAATTATGAATAATAATTAAAACAAAGTTTGATAAATATCAAACAGGAGATTTGAGGCAAATGCAAAATTAAAAATGTACAAATGTAAGAGTGTATTAAAGAACAGGATTATGTTTTGGACCATGTACATTACACACTATAATATTTTAACATTCACATATACAAAATTGTAAGGCTAATCTGTCTGTAACGTAAAAACTCACACTCCCCTGGCTTTTGAAGCTGGATCTTGGTCTCAGTTAAAAGCTAATGCCAAGACACATACAATGCAGCCCGTAGCTTTTGCAAATGTGTGACAAAGGGACCAAAATTGTGCTGCAATGACCTATCCTGACTGGCACAGACACAGCACCACACCATCTTAACAGTATCATAGGTCCCTGTTGTGATGTAAAATTTAGCATAAAAGTCAAGAGATAAAGAGTTAAAAGATAAATATTTTGTATATTTTTATTTGTAACTTAGGCAAAGCAACATAATAATAGTGTTACATTAGTGAGAAGCATTCATGTTTACCCCTTAGACCTAAGTCAGAAAAGGGAATTTTACAACAGGGTTGGGGGAATTGCCTCAAACATCCATCCATCCATTATCCAACCCACTATATCCTAATTACAGGGGTCTGCTGGAGCCAATCCCAGCCAACACAGGACTCAAGGCAGGAAACAAACCCCGGCAGGGCACACACACACACCAAGGACAATTTAGGATCGCCAATGCACCTAACCTTCATGTCTTTGGACTGTGGGAGGAAACCGGATGAAACCCACGCAGACACAGGGAGAACATGCAAACTCCACACAAGGAGAACATGCAAACCCCACGCAGGGAGGACCCGGGAAGCAAACCCGGGTCTCCTAACCACGAGGCAGCAGCGTCACCCAGTCCGCCACCATGCTGCCCTTGCCTCAAACAAGTTTAGCAAATATTTCTCTGCTGGAGTCTCTCAGTCAACCCCCACTGGAAAGCCAGAATGCCTAGCTGGCAAGCTTCACCTTAACATATGGTTTGGAGGGCAGATGTGAAGGTATTCTTTCCCCCCATTGGTCTGAAGTATGGCTGTTTGGAATTGGCTTATATCAAAAGCCTTTAAGTACCATGACGCCCTATTGGCTGTAGGGGTTGGACAGGAAACCTATAAATGTGCTTGCTTTACCCAGCTCTCTCTCACTTACCAAACTGATGAAAGACCATCTCACACCATGAACTGAAAAGGACAGCATAATGAAGAGCACAGCTCAGCAGTCATATTGAGACAGGCATGCGGCCTGTTCTGAAGAAAGCTGACCACAAATGTTGCCTTAACTAGAGACATTTTAAGTAACTAACAAGTCTGTGTGTTGCCTGAAACTACACATCACCATTTGCCAGGTTGTATGGTTGCCAATATTCAAATGTACTTTGCATATTGTCATTATTTAAAGAATATTATCAATAATACATTATTTAAAGTGTAACTTAACTTCTGCTTGTCTTTTACTACACCCAATCGCCTGAAGTTATAAATGTAGAAGGGAAGGTGGGGAGAAGTTATATTGTACAATACCTTATAAACAGTGGTAAGTCTGTGAGATTTGATGCATTCTGACAAAGGCTACATATTAATAATACAAAAGAGGAAAGTACAGTCATATATCACTCTACCAGGACAAAACAGTCCCCAAGCAAGTATTACAGAAATATACACAGGCATCAGAAATACTGCAGGCCCCTATGTTCCTGTGGCCCCTGGCCAGTGCCCATTGTGCCCTACCTTAAGACTGCCTTGGCCACACCTGACATTACAGAATATGCATAGCTGCATGTGCTAATGTCCTACTTATGACAAGTATGGGCAACCAATCTGACAGCTGTTATGACATGACATTTAAGTACCTCATATGGCTGCCACAAACATGGCAGTGCAAAGAAATATGAACAGCCACATGTCCAGGTATGCTATGTCTCCCTTTCCTAAGAAGGAGAAGCACAGATGGCCAAACACACCACTGCACTGACAGAGATGTCATCCCTCAATTGTACATGGCTGGTTGCAATTTAAGCTTTCAACAACAAACACACATCTCCTTGTAGCAAGGCCAACAGTATGCAACATCCTACATTACTGACATGTCAAGTACGGCCAAGTGAGCAACATGCAGGTTGACCTCAACACCAACTTTGACAACTTGAGACCCTCACAATAATATTGACAGAGTGACTAGGACTGCCTTCTTTTGTGAGAGGTACAAGCAACACCTGCGCTCACATGCCTTCAGGTCATATCTTAGATAGGGTATGAAACGTGACGACAGCTGCTGGCAGCAACTAGCATTAAACAAACAAGCTGATCCTTGTTTAAAAGCCCTAAATCCTTACCACCTTCCACTGTTGACCAAGGTGCCAGCAACCTCCAAAGTGTGACCTTGGTTCATGTGTGTCTTGACAGCTGCAATCATACATGCTTCCCGTGAAAGAACTGGAAGAAAACCAGAGACATTGACTGACTGTTTGAATACACTTGACACACTTCTTCACAAAAGAAAGAGTAAATACAGCAATGCAATAATGAAAACCAACAGCTGCTCCAACTGTGTGTTGGCAAACCAAATCCATGAATTTTTTCACTGACAACCAGCAACAGACAATAAGATAAAAACATGTTACAACACTTGCTAAAGCAAGATTCATGCCTGAGAAACATGCTGATGCCATGGCCCACTGACGGTAGAGATTGTAATGAAATAAATTCACTCGAAAAAACTCAACAAAGAGTTGGGGAATTGCCCTGTATAATGTCCATCGAACATTGTGAAGATCTGAATGAAAAATGATCAAAAATCCCTAGCATTTGACAAAATACAGAGTTGACATCAGGATTTATATACAAAATGGCAACAGGAAATGAGCAGGCAGGAAATGACACCAATACAGAGAGACTGAAGTGATTATGGCGGTACTGGAAGTGAGGTCATCAGTAGGAAAGCCGGAAGTAACGTCATCACAGTGGGACCAGAATTGATTTCATCCATGGGAGCCGGAAATAAACATCATCATGGCAGAGCTGAAAGTGATGTCATCACGGGAACCAGAAGTGTCGTCATCACAATGGGACCAAAAGTGACGTCATCCTTGGGAGATGGAAGTGGGATTGTTTTGGAGGTAAGTGTGTGAGATCGTTATTTTTCTTATTTTGCTCTGTTGAAAGAGTTAGAGAGAGGCATTAGTATCCAAAATCAACCCTTTATCTCATGGTATATCACTTATCTTAAGGCTTGTTAGTTGCCTCCCAAGCGCATGTGTATGACATGATTAAGACCCTGATAAACACACTCATGTGTCTCCTTGGGTAAAAACAAGTCTTCCACCACTTGTCGTTTACACCCACTTACAAATATTGCTTTTAGAGCCCCTTTGTTAGATGAGCACTACTTGTATTGCTTTCTCAACGTCTCATGTACTGAGGGACATTATCAATTCCACAGGAAGTACAAGATAGAATGGAATGGACCCAACTTTCTCCTACAGCTCATGTTGATACTCTTGTTTTGAAAGTCATAGAGACATATTAACAGAAGAAAGAGATTTTTAGTGAGTAAAAGTTATTAACTTTTCTTTTTCTGGTTGTAAGACATTTATTCTAACCCACTGTATAATAGGTCAGTGCTAATATTTGGTTTTCATGCCTACTTTGGAGCCAGTTTTTGATTTTCAATTAATCAACTTTAAATCATCCTTACAACATTAATGAATACTTGTTCTCAAGCTTTTGGTTTAATGTTTCATCACATTCTTGCATTGCTTCATCTTTGTGCTTTCCATATTCCCTTCTTTTTTCAATACAACATTTCTTTTGTTTTAGATTTCCACATTAAAACACCTCTGAGTGCTTTTTACATTCTCTTTTATTTGAGGACCACAACCACATACTCAGTATCAACAACTCCTTATCTTTGCCATCCATTACAGCCTCTATTGATATTCCCCAGTGACATGATGCCTATGTGTTCAAAGTTCATATTCATTGTAACAAATTGCTTTTCATTTGAGGACTGGAGGTCAGCACGTTCCACTTGTAACATAATAATTGCAGAGCTTATGTAACTGACATTTAGCGAAATTTAAGGACTGACAATTGAAATGACATAAATGACTGTAGTTGCCCCTATGGCCTTTTATCCTAATATTACTAACTCATGTCACTGATTTCAGCTATTAAAAGATCAGGGATATAAACACAATCAAACCCTGGACCACATTCCCAGTTAAGTTAATATTGCCATGGAGGAATGCTGAGGTAGTAGGATTAATTAGATCATTATTATTAAATTATAGTAACTTTATGCTGAATGTGCAGTCTTTTCCTTAAAACTTTTCTGACAGCTACAGAACTTGGTGATGTCTATGACATCTCAGTTACACTGTTATGGATATGAAGACAAGAAAACACTGTCAGTTAAGTACAAACAGACAGAGAGGCTGACGTGTGCTTTGCAAACGCTAGAGGCTGCTGAGAGTTTTTGGTGTTTTTTGTGGAGTGACATTTATATATAAAAAAAAAACATTTTGCTCTTAAACTTGGGTTTTGGTTGCCACTAAAGAACTGTGCGGGAATTTTTAGAGCTTTTTTCCCTTTAGAAGGGTTTTTTGCTTTTTTTCGCCCACACAAGAGCAAAATTAGCTGGGTGTTTGGAGGTGCACTTGGAAAAGTTACTTGTACTTGTATGTATACTTGTTCTTGTTATCTGTATTTGAAGTAGCATCGAGGAGGCAGGGTAGAAAGCAGCAGCAACTGGTATCGGTATTTGTAAGCAAATAACCATGTTGTTGTAACAGTGATTCCTTAATTTAAAGGAAAAAAAAAGAAAGAAAAAGGCCGCGGCTGACTTCAAAGAAGTAAAGGGGAAGGATCAGCGGTGCGCAGGTAAGCAGCATTGTTAAGACACCGATCAGGCACAAGTGGCTGCATGAGCAGATGAGGTATTCAATTTTTATTTATTTTTTTTATTTTAGATTGAACAATCCTTAGTGGTCCAGAGGTAGAGCAGTTAAGCGGGCGACAGCATAAGGATTCATTAATATGGGGGAATACAAACAGTGTGAGAGGAGAGCTGTTAAGTAAGGCATAAGGGCTCGTTTATACTTCACACTCAGAGCTGCAGTAGCAGCAAAAAGTCAGGGGGCAGAGTGTGATAAAAGTTGGAATGGGATGTCAGAGTCTCTGGTTACTATCTACATGTGGTGAAGCAAAATGCCAACATACAGATGCGTTTGTGGTGATTTTACTTTCAAGCGTTGCATATTCCTGATCGTAATGACACGATACATTTTAAAAGTCTCACATACCATCTTTTCTTTTCTGGAGCTTCCTCCTGACCTGGCAGGAGTGGCAAACATCAATAGATCACCATACAGAACACATTAAATGTATGATATTCCACATTATACTGCACATTTAGATTTCTTAGATTTATGCTTGATATCACTTTCATGATGAAATGCATTAAAGTATGTATGTTACATTTTATAGATAAATCGTTAATTTCGTTTAAATAATGAACACTGTCAATAATTACACATATGGGGGTGACATGGTGGTGGAGCGGTACCACTGCTGTATCATAGGGAGTCACGATGATGGTATTCTTTGCCTGGAGTTTGTATGTTTTCCTGGTGGGTTTCCAAAGTGTCCTCTGGTTTCCTTCCAAAGACATGCAGATTTGGTAGCACTAAAATGACGCTAGTGTATGTGTGTGCTTGCATTCACTTTGCGATGAGCTGGTGCCCCGTCTAGGGATTGTTTCTGCCTTGTGCCCAATGCTAGCTGGAATGGGCACATCCCTGGATTGATGGATTTAATCATTAAACATCCTTTTCAGAGATATTATGGTAAGCTGTCATCGGAATTTAATGGGTGTTCCAGGCAATTCACAACACAGCGAGGAGATTCCAGGCCAGACAGGTAGAAATAGGTGGGTCACAGTCGCAAAGCATAAGGTAAAGGGTGCACACTGTCCAGGGCCATCAACCCCAGAATTAGTAGTGTCAAACTGTTATCATGTCCTTTTGGAGCTGGACGGTGTCTCTGATGATGCTGAGATGGTAGGCAATGATGAGGAGCCCGAAAGGGCCACCTCAAAATCAGTTCCCAGAAAGAGAGAGGTAGTGATAGTTGGGGACTCAATCATTAGGGGGATTGAAGCGCAGGTGTGCTCCAGAGAAAGAGAGAGAGTCTTGCACGGTGTGTTGCCTTCCGGGTGCACAGGTGGGGGACCTCCCTGGAAGGGTGGATAGGCTCTTGCCCAGAGCAGGGTTGGATACAGTTGTCATTGTCCATGTTGGAACAAATGACATACATAAGGGTAGTCTGTCAGTTCTGTGATTCAAATTCAAAGAGTTAGGTGCCAAGCTTCTCCAAAGTTCTGCCTGTGCCATGTGCCAGTCCAGGTAAGATTGAGGAGATTAGAAGTCTTAATGCGTGGCTCAAATCTTGGTGCAGGGTAGAAGGGTATAGGTTTACGGAGCATTGGGACTCCTTTTGGAACAGATAGGACCTGTTACGCCGTGATGGGTTACATCTGAACTGGAGGGGCACCAATGTATTGGGGAGCCATATAAGTAGGCTATTTGAGGATTTTTTAAACTAGGGATTGGGGGGGGGCAGGGAGTTTAGGACAGGCCAGTTTTAGATCTATACATGGAGGAACAAACAAAGGTGTAGAAATAAAAATACGTAGTAATGTAAATTCTAAACAAACATTTTAATGTAGAAGGAGTAACACATTAAAATAGCTTGCCTTAATGCTAGAAATATCAAAAATAAGGTAAGTGAGTTGGAGTTGTATGTAGCAGAGCATAATTATGATATTATAGCAATAACGGAAACCTGGCTAAATAACAAGGATGGGGATGAGTGTAACATAGAGGGATACAATATTTTTTAGGAAAGATAGACAGAACAGAAAAGGAAGTGAGGTTTCTGTTTATGCCAAACAGAATTTAAATGTACTGTTAGTCCTCTTCAGTTGGATGATGAGCCCCATCTTAGTGAGGACATGTGGCTTTGCCTAGAAAATATTAGGGAGTGTGTTACAGACCACCCAATTCAGGCAGTAATTTCAACACACATCTTTTTAGAAATATTAAAAACACAAGTTTACAGGTAGATGTTGTAGTCATGGGGGACTTTAATTATCCAAATATCAACTGGGATAACCTCGCAGATGGAGGAGCACAGGAGTTTTTAGAAGTAATCAATGACTGTTTTTTAGCACAGCATGTTAAAGCACCAACTTGGGGTGAAGCCTGTCTGGATTTAGTATTTGGTAATAATCAGGATAGAATTGATGGTGTAGAATTGATTGAACCACTTGGGTCAAGTGACCATAATGTAATACAATTCTCAGTATTTTGTAAGAGTGCAGATGCAAAGACTAAAATTGTTAAGATAAACTTTGGTAGGGCTAATTTTGACCAGATACAGTATGACAATGTCTAAGTAGGATACACTGGGATAAGCTTTTAAGTGTGGAGACAATCGAGGAGCAGTAGAACAGGTTTAAAAATGTTTTACATGTAATGCAGAACAGATACATACCTACATTTGGAATTAATAGAAAATTTAAAAAAAACTCTATGGTGGATTAATAAAGATTTTAAAAAAGAAGTTACAAAGGAAAAAACTTCTTTATAAGGCATATAAGACTAATGACAGCAAAGTGAATCATAGCGCGTATGAGAACATGAGGGCAACCATTAAGAAGGATATCAGGGAGGCTAAAAGACAGTTGGAGAGGAATATAGCAGATAAGGCGAAAAAAGACCCTAAGAGATTCTTTCTGTATTTTAGTAGTAAAAGAACAGTCAAGGAGGAGGTCAAGTGCATCAGAAATAGTAAAGGGGAATTAAAAGATACAGACAATGAAATAGTGGATGCCCTAAACTTACATTTTTCTGAGGTGTTTACAAGTGAGCAAGTGGATAACCTCCCAGAGGTAAATGCGACTACTAAGGAGGTACTGCGGGATTTGGAAATTGTAAAGGGAGAAGTGCTGCTCGGATTAAATAAGATGAAATCAAACAAATCACCAGGACCAGATAATATTTATCCTCGTGTTCTTAAGGAGGCTAGCGAGTACATATATAAACCAAACCCTTGACACATATTTTTAGGAAGTCACTGCACACTGGAGAGACTCTGAAGAAAAATGACAAATATCATCCCATTATATAAAAAGGGTGACAGGGCAGATCACAGGAAAATTAAAGGAAGGAATTATTAAGGATAAAATTGAGCAACACCTGGCAAGTACAGGAGTTATTAGGAACAGTCAGCATGGGTTCAGAAGAGGGAGGTCATGTTTTACTAACATGCTGGAATTCTATGAGGAGACAACAAAAGGATACGATCAAATTGGAGCTTATGATATTATTTATCTGGACTTTCAGAAAGCATTTGATAAGGTGCCACATGAGAGGTTGGGCATTAAATTAAAAGAAGTGGGAGTTCAGGGTGATGTTTTTAGATGGGTGCAGAATTGGCTAAGACACAGGAAAAAGAGGGTGATGGTGCGAGAAACCTCATCAGAATTGGTCGATGTTAAGAGTGCTGTTCCACAGGGTCAGTGCTAGGACTGCTGCTATTTTTAATATATATTAATGATTTAGATAGGAATATAAATAACAAGCTGGTCAACTTTGCAGATGATACCAAGATAGGTGGATTAGCAGATCGTTTGGAATCCGTTATATCATTATAGAAGGATTTGGATAGCATGCAGGCTTGGGCAGATTTGTGGCAGATGAAATTTAATGTCAGTAAATGTAAAGTATTACACATAGGAAGTAAAAATGTTAGGTTTGAATACACAATGGGCGGTCGGAAAATCAAGAGAACACCTTAAGAGAAGGATTTAGGAGTCATAGTGGACTCTAAGCTATCGACTTCCCGACAGTGTTCAGAAGCTATTAAGAAGGCAAACAGAATGTTAAGTTATATAGCACCCTGATGTGTGGAGTATATTTTGGTCTCCAGTCTACAAAAAGGATATAGCAGTGCTAGAAAAGGCCCCGAGAAGAGTGACTAGGCTTATGAGGAAAGATTAAAAGAGCTGAGCCTATACAGTTTAAGCAAAAGAAGATTAAGAGGTGACATGATTGAAGTGTTTAAAATTATGAATGGAATTAGTACAGTGGATCGAGACTGTTATTTTAAAATGAGTTCATCAAAAACACGTGGACACAGTTGGAAAGTTGTTAAGGGTAAATTTCATACAAACATTAGGAAGTTTCTCTTTATACAAAGAATGACAGACAGTTGGAATAAGCGACCAAATAGTGTGGTAAACAGTAAGACGTTAGGGACTTTCAAAACTTGACTTGATTTTTTTTTGGAAGAAATAAGTGGATAGGACTGTTGAGCTTTGTTGGGTTGAATGGCCTGTTCTCGTCTAGGTTGTTTTAATGTTCTAACATGTAGTTCACAGCCTGCAGGCAGACTTTACACATCCATTATCAAGTGTAACAAGCTTATTTGGGCTTACATTTTGTTATGCTTCAGTCAGGGTTCCTCCCCTGGATGAGGTTTAGTTCCTTGTTTTATGTCTTCTTTGTTCATTTTTGTCATTTATTTATGTTCATTTTAGTCTTAGTTAATTATCTACTATATTCTCTTTTAAGGCAGGTCGGCGAAATTGAGGTCAGCGGGACAGGAACCGGCAGTGAAGTCATCGGGACCAGGCAGAATTTCTTGTGTCTGGTGTGCAGGGATAAAAGAGAAAGGTTTATTGCACCCTACCACCCCCTGGCCTGGTGTGGAATTACTTTCTTTTGGTCCTTCTGGCTGCCTCCCATGCACATTTGTGTGACATGCCCCACCCACCCCTCAGCCCAGACCCATCAGTTTGGGCATACCTTGCCAAGAGGTTGTGACACCGTGTCATTGGCTAGCAGGACACCTCAGCAGTAAATGACCGAAAACATGTATGGCTGTAGGTCCAAAAACCTCCTCTGACTCATGGGTTTGACTCCTTGTGTAAGGCCATCCACTGTAATGGTGCATGGTCCATTACCAGGGTGAGCTTGCAGCCTAAGAGGTAGTACCTCAGCTGAGTAATCACCCATTTAATCACTAGGACCTTCCGCTATTCTATTATAAGTCAACTCAATTTTTCCTTTTATGCTCTACAGAGCTTCATTTTTGTTGAAGAGCATTTTTTGTGAGAATAAATCTCATAATTTTTAAAGATCTTCTGTCTGACTCTTATATCTAGCTGGATTTGACAGTATACCCCCCATTACTGGGCATTTCTAAGCATTTTTCTCTCAAGTCATAATATTTTTGGGCTAAAATTGTTAGTTACACCTTCACACTGTATTATTAAACAGTCACAATTTAGTGCATAAAAAATAGTGCAAATCAGCTTGAAGAAGCTTAACATTGCACCATCTCTGTCCACCTTGTATGTTTATGAAGCTTGCACTATAGAACATTAGATCACTCTCTAATAAGAGTTTTTTTATTAGTGGTTTTATTTTTAAATAATGGTCTGCATTTTCTGTTTTGTACAGAATGTTGGCTCTTATCCACTGCATCAGCTAAACTTATTGAGGCTTCACCATTAGATTATAGCTTCTTATTTTCTGCTAGACAAGCAAGAAAGGGAATGGAATTGCAACTACCTTTTCTAATTTGTTCACCTGCACTGATTGCACTTTTGGAGATTTCTCAAGTTTTAAATACTTAGCTATGGTTATCAGAATTCAACAACATGTTCTTGTACTAACTATTTATAGAGCCCCAAAGCATAATTTCAATTTCCTGTCTGAGTTCTCTGAGTTATTGTCAATTGCTCTTGTCAAATATGATATAGTGGACTCTAAGCTATCAACTTCCCAACAGTGCTCAGAAGCCATTAAGTAGGCTAACAGAATGTTAGGTTATATAGCACGATCTGTGGAGTACAAGTCCAAGGAGGTTATGCTCAACCTTCATAATGCACTGGTGAGGCCTCATCTTGAGTACTGTGTGCAGTTTTGGTCTCCAGGCTACAAAAAGGACATAGCAGCGCTAGAAAAGGTCCAGAGAAGAGCGACTAGGCTGATTCCAGGACTACAGGGGTTGAATTATGAGGAAAGATTAAAAGAGCTGAGCCTTTACAGTTTAAGCAAAAGAAGATTAAGAGGTGACATGATTGAAGTGTTTAAAATTATGAAGGGAATTAGTACAGTGGATCGAGACTTGTATTTTAAAATGAGTTCATCAAGAACACGGGGACACAGTTGGAAACTTGTTAAGGGTAAATTTTGCACAAACATTAGGAAGTTTTTCTTTACACAAAGAACGATAGACACTTGGAATAAGCTACCAAGTAGTGTGGTAGACAGTAAGACGTTAGAGACTTTCAAAACTCAACTTGATGTTTTCTTGGAGGAAACAAGTGGATAGGACTGGCGAGCTTTGTTGGGCTGAATGGCCTGTTCTCGTCTAGAGTGTTCTAATGTTCTAATGATAAAATAATTTTACTGGGTGATTTTAACATGCATATAAATGACTGTTCAGATTATAAAGCAATGGAATTTATAGATCTCATTGTGAGTTTAGATTTTACCCAACATGTGAAGGATGCTATTCACAACCGTGGAAACACATTGGACCTTATCTTCACAAAGGGAATTGACGTTGATGTTTCATCAGATTTACAGGTTCCCGTTTATGATTATTTCTATGTCTTTTTCAGTGTATTTCGCTGTACTCCAATTAAGTGTCCTCAGCCTGGTACATATACTTATCGCCGTATTGACTGTAATGCTAAGTCTATATTGAATGAGCATCTACCAGATATACTTGATGCATGTAGTACAATCTACAGTATGATTCCCTTGATAATCTCACTGATACTCTAAATAGTGCATTGCTTAAAGTGTTGGATTCTGTTGCTCCTTTTGTAACAAGAAAACATACCCAGAAGAAATCTGCACCATGGTTTTTAGATGACATCCACGCATTCAAACAGACTTGTAGAAAACCTGAGCATTGGTGGTGTATGACAAAGCAAGTGGGTTTTTATCTTGCCTGGGTAGAAAATTTCGAAAATTACAAACAAGAACTTTCAGCTGCTAGGACAGCATATTTCTCTGATCTGATTAACACTATAGAAATAATCCATGATTTATGTTTGATACGGTTATCAAGCTCACACAGAATGCTCCTGCACATGGCTCTCCATTCAATTCCTGATCAATTTCTGAGATTTTTCAGAGGGAAAAATGCTTTAAGCAGTCTGGGCAATCTGGCACTACAGACTAAAACTGAGGTTAAAAATTTAGGTGTTAAATATTGTAAGGTTTAAAAGAAAACATTGTGCTATAATTTGTTGTTTAGTTTATAATAAGAAACTGTCTGCTTGTTCTACTCAATGCATAATAGATTAAAACCAGTTAAAAGGGAAACTTGGAGTCAACTAAATTGACAGATTAATCGCAATAAATGTGCAGTGCAAGGAAAAAAAAACATGTTTTACTCTAGCCTTCTATTCGAGAACATAGACCCCTGTTCATGGGGCACCCCAGCAGTTGCTTGTCTCTTTGTCCTTCAATTAACATCCATCAAGTGACCATGCCATATCATAGACATGTCAGCGCAGAAGCCAAATGCAAGAATGAAAGAGCCAGCTGATATCTAGGCATGCTGGGTGCCTAGACTTCTCCAGAAGAACTGCAATCAATCCAGGTTGTATGGTTTCATCCTTGCTTTACTTCTGCTTTTAGCACATTAATAACCAGAGCGTAGAGAAGTGAGATAAGAGATTAAACTTTTTAACGTGTGTCTTTGCTTCACCTGAAACTCATTTTAAATAACTTTCTTGAAGTCCAGAAAGAAGAAAAGGGAGAGGTATTTTAACCACAGACACAGTCAACCCTGATTCTTCCTGATGGTGACCACAAGTGGAGCTGCAGATTGTAGCTGCTTTTCCACAATAGGCTGGTAAGTGTAACTTAATACAGACAGAGTTCAAGGTTTGGGACACTCAGGTACACATGGAAGGTTCTAGGGTCACCATCGGAACCATCTACAGCAAAACAAATGGTCATCAGTATCCCTACATTCATGAAGTGTTGGCAAGACTTTAAAGGTCAATCTTATATTTCTTTAGAAGTTCTGGAATCCTTGCCCAAGTGCTGGTTTGGCTGCCTCCCAGGGGATCAGAGGAAATGTAATGAATTTTCATCTGTATTCTGCTCCCTGCAGATGTAAATGTTACTGTGGTGGAATAAAAAACTTTATTTCACTACCAATTTGCAAACTGTCAAGGCAATGCATTATCCTGTTGCTGTCCTGTAACACTTGATTTGCCATGACTGGGCCAGTGATATTTCAGTTCTGATATTAATTGTGGTTTAAGTTTTTATTTTATTTAGTTCTGGCTTTTTTACATAATATTAGTACAATTTTAGTTTATTTTTTTCTGTTGCAAGACCACAAATCTGGCCTTCACATATTTCAATGCAAGATATGTTTCAATCAACAAAATACACTCACAGTTCATAATGCTGTTAAACACAGCTTGACTATCAATGATCAAACAGATTAAGTGGCCTAATGAGCATAGTAAGCAAGATCAAAGGTTTCAACCCAAGAAACCAGTCTGTGCAAGCACGTTACTGTTAAGCTTCACACAAGCACACATTTCGAGAGATTTATTCATGTTGCAATGATGTCCATGGCACAGATAGCCACACAGTGAAAAGTATTCACTTGATGAGAGCCTGTAATGCAGGTGCACAGACAAGGTCCTCAGCCACTGCCGCCAGCAGACTGTATGTTGATGATTTCTTCTGCCAGTACTGAAGCAGTGACGTGCAGTGAGGTTCATGGCTGATGAGGCACTGGCTCCTTCAGAGCGACATTTACAGATATATGAACCCTAAAAAGTAGCTTTTTCACTATTCATTTGGCAGCATGCACATGGACTACTGATTATGTTTCATATCTCATCAGCATTCTTTACACACACATAGGTAAGGTTCATATTTGGCTAAGAAAGAAAGTTACATTTATAGCGGCGAGACAGAGCGGAGAGAGTGCATTTGCTCCTTACCCTCCATGTGTTCTAAATTTGCCGTTGCAATTTCACAATTCACACTCATTCAATACAAATGAAAGTATAGAGTGATGTATAAAAAACAGATTTCAATTTTGACCTTAATTGAAATATTTAGTTTATGGTATTACCTTTATTTGTAAATGAAATCCATACGCCTATCCTTCTCCATGAAAATCTCCATCACTTTCTTGTAAAAGTTCCTCCTTATTTTCCTTTAGTTTTAAAAGTCTTAATCTTCCATTTTGCCAGTCAGTCGGAACAAAATATAAAAATAAACGAAGTGCTGCAGTGCACTTAACTTTCTGTTATTGCTAACTTATTGGCGCCTCTGCGTAGAAGAACAGCAGCAACGAGCACCTGTTGGGCTCATATCCACCCTGTTCACATTCATTAAAGATATTAGCCAGACTGTGGAAAGTCAGGGTGTATAATAAACGTGTCTGCAAACATTATATTGGTGACATACAGATAGACAGCAACAGGCACGCGCCAATATGCATGCATCAACCCAGTGTGTGAAGGACAGCACAGTCCGAGGTGTGGTGAGACTCGTCGCTAGCGCACCTCGCGTTTCTCACCATATTTGATTAGGAAATGAGCAAATTCAGTGATTTTGACTATAAAAATTATCAAAATTATTAGATTCATACAGAAAACAAATTTATAGCACAGGCCAATGGACAGATTTATTTTATGTTGTCATTATTAGATTTTTTTTACTTATCATGATGACAGGTGAAACTGCATGTCCCTGTATGAAGAGCAGTCATGGTGCCAGAGAAGAGCTGGACTCCTACTAAGCACTGATCCAGCTGCTCTTGCATTGAAACTTCAGGATTATTTTCTTCTTGTCGCACACTACATTTGCTTTTATTATCATCCACACTGTAATGTGAATTTCCCCTTGGGGATTAATAAAGTATCTATCTATCTATCTATCTATCTAAGTATTTCCACACATTACTTTCTTGCTTTTTACCCGCAAACATCTGTGCAAAACTCACCATCGTCAACCATGCTTACTGCTTCAACCCGATGAGCCAAATGTGCTCGACAAACAAACAATGGTCCTTTACGGAAGTTGCACCATGTGAATATAGTAAGCCCAAGGTACAAGATCACCATATAGTGAACAGCGCAATGTAACTGAACTCTCAGGGTGACCTACAAACAACCCCTGTGCACGACTGAACCGGATTGAATGAAAATGCAATTGCTGTTCTTTTAGTTTTTACTCAATTTTTGTTTGCGTTTTAGTTTGGTCACATATCCCTAATTTTTATTTTTATTTAGTTTTAGTTTCTGAACCTTAATTTCAGTTCTCATTCTTGTAAAATGAAAAACAACATTTTTTGTTCTCGTTATGAAAATATCACTGCTGGGCACCTTACTACACCACTCACTGGTCCAATAAAGAATGAAGATCCGAAAAGTGCCATTGACATATTATGAGAAGAGAGGTAAGCAATGTGGGGAGAAGAATTGTGAATATGTAGGTGTTGGGATAGGGGAGAAGAGGACAACCAACAAGAAACCAGATGGACTGTGTGAAGGAGATCTACAAAAGAAAGGAATATCAGGTGAGGAAGGGTACAAAAAATGAGAGCAGGGGAGCCTGGTCAAATATAGAAAATTCACATGAAATTGGGAAAAGCTTAAGAAGTAGGAGTGTTTATTTGGAGGTGCTATAGTCATGACTGATTCATAACCTAATAAGAATTATTAGTAGTAATCACAACATATTTTTATCTTCGCTTGTTTTACCTTGTCTTAATTTCCTGCTGCAGGTTGGCTTTCAATCCAGAGTTGGTTTGTATGTGCTGTTACTGAACTAGCTCTGGTGGTGATCCTCATGTAATATTTTTTACAGTACTTGTGCTTTGTGATCAGACAGAACCTGTAACTGTTAAATTTTGTGTCAAAAAGCAAAATTTTGAATGGATAAAACAGTCTGGTTAAATAAATAACCAGGTCTGGGCATACTAGTTAGTGCCCTGAACAAAGCTAGTAATTACACTGCATATACAATCCAGAAATCACTGCAAAGCACGCAAATTCTTCAGACGGGACCTATCAAACCTTCACTTGATGTTTGAAAATGGTGAATGAATCAAGTTATTGCAAAACAGACATAACAGCACTAAAGACAATTCAGAGAAGAATCACTGGACTCATTTTAGAACTGCAGAGCTAAGGAGAAGTATTGAAATACATGTACAGGCTTCCCCTGTCTTGTAAAGCAAATCGGTTCTTGAAAACCTCTTTATTGGATGCATTTTCATGTTATGAACACATAATATTATTTTAAAATGAAAACAATTTGAAGCATTCACTGGTCTTAAAAGAGTTTCCTCTCTTTTAGCTGAAATAACACCAACAATAGACATAGTTACTTTAATAATAACATTACTGATCAAAACAACCCTTTATTAAATACTGTAGTAAGTATTAGTACCGAATAAGTGTTTTGTAAGGCTGTTGGCCTGCTCTCATTATGCTATTGTGTTGAGTTAGCACACAATAGATGGAATACTGCCCCCTCAAATGGAAACAAAACCATTCATTGTGTAAAAAAAAGAAAAAGAAAGCACAAGAATTAAAAAAAAAACAAAACTCAACAGTTCCCTAAAAATAATGGGTAGGAGGAGGAGGATGAGGAGGAGTAACCGCAGTCAAGTAAATTGTTCATTTATTGTATACTAGCAAAATACCTGCGCTTCGCAGCGGAGAAGTAGTGTGTTAAAGAAGTAATGAAAAAGAAAATGAAACATTTTGAAAATAATGTAACATGATTGTCAATGTAATTGTTTTGTCACTGTTGTGACTGATGAGTGTTGCTGTCATATATATATATATATATATATATATATATATATATATATATATATA
>JANRMT010062856.1:26095498-26117353 GCA_026402145.1 Polypterus bichir lapradei | reverse complement strand
GATAGATAGATAGATAGATAGATAGATAGATAGATAGATAGATAGATAGATAGATAGATAGATAGATAGATAGATCTTTATTTGTCTCCAGTGGGAAATTTGCCTTTTTATAGAAGTTCTTTAAATAAATAAACACATAAATAGATAAATAAATAATATATCTACTGACTGTGCCAGCTATGTGTTTCCTGTAAATGTGAAGGCTCTTATAATAAAAGTTGTCACATTGCCAGATCTCAGATAAGAATGATGACAAAGCTGATGTAATACATACAAATCACATTTGAAATAATAAGTGCAGAGCCTGTGAAGTAAGTGATGTGGAGGGCTTTGTCTTTACTTTTCCTCGATCCTTAATACTTTGATATGCAGATGCTGGAATGAAAACCCATACTTCTTCAAAGTGATCCTCTAATTATGAACAAAACATATACAGTAACTATTTTTATCTTCATTGTCAGGTCAGCTATTTTTAAAAGGCCAGGAAAACATCATAAATTCTTTCTTTGAATGTTTTCTCTAGATGTGTAAGGCTTTAGTTAATCCCAGTGAGTAGCCTGACAAACTGTCAAAACAAACTTGCCCAGGCGTCCACATTCAAGTGCACAGAAAAACTGACAAAGCATGAAGGACTACAACTTTCTGAAAAATATGAATGGAATTGCAGTGACCTAATAAGTTATCTTACTAAGAGTTCATATTTATGCCTCGAAATGACACATTCATTATTCCAAAAAGTATACACAAAAACTGACTTTAACAATGTACAAGATGCCACAAACTGCAAAACACCAAACTGAACCAAAATGTCTGAGAGACATCTAATTAAAATGCCAAACACCAGTTGAGCTGAATCAAAACCAGGCACACAATACATTCTCTACCTAACTGTGTGAATGGTCACATGCATTTTTTTACCCAATTCTTTGTATGAAGTGTGTCTGGCTCAGAAACTGATTAAATCTGGCAACTGCACATTCAGAGGGCAGAAACGTAAACCTGAACTAGATTAATCAGGTTTGAGAATGCATGTACAGTGTGACCACCAGGGGGCACTCCGACTCCCAAACACTCGTCACAACAGACACAGGCTCAGGTCCAGCACACACAAAGCCTTTATTAAAGTGTGGGAAACGCTTTCCTCTTTGTTTCCCACCTGCAGCAGAGTACAAAGCACAAGTACAGTTAATAAGCACAGCACACAGCACTTTGTCTCTTCTCCCTCTTCAGTCTCTTCTACTTCCACTCCTCTTCCAGCAAGCTTTGTCCTCCACCTCCCAACTCTGGCTTCCAGTGCAGAGTGAGGTGGTTCCTTTTATAGAGCACCCAGAAGTTCTCCAGGTGTCCCATGATCTCCTTCCAGGTGTACTTCTGGGTGTGGCGGCAGTCCTACAGAAAAGGGCTGCGATGTTCCCCATGCGCCCACTGGCAGTGGTTAGAGGCCCTCACAGGGCTGAGCTTTCATGCTTCAAACCTGTGGAACCTTACCAAGCCTGGTGGACTACCCTCTGCCATCCCGGGTGAGGTACTGCCCTGCATAAGCTCTTTTCCCCGGTCCTTCTCTTATGAAGGCGCCCCAGTTGTCTGTTTCAACAGTATATGTACCTGTATCTGCAATAATCCAGCTACTGAACACCCATTTTATTGATACTGCTTAATCCCTTTTTAGGGCCACAGGTAGACAATCCCTGTTTTTTATAACCTTTAGGTTCAAGGAAGAAACTCTGAACAGTGTTTTTCCATCAAACTCACTCACACACCCGCACTCACACATAGCCCGCAAACTCAGATTTGGCAGGCTTGTTCACATAAATATCTTTGTGATGTTGGGGAAAAATGATTTACCTAGAAAAACACTTCAAATACATGAGGAAAACATGTGGAATAAATAGAGACAGAGGTGGGGTTAGAATTTGCCATTCTCTTGAAGAAGTGACAGGGCGACTTCACTTTCCACTGAATAAATCAAGTACCACTTAAACAATACAATCAATATCAGACATGTTATGAGACATGTTTATTTTAGTGTTACCAACATGTACTTTTCAGAAATGTGAAAATACAATCCTGTATCCTGTAGACTCCTGTAGTTTCTGTAGATTATATCTATTGTTTTGATACCTGTAACTTACAAAAAGAAAATGCCCTTAAAACCTGGTTGGTGCCTTATCTGCGGTTGCTGTAACTTGCCTTCCTTATACTATTATCTGTAGCTCCTAAGTATATTTAAGCGCTTTTTTTAGGGGCTTATGTGTTACCCTACATACATCTCCATTCCTTGACCTGATTTCTCTTCTTTGCATTTTTTTTAAGATTATGGAGTGCATCATCCAAATGTATTCCACTGTTCAGGCCAGTTAAAGAGAATCTAGGTTAATTTTCTCTGTCATTTATGTCTTTTAAAAATATTACGGGGCAAGAAACCTACCCCGTCTAAATTTGGCCATACCATTTAAGAGTCTCACTCCTAAATATCTTCTCTGGAAACAGCTGTCAGGGAAAAAACTAAAGGATGCAGTGACCAGGGGCATCATGTATAAACAGTACGTATGCACAAAAATGTTGTGTACTCCCGTTTTCACACTCAAATTGCGATGTATAAAATCTAAACTTGGCATAAAGCCACGCACATTTTCACGGCAGCTAAATGCTTGGCGTATGCAAGTTCTCCGCTCAGGTTTGCAAACTGGCGGCACCCAGAATCAAAGCAGTGCTTTTGTTCCCTTTCTTTTTTAGATCCACATCCCTGACGCAGCTTTATAAATACACTTAAATTAACTCCATATTGTTTATAAGTTTAAGGCTTCTGATTGTAATTAACCTGTAGCAATATAATGGTCCACAAAATGGCCAGACTATTCCAAATACCATAGCTGCTTTAGCATTATTACTCTTAAGTATTTATCCCACTGTATCTGAGTGCCTCAGCCATGCTGCCTATATGAACTGCTCTCATACAACAAATGCTTCAGAGCCTTTCCTGTACTGACCTTGCGGTTCAGCAACAGTTTCATCCCAAGAACTATAAACGCACTCCATCAGTCCATCAAGTGCTCCTTGTAGAACTGTTTGTACTTATAAGTACAATTACCACACTGTAAACTTTCAATACAGTTATAATATTGCACAACCTGAGCCACTTTATAAAGCGCGTTTTTACATATGATGATGATATTTAAGATGAAATGCAAATAATATGTTTATTACATTAAACAGATAAAATGTTAACAACATTTAAATAATCTGTATTGTTAATAATTTAACATGTGAGGACACGGTGTCGCAGTGCTATCTAGTTCAGGGATTGTTCCTGCCTTGCGCTGTATTCTTGCAGGGACTGGCGCAACACTGGAAGGATAGATGGATAGAATAATTAAACACGTACTATGAAGATATTTCAATGTTCTTTAAAAGTTTTTAAGAATCCGAGTTCTAAGCTTACAGCTGGCTTAACATCTATTACAGAGCTGATTGTGTGGCGATTGGTTACTTGGAGAAATAAAAGGAAGGACAGGAATTGGAGGTTAGTATGTTTGAAAGAGACAGTACTGCTAAAACTGTTTAATAACATGCTTTAACTCCTATCATCATGAAAATTATATCAAGTATACATCTCAGTATTTTAATTATTCAGAGAGCTGTAATATCACGAATGCAATGGATTCTGTGTCCAGTTGGAGGAAGAGAAAGCCCATTTAAGAAGCACATACTGATTCACACACAAAGCACATAGAAGAACACATACAAAACAAATCATTTAATATGCTACTTTAGTTATGATGGTATTTGAGGAACTACTAATTTAACAGATTTAAAGATGAAGTTTATGATGTTCTACTTTAATGACAAAATAAACTACGTGATTAAAGTGGAAATTTTGAGAATAAAGTTGACATTTCGAGCTTTTTTCTCACTGGGTCCCTATTTGTTTTCTTTTCTCTGTACTCTAATAAGCTTTCATATGATACTCAGACGGTGTGCTACGACTCACCTTTTTATGGCGACTTTGATATCTAACAACTTCTTTTTTATTTCGGGCATTGCGCGACTTTATGAACTTGAGCTTTTGAGTTTCTCTGACATTCTATGTCACTTGATCAACTTCCTTTTGTTGTTTATACCACTGTTTAAACCAAGAAATAGTAAATTTTTCCTTGCCTCCACTTGGTATTTGCTGAAATTCTTCTATTTTTCCCCATGCTTTTGCCATTGCCTTTTCACAGAATGCTGAGCTTAAGGGCTATTTATATTGATTTGTTTGGGAGTGGCGGCAGGCACGTGCACATCTGTTACATTTCACGCTGTATTTATGGAGCGTGAAGAATGTGGAAGTTCACACAGATTTATGCATCTGGATTTTTTTGTGCGTACACACATTTCTACTTTTGTCCTTACGCCATGTTTTAGTGTGAATTCTACACACAGCGTTATGCATGAGGCCTCAGGAGATTCACCCAGTGGATCCTAAGACAGAAATTTCCAGACCTCTCTTTCCATTTCTGTTTGTTTTGCAATACCCAATTTCCTATTGAAATATTAACTAGATATACCAGGCATAATCAGAAAGCACTCACAGTTAGAATTAAAATGGAGGCCTCTCCTTCCTGTTTGCGCCTTTATCAGGAGGATCATGTGCTCTATCCAAATCAATGACCCTGAGCTTCCATGCACCATTCTTTTTTTTTCCATTTCTCTGTTTAAAGTCATGTAGAATTTCCACCAAATACAGTCTCTTCCACACTCTTTCCAGCTATCTCTGTTCCAGGCACAGTGTCTTTAGTAATGTTTGTTAAGTTTTTAATAGAACATGACCCATCTTTATCTTCTGCCATCTTGGGATGTTTATATTCTTCTTTCTAAATATTCATGTGCCAGCCAAAGAGCCTCAGAAATTGTATTTTCGCCCATACTGTTGGGATTTTTGGTGTTCCTTGCACCATATTTACATTATTCTGTGTTTGCAGATTTCCCTCTTTCGCCCTTGCATTGGTTTCTTTATCTTCTGTTTTTACCAGCCATACCATCTGCATTTCAGAACCTGGATTTGGACAGCAGCTGGATGGGAAATCACATAGGAAAAATCTGAGGCAGCAGCTGGAAGGGATGTTAGTGAGGCTGTCATGGGGTGCTTACCCTGTGGTCAATGTGTGTATCCCAATGCCCCAGTCCAGTGATGGGGACACTGTGCTGCAAAAAAGTACCTCCAACCTTTGGATGAGATGAAAAACTAAGGTCCTGGCTCCCTATGGTCATAAAAGATCCCTAAGAGTAGGGTATTTCCTGATATCCCAGCTATATTGCCAACCACAGCCTGGTCATTCTGACTTCCTAATCATCCTTTGTCCCTTACTGGCTATCTCTCTTACCCCTTCACCATCTAAAAGCTAATGTGTGGCTTAAAAATGTCTGTCATTGCATCATCCAAGTGCTGATACACATTGGTGGTGGTTTAAGTGGCTCTCCACTGTCTTTGTAAATCACTTTATGTAGTTTAGAAAAGCACTATATGAATGTAATTAATTAATTAATACTTAATTGTGGTTTTTGCTTTCTGATGATCCCTTTTCACTACATGTCTCTTGGGGCATAAGCCTCCAATTAGGTCAATGCAGTCTGGTGCTCTGGTTGTTTGAGATGTAATTTCCTGTGTGATATTTAAACCAACCAATTGCCACAGCTTCTTTGCTGTGGCATTGGTTACTTTTGTCTTTATGTACTTTGGTGTTCCTTTTTTTAGAAGGTTTGTGGTCATTTGACCCTCAACACTTTTGGATCTTTTGTGACGTTTGGCTCTTAAATTTAGTGTTTGTGGACTTTTTGGTTGGTTAATTTCAGTGTTTTGACTGTTTGGATTTTGTATTCAGGTTCATGTATTTTTAGTTCTTTTATGAATTAAATGAGTTAATTTAATCATTAAAAGTTTTATTAAGGTGAGGTGTTTTAACAATTTTTGCCTTCCCTTTTGGTCTCAGATCACAACGTTTTCTAAAAACATGATATGCGGCATCGATACCTTTCTGGAAGATATAACCTTTTTGTTCCTGAAGGCAACACATAAAATACAAGTACAAAATATTCATTCTGTTGCAGAAGTTTTTCTTCTAATGTCATCCCACAGGACACTTCTTTTGATCTATGAGTGTTACGTTTAAAGCAGTACTTCTATAGTGTCATATGGCCACTTACACCTGATGCTACGGAAATTAGAGTTTTCACACTTCTCACACTAACTGGTTCCATTTCCTGCTCGTTTTTGATCCTCTTTCTGTCCTACTGAGATAACAACCACTTTGCTTAAGTGAACCGTTCAGTAAGTATAGTGAAGGGATTTACTTTCTTGCTGTATGTTGACACATGTCCTTCTTAGAAATTGTTTACATGTCTTTCCCTGGCTAAACAGTTGGGTACACATCTAGCCGTCGTAATTCAATTGTTTTATTAACCTCATTGTCATCATTGAGGCATTCATTTGTGAGCATTATTTTGCAAATTCAAAATAGCAAATCGACAGATAGCAAATCACTTCTTGTAAAACCCAATATGATAATTCACATGGACTTACTGTGGTAAATTTCACTGTTGCTCATTTCACAAGGTTGATTTTTTTCTCTCTTTACTAAAGAATCTTATTCTTGCCAGTTAATTTTTTAAATGCCACTATTTTATAATAATGATTTAACTTATTTCACAGTTTTGTTTTCTAACAGATGGTGGCAGTGTCAGTACATTTGTTTTTTTTCTTCTACCACAAGTAGAAAGAGATCTAAGAATGAACAAAGACAATGTTATGACCAATACAGAAGCAGAAATCTACTATACAGATTATCTGCATGCTTTTATAGATAATATTTTGGTATGGGCCCTGATTTAATTTCTAGCTTAGTCATAGTGTTTGTATTTGTGTGAGTTGACTGGTATAAGTGAGAGTGTGTATTTGTGTAACTATGCCTAGTTATATACTAGCACATCTTCCTGGGCTTCAGAATTAGGCTCTTTATTTTCCAATGACATTACAGATGTATACTGCAATCCTAATGGAATACGTCATCATGTGTGTAGCAATAAGCAAAGTGACACTCACACCACACCAATTGCCAACCACAAACTGTCTACTGATTTATAGTGTCTGTGGTGGGCTGGCACCCTGCCCGGGGTTTGTTTCCTGCCTTGCGCCCTGTGTTGGCTGGGATTGGCTCCAGCAGACCCCCGTGACCCTCTAGTTAGGATATAGCGGGTTGGAAAATGGATCGATGGATGGATAATGGATGGGTGGAAATCAGTATACTGTATAGTAAATAGAGGGCAATATTGTCTAGTAAAAAATAACACTAAAACATGTACCCTTCAGGCGAGTAGCCATTTTTGCTGATCTAGTGTGATGACCAAACAGGGTGTTGATTGTTTGTTGTTCAAATGTATGATTATTCATTCAAGATAACTCTTCACAACTCATCAAGCAATTTTAAAAATATCAATTAGCTGGACTTTTAAACTGCCTTTAAACGATTTTCTTTATAACATTACTGATCACAAGCTTTGCACTCCAATGCAAATGAAAGGAAGCTTTCACAAAAGTCATGGCACTTGCTATAACTGTTCCCATGCCACACACCAGGCAAGCCCCTTTTAAATACATGCCCGGCGCCGCCTTTTGCTCCCACTCACTCTTTAATTTTTGACTCTGTCCCTCTGACAGTGCGATTTCAAAAGCATACAGCTTCCAGTTAAGCACAGTGAGTGCTGTCTCTGATAGCCATGTCTACAGTTGTTTGTGTCCAGTGCTGCTGACATTGTAAATGTGTCTTTGTGTACTACACTCAGGCTATGACAATTACCATGAATGAGTTCAACAGTATTTCTATTTTAGTTTTTTTTCTCCACGCACCCAACATTCCGGAATCTTTTAAGCCCAGTTCAAGTTTGCAAGTGGCAAAAGCTTATCCTAGCACCATGTAGCGGGACACAGAGAACACTTGCCTGCTACGCTAACATCATTTGTTACTCACCTGGGGTTTCCTTCTTCCCATCCTTTTTCATAATGTTTATATATTTCCTTAGAATGGATTCTGCATTGCTGCACATCTGCTTTGATTGGCTGGAAGTATCTATATACTCTGTCTATTCAGTCTCTTCTGTTCTTATTTTTTATACTTCTAAGATTGAAAAACTGTTATTTTGTTTGAAAAGTTGTTTTTTCTTCTCCATGATTTCTTCTAACCTTCTTTTTTGCTTTCCAGTTCTTCTTCTTTGCACTTTACAGTTTTAATTCCTTCATATATTTTCCGAATAAGAGGACTGTTGTCTCAGGGACAGGAGTACGTTCCTCAGACTCTTTTTAGCTTCTCAAAAGTAAGAATTAAATCTATGCCATCAGTGGGCAGGTTATACAAAATTTGATTTCTTTATTCTGTTAGTCGATTTCTTATAGTTGGAGCACTTTGATTGGTGGTTGTGTTTCATCTATTTGTATCTGTGTTGCACGCACTTATGATTTTTCTTCCTGAAACATTAGCGCCTAACTGTATTGATGGGAGAAAATGTATTCAGTTTCCATATTTATCCTTCAAAGGCTTCAACTGAAACCTTTAATACCCTGTCTTAATATCATTATATCTGTAAATCTTTTATGACTGTACTATGCATAACTGACTTGGCTAAAATGTGTACTCTGACTTTTTCAGTGAAGATGGATGTCATAAACTGGGAGCCCCAAAAGCACATAAGCCCCATAAATGCTTGCCCTACAGGGCAATTATCATTGAAACCCACGCTAGAAACAAATGGGATAAGACAAGACAAGGGAAGATAAGGAAAGAAAAGATAAGATAAGGCAAGGAAAGATAAAGATAAAATAAGATAAATTGTTTTGTGGAGTGGTTGGGGGATTGGGGGGAATAAGATAAGACAAGAGAAGAAAATATAAGATAAGCCCAGACAAGATAAGATAAAACAGGATAAGACAAAGACAAGATAAGGTAGGATAAGATAAGATAACATTCCTTTATTGTCATTACATAACACATACAATGAGATTGTGGTAAACTACCTGAAATGATACTAAAAACTATACTGTTAAAAACCACATCTAATATGTCACACACATTGTCAGTATACGCAAAAACTTTTAAATATTGCACAAATTAAGAAAAAATAAATAAAATAAAATAAATAAATAAATAATGATGAATATGATATTTCACAATTTTGTCTATAAGGTGTGTGATTTCAATTCAAGATTTATTTGAACAAAATGCTCTGTAGTACAAGAAACTCCATAGAGCACAACAGGAATTGCCTGGGAAGGCACGGCAATCCACATCAAGCACAGTCCCAAGACAGAATCCCAAGACAAAATCAAAAAACAGAACACAGATGAAAATATCCCAGAAATCACAATAAGCACAAAGCAGAGCAAAACGCAAGGAAACACTCCACTGCCTAGCATAATGGAAATAAACCACCAGGATCCATGGAAGACCCTCCAATTAATTGGGTAGAGGGCAGTTCCTGGCTATGATTGGCAGGTGGTCCCTTCTCTTGAAGAGACAACCCACAAAACATGCGGGATATAACCAAGGCATTTTATAATCACAGACAAAAACAAAGATTAATGCGCATAAATAAGCAAAAGAAACATTAACATAGATAAATGGCACAAAAATGGACAAAACAGACAAGAAACATGACTTTGAGCCTCAGCCTTTGGAACGTTTTCTGAAACAGTTTCCAGTTTCACTTTTATCTGGGCTAAGCATGGATTGTAACATTTTTTAAGGATTTCTGGATTTTCTTTTTCTCCATGTGTATCTGCAAACATTTTTCTTCAACTGTTCATACGTACACCTTGAATGGATTCCCTTAATTAGTAATTTAAAAATAAAATCTAGTTATATAAGGATAATTCCACATGATCATAGAGGGTAAATTAATTTAATTCATGTGTTTTCTTCCTCCTAAATTAAAACAAACTTTCTTTTAACCCTCTTCTTTTACCTTTATTTGCCTTCTGTTGCAATCACTTTATCTTTTCCTGTGGGGGGAAAAACAAGTTTGGAAGCTTAAAATTTGCCGTTCACCCGAGGGTTCAGAATGGGTGGTTGTGCTAATCCACTTCTGTAAACATTTGGGGATTTGTTAGGCATAAATCAAGCCAGCAAAATGCATCCCTCTGCTACGTAATTTTGTCCCAACATGCATCTCTGTTGTATTCATATCACATCCTGCTGTACATTGTGATTTATGTGCTTACTTGCTTGTGATTTTTGTAAAAAAAAAAAAAAAAAGCTTATGTTGAATTGGCATTTGTCCATTTCAAGCAATAAATAAACATCCATCTTGCTTTTGTTCTGTAACACAGACCATAAATTTATTGGGAAAGGTGATGTGTGGTAACTCAGAAAATTTCAATTTAAACACAATAAATTGCTGCTGACTTTTCAAGCATAAAACCCCTTGATGAAATGCAAGAGGATCAGTACCACCATCTACTGGCAGAAAGAAATATTAAAAGAAAAGAAGAATATTGAGCATGGGCATGGTGAGCCAATTTCAGAATTCAAACAAACATTTGATCTAGACCTAATTCGAAAAAAAAAAAAGATTTAATCTAGTTTTAAATAATATAGTATGTTCCTTTCCATTCAGTTTTGGAGGATGAATTAGAATTACCACTGTATTTAGGTAAGGTAAGATATTGTGCAAACAATGTAGTGTGAAAAACCATAATATATCTTCTGTTGCATAATATTATTTTAGAATAGTAGTTAGGATATAGCGGGTTGGATAATGGATGGATAGATAATGCTAATAATGGATGCTGAGTAATTGTAAATCAAGCACTATCTAAAAAAGGAGTAAGTATGTTTCCCCAAAATCTAAGCACGACGCATTAAAAAAAATGACCTAACGACATCAGAGCTTGATGCCATTATTTGCACAGTGGATCCTGTTCCTGTCTCTCTATTGTATAAAAAAATCCTGGGACGAGAACAGACTTTTTAGCCTGGGACAAGACATGACTTTTTCAGAGAGATACTTTCAAGTTCTGCGAGATGAGATTTTGTGCCAAGAGATTTAACCATGCCTAGAGACTGAAAACAGAAAACAAAGAGTAGATGACAAAGTAGAATATTGTAAAGAAGTTAAAAAACATTGGAGCGATACACATACAGAGCAGGTTAGAGATAATGAAAGTACTAAAATCTGAAAGTCTCAAAAAATGATAGTAAGGTCATTTTAGTGTAAACAAACAGAAATTATTACACAGTGAAATAATGGAACCATGAAAAGAGATCGAATATATTGTTCGGATTAAAATTTTAAGTCAGATCTAATTTGTGTTCCCATCAGGGAAAAGTAGTGTTTCTACTCAATGAAGAGGTGTATCCACGAGAATTAAAAGATTTGTTGTGTGGTGAAAGTGAAATCCACATACACGAGATGTGAAGTGGCTGGTGTGTAGCGTAGGCTGGGTGTTGGCAAGCGAAGTGAGCAGGGGGCAAAGCCCCCTAGTTTACATAATTATTGTCAAGAGAAATGTATGCAATTTACAATATGTAGCTTCATCACACCATTCTTTGCACAGATTGAAAAAAAGTGTGTCTCATAAAATGGTTGAATCATTTTCCTTATGTGAAATTATAAGTCTGAGATCACTTGCTACTTACTGTCTATAATCATCTAGCAGTCTGCCAAGAGAGTATCGACATCTTCATCATTAATAGCTAGCATCGATTCAAGCAGAAACATTCATGGAAGATTAGGCAACCCAGGCAGTCTCTGATTTGTACACAGAAAAGGTGGAGTCTTAGTAGAAGATTATACTTGAAGCATGCAGTAGTTGTTCAAAGGATGTGGGCACATTGTCAATGCAAAGGTCTCTAAAGGTCTGGATGTCTAGTAACTTCCATTAATTAAATTCTGTTTAGGTTAATGAAGTCCAGAATCTATGATTATTGAGCACTTGAGTGACCGAGAACAGCATCTCTGTCTTAAAAATGTGTCCTACATTGGTACCATATTTTGAGCAAATGACACACTACCAGTTTACTAATAAATTGGTGATAATTAGTAATTACTAAACTGCAAAGTAAGGCATGCTGAAAGGAGTCTGAACAATGTTTCTTTTCAATGGCTATATATTTATGGATATTTTGAGACACTAGAGCTTTGGGAGTATATTTATTTTAACAATATTACTTTTTTCAGCTGATATGAGATGAAGAGATGACCACCAGTTATCGTTTTGTTCTTGTAACTGTAATTCCTAAATATTTGAACTTATCTGGAAAGTGATTTAGGGTATTTACTAGGAAAAGCACTAAGGAAATGAACCTCAATCAAGCTGATTTTGAGATCCTGTAATAGTTGGACATATTATTAGTGTTAATAATCAGTAGAAATCAGTGATACAGAATGCCATGTCATCAGCACAGCAAGTTACCTTCCCTAATAATGTTCCTCCATAGTCTCTGACTGTTTTCAGAGATAGATAGCCAGGGGTCCAACAGTAAAAGCAAAAATGATTGTTGATAATGGATAGCCCTGTCAGCCTCTGCATTTAAGTATATAATAGTCAGAAATAATACTGTTTACATGAATAGAAACATCTGGAGTAGAGTATAATAATCTGATACAGACAAATCTAAGGGATCTGAACCCTAATTTGACCCCATCATGACATTGTAGGCCTATAAAAATTATATTTGAGTTATGGCCTGTTGACAACACAATAGAGGAAAACAAGAACTCCAGTCTGATACATTCTTGTAGTAAATAAACAACATGGGTGAGGAAGGTGAGGTTTTCATGGTGATACTGGGTATCAGACTCAGTTACAGTTCTGGTGATCTAGTCCAACTGGCCATCTAGCCTTTCCTGGAATTTCTTTAGTATCATGCAATTTTGAACTAATGTGATGATTGTCTCCTTTCATCCATCACTATAAGTCTCCCAGTGTGTCTGGTGTCTTTCCCATTAGTGAGGTGCAATGAATGAACTAGATTTTTGTCCTTGTCTTGGTCTCTGAACACACTTACTTGTTCAATGACATTAAAGTGTGTGCTGCTTTTTATACAGCATTGCATGACAGTCTGTAGTTTTTATCTTAACTTCACTTAAATGGCTGCTGTCTTTGGGAAATAGCCTATCAGTAAACTGTTTCAGGAAAACGGTCATGATGACAACTTGACAATGACTGACTTGTTAGATGACACCAAGATCCTCCCATTAAATGGCTCACTCTGGCTGTGTGACTATGACTGTTGCAGTACACTGACTCTAACTGATTGAATGAACCTGTATGCCCCTTACTGATCTGGGGCCTCATGCATAACGCTGTGCGTAGAATTCACACTAAAACATGGCGTAAGGACAAAATCGGAAATGTGCATATGCACAAAAAAATCCAGATGCATAAATCTGTGTGTTTGCCAACTTCCACGTTCTTCCGCTCCATAAATCCCAGTCAGCATGAAAAGTAACACACGTGCAAGCACCTGCTTCACCACCCAAACTCCTTCCAGAACTACGCCTGCTTGAATATGCAAATCATTATGAATAGCCCTTAAGCTCAGCGTTCTGTGAAAAGGCAGTGGCAAAAGCATGGGGGAAAACAGAAGAATTTCAGCAAATACCAAGTGGAGGCAAGAAAAAACGTACTATTTGTTGGTTTAAGCAGTGACATAAACAGCAAAAAGAAGTTGATTGAGTGACATAATGTGTCAGAGAAACTCGAAAGCTCAAGATCACAAAGTTGCACAATGCCCGAAATAAAAAAAAGTCAGATATCAGAGGCGCCGTGAAAAGGCGAGTCATAATCCACCATCTGAGTGTCATATGAAAGCTTATTAGGGTACAAAGAAAAGAAAAAAAATAGGGACACAGTGAGAAAAAAACTCATAATGTCAACTTTAATCTCGAAATTTCAACTTTAATCACATTGTTTATTTTGTCAATAAAGCAGAACATCACAAATTTCATCTTTAAATCATTTAATTTACTAGTTTCTCAAATACCATCGTAACTAAAGTAGCACATTAAATGCTTTGTTTTGTATGTGTTCTTCTACTGAATGTGCTCTATGTGTGTGAATCACTACGTGCCTCTTAAACGGGCTTTCTCTTCCTCTGACTGGACACAGAATCCATTACATTCTTAATATTACAGCTCTCTGAATAATGAAAGTAATGAGATGTATACTTGATATCATTTTCATAATGATAGGAGTTAAAGCATGTTATTAAACATGGGAACATGGTGGCACAGTGATAGTGACGAGCTGGAGCCCTGTCCAGAGATTTTTCCTGCCTCCCGCAAGATGCTTGCTGCACCGTGCGCTAACTTCAATGAAATAATTTATTGCAGCAGTACTGTCTCTTTCAAATGTACTAACCTCCAATTCCTTTCCTTCCCTTTCTTTCTCCAAGTAACCAATCGCCACACAATCAGCTCTGTAATAGATGTTAAGCCATCTGTAAGCTTAGAACGCTGATTCTTCAAAACATTTCAGGAACACTGAAATATCTTCGTAGTACATGTTTAATTATTCAATCCATCTATCTTTCCAGTGTCACGCCAGCACCAGCTAGAATACAGCGCGAGGCAGGAACAATCCCTGAACTAGCTATCGCTGCGACACCGTGTCCTCACATGTTTAATTATTAACAATATGGATTATTTAAATGATGTTAACATTTTATCTGTTGTCAACTAGGAAGATGTTGTATGGACCAAGCAAAGGTAATTCCATGGCAGGCCAGGGGGTGGCGGGGTGTTATCTCTACAGACCAGCCGTGGGAAAACCTGTCTGATCTAAAACAGATGACGTCACTTCTGGTTCTGGCGCCCAGAAGAATATCACTTCTGGTTCTGGCGCCTAGAAGAATATCACTTCCAGTTACGGCTGACTAATGAAGAACATCACTTCCGGTTCCCTTACATCACTTCCTGTCCTATCCCTTAAAGCCACCATCTTGTCAAACCATCAGTTCTGTTTTGGAGGCGATATAGAGAACATCTCTGTATTTAACAAAGACTCTTTTGCAGCCAGGAATAATATATGGGTGGCTGCCCCAAACCTTTTTAAGTGTGTCGAGTGAATTCCTTTTACACTGTATAATGTAATAAACATATATTGCTGCATTTCATCTTAAAAATTATATCATCATCATATGTAAATACGCGCTTTATACAGTGGCTCAGGTTGTGCAATATTATAGCTGTATCGCAAGTTTACAGTGAGGTAATTGTAGTTATAAGTACAAAGCGTTCTACAAGGAGCACTTGATGGACTGATTGAGTGCGTTTACAGTTCTTGGGATGAAACTGTTTCTGAACAGCGATGTCCCTGCAGGAAAGGCCCTGAAGCGTTTGCCGTATGAGAGCAGTTCAAATAGACAGCATGGCTGAGGCAGCGTGTGCTTGATGCTGTATACCAATAATTGAATCTGCCTTCTTGATATCTCATTGTCACTTGAATTTTTTTTTATTCATATTTATTGAGTGTTCCTGCTCACGGTGAATTAGTATGCACCTTATGGTCCATAATGGCAAAGCCGCACTAACAAAAAAACAGAGACATAGGTATATATGATATTTGGAATAATTCATTTTATGACCGCATAGTACTTTACATATTATAGTACATTATTCATATTATTCATATTTATTTGCATACCTTCTTGCGGTTGTAGTTAGTGACTGTGTTTTTTTTTTCTGATCTTGCCCAATCTCCACATTTTGGTGTCTGGTAGTGTTTCTTTTGTACTCCATGACATGTAGAGGAAAGAATAATTCTGTGCTATATGCAATCATCAAATTCAAATGTTAACAGTTCCCCACACACCAAAGGACCATCCTTCCTACATTTACGACATGTGTACCTGTTGTACACACTTGTCTCTGTGCTGTGGTTCCTATTACATTGAAGGGGTGCCTGAGACTGACTGAATATGCTTTCTTGGGGAAAGCGGCAGTCTTGGAACAGAAGCTTGTCAATGTTGCATCCTCCTCTTCTTTTTCCATCGCCTTTTCTTGTAAAAAATGATGAAGAAGTTCCTCTGCATGGTGAGCAAAGAACACTCTTCTTTTCTCAGTGGACCTGTGCATGCCTTGTACAACACATGTGCTTTTATCACTGCCAGATCAAGCTTGTTGTAGCACACAGCAACCGGCCACCTGTGTGTTCCTGTTCGCACTGAATAAGCTCATGCCGTCTGGTCCATGATGTCAACGCAACACCAGGGAAAAACAGAAAGAGACAAATATATGTGACATTTTGAAGAAATCATGTTATGACCTGAATAGTACCAATCAGCAAACATCATCGCACTAATGCAATATTATTTGAAAACTAACAGCGTCAGATCAGGTGTAAAACCCGAAGCCTCACGAAGCATCAAAACATTTGAAGCAATTGTGTCGGAAATTGTATCAAAGCTTTGAAGCATTTGACACTCACCTCTCTAGTGACACCTACTGGCCATTTTCATTAACGTTACACAAACTCATGATCCACTTCAATGACGTCTGTTAAAACTCTTATTACTTTTATTTTTTCGCTGCTACAGACTGGCAACGAAGAGAAAGGTTCGTCAGCAGCTTCTAGTGTCTGATGTCTAAAAAAATATATATATATAACTAACATCGACAGGCAGAATGTACTATGCGATAACAACAGTTAAACAAAATAAGACGCCTCACTCTTGGATCCCTGGCTCTTTCAAAGAATATTTACTTTTGCACTGTATCATTATAAATGCTCCTGTTATTAGCATTATAATTAACCCTCATGTTTTCTTGAGATCGCATTTAATAGCCTTAAATGTTTTCTTTGTTCTGACTTAATTAAAATGAAGTAGACGGAAAATAAAGGTTTACCCCTATACTTTGCCATGATATAAGTGATCACTTTTGAGAAAGAAAAGGTGAAATCCTTAAATCATAGATTAACTTAACTCTCTAGTTATATTTTGCAATTCATATTGACTTTGCACACTTCAGTTGATATAGTTAAGTGACGGTCTGAAACTACAATTCAGGTCGTTGCTGAGATTTCATTATTGTTATTGTGGATTGCTGTGATTTCATTTGTCTGATACATAGTGTCAAAGATATATTGTCATATATCAACTTTATATATATAAAAAAATTAGGTAAATCGTGCAACCTTTTTATGGAACGCTTAATTTTGTTCAAAACCGTACGTCATATAGTATACATCTATGAATATAATTTTTTCGTCTTCATTAGCAGAATACAACAATGATATTCTTGTGTCAATTAAACCAATTTAACATGTATATGTCAAACAACATATTTCTACATTCGCCACAGTAAGAACAGTAGTAGTATCTCAGTTGTGCGGAGCTCGTTAATTATCCTGATTAGCTGGCTCAATGGTATTGCAACTGTCTCTCAGTAAAAACACCAGGGGTTCGCGTCGTTGATCCTCCTCTTGTGAAAGTTTTTTTTTTCCAATTCCTCCATTTAACAAAAATTTTGAACTTGGTCGGATAGCGAACGAATCGAGCTATCGAGGGAAGGTTGGGCTGCCGTAGTCCCTAATTATATTGTGTATGTAAAGAGTTTTACTGTAAAACGTAATAAGCTTCATATTTGTGTGTTTGGAGACCCTGGTGTCGTACAGAATTTGTATTGTAGAAAAACAAACTACTGTCCAGCATGCCTAAATGTGTCTTTTCATTTCTGATCGCTATACGGCACTTCCAACTTTGGACAATTCGCTATAAACAGTTTCAGCCAATCAGCGCCTTCTAAACATGCAGAATTACAGTGTGAACATTTATTGTTGCTGCGCAGCATTTTCGTTTCAGTCAGTCATTGTCCTGTTAGACTATTTACTGTTAAGTGCTGCTTGAGCTACCGTTTATAGTACAACAGGTGGCCTACCTAGTTCTTAAATCGATATTGAAATGCACACAAAAGCCTCCTAAATTATTTATTGAAATGCCTATGTTTACAGTGTCTGTTTTAGGAAGTCATAGTTTTTACTTGTTCCCGTTATTAGGAATATTAATTATTATTATTAGGAATTATAATATCTCAGTGCCACATATTATTCGTTACTACTCGTAATCATTTAGATTCTGTTTTATATTTTGTATAAGCAAACTTTTTAATTGAACTGACTATGGCAGATTTGTCATCTTCTTAAAATGACTTTATTGATTTGATATTGACAATTAATCATAAGGTCAAAAATCAAGGAGGATATGAGTTTGCATGGACTGTGCCGTTTCTTTTTTTTCGTGACATCGTGTCAGTAGAGAGTGCGTCACGCTAACAATGCATTCTGCCCTAAATGACAGCGCACACGCTTTTTGACATTTCCTAAAGGCCAATGTGTCTCAATTTGCTCATTAATATATTTTGACAGTGTATTTTAATGAGAATGATTATAAACATATTACCCATGTTCATTTCCCATGTAGATCTGTAAAGTTTGGTGGAAATAAATAAAAAAGAAACAACACATATAATAGTTATGTTGCATTGTTTATGATTCACAAAATTCATAGTTTATCTGAAATGTTCTACTTATACAGTTGATTTATTCCACTTCTGAAGGTATTCATTGTCGGTATTCTCCATTACATTTGCCCCCAGTGCAACGTGTGCCAGTGCAACTGAGGGGTGGCAGATGAGCTCACGTAATGGGCTACAAGGCACATCCTCACCCTGATGCCCAGGCTCTTGTTATGAATATTCCCATCTTGTGCTTTTTCTCATTCCTGCCAGTTTACTATTATTATTGGACACGTATGTAGAGGAAATGTGTGTCTTATTTTATGTCTGTGAAAGGAAGGACAGTAAAGCCTTGAATGAAACTGAGTGTTGATGCTTTCGGTAACAAGACAGGTTAAGGAGCAGGGAACGTTAAATGTGACAGTGACTGCAGGGGATTGTGTAACTGGAAGATGGTTTAAGAATACAGAAACGACAAAAGCTTAGTCTTTCAATAATTCTATTTACATCAATGATTTATTCTGTTGTGCTGCAGTTCGGAAGATTACTTATTTACCCCCCCACCGCAGCCTTTGATAAGATGCATTCACAAGGAAAGGATGTTGCTAATAAAGCCAGGTGCTTTTTTGAAAGTTTGGCTCCAGATGTGCTTATCCAGCTGTTCATTCTTATCAGTACTTGAGTGATCTTTATGTCCACCTCTAGATGAATTCTTGTTTTTTTACAACTTTTTTGTCTCATTAACTCAGACATCTTGAGGCTTTCCTTAAATTGCAGAAGACACTGTTGATGGCGCTGAAAGGCAGTTGTGATTAGTTATTCAGCACACGCTTTTACTCATATTGCTTTTTGGAAATCAATAATACAAATCAGCTACAGATCTGGGAATCACTGAAAAGTTAAAATGTTTAATGAGGAGGGTCTTGCACATATACTGGTGTAATGACCACATCGGCTTTAGTGAAGTGTTCCTTAGCCTCTCTGATATGATAGACATGGGGCAGAATAGATTCTGGATTGTTATAATACGTGCTACCTTACGCAAAATATGCTCATCAATTTGTTACAGATTATAGGTGGACACGAAGGTCCACCTAAAAGATGCCCCATGTAAATCGTTCATAATGTCTCCAAAATATATTTGCTAACTTACAGACAAGTACTACATAACTGTTTTATACAAAGTCCTTATTTTAACATACGTGAGTCCCAATTAGGATTGGAACTCGCATCAGCACTCCTTAACGTGTTAGCAGGGACAACAGCTTTTATGCTTTGAGCCAAAGCAGTTCAGCAGACAAGTGAGTGACCAAATCGACTCTGACTGTGCAGATATCAATGATGTCATTGCACTAGTGTGCCTCACAATCATGTGATGGGAGCATTTGAAACAAGCCTCAAAGCGGTGCTTCGAAAGCTCGACACAGTATTGAAATCTCAGTATCAAGTTTGCCCATCACTACTTGTACGAGTTAGCTTTTCTTTTCAGTTTTAGTCTCTCAGTCACATTCATGCTCTCCACACTCTACCCCTTCTGATCTGACCCTAACTAACAGAGTCAGCATAAATTTACATCCGATTTAAAGTCAAAATATCAAAGAAACACTTTCATAAAAGGTACAGGTACTGTATAACAAAACAAGAGTGCTTTTATCTATACTAATAAAAGGCAAAGTCCTCACTGACTGACTGACTGACTGACTGACTGACTGACTGACTGACTCACTCACTCATCACTAATTCTCCAACTTCCCGTGTAGGTGGAAGGCTGAAATTTGGCAGGCTCATTCCTTACAGCTTACTTACAAAAGTTAGACAGTTTTCATTTCGAAATTCTACGTGTAACGGTCATAACTGCAAACCTACTTTCGACCATATTTACGGCCATAGCCGGTAGCTTCGTTGCCGTGTGAGGCGGAGTTGCGTCTCGCATTATCATGCCTCCCACGTAAGTACGTAGAGAACAAGAAAGAGCTCCAAACAGCGCTGAACAAAAAACGCATTACACAATTGAGAAGGCAGCAAAAGAATATGAAGCGAGTGATGCATACAGGCATGTTCATAAGTGCAGCTACTGTGGAAAAAAAAGCACGGTGTAAACCGTAAGTTTAAATTAAGTTTATAGACACGCTCCCGCTGCCGTTTTCCATGCCTGCGACTAATATGATATTCGCGAGATACAAGTTTAATGAGAAGACACAAGGTATAAACGAGACTTTGGATCACTTTGTAACGGAGTTAAATTTGCTGTGGCGAGAAACTTTTAAGCGCCGGGTCTTAGCTAACATTAAATAAAGCCGTGGACATTACAAGATCACACAAGAGAGCGGCTCACGTGAACTGCCAGTGAACGCAGTACGAGTGATCACTGCAATGAATGAAACCAGTTCAAAAAACGCATTACACAATTGAGAAGGCAGCAAAAGAATATGAAGCAAGTGACACATACAAGCATATTCATGAGTGCAGCTACTTCAGAAACAAAGCCTAAAGTTTAAATTAAGTTCATAGACAGGCTGCCGCTGGCGTTTGTCATGCCCATGACACATACGATATTCGCGAGATACAAGTTTAATGAGAAGACGCAGGGTTTAAACGAGACTTTTGATCACTTTGTAATAGTTTAAATTACTGGTATGCCAGGTCTGAGCTAACATTAAATAAAGCCATGGACATCGCGAGATCGCCCGAGATAGCACAAGCACAGCTAAGAAGCTTTGATGCATGTACTCCGAGCGGCTCATGTGAACTGACTTTGCAGGACTGTGAAAGGTTAAATCAAGTTCATACACACGCTACTGCTAAATATTCGCACGCAAATATAGACATACTAGGTGTCTAGTATGTGAGACCGAGCGTGACCAGGATGATGGTGTAAGACAGGGAGACACCGACACAAAAAGGGTTGGGTTTTTTGAAAAATAAAATGAGATTTTATTTACAGGCGCGCTTAAAGAAAACAATAATAATGTCCTGCGGAATCTATATATCGATACACAGTCCAATACCGCAAAGGACACACAAAAACAGTAATCAAATGGAGCCCAAAAAAATGACTATATATAGTAATTACAGTGCTGCCTGGAAGTCCCAAATGAAAAAGTAAAATACACACAAACTAGTGAAAACCATATATACACGAACCAAAATGAAGCTGTCTTCCTCCACAGTGCTCCAAGTCAGGAAGCTGCTTCTTCAAACAGTGTACACAGGATTCACCAAAACAAAAATATTCAAAATACAGAAAAAGTGTATATATAAAAATAAACAGTGCACCAATAACCACAACCCAATAAATACCTCCACCAAAGTTAATCCAGATATACAGTACAGGCCAAAAGTTTGGACACACCTCCTCATTCAATGTGT
>JANRMT010062856.1:26013488-26085498 GCA_026402145.1 Polypterus bichir lapradei | reverse complement strand
TATATATACACATGTTCTTTAAATGCAAGTTCGAACAATGATCGGAAAAACATGCAGAAGGTTTACTGCAGGGTCCACACAGAGAATATGCAGTTGGCGCTCACTTTGTCAGACGCAGCGAGATCGCGGTGGGAGGCTCCTCGCCTCACGCCCCTTCCCAAGCACCCAACCCACAGCCTCGCTCCCTCCCTCACTCCCCCTGCACTGCCGGCTCCAATACCACAGACAGGATTTTTTTGTCGGCTGTCATTTTCAGTACTGCGGTGTGCAATACAGCGACAGTTTGTGCGACCCGTGAGGATTTGCAGGAAACTGAATTAGCGTAAAATGGTAAGATAATATTTATGAGTCTCCATCGAAATGGGTTCACAGAACGTAAGAAACTAGAAGGAGGCAGCATGTAGGAGGTTTATGGATGAAAGTTACTTTTTCCTAGTTTGCAGAAAAGTACAGTGGCAGTCCTTTAGAAGTACAGTAGGTTCTGATTTTATAAAGAGAGGAGATCCCACTGTTTTATTTTCCTCCGTTTTAAAAGTACTTTTCTCTGTACTCTGTATTATATTATAATAATACTAAGTAATGTTTATTCCTTCCTCGCTGTAAAATAATGCATTGCTTTCTCGATTGTTTTAAAATAGGGCTGCATGCATACGAAGAGTGACTCGATAGATCAATGATTTTTGCCTCACAGTTGTGTAGATCTTGGGTTCTCTTTCGGTCACTGTTTCCAGTCTGCATGTTGTCAGGGTGACTGTTCCAAAATGAGAACATTTTGGGTAATTTACCCAGATGAATCTGTGTGACAGTGGGAGTGTTAGTGAGGCTACCCTGAGATGGACTGCCATCCCATCAAGAGATGGTCTATGTTATGTGCCCAAAGCAGCTGGCTAGGAAGCGGCTTCAGAAAACGGATGGTGAAGCGACTGGAAATGCTTGTATTACACTAATAGGATTCGGCGCACCTAAAGATAGATCTAACGCTCTTTCGTGTTAAATTCTGAATAATTACTTTAGAAAAAAATATATTAATGCTATTCACATAGCACATATTCCGTACAGTATACCAAGAATGTAAATGCAATTAATCACGTCACACGTATATTTGCATATAATGACACCGACAACTGATCATAGCTGGGATATACCCTAAAGTAACTACCAAATGAAATCTTATTCTGCGTCACTCTTCACAGTCAACAAAAACAGTTCGTGAACCACAGTTAGTAAAATGTGCATATGTAAAAGATACGCAACATCCTCAAACCGCGCTTTCTCCTGCTCAAACATACGCGACGAATGAAAAATGCTGCCATTAAGTACACACATAATACAAACTGGTGAAAACCTCAGTAAATTACGGACTTTTGTATATCCAAATACTTTTGCAACCGATAATTTATTAATAGCAAGTAGAATCTTGTTTTTGGAAGACAAAAGTGAACTTTGATAAGTTAGAAGACAAAATATTTCCTAAACGTGAAACAGAACTGAAACTTTGAGACGCTTATTTTGTTCCTTCAGAAATTAAACTACACATTGTATTGTTTTAGGGCTGTTTTAGAAGACGTTTTTCGATACAATCGAATGCCGAATAATGTTGTGCAAAAGTAACAGAGGATACCTGCTGACCATTATACAGGCAAAATAACTTTTGAAACTTGATTTTATTCACAAAATAAAAGATTCGGTTTTATGTAAAAACACCTCCTGTATTCGCCCATTCACCTAAAATTCGCAACAATTGTCACCTAGCGCACGAGCCGATATGCCGATTACGAATTAGCTTCCCTCATTCGAGCACTGTGGACTCACGTCTAAACATTGTGATCGTGTCCACTTGCACGGAGGTAACTAAATCAGAGCTGTGTAAAGATTTAAGGCTCAACTCTTATGGCTTGTGAATGGAGCGTTAGGCAGAGCAGAAATGAACGAGAGAAGGAGCGAGAGCGAGAGAGAGAGTTTCAGAGTGAGAACACCAGAGAGAGGTAGGGGGCTGAGGAGGGGAGAATGGGGTGCCAAAGAGAAAGTCCTGCATCTTCTGCATTTGTCAGAGACACACTAAAATTGGCAATTACAAACTATTACAGATTAATGTGCTTTTAGGCTTGCATACTATTTGATTAAATACCCCATTCTTTGTACTTATTTTTATCTTTTCTTTTCAGAATTCATTTTATGCCGTTCAAAAATGAACTATTGACTTGTCTATAGAGAAAAATTAAACAAGTGAAACTAAAGGTGTCCAGATGGATAATTTCAGTGCGTCCTTGGAGATGGGAGTGAACAGCACAATGCTGAAGACAATGCCACAGGATCTCCTGGAAGTGCAAGTGGTCACCATTCTGTTGGCTCTGCTGATCTGCGGAGTGGGCATTGCTGGCAATATCATGGTGGTTTTGGTGGTACTCAGAACAAAGCACATGAGGACTCCAACTAATTGCTATCTGGTGAGCCTGGCCATTGCAGATTTGATTGTATTGCTAGCAGCAGGTCTGCCCAACATTTCAGAGGTGGTTGCCTCCTGGATTTATGGTTATGCAGGCTGCCTCTGTATTACCTACCTGCAGTACCTTGGTATTAATGTGTCATCTTGCTCCATCACTGCCTTTACTATTGAGCGCTATATTGCCATCTGCCACTCTATCAAAGCCCAGTTTATCTGCACAGTATCGAGAGCAAAAAAAATCATTGCCTGTGTTTGGATCTTCACATCTCTGTATTGCATCATGTGGTTCTTCTTGGTGGACACTAACGAGACCATATATGCTAATGGAGTGGTGGTGAAGTGTGGCTACCGTGTCTCAAGAAACCTTTATATGCCAATCTACTTCCTGGACTTCACCTTGTTTTATGTGATACCGCTCATCTTGGCAACTGTGCTTTATGGACTCATTGCTAGGATTCTATTCATGAACCCTCTTCCTACTAATCCACATGACAGAGCGGGCAATGACTCGATTCACCAAGGGCGAGCCAACAACACCATCAAGATGTCATGCAAGTCCAGCAAGGGGGCCATGAGCTCAAGGAAGCAGGTAAATCATTGTGATCCTCTAATTCAAACCAGTGTGCTTTGTTTAGATTTCAACTGATATATGACTGATACTTTTGGTTAAAACTATAATAAGAGGTGTTCAGAATGGTTTATAATACTGTGCAATGCAGTTTTAAGACTCCTTGTGGTCTTTTCTCCTTTTCTCCCTATAATACACACACACACAGATGAAATCCAAGTCATATGCTGTGTATACAAAACAAATGAATCTCTTGTTCAGACTGAACATTAAGGAAAAAAATATAAGGAAATAACAAAAAAAATATATATATAAATGATGCATTAAATGTAGTATATATGTGCAACATTACAAGCAGACCAGAGAGCTGATGTCATATCATGTGTTTTACTGACAATATGTGAGGCACCGGGTGATACACAGTTAAGCCACAAGTGCCCATGTCCGCTCGGCCTGCTTGAAGAGGTCATCTGTTTAATATTTATATCAAAATAACCATTAAAACTGGAAATGATCATTGTGATCAAGACATATTGAAGGAAAACATTGTGAAATGAAGATGTATGAAGGGCTTACAATGGGTTTTATGACCTAGAGAGCCACATGTTGGGTTATTTTATAAAGACTTTCTACTCAATCTATGGATTGAATGTTTGAGATGGAGCTTTCAAAGCTGATTTAGGAGGCTGTGATATTATAAAAGTTTTAGGTCATTTTAGAAAGCATGTTATACTTTGTATGTAATAGCATTGAATATGTCGTACTGAGAATCTCTTTTGTTTTGTTGTTTTTTAAACTAGACAACAACTAATGCTTTATTGTTTCTGAGCGCTTCATTGCTGTGAGCCAAGTGGTGTGATAATGTAAATTTGTTTTTTGATGCATCCGTGCCTTCATCACATAAAAGACACATAAATATGCTCCGTACTGTGAAAAATAAAGTTCATGAAGCGCTCACAGCTCTGAAGTTTTAAAGCTTAAGAGTCTCGGCTCACTGAGTTGCTGATAATCTTTGGCCCCTGCAGAAGGGGCCTGAGTTGCCTCGAAAGCTTGCATATTGTAATCTTTTTAGTCAGCCAATAAAAGGTGTCATTTTGTTTGACTTTTCACCACATTCATAATGGCTAACATGGTACAACACCCTAGTACTACTGTAAATCAAGTAATCTTTATGGTGGATGGGTATTTAGTGTTGGGGTAAATGTATATTTTTATTGTTGTCTAAATTTGTGTTGTAAATTATTTGGTTAAATTGTAGTAGAGAAAATACAAAGGGTTCCTTTTTGGACAACAGGGATTGTATTTTACCCAAGGACAGCATTATCATTTTACAGAACAAGTAGAAAAATATCATCTGCATTCAGTTCAGTGTATTGTTAGAGCAAGTTTGTCTTCATTGATTGTGTTGGTAAGGCTTTTGCATTTTATGTTTTTATGTGCGCTATGTTGTTTGTCATTGCAACAGAAAACTCAGTAAACATTTGGAATTATACGTTACATTAAAAAAATAATTTAGCCTTAATTTTATAAAGCTTTTCTATCCACCCCTTCAGCTCTGATGTGGTCTTAGTAAGCTAACAATAGATGGATGGATGGATGAGTATTTCATATTCATCGTTCTTGCTTTGCTCTGTCCCCTGTGCCATCGCACTGGATTCCTTGAGTATAGTAATGAATGGATGGATAGGATTTCAATATTACATACAATCCCAACTTACCCTGTGCAGTAGGCACACCACAAGTTAACAAGATGGGCACACTATTAGAGGCTCAGTGACTTAACCTGGACACACTAGGACCCTGAGTATTCCCCTGATTTTACCCACTAAATCCCAGCTTTTAAAAGTCTGACAAGTACATCATTTTCATTTCTAGACAGCCATTATTTCAATTGAACGTCATAGGCAGCAACACAGAGCACTAGGCAGCAGTGAGCTGTTGGTGGAGTGCCACTTCATCACGAGATGGCCATCTCCAATACTCTTTCAGTGCAGATTCACTAGTCACCCAAGACTGCATGTGCTTTGCTTATAGAAGGGTGGGAACCAGAAGACCCAAAGAAAACCTGAGCAAACGGCACCAGACACATCAGACCCACATTGGGATTTGGGCCCTGGATTCTGGGGTCACAACTTAGCAATGCTAACAACTCTGTCATTGCGTTGCCCAAAAATAAAATATAGAATGCCTGAAATAAGTTATTCACACAATTACCAATGACGTTTTATTGCTCTTTAATGTATTAAGATGCCAGACTATAAAGTACAATGTTTATGATCTTAAAAATTGCAGCCATCTAAACAATACACCTTCTTTTTTCAGTTTTCACTTGTTTAGATTTCTGTAATTAATAATCATCCTTGTGGTGGGCTGGCACCCTGCCCGAGGTTTGTTTCCTGCCTTGCGCCCTGTGTTGGCTGGGATTGGCTCCAGCAGACCCCTGTGACCCTGTAGTTAGAATATTGCGGGTTGGATAATGGATGGATGGATAATCATCCTGTCCTCACCAAATTAGACAAATTTAATCTCAAGCGAAAAATTATATTTAATTTCTGTGAACATTTTTGCTCTGTAATTATTTATTCAATAAAAAAATAAAACAACATAAAAAGCCATGTGTGAAAAAGTAAATGCACCCGCACAGTTTCTGCATCATATATAGAGGTACTTCAAGCTGGGTGATACTAATCACATTCACGTGATTAGCTGATCTTCAGGAATTGCTGCCACTGCCATCGAAAAGCAAAACCAATGGCAGGTACATCCACAGCCATCAAGTATTAATTCCTGCTTTGCTGGAACAGGCCCCATGACCCTGAACTAGATAGTCTGATGTAATCAAGTGGAGGTGGTTAGCAGCACCTGCCTCCAATTACCTTCTTAAAGGATATAGAAGTGGTGAGGGTGTACTTATATTTTCACAATATATTATAATATAAAACAATATTCTATGTTGTTTGTTAGCAGAGATTTGATTTATCCAGTTTTAGGACTGGATGATTGCAAAAACCACAGAAATAAAAAAGGGTGCACTTACTTTTTCACATATCTGTAACTGTTACTTTTTGTTTTGAAAATTATCCTCATTTCTTTTTCCCCTAAGTGCTAAGACTATTCATTTCATACGTGCAAGAAATAAATATCATTGTGCTGAGCTTATTGCTGAAATTCATTTTTAGTACTCATCAGATGTGACAAGTGGCAGGTCGCTTGTCTGCTGCCCTCTGCCTCTCTTTATTACTGACCTGGCAACATGAGCCATTCAGGGCATTGTCATGCCGCTCATAATGAAGCCCTGCAACTTTGGTCCATGAAGTGTGAAAGAAGCTGTCCTGTGGAGGTCTTACTAATACAAGAAACTTGTCACAGCAGAGAAATCTTAGTGAAGAAACAGGTCAGTTTTTTGTTCTGGGTGCTAATCTTACCCTCTGCTGGTAAATGGACACCATTGGCTTGGAAGAAAACCATTATGAATGCTCATGACTCCATTTCCCGTATCTTGGACAAATAAATCAGGAGTTTGACGTACTGGAATGGAATACTAATATGTTCATCACTCCATAGCAAAACTTTGTAATTTTCCTTTGAACATATCAGAAACTATTAGAATTAAGGTAGAGTTGTATTCTTACTGTCCAATTTCAAATAGAGCACAAGAAAGATTTACATGCTGTTAATAAAAAAAAGCCTGCCTATTCTGCAAGTGACAGTCAGCTTATTTATTGCTTTGCATGTGTATAAAAGACAAATACATTTCAGTTATGTCTAAAGTCCTTCAACATTATTAATAACAAAAACAAATGCCAAAATTGCCCCTCATTTGTTTACTATTTGATCACAATATGATGTATGTTTATACTGCCAACATCCTGTAGTAGGCAGCTATGCAGCTAAGCTAAAAATGGCTAAGGTGCTCCTACACAATGGACAGAAAAGGGAAAGCTGTTGAGATGGTGATCATTGTCTCCTACTCCAATCTTGACAGACAGAATAATGAAGCACTTTATTATAAATACAGAGAGACAGAACCCGAAAGACCTCTCCTGCCTGAGAGTTGTTGCCATCTTCTTTAGGCCCTGTGTGTTCAGATCACTTTCCCCAAGACATGCTTTGCAGATAGAGGATTAAATTTACTTTGATTTGCTCTCTTAGAAGTATTAGCTTTGTAAAGCTCTGGCTTCCAAATATTAGGGGTGTGGTTCCCTTAAATATCCACATACACGAGCATGGTGGTTTCATTGGCTTCAGAATTCATGATAACATCCCTGAGACATGAAAGACAGCTGTCCCAAACAGAAGATGTTCGGTCACACTTCTCTCAAGCAGGTTTCCACAGGTAGGTGTTCACTTCTTCAAGCCACACACAACCCTAGTGAATCTGCTGCCAATGACATATTTCAAAGTGTAACTTGTATGACATTTTCACTATGCCTGACGGTAGGGATGCAGTTCTGTAATTATGGTTAAGGTTAGGGTTGTGGGAGGATTATCTTATACGTCACGCTCAGAAAGTGTACGCGCATGCATCATGGCTGCCACGCGTTCCCAGCATTCATTTGATGTGTCCTTTGAGTGGATCCTCAGAAATTAATTGTGTGAGTTGCAGTACCAGAAAAAAGTTTTATGGGGGGGGGCACAGTGTGATAAAAGTTGGAATTTGACGTCAGAGTCTCTCTTTGCTATCTTCATGTGACAGAAAGCCGCTATGTGGATCCTACAAAATCGATGTGAGCGCTTCGATGTTTGACGAATGGTTCGATGTGGTGAAGCAAAATGCCGACATACAGATACATTCGTGGTGCTTTTATATTCAAGCGTCACATATTCCTGATCGTAATGACACAATACATTTTAAAAGTCTCACATACCATCTTTTGTGTCGTCTTTTTTTTTTCTGGGGCTTCCTCCTGACTTGACAGCAGCAATCGCCACACAGAACACATTAAATGTATGATATTTCAACTCTGTACACTTTTAGAATCCTTAGATTTATACTTGATATCACTTTCATGATGAAATGCATTAAAGTGTGTATGTTACATTTTACAGATAAATCGTTAATTTCATTTAAATAATGGATACTGTTAATAATTACACACATTGGGGTGACACGGTGGTGGAGGGGTAGCACTGCTGTCTCGCAGGTATTCCCTGCCTGGACTTTGCATGTTTTTCTGCTGGGTTTCCTTTTAAAGACATGCAGATTTGGTGACACTAAAATGATGCTAGTGTATGTGTGTGCTTGTATTCACCTTGCGATGAGCTGATGTCCCATCTAGGGATTGTTTCTGCCTTGTGCCCAAGGCTAGCTAGAATGGACACATCCCTGGATTGATGGATTTAATCATTAAACATCCTATTCAGAGATATAGGTGTCATTGGAATTTAACGGGTGTTCCTGGCAATTCACAACACAGTGAAGCCGAACATGTTCTCACCGTGATAATGTCTTGCACTGCCACCTGGTGGATTCTTCCAGATTCACGTAAAGTACGTGCACAAGTATAAACAGTAAAACGCTTGCGTAGCAGAAACGTCCCCTGGAGCAGGCGTTGCATCGCGTGAAGTATAAACCTGGCCTTACTCTATCCGTACATCCATTGTGTTGACTTTTTATGTAAAAATTCACCAAAATGTATTCAAGTTATGCTAATGATAATGATGGGCATGTTGTTACTGACTGACATCAATACACATGTTGAGATTGAAGTTAGTGGACACAGACTTAGACCCTTCTTCTTTCACCACTTTGTAATAAAATTCCACAATAGTCGTCCCTCGTGGAGTAGTGCAGCTGAGAATCAACAGTTTATCTCATTAGACTAGAAGAACATTAGAACACTCTAGACGAGAACTGGCCATTCAGCCCAACAAAGCTCGCCAGTCCTATCCACTTATTTCTTCCAAAAAAACATCAAGTCAAGTTTTGAAAGTCCCTACCGTCTTACTGTCTACCACACTACTTGGTAGCTTATTCCAAGTGTTTATCGTTCTTTGTGTATAGAAAAACTTCCTAATGTTTGTGTGAAATTTACCCTTAACAAGTTTCCAACTGTGCCCCTGTGTTCTTGATGAACTCATTTTAAAATAACAGTCTCGATCCACTGTACTAATCCATCCATCCATCCATTATCCAACCCGCTATATCCTAACTACAGGGTCACAGGGATCTGCTGGAGCCAATCCCAGCCAACACAGGGTGCAAGGCAGGAAACAAACCCTAGGCAGGGCGCCAGCCCACTGCAGCACTGTACTAATTCCCTTCATAATTTTAAACACTTCTATCATTTTTTTTCTTAATCTTCTTTTGCTTAAACTGTATAGGCTCAGCTCTTTTAATCTTTCCTCATAGTTCAACCCCTGTAGCCCTGGAATCAGCCTAGTTGCTCTTCTCTGGACGTTTTCTAGTGCTGCTATGTCCTTTTTGTAGCCTGGGGACCAAAACTGCACACAGTACTCAAGATGAGGCATCACCATCCTTCTTAACGGTTGCCCTCATGTTCTCATACGCTCTACGATTCACTTTGCAGTCATTAGTCTTATATGCCTTATAAAGCAGTGTTTTCCTTTGCATCTTCTTTTTTAAATTTTTATTAATCCACCGTGGAGTTTTTTAAAATTTCCTATTAATTCCAAATGTAGGTATGTATCTGTCCTGCATTACATGTAAAACATTTTTAAACCTGTTCCACTGCTCCTCGACTGTCTCCACACTTAAAAGCTTATCCCAGTCTATCCTACTTAGGCGTTGTTGCATCTGCTCAAAATTAGCCCTACCGAAGTTCAACTTAACAATTTTAGTCTTTGCATCTGCACTCTTACAAAATACTGAGAATTGTATTACATTATGGTAACTTGACCCAAGTGCTTCAATCACCTCCACACCCTCAATTCTATCCTGATTATTACAAAATACTAAATCCAGATAAACCTTACCCTGCATTGGTGCTTTAACACGCTGTGTTAAAAAACAGTCACTGATTACTTCTAAAAACTCTTGTGCTCCTCCATCTGCAAGGTTATCCCAGTTAATATTTGGATAATTAAAGTCCCCCATGACTAGAATATCCCCCTGTAAACTTGCCTTTTTGATATTTCTAAAAAGATGTGTGTTGAAATTACTGTCTGAATTGGGTGGTCTATAACACACTCCTAAAATAAGACCTGTTTCCCTAATATTTTTCAGGCGAAGCCACATTGTCCTCACTAAGATGGGGCTTATCATCCAACTGAAGAGGACTTGCATTTAAACTCTGTTTGGCATAAACAGCAACCCCACTTCCTTTTCTGTTCTGTCTATCCTTCCTATTAAATGTGTATCCCTCTATGTTACACTTCTCTCCATCTTTGTTATTTAGCCAGGTTTCCGTTATTGCTATAATATCATAATTATGCTCTGCTACATACAACTCCAACTCACTTACCTTATTTTTGATATTTCTAGCATTAAGGCAAGCTATTTTTAATGTGTTACTCCTTCTACATTTAAATGTTTGCGTAGAATTTATATTACTACATATTTTTATTTCTACACTGTTGTTTGTTCCTCCATGTATAGATAATAATAAACCTGGCCTGCCTTAAACTCCCTGCCCCTCCATTCTCTAGTTTAAACAATCCTCGACAAGCCTACTCATATGCCTCATCAATACATTGAATAGCCCTAGTGCTGACCATGGAGCATATTACAATTTATTAATACCTACATTAGCTACAGAAACTGTACCTGCTCCACCTGAGAGACACCTTCCACCAAAGTGCTAAGTCTCTGTTCTTTCCCTTTGAGTTGTTTTCATTAAAAGCTGACTGAAAGCTTTTCTGTTTCTTCTATCGGTGTTAGGGTGTATGTGTGATGTAGCATTAGTAGATGTGAGGCACAGTGTGCTAATTAAATTCTATAAATACAAGCTAAACACTTTGTGCTTTCTGCAGCTTTTGTTTAGGGTCAGTCTTTACATTTGAGGACCCTGCTGGAAAACTTCCAGAGGCCAAGTCCCCACTTGAGTCTTTGACCCTGAGTCGATTCATTTCCTATACTTTAGGCATCTTTTCCCTTTATGAAAGATGCAAACTGTTATTCAATTCACTCCCTAAATGACAACTGCAGTCTGGGAAGTGGTGGGGGTATTTCTCATAATGACCCCAAAACCAAAATAAAAAAGAAAAGTGAAAAAAAAAACAGAAATAAACTCACTATAGAAAGAGCATAAGAAGGAGAAAACAATAATGCAAAGTAGAAAAAATAAATTCTGTGGATTCAAAAAGTATTCAGACCCCTTCACTTTCGGTCCACTTTATTGTGTTGTAAGTTTAATTTTGATTGTATCAATTTGCTATTTTTGCCCATCAATCTACACTCACTGCGGTGGGCTGGCGCCCTGCCTGGGGTTTGTTTCCTGCCCTGCGCCCTGTGTTGGCTGGGATTGGCTCCAGCAGACCCCCGTGACCCTGTGGTTAGGATATAGCGGGTTGGATAATGGATGGATGGATGGATCTACACTCAATAGCTCATAATGACAAAGTAGAAGCATTTTTCAGCAAGCTTTGCAAATTTATTAGAAATCATAAACTAAAATATCAGATTCACATAATTATTCGGACTGTTAACTCAGTACTTTGTAGAAGCCCCTTTAGCAGCAACTACATCTTTGAGTCTTCTGCAGTAAGTCTCTACAAGCTTTGAACACACCTGGATTTGGGCTATTTATTCCATTCTTTCTGGCAGCTCCTTTCAATCTCTGTTTGGATTGGAAGTTTCTGTAAACTGCCATCATCAGGTCTCTCATCAGATGTTTGGATGTGCCATTCAAGGAAAGTCAGAAATTTGTCCCCAAGCCACTCAGGTGTTACCTTGGGTTTATCATCATCATGCTGATCGGTGAGCCATCACCACAGTCTGAGGTTGCCCGCTCTCTGGAGCAGGTTTTCTTTGAGGACCTCTCTGTAATTGGCTGCATTCTTCTTTCCTTCAATTCTGACTAGTGTCCCTGTCCCTGCCACTGAGAGGTTTCCCCATAGCATGATGCTGCCACCACAATGCTTCATTGTAGGGATGGTATCAGGAGTGGCTTCCACCCAGCTACTCTGCCATAAATGCCTTATTGATGGAGTGCTGTAGAGATAGTCGTCATTCTGACAGGTTCATCCATCTCAGCAGAGGACTTCTGAAGCTCTGTTAGAATGACCTTTGAATACTTAAGGTTTCCACCCTGACTAAAGGCCTTCTTGTCTGGTTACTCAGTTTGGCCAGACAGTTACTCATTATGGGTTATTGAGTGTAAATTGACAATCATATGGTGGCCAACTCATGACACAAAATATCAGGTAAAACCAGTTTGGAATTCAGTGAATTTATGAAAAAATGAAAAATGTGAGAGACAAACACATTCGCCTATGGAAGAAAATGTGTAGTTAAATGGAGTGGTGATCCAGGAGGATAAAAACTGCCTGCATTTTAATGGATCATTTACTATTCTTGTGTTATAAACACTGCCAACTAGTGTTCAGGCAGAAGTATATCCTGCTTTTGACAGCATAGGCTCATTGCAGAACTATTAATCATCCTTTAATAGTAAAATGTGGACAAAGGTAATACAGGGAGTGTAAGGGAGACGGATCCTTGAAATATTAAGTTCACTGTAACATTATAGATGGCCCTGGCCCAACCGGGACTCTGGAGGCCTTTCTTCTTATAATTTGATTCCTTCTACCTTTTTAATACATTTCATTTTTGGCATTTCTATTCAGTTGAGACAGTTTGCACTGACAAGACATTTATTGAATCCAACTGCAGGAGACAAACAGGAAAGCAGGATAGTGCAAATGACGAAAAATAGCTGGTTTGTACACAGTAATGTCAATTTTTTTGAGTACAGCTGACAACACTTAAAAAAAACATAAAGTAGGGACACAATCAAAATAGCAGCAACCAAGATCAGGGCCCATATTTATCAAACATCTCAGAGTAAGAGAAGAGTAATAAGTGGCTCAGAAATCTCAGAGCAACACAATTTTGGACTTAAGAGTAGGAATAACAGTAGACGAATTTTATCAAATTTAGGAAACTACTAACTTCTTCAGGAATCTAGAAGAGCTCATGAGCCATCCTGACTCATTAGGATTTGCTAGAAGGTGGAGTTGAGGCAGAGATATGGGCACACATTCCGGGAAAGGCTGGGGATTTGGAAACACTTGACAACAATACACTTCTAAAAAGATATTGATTTGACAGAGATGGAATAATATGTGTACTTTGCTTGGTAGCTCCATCTACACGAGAAAGCCATGCACTGTCAGTCGAAATGAAAGTGTTGGAAACTTTGCAATGTTTGGCCAGAGGGAAAAATCAGCTTTGTGATGATGTGGCTATGTAACAAACAACCATTTATCAAATTCTGCACTAAACTTTGAATGTCTATAAAAACATGTCAGGTAATATACCAATTTATACATTTCCTCACAACTGCACTTGGGGTAATGTTGAAGCAAGCTGCACTCATATAAATCACTAGTCTTTCTAGAGTTGTTGGTATGATTGACTTCACGGCCATAAAGATTATTGCTCTAAGTGTGGATGAGTATACTGAAAGTGATATCAACAGTATCAACACCCAGGGGGTCATGGACATAAAGTAAACTGTATTACAATAGCTGGCACATTATCCTGAAAATAAGCAGGGCAGGATGGGTGATTGACAGCAAAATGTCACACCGATATGCTGGGCTTTAAATTTGTGTTACACTTTACAAGACAGTATTATTGTTGATGTTGTTGTGAATGGCCTGGTTCAACACATGACTCTAGAGTACTTCATGAGAGTGACACAAACCTTTCATTTGAATGAATTCACATCCCTTTAAATATTGTGCTCATAAGAATTATTTACGAAAGTTTTGAAATTACTTCAGTTTTTTTTTTGTCCGAAACCTCCTAACTCACCAGTACAAGAAAACCCCCACATAGGACATCTCATTCGATTGATGTCTAGTTATGAAAACATTTGAGCTTTATGGGTTTCTGGCAATTTTTGGCCCTGTAGATATGGAAAAAACACAAATTTTAGGCCAATTTTGGACTATATTTTGTGCAGGTAATTACACCCTTATGATAAAAAAATGAACCAGTAGGTGTCTTCAGCAAAAAAAGATCAGATGGGCTTCAAGTTGCGCTTGCCATATCCTCTGACACCAGGGGTTCATCCCTAGTGGAATTCAAGGGGTCAAAGTTACTCCTTTTTTCAAAACTTCAAAAAAACGGGGATCGGTAATATAGGCATGTGGAATGCTGTTTTATATTATTTCATGGTTGCTGATCATGAATGTGATCATATTTTTGATATTTGATTCTTTACTGGTGTTCCTAGCTCTCTAAGAGCCATTCCCAGCAGGTTACAAATGACATAAGCATGAGAATGGCTGTTTCACACTATTTCAAGGTCAGTGATTTTGAATATGGTGTTATTTGTTTTCATTACAATAGGAAATCTTTAAACTGAAGCACATATTTTAATATTTCAAATATTTGATGCATCTGTTCTTGTTTATTATGTACTCACAACATTATATTTCCTATGATTCTGGGTGGCTTACACTAATTCAGAATTTTATTATTGTTATTATTATTATGCTTATGTTTGTGGTGAAGTCTTAGCACTAGCATTAAAAAACTACAAAGCATCATCATGATTTCCAAAGAAACTACAAAATGCCTTTGTGACGTCATTCATTCTCAAAGGTGAACTCCTACTCCTCCCTGGGAGTGGGTGTAGGATGCTTTATAACTACTTCTCATGTCCTACTCTGGGGTAGGAAAAATTCTTATCCTAGTGCAATCCCTTGGAGTATTTCTGACATGCTTGATGAATATGGACACAGAACAACTTAATTTCAAGCACTATTGTTGTAATATTTAAAATTCTAGAAAGGATCAAAAATGAAAAAGCACTGTAAATGACTAGGTTGGGGGCAATGTCTTTAAATTCACTAACAAATGGGCAAAATGGCTTTAGGTGAGGGTCCAGTAATTAAATGGGAGGCACAGAATGGTGCATGTCTGAGGCATTGACTGAACAATTAAAACTCCAATCCAAGAAGAGTATGTGGAAAGACTAAAACAAACAAAGTTCAAACCTGGATACCTCCAGAAAATACTGACAGTAAATTATCGCATAAAACAATCATTTTTGCACTAAAATGGAAACAAGGTTTTTAAATTTCTGACACAATATATTCCAAGGTTAAAAGTTACATTTAAAGTAGATTTTAAAAGCAGAAATGGCAAAAAAGAAAAGAGGAATATCAAAGCTAAGGATCTGAATCCTTAATGAGTAGTTCAAAAGTGAAGATCGATGTTATTTCATTATAACTGGTCTGGAGGGTAATTACAAGCAGCCAAACCCAAAATTTGTTCACTAATTGCAGATGTGTGATAGCTGTAAATCAAGCATACCTGTCTGCCATATTTCTGTCAAATAATTGTCATATTTATTTATTTTTATTTATTTATAAAACATTTTAAAAACAACATCAAGGCTGACCAAAGTGCTGTACAATAAAAACCCAGCATATCAGACACACAAAACCAAAGGGTAAATGAAACAGAAACACATAAACACATAAGAACTGAAGAGATTCTTAATAAAAAGTATACAGTTAGCCAACATCTCATACTCGGTTAAAAGCCAGAGAGTGAAAATGTGTTTTAAAAATGATTTAAATGCAGCTAGCGAACTACTTACAGTGACAAGAAATACTGTACACTGACAGTATAATACTGTACAGGTGGTCCTTCGGTTACAACGTTTCGACATACAACGTTTCGAGTTTACAACACTCACTCCCATAAAAACTTAAAAAAATTGAGACATGAGAAGGAATAAAGGTAAGCATTTTTTTACACTCATTCTTTCTGTTACTACAGTACAGTGTACAGTACAGTATATTTATGTCCTTTTCTTTTTTCTCAGGCTTAGATTTTGTTTTTTTATGTTCTAGATTATGATTTTGCAAATGTGTTAAGATAGGTAAGTGACTTAGGCTAGAATGTGTTTTTCGACTTACACCAAAATTCGGATTACATCACTGTTGTAGGAACGGAACTGTGTCGTACCCCGAGGACCCCCTGTATATTCACTTTGTGTTATAGTGGGTCCGCAGCTGCAAAAAAATAAAAAAATAAAAAAGGCCAGTTTCAAATTCATAAAGCCGTGTCACTCTCAGTGGGCACAATTACATGACCACAGGGAGTTAATGAGGTAGTTGGAGTGAGTTGCACCTGCACGTGCTGGTGCGATCATTCTCAATTGCTTCATTGGCTTCTTGTGGTGTGTGATTAAAGCCCACGGAGACGGGAGTGTATATATAAGGGTCAACACAAAAAAAAGGGGGAATCAAAGAAAAGGAGAAAAGAAAAGAGGTTAAAAGACATGAAAGGCAGGCTTGGGAATGATGATCTGGCCACCTGGAGGGAGGAAGCAGTGCGAGCTAGGGCCCCATGAAAGAGTGTTAGCTGTGGAGCTCTAGGGGCTTGTTCACCCCACTGAACATTCGGGTGGAGTGTGGCAAGCAAGGCAGGTGCCCTCCCTAGGTTTCCGTGGTGCGACAATGTGAGCGTGAAGGAAGAAGGGAGGAGAGCCGACATTGGATGGTCTGGCCGTGATGCTTGGAGGCAGCCAAGACGGAGGTCAGCCAAAAGGAGCTCGTGGCAGCTGAGTCTCCGCCGGCTATGTGAGCAATGGATGAGCCAGAACAATGAGGAGGAGGTGGGCTGAAATCAGGAGGAGTTAGTCTGCATTTTAACCTCGGATTTTTAACGGATTTATTTATTGATTTTTTATCCTTTTCACAATGATTTTTATGGATTTATATATGTACTTTTTTTTAGAACACTGCACCATTGACACTTTTGTTGATTTTACTTTTGTTTTGACTGTTTTAAAGTGTTTTAAAAACACTTTAGCACTTTTTCCACCATCCTCTGGCCTCTTCAGTGAATTATCCTCATACGTCAGCTCATCTCAGTCATAACTATTGAGGGTGTGGTTTCAGCAGACTCCCATTGTGGGAAAAGGGAGTCTGTAGGGGACCGACATTGCCACACACTTGCCCTCCAAATAGCACAGCTGATAGAAAATAACATTAGAACACAAGGCAGCTTGTGCACATACAAGAAGTCTCACTTTACCATAACTGTCTGTGCATGTTTGGTTAAAACGTGCTTGTTCTTCATTCAGTGAAGTGATGGTTAAGCTTTAGCAGGAGTTGGCTCTCAAGGTTCTTGCAGTGAAGCTGTGACCGTTTAGCAGTGAACAGGAGCCCCACATGACTAAAAAGTCTCTCACAGGCTGCAGACATAGGAAGTTTGTGTGTGGTCATGTGACTGCATGGCAGTGTCTGATAGGTGAAATGTAGTCATGTGATTATCGTTGCTAAGTCTGATTGGTGAAATGTAGTCATATGATTGTTGTTGCTACGTCTGATTGGTGAAAGAGTCATGCAGTAGATCCACTGGCGACTTCTCTCTGGCAAAAATATAGTGTAATGTGTAAATGGAAAAAAGTAACGAGTCGAGTGTTGTCCAATGTAGCGGAGAAAGAGCAGTGTTTCTTCTTCACAAATGTATTCAAGTAAAAAAAAGTATGGTGCAGTAAAACTACTCTTAGAAGTGCAATTTTTTTAAAAAAGTTACTCAAGTGAATGTAACAGAGTAAATGTAACTTGTTACTACCCACCTCTGTGTAAAGGTAATAAAGTAGGTAATGTTAGCCAAATGAGGGCTGGTAGCCTCATTTATTTGTGCAAAATAATTAGCACACATGGGTGCAAAAACTGGCACTGAGCCAAAACAGAAAGTTCTTGTAGTTGAAGAAACTTTCTTTCTTCTCAAGTAATGATGCAAGAATGAACCCAGATTTCCGGTGGTTTAAATAACAGCAGCCCAGAAGGGGTAGGGTTTCTTGACAGAAGTGGAAATGGGTCACACATCCTCCAGCTGGCGAGCTTTGGAACTGTGGGCAGATAAGGGAGAGGTGAATAGTGTGAGCAACAACAACAACAACAACATTTATTTATATAGCACATATTCATACAAACAGTAGCTCAAAGTGCTTTACATAATAAAGAATAGAAAAATAAAAAACACAATATGAAAACAAAATAAATCAGCATTAATTAACATCGAATAAGAGTAAGGTCCAATGGCCAGGGGGGACAGAAAAAACAAAATAAAAACTCCAGACGGCTGGAGAAAAAAAATAAAATCTGTAGGGATTCCAGACCATGAGACCGCCCAGTCCCCTCTGGGCATTCTACCTAACGTAAATGAAACAGTCCTCTTTGGATTTAGGGTTCTCACGGAAAGGCTTGATGATGATGGTCACGTAGAATTCTGCCTTTTAGTCCATCCATCATTGTTGGAGCATCATGAAGCTTTGAGTAGTTGGAGGGGCAGGCCACCACCACAAAGAAACTGGAAAAAGAAACAGAAAAGAGAGTAGGGGTCAGTACGGATTGTAGAGCTACCCTGAATAGTTATTATGAGGAAATTGAACATATAGAGTATCAGGATTAAGTTAAATTGAAGTTATAGAAAGGCCACGTTAAAGTAATGTGTTTTCAGCAGTGTTTTAAAGTGCTCTACTGTATTAGCCTGGCGAATTCCTATTGGCAGGCTATTCCAGATTTTAGGTGCATAGCAGCAGAAGGCCGCCTCACCACTTCTTTTAAGTTTTGTTCTTGGAATTCTAAGGAGATACTCATTTGAGGATCTGAGGTTACGATTTGGAATATAAGGTGTCAGACACTCCGATATATAAGAAGGGGCGAGATTATTTAAGGCTTTATAAACCATAAGCAGAATTTTAAAGTCAATCCTGAATGACACAGGTAACCAGTGTAGTGACATCAGAACTGGAGAAATGTGTTCGGATTTTCTTTTCCTAGTTAGGATTCTAGCAGCTGCATTCTGCACTAGTTGCAAACGATTTATGTCTTTCTTGGGTAGTCCTGAGAGGAGTGCGTTACAGTAATCTAGTCGACTGAAAACAAACGCGTGAACTAATTTCTCAGCATCTTTCAGTGATATAAGAGGTCTAACTTTACTTATGTTTCTTAAGTGAAAAAATGCTGTCCTAGTGATCTGATTAATATGCGATTTAAAATTCAGATTACAGTCAACAATTACCCCCCCCCCCCCCTTATTCTGAGTGCCTTATTCTGCTTGGGGTGGTATCATTTACCTTCTGTGAGCCCTGATGATATCCTTCATGTGCACATACTGTACTTGACAGCGCACATAGTCCAATGAAATTCACACTTTTAACACTTCTTCTCTGAACAGTTGACAGACAAATAAATAAAAGGAATACTGAATGCAACAAGTATAGGACTACTTACTTGGGTTTCAAACTGAATAATCCTTTATGTGTTTTTGTTGGGACTGTAGAAGTTCCATCTTGATTTCAGAAACGCCCTTTTCCATGGTTCATATAAATCACTGTTCACTGGTAGGTCAGTTCCATAGCCTGCTTTGTAATTTAACTGGCTGGCTTTCTGTTTTTACATGACCTGAAGACAAGGTAACAGGGTGCTGATAATATTCTGCATTGCCTTCACCTAGAAGAATCGGGTAATTAGATAATCCTATGTTAAGAAATGGGAAATCAAGAAAAATCACTTTAATTTGTAAAGGTCATATGCAGTAATTGCAAATCTATTATGTATTGATCTTACTCGAAGGCCACTCTCCACTTGTGAGCAGTATGTTTCATATTATTTAAATAACATAATGTAGCATTTTCAAACACATTATATCCACTTCAGAGTGGCAAAGCTTACAGCCTATTCCAGGAGTATCAAGTGTCATGTAGGAGACACTCTTGGACAGGTCAAATCATTAGACACAACCACAAAGGGACAACTTAGACTCATGCATGAGTCTGTGCATGAGTGGGCTTAGCCCTGCCTGTCCTGATTTGCTTCCCACCTTGTCCTCTATTTAAATTAGTCAGTCTAAAATATTTTGCATGGAAAATAGAAAATAGCAGTAGTGGAAAGCTGACAACAAGCTTAATGTAGAGGATGTAAAACAAACAAGCTGATTTTTTTCATGTTTTAGTTAATCAGTATAGCAGTTCACTTTCTGAGAGGCATTGTGAAGCAACCACACAGAAAAAAACTTCCCTGAAAATTATTTCTTCTGTTTACTTGAGTTTCCAAAGCTGCCATGGTGCCCACATATTTTTTCTTCACTTTGCTCTGAGAGTCATAAAAGCCCTCTAGGCAGCAGTACCCTGACAGAGAGACTCTGTGGGCTGTAATTAAGGAGTTTCTTTTTTACTTTTTCAATTATCATGTTTTAAAATATCAGAATTACTTTAAATTTTAAAGTGTAAATATGCAAAACAGAAACTGGGCTAAATTTTCAAAACAAGCAAGCTGACAAATGTCTGTTGTCTTAAAGACTGCATATACCTGAGTGTGTGGTATCCTTATAATTTCTGAATCTAGATTCTTGGGATTTAATGCAATGTCTGGTTGCTGTCTGTGTAGAGTTTGTATGTTCTTGCATGAACCTTTTCTTTTCAGTTTTTATTTCATGTCTCAAAGACGTGTATCTTTGGTGATTCTAAATGATGCCTGTGTCACCGTGTGCATGAGTATGTCTTCTGATAGACTGACGGTCTCTCCAAGGTTGTTTCCAAATTTGCTTCTCTTGCAGCTAGAACAGACTCCACCCTTGGTGTGAACCTGAATTAGATTAATCCGATTTTCAGAATGTTGTTTCTAACCCAGTGTATTTATGTGTCAGGTTTCCTGTGACCAACCTGATATAAATGACAGATAACAATAAAGAGTTGTGTGGTCCCAAAAACAGCCATGTCTTATCCATTACAATTTACACAGAGACAGAGTACGCTGGGATGACCTCACACAGACATGGGGAGAATGTGCCACACAAACAGCAAGTGTATTGAGATTTTTACCCAGGACTTTAGAGATTTGAAGTAACAGTGTCAATAACCTAATAATGAAAGAGCAGACATTATTTAAGGGCAGATTGTAGTAACTAAGGTCTTAAGGGGTATCTCCATTGTGTTTGTGACCCTGTTATTTTGCCAACACTGATTCTAGACTTTCCTGGGTTTCTGCCGCCCCCCTCAAACTGTTTAACTCACTGCACTTGAAACTGCTATTTGAGAGAGGAATTAAAGTTACATCTGATGAGCTTCAGACCTACTACTTTAGGTTCATACCAACCAAGAGGTTCTGTGCAAACCACAAGCTCACGTGTTACACCTGTTTTTCTTGGCAAGTCCATAAATTTTCTTGGACACACTTGTGACAGATGGGAAAGTACTTTCAGGTGATGGGATTAACCACATTGATAAACTCATATGAGATGACATATGTCTAAACCTTTTCACATGACTTAATCTTGCCCTTGTTAGTGTTTTTGAGACCCAGTCCATGACAATCGTCAGATTTTGTGGGTCCCCCTTGCAGATTTGCTGATGATCAACAAAGTGGGTTTTCCTTGGAGAATAGCCTCTGATTGTCATAATGGAGCAATGTCAACACACTTCACAAACCGTGCACGACCCATTCCTAATAAATACAACAGTGACTGCAACCCTATGCAACCCAACAGCAGCAACCCAAGACCCATTTTGGGTTTTGGGTTTAAGAAACTCCACTGTAGATGTCTACAACTGTAGTAGGTGTCAAACAATTGGATCAAACATTGCAGTAATCATTAGCTAGAATATGAAATTCTCATTGTATCATAATATCCATCTTCTAATCCTGCTCCATCCTGACCTGCTGAATTGTCATTAGTTGCTTAAGACCAACATCTATCTACCCATTATCCAACCCGCCCAAACCTAACTACAGGGTCACGGGGGTCTGCTGGAGCCAATCCCAGCCAACACATTGCGCAAGGCAGGAAACAAACTCCGGGCAGGGCGCCAGCCCACCGCAGGGCACACACACACACCAAGCACACACTAGGGACAATTTAGGATTGCCAATGCACCTAACCTGCATGTCTTTGGACTGTGGGAGGAAACCAATGCACACACAGGGAGAATATGCAAACTCAAGCAGGGAGGACCCGGGAAGCAAACCCGGGTCTATTAAATGCAAGGCAGCAGCGCTACCCACTGCACCACCATTCTGCCCAGACCAACATCAAAAGAAAAAAAAAAAATCCTAGTAGGAATTGTACCAAGTGATATTCAAAGAGAAGTAGTAGCCAATCATGAACGTTTGAAAGCTTCAGCATTAGAAAAACACCATCTGTTCTGCTACTTACTTGTAACACAAAGGTTGACGTCCAGAAAGAGCTTTTTTAAGTCACTGACATGCTTAATAGAACCATCGAAAACTCCAGGGTTACAGTTTGGAGGAAGAGAACTATATCCCTCTTTAACTGAGTACTTCCATCTGAAAGTCTCCCTTCTGGCCATGATACAAGCTGGAGAGTGGGATGTTTTCTCAATGGATTGAGCACTGGGGTCATGAGGTACCAATGTAATCTTAGAAGACGGGGCCTTCCAGCAATATTAACCCTATGCAACTGTGGCGAAGAGTGGACAGAAATCCACCTGTAACAATTTCCATTATGTTCTACTGGCTGGACAATGACTAACCTAGTAAATGCTAACATAAATATAATCAATATGGATAAATTTTGGTGGAAATTTATTCTATGGATATGTACTGCATATTCTTGTATTTTCTTGAAATCTATTGTAATCTATACTGTGTTAATTAATCATTCTGTAAATTCTGTATTCTGTATTATGGTACTGAACATTGGCCTATCCCAGATAGCATAGGGTTCAAGGTAAAAACAATATCTGGACAGTATTCCAGTCCTTTCCAGAGTGAACACAGACACTCCACACACACACATGTCAATTTAACATCTCCAGTCCACCTAACCCGCATGTCTTTGGACTGTAGGAAGAAACTGGAGCACCCGCAGGAAACCCACTCCGACACAGCGAGAGCCTGCAAACTTCATACAGGGAAGACCCCGGATATGAACCCCAGCAGCAGCACCATTGTGCCTCCATTTCTCCCTGTATTATAATATTGCATGCTATTTATTATTAACATTTGCAGAAATAGGCAGTGTACTTGAAAGTTTCAATATTTGTTGAGATCCGACCCCTTTGGTGGCTGCAATCACTCTGAACATCGACTTCCTGTCTTTTCTGTGTTTCTATAGGTAGGCTAGTGGAAAAGGCTGACTCAGGGTCAGGCTCCTGGGAATGACAACATTGGTCTTCCAGTTGGTGTTCGTCAATTCTAAAGGTGGAAAAACAAATGATTGTTTTTTCCTGTGTCACACCCTTAACCCCCCCCCCCATTACCATAGCTGGAACCCGTCAGACACCCCAAACAGTCCTATAGTTGGTACCAGGACTAGATAGGGTATCAGTTCTGCTCACTCACTTTCGGCCCATTAGAAACTTGCAAGGCTTTGGTGATACAGAAGGAAAGTGCATGAAGAGAACATGTAACACACCACACAGAAAACAACTAAGGAGCTGATTTAAACACTGAATTTGTGAGAAGCAGCATTTATTACTATGATAGGTTACAATGCTATCCCTCCATATATAACTTAACAACCTTTGTCTTGTTTAGTGTATATTTATATTCAGTGCAGCTCAAACACTGTTTGTCAAGGCACCCAATGTTGTATTACCATTCTCATGTTTTATTTATAATACAATTTACTGATTGGCGGCCAGCACTACCCTGCTTTAACAGCTCCAAAGTCCTTTGTTCACTTCATGCCCTGGTCATTATTTTTCCACCATGTCTGTGTGTGATTTCACCAGGCACTTACATCCAGGCTGTGCTTATGTTAGGTTAATAGGTAGGTTTATTCTGGCTTGGTATGAATGAGACTGTCATCCGTTAACTGGTGGCCAAAGCTGATTCAAGCTTGTACCAAATACTCCTGGGATAAACTCCACAACTCTATAATCAGAGAATTTCAAAAATGAATGGACATTTAAGAAAATTCTAATGAATGTCTTTTATTAGTGTGCCAAGCAGGTGCTATTACACAGACACACAATTCCTATTTCCAGTAGTTTCATTTTGTAAAGTGATGCTGAACACTAAAGTTGGTGTGAATAAACCCACTTGTGCTCCAATACCTAACACGAGCTGCTGAATGGTTTAGACTATAGAGAAACTCTCATAGATCAATAGATAAAATAAATAATACATTTAAAAGTGATATTACATGAAGAAATATGTCAAAGTATTTTATTGCTGTACAAAAGCATTTGGACCCGATGCCAGAATTAAAACCCTGCATCTCCCTGTTGAGCAAATGAAACGAGATAAATACCAGGAGCAGATGTTCTGCGGCATTGACAACGAAAAGAAAGCCTAATTAGACTCAAGTCGGGGAAAAAAAATCCCTACATGAGAAAAAAATTACAATGTCACTGCTTTGCCATGTATTTCTATTTAGGATAACAAATGGTTTGACAAGCAATTTTTACTTTAGCTTGGCTCCTTAGGACATCTCTTGTGTTATGTAAATGAGCAAAGCGCTATCTGAATGAAATTGGCGTTGTTCGTGTTGAACCCTCTGCTATTATCTAATCATGTTTATCTCAAAATCAATGTTCTCCAGGGACCACAACTTCTTATCTGAGGTTAGCTGAGGAGTCTTGGTGCCACCTGCAATTAGTCTTCACAGGTCAAAGATGGTAACGGCACAAAGGGGGATTCATTTGACATATAATGAAGTCACATAACTAAGAGGGAGTTCCAGAGACGCTTAGGGGTCTGGGAATTCAAGGCTGCTTCCATATCTGAGGAAGTAACGATTATAAGCAAAATAGAACATGAAGAGTACTCGTATAGTTGCTTTTTTTGTTTTACAGGTCAGTGGAGCCCACTAGAGGTGTTACAAAGTAGGTGCTAAGCAGTAACTTAACTTATGTAGAGGTGAGCGAGAATGCAGAGGTAGTCCCAAAATAGTTGGGTTGGCAAAAAAAAAAAAAACAGGGGCACGATGGCACTTCTCAAATGGAAAACAGCTAATAGTGCCCTCTAGCTTCATTTTCTGGTAGGATCGGGCTTTGGAGGAGTTCTGGACAGTCAAGTCCAGTTGTGCTGCCATCTCTTTTTATATCACCTAGACTGGAAGGGGTAGTGTTTCTTTGGCTCTGTTGCCCTCAAGGGGCGGATTCTTGGTGCTGTAAGGGAAAAAAGAGACAAGATCATTATATCGAAGAGTCCTTAAGGTGTTTTACAGGATTGTAGATGTTCCACCTTGTTTTGGGAGACACCTTTGTCCACAGTTCACATAAATTACCATTCACTGGTAGGTCAGGAGCTGCGGCTCATTTCCAGAGCCTAGTAGATGTCTCATCTGCTGCTGTGTAATTTAACTGATTAGCTTTCTTTTGCATTGTGCTTTATCTCAAAATAAAATCATTCACATTGGACTGGCTCATGGCTGGTAACTCTTCTTGTGAGTACTGAACTGTGTAAATTTTAGTTAGGGACAACTCCCCCACTCATTATAGGGTGGTATCACATATCTTAGACAAGCCTGGAAAGAGACCCTTTGGAGAACATGTGTGACACTTAATAATTAAATTTCACATTATAATCTTCAGCTTTTTCATTTTAATCATTTTTTTTTGTTCTTCCAACATATGCTCAATTTAATTTGTTAGGAAAATAATGTTTTTTGTGTTATCTGAACTTGTGTTTGCAAAAGCCCTTTTCCATCTGAGGTTCTAGCTCTATTGGCCCTACATTGTTCTTGGTTTATCGTTGGGATCGTGAGCATGTGCAACTTTACTTTAACAGTTTAGCAATGGGCACTTGAAGGCTTGAGCCACTTATCATTAGAACATAAGAACACTCTAGACAAGGACAGGCCATTCAGCCCAACAAAGCTCGCCAGTCCTATCCATTTTATTCTTCTAAAAAACATCAAGTCGAGTTTTGAAAGTCCTTAAAGTCTTACTGTCTACCACACTACTTGGTAGCTTATTCTAGGTGTCTGTGGTTCTCTGTGTAATGAAAAACTTCCTAATGTTTGTACAACATTTACCCTTAACAAGTTTCCAACTGTGTCCCCATGATCTTGATGAACTCATTCTAAAATACAAGTCTCGATCCACTGTACTAAGTTCCTTCATAATTTTAAACACTTATATCATGTCACCTCTTAATCTTCTTTTGCTTAAACTGAAACAGCTCAGCTCTTTTAATCTTTCTTCATAATTCATCCTCTTAAACCCTGGAATCAGCCTAGTCACTCTTCTCTGGACCTTTTTTTGCGCTGCTATGCCCTTTTTGTAGCCTGGAGACCAAAACTGTACACAGTACTCCAGATGAGGCCTCACCAGTGCATTATAAAGCTTGAGCAGAACATCCTTGGACTTGTACTCTACACATCAGGACACTATGTAACCTAAAATTCTGTTAGCCTTCTTAATGGCTTCTGAACACTGTCTGGAAGTCGATAGCTTAGAGTCCACTGCAACTCCTAAATCCTTCTCATAAGGTGTAGTCTCGATTTTCAGACCTCCCATTGTGTATTCAAACCTCACATTTTTACTTCCTATGTGTAATACTTTACATTTACTGACATTAAATTTCATCTGCCACAAATCTGCCCAAGCCCGTATGCTATCCAAATCCTTCTGTAATGATATAACGGATTCCAAATTATCTGCCCATCCGCCTATCTTGGAATCATCTGCAAACTTAACCAGCTTGTTACTTATATTCCTATCTAAATCATTTATATATGTTAAAAATAGCAGCAGCCTTAGCAATGACCCCTGTGGAACACCACTCTTAACATCAGCCAGCCAGTTCTGACAAAGTTCCCGAGCCAATTCTGCACCCACCTAAAAATGTCACCCTGAACACCCACTTCTTTTAGTTTGATTCCCAACCTCTCATAAGACACCTTATCAAATGTTTTCTGAAAGTCAAGATAAATAATATCATATGCTCCACTTTGATCATTAATAATTTCTTCCATCAATTTTCCTGTGATGCATGTTAAGCTTACTGGCCTATAGTTGCGTGGATCTGCCCAGTCTCCCTTTTTATATAACAGGATAATATTTGTAATTTTCCAACCTAGTGCACAGGTGACTTCCTAAAAATGTGTGTCAAGGGTTTATATATGTACTCGGTAGCCTCCCTAAGAACTTGAGGGTAAATATTATCTGGTCCTGGTGATTTGTTTGATTTCAGCCTATTTAATCTGAACATTACTTCTCCCTCTACAATTTCCAAATCCCTCAGTACCTCCTTAGTAGTCCTGTTTACCGCTGGGAGGTTATCCAATTCCTCATTTGTGAAAATGTAAGTTTATGTTCAGCATCAAGAAAAGGATAGATAGCTACAGTATCATAAAAAAAGAAAACAGATCGACATCAGCAATGCATTGAGCACAAGACTTTATGCTGATCAGAATGGTGCAGAATGGCATTTTGATTTTCTGAAAATGATGCTAATTTGAAAAAAGCCATCAAAATCTTATATATTCTCTTTTCACTTCATCAAAAAGAAGCCAGCAGTGTAATGCCTTTGTTTCAAAGAATTGAAGACTCCTGGCTTCTCACTTAAAAAAACATTTCATGGGTTTCAGCATGAAAATATGTATATGTCAAAAATCAGGGAAATAAGTACCGTATATACTCACGTATAAGTCTTGAACACCAAAAAATCGATCATAATATCAGACCCTGACTTATACGCCCATTCAAAAATGTAACACTTAAATGTTTTTTTTTTTTTTTTACATCTTCTTGGCTCCTCCAATCTCATATCAGTTTCTCAGATGCATTGAATTTTATTGTAGCAGTGCAGTTACCAATTTCTTTCGCTACTTCAATGACATTTCATTTAAAACAACCTTCAAATTTTCTTCTGATCGAACGCTTCATCGTAGATAGGCACAATAGAGAGAGAGAGAGGTTAGGAGCATGCACTGATACAGCGCATTGCCGCACCCAAATAGAAAAAAAAGGCAGTGTGCACTGTGGTTACTCTCTCAGGTGGGTGTTAGCATATCGTAATCCCTTGTACCAATAGCATGAATTTTCCTCATTCGACTTATACGACCGACATTATAAAATACCAGAAATTATACAATAAAATCAAGTCCCCGCTTATCCGCGGGAGAACTTTTCCGTGAGTATATATGGTATTCAAAAAAATATTCTGATTTATAAAACCTGGTGTATGCACATTTGTATACACTTTACCCTTTATAAATCAAATCATCTTAAAAAGTGTGAATGTAAATGCATCTCGAATGCCAACCACTTTCTACTCTGAAACAACAACATATGGAGTATGCTAATTAGCCTCATATGGAATCACAATGCTGCAGACCTTCATTGACTGGTAGAGCAGCCTCCCACCTAACACATCCGGACAATGCCACCTACATTTGAGGAGAAGAGTCCTATGGTGTGCTTCTCAACTAAGCGTTCCATGAGAGCTTCTGTTTCTATGCTCTTGGGGTTGGGAAAAGATGTAAGGCACCAAGTGGTTAGCCACTATCACCTCACAGGTGTAATGACATGATTGCTGTTGCAATGAATACCACAGGCCGTATGAGGGTTCAGCAAGTTACCTAACCAACAAACCAGCCATCACATACGGCATCATCAACAAATTGTTTGCCAACTCTACATTGCCCCAAAATAAATTAATCATAGGTTAACTTGTGCATTAATGAAATGTCACTGCGTATGGTTAACAAAAACAACTTCTTTCTCACTAGGTGCCCTTACTGTAATATGATTGAGGTTAATTGTGCAACTTACAATAGGAAAACCGAACCAAAAGTTGCAAATTGCCCTTTTATATTGGCCTGTACACCCAGACCATACATGAAATGTAATGAAGCGCCATATCAGTTGTTTAATGGCTTCCTGTACAGCAGGCATTAAAAACGTTGCTTAGATATTCCTGACCTGTTGGCCAGGTTCTCTGATATATGAGAATAAGTAGCCAATATAAACTGATAAAAACACATAACATTTCTTCAGTGTAAACTTAGATGCATTTTCCTGAATTTGTTCCTCAGTTTTTTCTAGTATACCTTCATAGGCTGCCCTAAAGCAATTATTTACATGTACCTACAGGTCTTTAATATCCTGCCACAGCTTCTCATTTGTCTTGAGCATATCATTTATTTATTTCTTTATATCTTTCTTAAGCTCCTTTATGTCTTGAGTTGTGGCCATTGAATTGATCATTACCTTCAGTTTGGACAGATCATTTTGGCCTTTGTGCTCTGAAAGTGATGTAACAAGCCTTGTTACAGCTGATGCTCCCTCCTCACGAGGAATAGATGAAAACGCGGAAGGCATGGCCATTTCCAGTTTCAATGGATCTTCTGGGACTGACGAGTTATCGTGGCCTGACTCACTTGCACATTCACTCCCACTTGCACATTTTCACTATCAGGAAAGCATACTGAGCACAGCCAAGGAATAAGGGGTGTGCAGTTAGGTGACCTCAGGATTAAATCTCAGCTTTTTGCAGATTTTGTGATCCTTCTGGTTTCATTGAGCTGTGACCTTAGACTTGCATGGGGGTAATTTTTAGCCAAGTGTGAAATAGCTGTGATGAGAAACAGCACCCCCAAGTCCGAGGTCATGGTTCTCAGCTTAAAAAGGGTGGAGTGCCCTGTCTGGGTTGAGGATGATGTGCTGCCTCAAGCGAACAGGAGTTAACATATCTCAGGGTCTTGTTTACAAGTGAGGGAAGAAAAGAGAGGAGGAACGACAGGCAGATCGGAACAGTGTCCGCAGTTTGCAGTACTGGTCAGTTGTGGTAAAGAGGGAGCTGAGCCAAAACGTGAAGCTCTCAATTTACCAGTCAATCAATGTTCCTGCCCTCACCTATGGTCACAATTTGTGGGTAGTGACTGAAAGAACTAGATAGATAGATAGATAGATAGATAGATAGATAGATACTTTACTTTTTTAGAAGCTTTATTTGTACCCAAGGGGAAGTTAGTAACCAGTTCTTTGGTTTTGCTGATATTAAGATGCAGACAATTCTTTCAGCACCAAGTAACAAAGTTCTTCACCTGGCTCCTGTACTCTGTGTCATCCCCCTTATTATTACACCCTATAACTTCAGAATTTCTGCAAGTGACATGACCTGGTGTTATATTTATAGTCTGAGGTGTACAAAGTGAAGACAAAAGGAGACAGGACTGTTCCTTGAGATTCTCCAGTGTTATTCACATCCAAATCAGAGACACAGTCATTGAGTCTCACAAACTGCGGTCAGCCCAACAGGTAGTCCATTAACCAGGACACCATAGACTCATTCACAGGTATATCCCCTTACTGAGTTTTTCCTTTACAGGGTGTCTGGGCTCAGCCTTAGAGATAGGATGAGGAGCGCAAACATTCAGGGAGAGCTCAAAGTAGAGCTTTTGCTTCATCACATTGTCAGACGCCAGTTGAGGTGCCTCCTAGTCACCTTCCTCAAGAGGCATTTCAGACATGTTTAACCAGGAGGAGAACTCAATGCAGACCCAGGGCATATTGAAGAAAGTGGTTTGGAAAAGGGATGCCTAGACATCATTGCTTATACTGCTGCACTTGTGAGCCAGATGCGGATAAGTGGAAGAAAATGGATGGATGGATTGATGGTATCCCACACATTTGGAGACCATTCAAACATATACAATTCTTGTAAGTAATGGTCACCCACTGATGGCTATTTTATTTGTCCCAGAAATTTAAAAATACAATAGGCATGTTCTTCTAATAGCAGAATGCAGTATGGAGTATAAGCTTTCAGAAAAGTATAATTTGTGTATAAGCTGTGAGTGGTTAGCAGGTTTGGATTTTGAAGCTACATTTAAATCTATTTGTACTTGAAAGCCACTGTAAGACACTGGGGTGAAGTTGTCGCATTTGTGCTTGTTTTGGTTAAATTGTGCATTGGTTTATTTGTAAATAACTTGTATTTCACGTGCCCCACAACAATCCAGCATCTCAATTTCATTTGGTTCCTGCTCATTGTGTTACATTAACATAAGCTTGAAAGTCAAATAGTTAAATTGTCGAAAGGTACACTGCTGTGATAATCAATTCTGATCAATGCAAGTTAGTGAATTAGCCTATGTGTGTCTTGCATGCTAAGAAAGCATCTTAGTTAGGCAATATTGCCACACTGAAGAGTGCAATTCTTTAATAAGGAGTTCATGTGATGTTATGTTACTTTAAGAGTGGCACCTGTGGGACATTAACCTATTTGTATGCAATGTGGCCCTGGCTAAGAAAAAGAACAAGAAAAAAGAAAAAGAAAAAAAGTTTTGGAAGTAGTACTGAGTATTGAGTAAGCTTATGAGGAACTTAATAACAGAGTTAAAGGAGTGCAACCCAATTCTGAGTGAGATTTAAAGCTTGGTATCTATGAATTTGTGGTTGATAGGTTTGTTTTTTGAAATTTGTCCCACTAAAAGATGTTTTGTTAATTTAAGGACTGAGAGCTTTCATTCATCCACTTTTATATCTTTATGTAGCTTAAATGAGGGATAACAAAATAAATTGTATTATTAAGGTTGGCAGCACTTTGGTTAGCACCACTGCTTCTTGGATCCAGTGTCCTAAATTCAAATCCCATGACCACTTGCTGTCTGCATTTAGTCTGCATGTTTTCCCATGTCTATGTGAGGTCTTCCCTGTGTGCTCATTTTTTCTCCCAAAGAACTGTTGGAAAAGTGGCAACTTAAATTGGCTCAATGCGGGTGAGTGGTCCATATAATAGATTGACATCCTGTCCAGGAACTGTTCCATCTCACAACTGTGAATTGGATTGAGCAAGTTTTAATAAAGCTATGTTATATTATGTTATGTTATGTTACATAATGTTTAGGTTTTTCAGATAAACAGAGCTTGGTTTTATCAACATAACAATGAAAATTAATGCATTTCTTTGCACAATTTTATATTCAGCTATACACCAAAAATAGTAGCAGGGTTAAAACTGCATTCTGCACACCTCCATATGTAATGAAACAAAGATAAGCATTACTGGCTAATTTATGCACATTTATCTGCACATGATGGAAGCAATAAAACAAATAGAATAGAAAATCTCAGATCTGTTAACCAATCATATTAAAAGTAGCAGTTAATTCGAAAGATACAGTAGTTGTGGCATTTTGTAGTGGCAGCTCTGCACAGCTTCACCTGCTCCAGAAATTTCACATCCAGAGTCAGAACTTAACACCGTCTCCTGAAGACTCCAAGATTGGTTAGGAAAGCACAATTGATCTTATCAGTAAAGTAAAACATACCTCCTGAAACACCAAACTTTAACCTATTCTTAAAGTACATACAATTATAAAAATGCCACATATCACAAATAAACAACAGCAAAAGATCATTAAAACAAATGCGCTTTGTGCAGTCATTAAATTTGTTCATTTCTCTTTTAATTTATTTTAATAGCTGAATATTTGTAATCCCAATTCCAGGCAGCAACATATATAAATTAATCATTAACCTTCAGGTATTGAGCTCTTGGACTGATAACAGCAATTTTATCTTTCTATTTTCTCTTAGTGTGAAGTCTTCTGTTTGGTTTCTTTTTCTCTCCCCTGTATTTCCATAGATATTTTACATATTCATCTAATACGTGAGCAGAAATTGAAAACTGTAACAATGAATGTTTAAAGTATATGGACTGGAGAAAATGGAGGGGTTCTGGGAAAAAACCCTGTGGGTGGAGCCTTTTCAGTGGTACTCATTTTTTTTACTGAGTTGTCCCCCAGATGTAAGTTCTCGTTTTAGAATTCCATCTGGTCCTGCGAAACTAGCATTTGTGAGACTTGAGTCCTGTTTTCTGTAAATGGTACTGATCTTAAGAACATTTTAAGTTTACCGTTGAAGCAGTTATACAACAGACAATTCTGAATGTGATGGTTCCCACACACCTCAGCAGATATGATGGGTGCAGGCCTTTATTTGGTAGTCCTTTAAGACTATGTGTGCAACTGCTGAACAGTTTGCACATCCACATTTCTGTTTAAGGGTATGTGACAACTGTGTCTATTGCATCACTTTAAAATTCAATGCCAAAAAGTTTGTGTGAACATGGAAATTTGGAGGTGTCTGGACAACATCTCAACAAATGAGCACAGTCATCTGGATTGACTTAAAAATGATGTAATTTTGTTTATGCATTTGTAGAAAGTATAAGTTGACCTTGACATTACAAGATGCTGAGAAATTAATCCACGCTTTTGTTTTCAGTTGACTAGATTACTGTAACGCTCTCCTCTCAGGACTACCCAAAAAGACATAAATCGATTGCAACAAGTGCAGAATGCAGCTGCTAGAATCCTAACTAGGAAAAGAAAATCCAAACACATCTCTCCAGTTTTGATGTCACTACATTGGTTACCTGTGTCATTTAGTATTGACTTTAAAATCCTGCTTATAGTTTACAAAGCCTTAAAAAATCTCGCTCCATCTTATATTTATAAGAATATAAGTAACAAGCTGGTTAAGTTTGAAGATGATACCAAGGGAGATGGAGTAGCAAATAATTTGAAATCCGTTATATCATTACAGAAGGATTTGGATAGCATGCAGGCTTGGGCAGAATTGTGGCAGATGAAATTTAATGTCAGTAAATGTAAAGTATTACACATAGGAAGCAAAAATGTTAGGTTGAATACACAATGGGTGGTCAGAAAATCGAGAGTACACCTTATGAGAAGGATTTAGGAGTCATAGTGGACTCTAAGCTATCAACTTCCCAACAGTGTTCAGAAGCCATTAAGAAGGCTAACAGAATGTTAGGTTATGTAGCACGATGTGTGGAGTACAAGTCCAAGGAGGTTATGCTGAAGCTTTGTAATGCACTGGTGAGGCCTTATGTGGAGTACTGTTTGCAGTTTTGGTCTCCAGGCTACAAAAAGGACATAGCAGCACTAGAAAAGGTCCAGAGAAGAGCGACTAGGTTGATTGCAGGGCTACGGGGGTTCAATTATGAGGAAAGATTAAAAGCAAAAGAAGATTAAGAGATGACATGATTGAAGTGTTTAAAATTATGAAGGGAATTAGTACAGTGGATTGAGACTGTTATTTTAAAATGTGTTCATCAAGAACACGTGGACACAATTGGAAATTTGTTAAGGGCAAATTTTGCATAAACATTTGGAAGTTTTTCTTTACACAAAGAATGATAGACACTTGGAATAAGCTACCAGGTAGTGTGGTGGACAGTAAGACTTTAGTGACTTTCAAAGCTCGACTTGATGTTTTTTTGGAAGAAATAAGTCGATAGGACTGGCGAGCTTTGTTGGGCTGAATGGCCTGTTCTTGTCTAGGTTGTTCTAATGTTCTAACCCCCCTTAACCCCATGACCTGGACAGTGGATGAGATATATAATTTTGTCATTTTTGCCTTTTTGTCAGTTTGTAATGTCATTGAATGTCAGGGTGAGACAATAGTGACCTTTTTGTTTTATAAGATAGAACAAAACTTTAGTTACCTGAGTTGGATTCTCTGCCTGGTCATTATTTATGATCAGTCTTTTCTAGTTTATTTTGGCTTCCCACAGATTTCCTTCTCTGTCTCAAAACTACTTCCAAATTGGAGCAGCAGTATTTTGGCTTTAGTGAGAAGATTTAAGGGAGAGAGGAGTAAAAGGTCTGAACCATGTTAATAAAGGGAGAAGAGAGAGGCAGGGAGCATATGCTGATAGCACATTGCCACACCCAACATACATTGAGCCACCTGGAGTGCAGTGGATGACACCTCAGAATCACACTGGAACAATGTGAGGGTTTTTACTGTGGCTGGAGTGCCAATCCTGCCACCAACCCCCAAGTTTTCCCTGTAAATTGGAGGACCTACTTGTTGGGCTGGATGCAGACTTATGTCATACCCTGGATGGAGCAATTGCAGGTTTAAGGCCTTGCTCAAGGGCCCAACAGAGTAGAGTCACTTCTGGTGTTTACAGAATTCGAACCGGCAACCTTCCGATCACCAGTGTAGATGCCTAGCCTCAGAGCCACCATTCCGTGTTATTTTTAGTAATAAATGTTAATAATATTAATAAAGGCAAGACTGAAACCCATCCCAGCCTGAACCTTTCACAAAAGGAGCAATTTATCCCTTTCAAATGTTTTCACCATGTCTTTTAAAAAAATTAGCAGAGGAAGGGCAGGAGCAATTTACCGGACATGCAAGAAGAGGTGTTCATAGGGCTTAATTGCGACAGTTTGAGCTGAACAAATAAACGAGTTTAGAAATTACAGTCGGCAAGTGCCTTTGCCTGCAGCTTCAATAGCAGGCACCAAGTGGAGTCTTTACTGTTTTTGAACAATGAAATAAGAAAACAAATGTAATTAGGCATGAAGATGAGAAGCTAGTAGAACTAAGCGTATGGAAGAGTAAGGCTAGAAGCACTTCCAGAATAGCCAAAAAGTGTTCAGAGGGCAAACCATCGGGACACAGAGATTTTCCAAAGTTAATAGAGTCCAGAGCAATTGACCTCAATAATCATGAGAGGAACATCCAGAACAGACATCAAAAGCTCTCAAAGGGATAAGGATTTCAGAAAGGAGTCAACATAAGAGAAAGCAAAGATGCAAGATTTAGAAAAGAAATCAGAGAAGAACGGTTATTATTTCTGTTTGATTAGTAAAAAGCTTAAATTGCTTATATTGGTAATATGCTACATGTAATATGCTGGTGGGATTGTGTCTCTGCTATTTTGAAACTAAAAGGGTGGTTTTAGAAATGGATTGTTGGATTGTTGTACTTTAACTCTTAATGGCATGTTATTACCTTCATGAGTGCCTCAAAAACTCTTAGTGTAAAACATGTTTAAAGATAGGGAAAAGTTTGAGGTAAACATCGACCAAAATGATTGGGTTTTATCCAGAATAACATCTACATCTTCTCTTATTAAACATTTCCAATGATTCAGCACAGAAAGTAAACTTTTCATTCCCGTAGCCAGGCACATTAGAAGATTAATAATGGAGTGCTACTCATGTGTCAATTTTTCCCAATTGATCGTTTTAGCTGTTTAAATGACTTTAGATAACATTTGTCTAGATGTTTTTGAAACTCCAGGTTATGGTTGCTTCCATTTAATGCTTAAAATTTTAGGTTATGCCCAACCAAGCAGCCACACTTCCATGTAGATATATCTATCAAATATTACCTCGAATAAGTGTGGGTAGAACACGGACATGGTTGTTAGGGCTGAGTGCCAGTCTGAACCTGGTTATTATCACCATGTTAGGTGTAGCTCTGCTCTGGGTACTCCTGCTTTTTTTGGTCATCTCTAAAATACACATGCAAGGCTAACCTGGGGCTTTGTAATGAGCTTGTGTGCCTGTGTGTATACTTTTATGAGCAGCCACCTCTTCTAGACCAGGCTCCTGCATGGCAGCTGGTACTGTCAATTTCTTTAAGTGGTTTTTGAAATGAAAAGAGAAATAATGCCAAGAAGCAGCCTAAATAAATTCATTAATTCCTATTAACTCAGTGTTGGTAAAACAAGATTAAATGTCTCTCAACTTGTGTGAAATATGCTTTAATAGGTTTAATTGACAATGAACTTATTTTAAAGTAACATCTGGCCTAATCTTCACTTATGCTAACATTTACGATATATTATTCTAATATGGTTTTGGGCACAATGTTATGATTTAAATTTATTTTAAAGCGTTGACATTTGTGTGACATTTATGCAGGTTATATTGGTAAAAACATATTTTAAGTAACATCTGGCCTTAGCTTTACTTTTTCTTTTTCCTCATTCTGGATATTTAAATCTGTTTACTGAAAAGACAAACTATTCAGCTTTTTTCCTCATAACTCTGAAGTATGCCTGGTGTCACCACTCTTTTCTGTTAGCATGCTTCTCAGTATCCCAGCTGTCTTCTCCTGATATCAGCGTATTGTGTAGCTAAAGACTAACCTATTGAAACACACATCATATGTAAATGGGCTTTTAAATTGCTTCTTTTTGACACCAGTACTAATCATCATAGTTGTTTGTAGTATAGCACATTTTTAACTTAAACAGTGAAGCATTCACTTACTGTTCTTCTGTTACCCAGTCCCTAATTTGAGAGCGCATATCTTTAGTCAGATTTGACAGTCTTGCCATGGAAGGAATTCCTATTCACATACATCTACTTGGCTCACAAAAGAGAACATGTTGATGCACATGTTTGTTGGCAGTCAGCTTAAAACATCAATTAAGCAAACCCAAATGTTGTGGTCTCGCCTTACATGCTAAGTCTAATTTACAATACTCAGCACACCACCATAAATGCATATGGCTATGGATAGGCCTCAAGTAGGAGCTGTCCACCAATTGGGTCATCTGTCAGCCAAATGAAATACATTTAGTATAAGGAATCAGAAACGTATAAACATTTATTCTGAATTCTGAACTTAATGTCAAATTGCAGTAGATCAAAATTTTCACATTGTAATTTTCAGCGTGTTTTATTCTTGAGCACAGTAAGGTGCTGCTATTTATTCCATGTTTTATGCTCATGTAGCTATAGTTAATTCTTACATTTTGGGAGGTGGGGTTTCATATCTGCTGCACGTGTTCCTCTTTCATTACTAGGAGGCCTGTCTCTTTGTCCCATTCTCACTTTCTGTCTCTCACTCACACTCTCAATGATTTGCTCACTCCCTCACTTACTCAATGCTAAAGGCAAGAAGGAAAGCAAACATGAAGGAAGTGCCTTGTAACTCTCTTGTGAGCCGCTTGTGGTTTCTTCTAGGTTTTGTTTTTTAAAAGGGTTATAAAGTAAAAAGTAATTTAAACAATGGTTTGGAGTAAACTTTCTTTAACAACATTTTTTAGATTTATTTAACTAATTAGGTAATGCCAGTTTTTATTCTACACATTCCTGTGCTCATTTTCTATTAGTGCAAACACTGAGAGGTATGTAGCATATGTAAGAGAGAGCTGCACTTTTATACATATATTCATCACTGCAAGAATATTCCCCAGGGAAACACAATGCCCAGTCTCTAAAATGCAAGATTTTTTTTTTTAATATGGGTATGATGGCACATATATGCATAAAATAAAATACTCTTCAGAAAAGATGGGAAGATGAAAGTAATGGGAAGCACTTGCTAAAGTGCAAGACAAACCTGTGAAACAAAGCTGATCATTTAATACAGTGGTTCTCAACCTGTGGGGCCCTGGGGAGCACGAAGTAACAAAAAGGGGGGCGCCTAGATGTGAAAAAAAGAAAACAAGAATCAAAAATATGAAAAAAACATCTGTTGAAACCAAAACAAATTAATTTACACTACATTCTGATACCAGAACAATAAATATAGAGTTAGATAAATGTCGATAAAAGTTAAGTAGGTATAATAAAATATGTATCTACATTTCAAAAAAATGTTAGGGGGGGCGCGATTAAAACTGTTATGAAAACTCGGGTCGCAAATACTTAAAGGTTGAGAAACACTGGATTAATATGCTTTTCATAAATCACTACCCAAAACACAACAACAATGCCTTTTTCAGTAAGTAGAACGTAGAGGGGCAGGGTGGAATGGGTGAAGAAGAGTGTCAGGAGTAATTTGTGACAGATGGGTGTCAGCAAGAGTGAAAGGGAAGGTCTATAGGAGGATAGTGAGACCAGCTATGCTATATGGGTTGGAGACGGTGGCACTGACCAGAAAGAAGGAGACAGAGCTGGAGGTAGCAGAGTTAAAGATGCTAAGATTTGCATTGGGTGTGACAAGGATGAACAGGATTAGAAATGAGGACACTAGATGGTCAGAATAAGTTGGATGGTCTGGAGACAAAGTCAGAGAGGCGAGATTGCGTAGGTTTGGACATGTGCAGAGGAGAGATGCTGAGTATATTGAGAGAAGGATGCTAAGAATAGAGCTGCAGGCAAGAGCAGAAGAGGAAGGCCTAAGAGAAGGTTTATGGATGTGGTGAGAGAAGACATGCAGGAGATGGGTGTAACAGAGCAAGATGCAGAGGACAGAAACATATGGAAGAAGATGGTCCACTGTGACGACCCCGCATGGGAGTAGCTAAAAGAAGAAGAATGCAGAAGTTTTAGATGCAGTCACATTAAGTGTAGATTCACATTACTCTGTAAAAGAAAATTAAAATATTTAACAGAGAAAGCACTTATGAGCTTCTGAATACTTACAGTCTGAGAAATGTGACCTTGTAAACCCCTAAGAGCACAAATGCTTTGGTTTTAGACAAATTGTTTTAAAAAAAATCTCTTATAATTAAAAGGAGTAAAAGAGAGATCAACATCCAGCTCTGCACACTACCACAGTATCCATATGCAGATAAAGCAGCACAGCTGCAAAGCAAGCCAAGCCATCAATGGGTATAATTATTACAGCAGCAAGAGCTCACTGACATTGACAACAGTTATACTGTATGTGATGATAAAGATGGCTTATTGTACTGACAAAACTGTGTCCAGTATACAGGAATGTTCTGTTTTTAATGTGCCCATATGAGACACTGCACTTTCTCTGTCTCAGCCTTCCTATTTTGTTTGCTGGATGCCTCACTATTACTTCAATGTTGCTTCCATGTTTGAATTATAAATGATGTACAAACCTTTTAACCGTTGAGACCAGTGAGAAGAAATAACACAAGCTGCTTCAGATGTTGGGGCACCAGCCATGTGTCCTCACGTAATAAACAATACAAAGAATGAAATGTGAATGATGGCACAAACAAAAAAAGAAGGCATAATTGCCCAACTAAGAAAGGGAGGACAGATCAGTCATTGGTCCTTGCTCCAGGTCGGTGTCCAGGTTGAAAGTCAGACACAATCCTCTGAGGACTATACTTGGCCAGAAAGAGTGGGGCCAGCTCTGAGCTCTCTGGCCAGTTAGGTGCTTTTCTGGAAAAAGAGAGACAGTGACCCCCATAGGGATGAAAAATCATAAAAGAGATCGCCATAAATATATTTTTGGTTACTCTTCAACAACAATGAGATGAGAAAGAAGTAAAATAGAGATATAGTCTTTTGTCTCATGCTTCTCAGATTTTTTTCCTGAGGAAAATACCCCAATATTCTCACAATTCCCTCCTCTTGAGTTTCAACAGAGATCTTAGCAAAGTCACACAGATTTTCCAAGTAGTATCTTGACATTTTTTATTTTGATAGTATTTGCATTGTGTGCTCAGTATTATAAGGTGAAATGTATAAACAGTATTAATAAAACACTTCACTATGATTACAAAGCTTTAGGCCAGATTTCTGAATAATACTATTAGTTGCACTAAGTTATATTGGAGTTCACCAATTTGTTCGTACACATTCTGGGAAAAAAACAGGCAGTGTGGTCTAGTGGTTAAGACTTTAGGCTTCAAATCCCGAGGTTGTGAATTCAAATCCCACTACTGACACCACTGCTTGACTACGAGCACTTCACTTCATAAACTTGTGCTCCAGTTAGCAAATCAAAATAAATGTAACCAATCTTATGTCAAATGTTGAAAGTCACCTGGATAAAGGCATCAGTCCAATCATAAATAAAAATGTGAAGTCTAGAAAGAGATTAAAACACGACTTCAAGGAGATCTCACACAATATTCCATTCTATTAAAACCAAATTCACATGGGAAAGGCACTATATAAATAAGATGTACTATTATTTTGACTCCTTTTACCTCAATTGTACCTTGTGTCTCCTTTTTGTCTAAATCTGTTTCTCCTAAGGTTGTTGTTTCTGTGACAAAGTTGAATCTTAAATGAAACATAAATGAGAATCTCTTTTAAGCCTCATGAGCCATCAAAAATCAACCTTTGAGAAGTAAAATCTAGATAAAAAATAAAACAGATTTAGAAATGTTAACTTGCTGTTGCTCGGAAGGTGCCTGTTATAATGTTGTGATTGTAGCTCTGGACTTTGAGGGTAACTTGTTTTTCTATAACAAACAAGATAAAATGTTAATGACCTGGCAGAGGCAAATAGCTTTGGTTTTATATTTGATTTGATTACATTAATGTTTAAGTTGAGATTTACAAGAAATATTTTAACTGCTACTATATAAAGGCCTTGCACCCTGTGTTGGCTGGGATTGGCTCCAGCAGACCCCCGTGACCCTGTGTTAGGATATAGCGGGTTGAATAATGGATGGATGGATATATAACGGGAATACTGCTGTTAAAAAGCACCTTATTTGTTTAAAGTGTTTGCAAACCAAATACACACAAAACACTACTTTTGAGTTCATTATTGAATTTTGCACATAACAATGTGATTGTTGGGATTGTCTGCGATTAATTGTAATTACAAAATTTTAATCGCTGCCCAGCACTAATATACAGTATATACTGCTCAAAAAATGAATGGAACACTTAATCATCACAGTCTAACACCTAGTTAATTAAGCTCCAGGAATATCAGTCTGTCCAGTTAGGAAGCATAAGAGAGTGTGAATCAGATTCATCTGCTTTGGTGCAAATTAAAATAACAGGTACACTGGAGAGGCAACAGTAAGACAGCCCCCAATAAAGGGAATGGTTTTGCTGGTGGTGGCCACAGGCAGTTGCTCTCTTCATATCCTTCCTGACTGATTCTTCTCTAGATTTGCATTTTGCTAGTGTCCTTGTCACTACTCGTAGCATGAGGCTGTACCTGCAGCTGATTCAGGTTACACAGGCAGTGAGGAGATATACCAGGAGGAATGTACTGTATATATATGCATATATAAACATAGATATATTTGGTAATATAACACATACTTTGCATTGCATTTAGGCGTGTTTTTTATTCCCTGTTTGTTAGTATGAATGACCAAAATGAGGCACTTGTGCAGAGCTGCTGGGCTCACTCTCTCGCATCATACCTCGGAGTAGCCTTGCCCGTTTTTCAGATTGAGAGTGGTGTAGACAGGTAGTTAGGGAGGCCCTCTGAATACACCCAGAGGATGTACCTGCTCTGGGAGAATTTGGCTATTCCCTTGGAGGAGTTGGAAGTAGTTAGAAGGGACATGCCACAGAAGGTATGAAAAGAAAATGATGTATGTTTTCATTACATTCATGGTCTCACCCAAACTTTCTTATACTGTAACTCTTACTTACAAGATGTATTACTAGATAAGGTAAAAGTGAATATCTGGCAGTCCATTTTGCAAAACTCAAATGTGAGCACAAGTCAGGAACTGTCCTATAAATCTAGACGATTTTCCACAGTTCCTGGCTATTCATTTCAAATGCATTTAGCAGTGATGAATGTTATAGTGATTTTTCTGTGCCTTGTGCTTTTTGTGATTTACTAGATTTTTTGACGTTTCACTCTGTATTTTTCTGTACTATTCCTGATATTTTGTTTTGGGACTTCTTCCCTCAGATTGCTCTGTATTTCAGGAAAATCCTTTATGTCTTATCTGCTGTATTAAACATCACCGTGTGACAGAGTATTTTCTGAAAGACAAACCTTTTTATTTTTATAAAATGTATTTAAATAATCATCTAGTTAGGATATAGCGAGTTAGATAATGGATGGATATAATGTTTGAAAAAATGGATCATATTTGTGTTATCTTGGCCTGGTTCAAGATTATTTCCTGCTTTAATGTTTCTGTTCATAGTGTTTCTATAAATACTTTTGTATATTATTATATTAATTCTACTTTTGGTTTTGTTTTGTCTTCATATTTTTGCAATTTTATGGTTTCCATTGCTTTTGTGTTTCTATGCAGTGTAGTGTGTGATTAGCCTTGCTTCTTGTATGTGAAACCAAAGGAGGTGGGGCATCCTACTCATGCAGATGGGTTTCTGGCCCAGGGATACTTAAGCTGTAGCTTTACTTAGTAATTGCGGTTTGATAACATTTTTGCTTTGTTTTTGTTCTTCTTTGGTTTTTCTGGCTGTTGACTCTGATTTTTATGAATCTGCTTTTGTTTTGGTTCCTTTAGGTTTCTTTTTTCATTGTTGTGGTTTATTCTTGATTAAATATTACATTATTAAGAATTTACTGTACTTTGTTTTGCGCTGGATTAGATGTTTCACTGTTTTCTTTTTCTCGATTTATGTGAACTGTTGTGAACTTTCACTTTTTATTAAGCTGAGTCCCATGGTTGAGTTTGGGTTAAGGCCAATCCAGCGAGTCCAGGGGCCTCATGTATAAACAGTGCGTATGCACAAAAGTGTTGCTTAAGAATGTTTCAGCGTTCAAATCGCAATGTATAAAACCTAAACTTGGCATAAAGCCACGCACATTTCCACGGTACCTCATACCCTGGCGTACGCAAGTTCTCCGCTCGGTTTTGCAGACTGGCAGCACCCAGCGTCAAAGCAATGCTACTGTTCCTGTGTGGTTATCCTTTCTTTTTCAGATCCACATCCCTGACGTGGCTTTATAAATACACTGAAATTAACCGCATATCGTTTATTAGTTTAATGCATCTAATTGTAATTAAGCTGTAACAATATAATGGTCCATGGAATGCTCAAACTAAATACAATAGCTGCTTCAGCGTTGTTACTCTCACTGCACCTTCTTCTTCTTCTTTCAGCTGCTCCCATTAGGGGTTGCCACAGCGGATAATCTTTTTCCATATTACTCTCACTGCACCTCTCAGAGTATTTATATCACTGTATCTGAATGGGGAATCAAAGATCTACAGAATCTGAGAAAGAGAATTATCGGTATACAGCATCAAGCACATGCTGCCTCAGCCATGTTGTCTATTGAATTGCTTTCACATGGCAAACATTTCAAAGCCTTTCCTGTATAGACCTCGCGGTTCAGAAACAGTTTCATCCCAAGAACTATAAACACACTCAATCAAGTGTTCCTTGTAGAACTGTTTGTACTTATAAGTAGAATTACCTCACTGTAAACTTGCACTACAGTTATAATATTACACATCCTGAGCCACTTTATAAACCACATATTTACATATGATGACAATATCATTTTTAATATGAAATGCAGCAAAATATGTTTATTATAAGTGTTCTAAGCTTACAGATGGCTTAACATCTATTACAGAGCTGATTGTGTGGCGATTGGGTATTTGGAGAAAGAAAAGTAAGGACAGGAATTGGGTGTTAGTACGTTTGAAAGAGACGGTACTGCTAAAATAAAGTATTTCATCGAAGGTCACGCACAGTGCAGCAAGAATCTTGTGTGAGGCATGAACAATTACTGCGCCACCGTGTTCCCATGTTTAATAACATGCTTTAACTCCTATCATCATGAAAATGATATCACGTATACATCTCAGTATTTTAATTACTCAGAGAGCTGTAATATTACGAATGTAATGGATTCTGTGTCCTGTCGGAGGAAGAGAAAGCCCGGAAGCACGTAGTGATTCACACACATAGAGCACATAGAAGATGAAATACAAAACAAAGCATTTAACTTGCTAATTTAGTTATGATGGGATTTGAGAAACTAGCAAATTAAACAATTTTAAGATGAAGTTTATGATATTCTACTTTAATGACGTGATTAAAGTGGAAATTTCAAGATTAAAGTTGACATTTCGTGCTTTTTTCCCACTGTGTGCCTATTTTTTTTTCTGTACCCTAATAAGCTTTCATACGACACTCAGACGGTTGGCTACGACTCGCCTTTTCATGGTGACTTTGATATGTGACAACTTCTTTTTTATGTCGGGCACTGTGCGACTTTGTGAACTTGAGCTTTCGAGTTCATCCAACACTCTATGTCACTCGATTAACTTCCTTTTGTTGATTATACCACTGTATAAACCAACAAATAGTACATTTTTCCTTGCCTCCACTTGGTATTCGCTGAAATTCTTATATTTTCCCCTGTGCTTTTCCCATTGTCTTTTCAGAGAAGGCTGAGCTTACAGTAAGGGCTATTTATATTGATTTGCATATTCAAAGAGGCGTAATTCTGGGAGGAGACGGAATGGGACAGCAGGCATGTTACTTTTCACGCTGAACAGGATTTATGTAGTGGAAGAACGTGGAAGTTTGCGTACGCACATTTCCGTTTTTGTGCTTACACCATGTTATAGTGTGAGTTCTATGCACGGCGTTCTGCATGAGGCCCCAGGTCTGAAATTAGTGAGTTTTTGGTGGCCCTTATGTGTTTTGAGGTAAAATAATTTTGTCATGATGTGTTATTTTCTTTCAGTTTTACTGCTTTCTCTGTGAGGTCCAAGTATGTGTTGTACAAGAAACGTGAGGATTTGGATGCCAAAGAATATAAATTTCACATTCATTTCTTAAAGTACGCAATATTTACCATACATCCATCCATTTTCCCAACCCGCTGAATCCTAACACAGGGTCACAGGGGTCTGCTGGAGCCAATCCCAGCCAACACAGGGCACAAGGCAGGAACAAACCCCGGGCAGGGTGCCAGCCCACCACAGGTATGCAATATTTTTAAAGTTTAGTTTTGATAATGTCTTTTTGCAATGCCATATTGTTTATTCTAGAGCATTGACCATTTCCACAGCGATCTTTCCCAGAATCACCAGGGAGTATGAGTATGGTGGTGTCATAAAGACCAAAATTTTCAATTCCAGAGTATCTGATATTAAGATTTTGATCTGCATTGTGTTATTATTATTTGTCTATTTCTGGTTTTGAGAAATAATATATTCTGGTTAAAAGAGTTTAGTTTTTGCTTAGTGTTCTAAACTTGACAACTGGTCAGCTGTCTTTTCTAGTTTGACTCTTGCATGTTTTCTTGACCACATTCAATCTCCTAAACCTTTTTCATTGATTTTAATATAGGGTTTCAAAGCAATATAGGCAGAGTGATAAATCAACAAACTGCAGTTTATCAATAATGTTTCTTTCTCTTATTATTATCAAATTGACATTACACTAAAACATATTTTGCAAAAATAGTATGAAAAAGTTTTGAAGGTTAAAATAAGAAAAAAAAAACAACAATAATAGGTCTCAAAAGGAGTTATCTTGTTACCCTGCACAAAATATTTTTCCCTGCACACGCAATCCTTTTTTGGCTTATGATTAGAAATCAATATTTGTCCCATTTCCATAATCAGGAATGAAGTATTTAAAGTGCTCTAGGCCAGAAACTTTATTATGCACTCCAAAGATATGCAAATTTTTTTCATTCTCTGGACATGAAGCCAAACTGAATGTCTTGTGCCTGACAGACAAGTTCTACACTGCTGCCATATGACATGCAGCATGCTGTCAGTTCTTCTTCATAAAAAAATAAACACGAAAACTAGACGAATAGGTTCGATATCATTGGTGCACATAGACTGTAAACTCTCAGCTCTGCTTTTATTTATTTACAATGCTGTTTCTGCTCACAATAAAGTCAAACTCGTCCACTCCTGCCTTGATCAGCTACAGTGCATCCGGAAAGTATTCACAGCGCATCACTTTTTCCACATTTTGTTATGTTACAGCCTTATTCCAAAATGGATTAAATTAATTTTTTTCACAGAATTCTACACACAACACCCCATAATGACAACGTGAAAAAAGTTTACTTGAGGTTTTTGCAAATTTATTAAAAATAAAAGACTGAGAAATCACATGTACATAAGTATTCACAGCCTTTGCTCAATACTCTGTCAATGCACCTTTGGCAGCAATTACAGCCTCAAGTCTTTTTGAATATGCTGCCACAAGCCTGGCACACCTATCCTTGGCCAGTTTCGCCCATTCATCTTTGCAGCACCTCTCAAGCTCCATCAGGTTGGATGGGAAGCATCGGTGCACAGCCATTTTAAATTTCTCCAGAGATGTTCAATCGGATTCAAGTCTGGGCTCTGGCTGGGCCACTCAAAGACATTCACAAAGTTGTCCTGAATCCACTCCTTTGACATCTTGGCTGTTGTCCTGCTGAAAGATGAACTGTCACCCCAGTCTGAGGTCAAGAGCGCTCTGGAGCAGGTTTTCATCCAGGATGTCTCTGTACATTGCTGCAGTCATCTTTCCCTTTATCCTGATTAGTCTCCCAGTTCCTGGCGCTGAAAAACATCCCCACAGCATGATGCTGCCACCACCATGCTTCACTGTAGAGATGATATTGGCCTGGTGATGAGTGGTGCCTGGTTTCCTCCAAACATGATGCCTGGCATTCACACCAAAGAGTTCAATCTTTGTCACATCAGACCAGAGAATTTTGTTTCTCATGGTCTGAGAGGCTTTCAGGGTGCCTTTTGGCAAACTTCAGGTGGGCTGCCATGTGCCTTTTACTAAGGAGTGGCTACCGTTTGGCCACTCTACCATACAGGCCTGATTGGTGGATTGCTGCAGAGATGGTTGTCCTTCTGGAAGGTTATCCTCTCTCCACAGAGGACCTCTGGAGCTCTGACAGAGTGACCATCGGGTTCTTGGTCACCTCCCTGACTAAGGCCATTCTCCCCAGATCCCTCAGTTTAGATGGCCGGCCAGCTCTAGGAAGAGTCCTGGTGGTTTTGAACTTCTTCCCATTACGGATGATGGAGGCCACTGTGCTCATTGGGACCTTCAATACAGCAAAAATTTTTCTGTAACCTTCCCCAGATTTGTGCCTTGAGACAATCCTGTCTCGGAGGTCTACAAACAATTCCTTTGACTTCATGCTTGGTTTGTGCTCTGACATGAACTGTCAACTGTGGGACCTTATATAGACAGGTGTGTGCCTTTCCAAATCATGTCCAATCAACTGAATTTACCACAGGTGGACTCCAGTTAAGCTGCAGAAACATCTCAAGGATGATCAGGGGAAACAGGATGCACCTGAGCTCAATTTTGAGCTTCATGGCAAAGGCTTTGAATACTTATGTACATGTGCTTTCTCAATTTTTTTATTTTTAACAAATTTGCAAAAATCTCAAGTAAACTTTTTTCACATTGTCATTATGGGGTGTTGTGTGTAGAATTATGAGGAAAAAAATGAATTTAATCCATTTTGGAATAAGGCCTTGTCATAACAAAATGTGGAAAAAGTGATGCGCTGTGAATACTTTCCAAATGCACTGTATGTATAGGATAGGTGATTGCTTTATACTTAATAAACAGCTCTAGAGGATTTCACTCCACCATGTTTGCAGTGCTGAGTGGGTTTCATATGTGGGAAGTAGATATCTAGACAAAGACTCCTGCTGTGAAAATTAATGAAAAAAAAATCAAGATTAAATATCATAATGTAAAAATGAAAAGTAAATGTCAGTTGATTCATCTAATCAGTAAAAGGACTTTTTAAAAAGCTCTTATTAAAAGTTAACTATGGAAAAAAAGAAATATTTAGTTGGTCATCGAGCATTACTACTGTATTTGAGGAATATGACTGTTCGTTCAATGCTAGGTGATGTGCTATATGCTCCAGTTTAATTATAGAAGAAGCTAGGAGCAGAGATATACCATACATACTACACCACAATTAGTGCAAGTTGACAAAAGAAGAAACACTTTTCTAATAGAATACTGCAAAGCATTTTAGCTTACAAAAGGAGAAAACGAAAAAGGGAAAGACAGTGCAGTAGCATTTGGGATGGAGATGTTAGCATAACTGTTTGGGGACAATGTTATGGACTAGAGAGTCATAGGGCTTAAAGTCCCAAACAGTAACTCAAAGGGCTCATTAGTGGGGGAAACCTTAAACATTGGTTAGTCACACAAAACAGGGCAATGAGAAATGTTTATGAATAAAACATTTATTTTGAAAAAGATCTATTGAACAGTAAAACTCTGAAAAGCTCAAAAGGCACAATAGGGGATGCCTGAAAGGCAAAGGCAAACCAAAGAAAACAAGTCCTGATAAAAAAAAAAAAGTCAAAAACAGAATGTAAGTTCAGAAATCTACTAATTCACAAAATCATCAAAAAGCCACCACCACCACAAGTGCATTCAATGAACCTCAAAGTTTTCTTCAGCCTATATAGGGCTGTGAGCATGTCCCCATGGTGATGGCCTGGTGGCCCTGCCTTTTTGGAGACCAACTACAAAACAGAAGAGAAGACAACAGAATACACATTGACATAAAGATAATAAATAATCAAAACTGTTAACATAAAAAAACAGCATTTGAACCCCAGCTGAGGGATAACCCTGCTTGAAAAACAACAGATAAAAGGAAACAGTTACATTTAATACAAACCAGCTGGCTCAATTCCTGCAATAAGAATATTAAAGGAAATTGAAATGTCACACTTTTACACATTGCCTAGAGTTGCAGTACTTCTGAATAACCCCCATATTAGGTCTTCATAAGCAAACCTCCTGCTCCTAAGCAATGCCTGCATACTTTGTGTGACAGATAGGGGGTGCTATCGCTCCCTTGAACCCTTGTCCAAGATGCCAGACACCAGATAAAAGTCCAAATATTGATTTTATTAATACTGCACAATGCACAAAGCACCCTCCTCTCCACAATACTCATTAAATCACTACAATAATCACTAATAAACAATCCTCCACTCCACATTGCCACCCTTCCACCCATCTCAGCTCTCTGTATGGGGATTTCCCATAGTCCTTTATAGTCCCTGACCCAGAAGTGTTTCCCATCCTTCAGTCCATGATTCCTTATCACTTCCGGGTCAGATAAAAAGTCCTCTTCTTCATCCCGGAAATACGTCACTTCCGCTGTCGCTTTGCCTATGACGCACTTCCGGGTTATAGGGCACATGTGACTCTCTGGGCCTCCCTGCAGCGTCCTCTGTTGGCCTCTGGGATATCCAGCAGGTTTGTAGGGGAAAACTCCATAGTCCATGATTCCCTGCTGGTATCCGGGGCACCTCCATGCTGCAGGGAGAGCTCCATCTGGTGGCCTGGGGATATTGGCCGGGATGACAAGCCGGCCACAGACCACATTTGCTACTCTTGGAAACCACAGGCAAATGAAGGCCAAAGCTAAAGATCCATCATTTTATTCTTGTTTTCCAGAAGTGTCCTAAAAAAATTTCTTCCCTATTTAGTCTCAATTTTGGTTTATTGAGCCGTAGGTTGTCTTTTGTTATCTCATTTCTTTTGAGTCTACAAATTTTTGTTCTCTTCATGAATTCACACCATGTGGACCACTGTTTTTATTTTATTTTTCTCATAAATTTGACCATATTATACAGTATTTTAATCTTGCTTTTTATAAAAGGGCCATTTATGGTGCAAGCTGTAAGTGGTACATTAACTACTGAGTCCAGTGTTGTCCAGGGACCTCTGTTTTAATCTTTCATGTTCTGCTTGTAATCACATCAGTTTTCATCACACATCCAAAGAAGCACAGAGTTGATTATTTTACAAGACAAAATTGTCCTGGTAAGAATGAATATGGCTGTTTGCCTTAGGATGGATTGGGACCCCATCCAGAGATGGTTCCTGTCTTATACATAATATTTGAGTCATTTGTTCTGGCTAGGTGTAATCCTGTATTGAAAAGGTTTGGGTTTGGAAAATAAAAACAAGGAATACATGATTGAATGGAATGTTTTAGACTTAGCAGAAAATGAAATGTCTCCTAGGTAGACTGTCTGAAAATGGAAGCATACTTGCAATAGGCTAGTATTTTTTGTCAGACTTGCAAACATGAATGGCAAACCAGAAAAACATCAAATGCTATTTTTGACCCAGCTTCTTTTTTACAGGGTTGTGAAGTGCTATAGAATATTGTAGCAGATTAATCCACAAGGGGGAAAGCAATTCTGGAGTGAACACCCGTTCTTTCCATGGCACACTCATACACATGTAGCCATGTGTTATGCCTGTTAAAGCTGTCTGTCAACATGACCTTCACATCTTTAGGATGTCGAAGGAAAGCATGGTGAAAAAAGACGTGAGAAGAACATAGAATCTCCATAGAGCAGTCTAGGAATTGAATCCAGGTCTCAAGGGCTGTGGAGTAGCACTGCAAACCGCGGTGGAAGTATTTCCATTTCAATTTACATTACCCTTTTTCCTTTCTGGTTTTAGAAATTCATCAGCCGTTTCCTATCAATGAACAGAGTTGTAGTGCTTAAGCATCTTCAATAAATCATCTTGCCAGCTCAAGTGCATCGATTATTCCATTGTGTGCCCTTTATATCATGTTTCAGGTGTGGATTCATCTGCTTAGAAAATGATGATTTCTTTTTATGAATAACACCTGCTGCTGCTAAAACAGCTGAAAATGAGTATCAGTAATTAAAGAGACATTTGAGTTTTAAGTAAATAGGTAAAATGGCTGCAGCAGTCATTTGCTTTTGCCTCTTTGCAGCCATTATGTACAACAGTTATCTTTAAGAAGCAAAGCATATTCCACTTTAAGGGGATCCACTCTATGGTATTTTATTGTCAGTATAATCTCAATTATGCCCAAATACTGTTAAGCCCAGTTGAATATTTTGGTTTCTTTTTCACATTTTCCTTGCAGCAGCTTAAAGAAGACAAGTTAAAAGTGTAGACAGCAATTTGGCCTCTAAAAACCCAGCAGGATGTCAAAATGTTTTGCTAGTTGAGTGAATATACTTTCAGCTCATATTCTAGAACTGACTCAACTACAATTCATTTTACAAGCTTTCAGCACTTTACGCCATTACAAATTGAACAGACCTGATATTGGGGGCAGCACAGCAGCACAGTGGTTAGTCCTCAGTTTGAAACCCAGGGCTGGAGCTGCCTCTCTGAGTTTTCTTGAACATGCCAAAGGAATGAGATTGTTATTTTACAACGTTATGATTTTGCTCTCATTGCTCAAATTTTCTCAACTGCTTTTCCTGGCGTGGATCACAGTGGCAGTAGTCCAAGCAAGTCAGTCCCAGACTTTGCTGTCGCCAACTACAAAGTACAGCACTTCCTTGGAAATTCTCAGGAATTTCTATGCCAGCCAAGAGATATAATCCTGCCACCTAGTGGGATGTGCCTAGAGCAACTACAGGGTGAACCACCCGGGGGAATCCTTACGACATGCTCAAACCATCTCAGCTGGCTCCTCTTGATCCAGAGAAGAAATTACTTTGATGAGCTTCTCACCCCATCATGGAGTATCAGTCCAGCCACCCTGCAAAGAAACGTCATTTCTGATAGCTGTACCCGTGATCATATTCTTTCAGTCATTACCCATAACAGCAATAAGATGCTGCAGATGTTCTATCAGACGGTTGTGGGGAGCGCCCTCTTCTATGCGGTGGTGTGCTGGGGAGGCAGCATTAAGAAGAGGGATGCCTCACGCCTGGAAAAACTGGTGAGGAAGGTAGGCTGTATTGTAGGTATGGAGCTGGACAGTTTGACATCCATGGCAGAGCGAAGGACACTGAGCAGGCTCCTGTCAATCATGGAGAATCCACTGCATCCACTGAACAGGATCATCTCCAGCTTCAGCGACAGACTGCTGTCATTGTCCTGCTCCACTGACAGACTGAGGTGATTGTTCATCCCCCACACTATGCGACTCTTCAATTCCACCCTTGGGGGGGTTTTAAACGTTAACATTTTACAAAGTTATTGTCTGTTTTACCTGCATTTTTATCACTCTTTAATTTAATATTGTTTTTTATTAGTATGCTGTTGCTGGAGTATGTGAATTTCCCCTTGGGAGTAATAAAGTATCTATCTATCTATCTGTCTATCATAGCTTATGATCATAGGTGAGGACAGAGAAGAAGATCGGCTGGGAAACCAAGAGTTTTGTCTTTAGACTCAGTTCCCGCATCACCACCATGAAGAACAGGTTCCGTCACTCCAGTCCACTTTTCAATCTTACATTGCCTTTTTCAATCAATTGTGAGCAAAATCACAAGATACTTGAGCCCCCCCCACAAGGAAACTTTTTCCTCCTTGCCTGGTGAGAGCAATTCACTCTTTTCTGAGAAAACCATGTCATCAGACTTGGAAGTGCTGATCCTCATTCCAGCTGCTTCACACTTGGCAGTGAATCTCTCGGGTGTGTTCCAAAAATCACAGCCTAATGAGACAAAGAGGACAACATCATCTAAATAAAACAAAAGTGTTACCCCTAGCCTCCCAAAACCGTACACCCTCAATCCTCGGCAGTGCTTTGATGCCCTGTCCACAAAAACCACAAACAGCGGCAGTGACAAAACATGGCTTTGGTAGAGTCTGTCATCCACAGAGAATGAATTTGTCTTAATAGCAAGGAATCAGACACAGCTCTCTCTCTGTTCATATAGGGAATGAATAGCAAGCAAGAGCAAACCTGTTACCCCATATCCCTGGCAGAACCTCCCACAAAGCATGCCAGGGGGCACAATCATATACTTTTTCCAAATCTTCACACTATGTAGGCTGGTTTGTCATACTCTCATGCACCGTCCTGCACCAACGCCAGAGGAAGAGCTGATCTACTATTTCACTGCCAGGATGGAATCCACATTGCTTCTTGAGCATATTTGGTTAAAATATTGGATAGTCTTCCCTCCATTACCCTTACATATGCTTTATCTGGTAGGCTGAGGAATGTGATTTTTGTTATTTATTATGTATTTAATATCATCCATTTTTATTATTTTTAATTTTATTATTTATGTGGTCACAGCAATGTTCCTTTAAACAATGAGCTAGTTGCTGGGCACATGTATTTGCTGTACAGTGTGTGTGACATCATCACAACAATCAGATTCAAGATGGCAGCACACACTACTACTTATATAAGATGCAGGAGAAAAACAAAACATTATTTAAAGAATCACTGATTGTAATATGGAAAAGGAAACAGGAACATAACATCAGCTGCTCTTTATCACCTCAAGTGTGCTTTTGTTCATTGGGTATGCTACCTTAATGGTTTTGATCTGCACCTGTTTAATGACTTTCCATCTGGTTTGCCCTTAGTCTTTCAATTTCTTGGGCCTTAATACAAATAGTAATTGTCTATTTTGTTGAACTGCCAACTGTCAATGGCCTCAGTTGGTTCCTATTCTTGCACCCAGTGTTAAGGTTATGGCTATGGTTGTTATGGTTTTGCAAGAGATTCATCCCTGGCTTTTTCTGCTTATCCCTTATTTGTTTATTTTGCTGTTTTTGTATGTACTATTTTGATATATTTGCTAATGAAAGTGTTTTTGTTAATGTTTTTCAAATTGTTTTTAACTGTTTTTCATTAACTGTTTGTCTGTTGGTTGAAATTTTCTTTTTTACTATGCGCTCAGGTCCATATATGTTAAGTTTAAGGGTGTAAGGACATGGGACGAGTCTGAGTTGTAAGTGAATGAAAAAAAAAAAAACCTTGAGAAGATTGGGTTAAGAAACGGGGTCAAATCAGACAAAGCAGGGGGTCAAAACCAACTAATCAGAAATGGTCAATAATGAAAACAAAAGATCTAGACGTACAGTAAATCAGGAATCATATAAGCAAAACAAAGTCAAAAACAGAGAAACAAACTTAATGGTCGGTGTCTAAATACGATAAGGACCAATAGACCATTTGAACATTAGAAAAATGTTGATGAGAACAGACCATTTAGTCCAACAAAGCTCACCCATCTTATCCACTTAATTCTTCCAAGTCAAGGTTTTAAGGTCCCTAAACACCTTCTGTCTACCACCGTACTAGGTAAGTGTCTGTGTGAAGAAAACTTGCTAGTATTTGTGCAAAATTTACCATTACAAGTTTCCAGCTGTGTCCTGTGTTCGTGCTGAACTCATTTTAAAGTAACAGTCTCAATCCTCTGATCAAATGCCCTTCATAATTTTAAACACATTAATTATGTCTCCTCTTATTCTTCTTTTACTTAACATGCAAAGGTTCAACTTCTTTAGTCTTTCCTCATAGCTCATCCTCTGCAGTCGTGTAGTCAGCCTAGTTCCTCTACTCTGCACTTTTTTCTAACACTGCTATGTCCTTTTTGTAGCCTGGAGACCAAACCTGCACGCAGCACTCCAGATGAGGCCTCAAGAGTGCATTATAAAGCTTGAGCAGAACCTCCTGTTACTTGTACTCTACACACCAGGGTGCTATGTAACCTGACATTCTGTTAGCCTTCTTAATGGCTTCTGATCACTGTCTGGTAGATGATAAAAACGAGTCCACCACGACTCCAAAATCCTTCTCATATGGTGTACATTCAGTTTTCAGACTCCCCATTGTGTATTCAAACCTTATATTACTTACATTAAATTTCATATGCCACAAATCTGCCCAGGCCTGTATTCTGTCCTAGTTCCTCTGTAATGATTATCTGCCAATCCATCTATCTTGGTATCACCTGTAAACTTAATTAGCTTGTCTTCTTATATAATACGCTACTGTGGCTGTCTGTTTCTCTGTACAGGATTTTAAATCACCTGTAACTTGCAAAACTATTGACCTGAAATTTGGTACCCATATACTACGTGACATCTACTATCCATTTTCGGGCTGATGATTGACCTCCAAGGTTATTCCTCTTTTTGCTTTTATTTTATATTATTGTAGAATCAACTCTCGGCAGCAGCCAGAAAGGTGGCCGTGCGGCGCATATGTAAGGGTGCCGTTCTCATCCCTAACACCTTCGTCGTCACTTCACCTACCTCTTCATATCTTAAATCATTCTTGAGGCAGAGTGAAGACTTAAGTGCCATCTTAAGTGAAAAATTAAGGAAAACGTACTAAGTAATTGCAACACAAACACTGACTTAATCAGTTTTAACGTGAAAAGATGCTGACGAAAGAAGAGAAGAAGTGGGCCGCTAGGGTGGAGAAAAGAAGAGATGCTCAGGAAGCAGCAAGCGCATCAACCTCTGAGCAAATGGATGATGGACAGAGACAGAGAAAGAGAATGAAAACTAGGAATGCTCAAGTCAAGTGTATTCATTGCACATTATAGTGTACTGCACTGTTACTGGTTATTTATATTCCTACTCAGATAATTTATGTATATTAAAAATAGCAGCAGCCCTAGCCCTGACCTCTTCTGTGAGGATCCAGTACTAACAGAGTTCCTCACACCATAACACTGTTTTCTGTGTTTTTCCCTGTTCTGCATCCATCTACACATCCTGAACTCCTGCTTCTTTAACTTTGATGGCCAACCTCTCATGTTGGACCTTATCAAATGCTTTCTGAAAATCAAGATAAATAATATCATACACATCACTTTGTTGGAAAAATTGCCAATCATTTTTTCCACTGAGGGATAATATATGAATTGTACATCACAACTAACACTTTAGTGGCATAATCTGCCTCAAAAGAGGCATCACAAAAATTAAAAAAAAAAAAAACTACAGAAACAGAATCATAATGAGAGAACACATGAAAAATGCAACATATAAATGACACATTATTATAACAAAAGGGGACACATTCTCTCATATTATTATTTTTTGGCTTTTTTTGTTATTGTTTCTGGGATTCTGGCTTTGGATTTGTTTCTTTTTGACTCAACAATCTGTGGCAACCTTTTTCTCTTTGTTTGGTCAATACACTTCATTATAAAGATTACACAGGTCTACAAAAAAAAAAATTTTCAGGTACCAAGGTTTTTTGAATGGATTTAGGGTATTTTGAGGGTGCTGAATTCAAAAATCCCATTACTTTTAAAGAGCTGGTTCTAGTTTTTGTAATGATGGACATCCATGAAAATAATGCATTTCCCCAAAGTGACTTGTGTGTGATAAAAATGCAATAGCTTTTGGTCTGTATTTTGACTCTTTAACAGTCTCTTAGGTAATGAAATATCCCATATAATTATTTTGTATTTCAATCTGTAGGCCTACAATGCTATAAAAGTGACCTTTTGAAGCCAGAAATCAACTGTGAATTTACAGAGGAAAGAAGTCGGCTACAGTATAAGTTTGTCAACCCAGTCTTGGTTTATACCCAAAAAGTTCTGTCTTAATAAGTATATAAATACATGTAAAAATTATGACTTCATAAAGAAGAGCCTGCATTAACAATCCTGATGTATTCTGCTACATCTGTGGAGAGTACATGGTTGAAAAACAACTTTGTGCATCGAGTATACCTGTCTTATTTTGGAGTACAGCTTGGAGACTAGGATAAGTCTTGGGCTTCACATATGGTTTGCAAAACATGTGTGGAGCACCTACGACAGTGGACAAAAGGTAAAAGAAAAAGTTTAAACTTTGGTGTGCCAATGTTATGGAGAGAACCGAACTGATTTGGATTCGGCAAGATGACCTATTCCACATGACAATGACGTTCCCATACCAGTCTTTACCAGACTACCAAACTAGCCACTGTCAGACTCTGAAGAGAGGCAGGGATTGGAGTGTATGGCAGGAAGTAGCAGTGGAAGTGAATTTGAGGGAAGCTCTTCGACGCCTCAACCATTAAGCCAAAAAGAACTCAATGACCTGATTCGAGACTTACATCTGTCCAAGCAAGCATCTGAACTTTTAGCGTCCAGACTTAATGAACAAAATCTTATAAAGGCAGAAGTTAAAATTACAACCTATCGGACAAGAGAAGAGAGGCTTCTCCCATATTTCAACCAAGAGGAAGAACTTGTATACTGCAATGATATCCCAGAAATTGTACTTCAAATGGGACTAGCAGAATATCGACCAGAAGACTGGTGGCTTTTTATAGACAGCTCCATTAGATGCTTGAAATGTGTTCTCTTGCACAATGGTAACCGTTATGCGTCTCTTCCCATTGCTCACTTAACAAAACTTAAAGAAGAATATGAAAATGTAAAAATTGTATTACAGAAAATCCATTATCATGAACATCAGTGGTCGATTTGTTTTGATCTGAAGATGGTGAACTTCTTGCTTGGACAGCAATCTGGATACACAAAACACCCATGCTTCATGTGCCTCTGGGATAGGAGGGCAAAGCAAGATCATTGGACAAAAGTGTCATGGCCCAAAAGGGAAGAAATGATTGTTGGCGCTGCGAATATCATCAGCAACCCGCTGGTGGACAAGAACAAAATCATTCTCCCACCGTTTCATATTAAGCTAGGATTGATGAAGCAATTTGTTAGGGCTTTGGACAAAATGGGTAATTGCTTCAAGTACATTTGTAGATCATTCCCTGGACTGAGCATGGAAAAACTAAAAGCTGGAATCTTTGGTGGTCCTCAGATTCGTAAACTCATGAACAATTCCAATTTTACTAAATGCATGAATGACACTGAGGCTTCGGCCTGGAAGAGTTTTGTCTCTGTTGTGAAGAACTACTTGGGTAATCACAGAGCAGACAATTATGAAGAACTGGTGCAAGCTATGCTTGCTAACTTCAGAAATTTGGGAGTTAATATGAGCATAAAGATGCACTATCTCCGCATTTAAACATATTTCCAGATAACCTTGGAGACTTTAGCGAGGAACAAGGCGAGAGGTTCCACCAGGATATGAAGGTGATGGAGGAGAGATATCAAGGCAGATAGGACATACACATGATGGCAGACTACTGTTGGAGTCTCCAATGTGATTATCCTGATGATACACATGAAAGGAAATTGCATAAACAGTGTTTTTGAAGCATTGACATTAATAACAATTAATAAATAATTAATATTGTATTAATTAATAAAATCATACGTAACTTTTTTCCTGTCACTGTTAGATATTTTTAATTTCTTTTTTTATGATGTTAGACTGTTTACTTACTAGTTGTAACTAAAATAAAAATATTCTTGCAATTCTGAATGCTTTCCAAATGTGTTGCATTAATTAATTAATTAACTGTTAAATATCTCAGAAACTAGAGCCAATCTGGCAAAACCAAAGTCATATTCTTAATCAGCACCATAAACTTAATATAAAACCATTCAGACATCATTGGCACCAAAATCACTGTTTTTTGAGTTTCACACCCAGGCCTAATTTCGATTTCGAGGCCTGTGTTACATTTTCAGGCCACTGTAGACTTTTGTCTGCTGCTTTGTTTGGCTAGAAGTAAAGTCAGTCATTTTTCTTTTACTTTGTGGTTTACCTTACAGACTGGTACATTGGACTGCTTTGTTTTCTTTTTGATTTGTTTTCTTACTAATCTATATCTGTGATGGTTCCTGGAGGGCATTTGTGTTTTTGGGATGTCATCCATTAACAGCATTGGCTCAGCTCCTTTTTGGCATCTTATTTTATTACTACTTAGCCACTCTCCAGAGAGTAGCATTCTTGTTATTAATTTGTTCATGAATGTCTTACTCCTCAGTGTCTATTTTGTTTTGTCAGGTTGTTCATCCTGACAGTTTTATCAGACAAGCCTCATGTGGCTGTGCTCCTCTTGGTTTGTTCAGCTATCCATTCCATTTCCACATTGATGTCTGTGCAGTTCACACTGTTGGCATACAGTGTGTGGCTGTCCATTCCATTCTAAACATCAGCTTTCAGATCAGGTTTCCCATCTTTCTGAATCCACTTGTGTTTCAACGTTTTTTTTTGTTTTGCTTGTACAGCCAGCCATTGATGAGAGGTTTGTGGTGTTGTGCGTTTTTAAATAAAGGCAGTGCATCTAAGGCTACGTGCAGGTGCAAGTCAATTTCCTCATTCGTGCTCCAGGTTTCATGATTATAATACCCGCACCCAATTGGCGCATAAAAGGGAGCCTCTACAGGAAATGAGAGAGAAAGAAAAAGAATGAAAGAAGTTGGGAGGGACAATCAGGAGGTTAAAATAAGGTGAAACTGGCAAAAGCAGAGAGTGAGAGAGAGGGGAGCCAGCACACTAGTGAATAGGCAGGCAGGAAAGTGAACCTTGTAGATAAGTATATGGCCAGTATATCTGAAGTAGCACAAGTGACCTGAATGCTCAAAGAGGGCTCTTGTGTAAGGCTGATGAGTGGTGGCAGGAGCCCAAGGTGACAGTAAGGAACCAAGCCTGTGATTTTAAAAGTTGGCAGTCATCAGGTTGTCTCCTGGCAGTGGAATCCTATCTGGGGTGAGCAGAGGAGACGTCAGTTTTTAGAGGGAAGCATTGTAGGTCGCTTGTTTTTAGAAGATGTCTGCTTTTGACTATCAATAGTTCTGGGTTCAAGATATCAGGGAATGTGAAGCTAACCCAAACCATATATAAATGTGAGCAGAAGGCTGATTTTAATCCATGGTGTTCCCCATGAGTTTCAGGTGTTCCCCTGACTGCTTATTTGTATGTTCTTCCCCCTTTACTGCCACCAGATCAGTGGCTTAGCTAGAGTTCGTTCCGCTTGGGGTGGGGGGGTGCTTCAATTTTCTGCCCTCCAACATATCTGAATATGTTACCTATTTAAATAGAAAATTAAAATGACGTATAGAGAAAAATTAAGATACATTTTTCATAGATTTATTCATTTATAGTGTGGACTAAGCCTCAGACACAGACAGGTAGACATGTTGTTAACACCACCACACATTTATTTAACACTACTATTTACAAAGTTCAAGTGCACAAACAACCCACAGACTTCCCAAAAGTCCAGGCCTCTTACACTCTGCATTTCTCTTCGGGCCGCCTCCACTCTTTCTTCTCCTGCCTCTTCCTCTCCTCACCCGACTCCAGCCTTGAATGAAGGGAGGCGGCCCCTTTTATCCACATCCGGATATGCTCCAGGTGCTTCCCGGCAATCTCCCATCGACACGCCCCAGTGTGGCGGAAGTGCCGGATGTATCCCCGGAAGCACTCCAGGTGTCTCTGCTCCTCTTCCCCCCCAGCACTTCCGGGTGTGGCGGAAGTTCTGAGTTCCAGAGCTCCAAAGGCACGGGGGCGCCCCCTGGCGATGACCATGGGCCCCTACAGGGTTGCGCTTCCAAGTCTTCTACCCGTGGTCCCCAAAGCAACCAGGGCGGTCGCCCCCACATGGTCTGGGGAAGGTGCAAGCCCTCCTCCGGTCGTTCTGGGCGTCCCAGGCGGGTCGCCTCCCCAGCCATCTCTGACAATAGAAAAACAGCAATCATTTTTCACAAATGATTGTTTTTAAGCATCAACTAGACCAGAATATAATATAGACACACTGATAAGCTGTGTTTTATTTATTAATTTAATATAATTACACTACGAAAAAACCTTAACCAGTGTAGTATACAAGTGATAGGTGGGGATGTTTTCTGTGCAGAGCAAGAACACATTTGGATTGATAACGAAACAAAATGATAAATTAGCTGTTTATTTTCCTAGAAATTATTATCGGTATAGTGTTTATGTTTATTTTTGTTATTGCCTCATAAATTTCAACTGCTGTGTCTGATGCCGTCACAGAAGGACAATCTGAAAATAATTTTTGAAGCATTTGTGGATAAAAATCAGAGAAGTTTACTTTTTTCATTCATGAGTAATATTTTTCCGAACCCTGCTGCTTACACACTTGCCAGGATGCCTGTCCATCCTGAGTACCACCTACACTACTTATTGAAATTGTGGCAAAATAAGTACCTTTTTATCTTGTAACTAACTACAAAATGTATACATGCCATAATATCCCAATGTATTTGGGGACTGACTTAAAATTTGATGTCTTCAACTATTTGTTTGCTTCATCAAACAGACAGGTATAATATTTTTGTTTTTTACATATTTTGTCATAGTGGTATGTGTGACATGTGAAAGAGACTTTCTCAGGCTGCCATGCCAGTAGTGTCACTAGAGGGGTGCAAACCGCACCAGGTGATACCATCAGAGAGAGTGATACCCAAATGACTGTCTCTCAAATTTTTGTGCAAAGTTTCGGGTTGAAATCATCATGGGCACCCCCATTAAAATGATCAAACATTTGAGGGCCTTAAATCACCAAAGGGGGAATCACTCCTGCCCGACTCTATGCAACGGTCAAGTCTCTACAAGCCAGTAATAGTGCGAATTACCATGTTGCATTAAATGCCTGGGTATCTGCACACTGCACTGTTTAAAATTTGAAAAGCTCTCTGTTTAGGCGCTCCATTCATCAAGTCACCCAGGAACCTGTGGCGGTCTTAATCTGGCCTTGGTTACTGCCCTGGGTGATACCACTGCACCATGCCACTGTTTTTACAAGTGATGGGAATGCACGCACCCACTGCTTCAGCCACACTAATTTGTTGTTTATTAGCATATTTACATTGGTTATGGCCTTAAAAAATTGAGGAAAAAAAAATACCCTTTATTTGAGACCACCCCCTTAAATGTGTCTAGAGTAGGGAGATGTACGGGGTGAAAGCCCAATTGGAAACAGGAGTAGGTTTCTAGGGTCAAAATAGGTGGGAGGTGAGGAGAGCAGAGGAAGATGGTGGACAAGTGAAGGAGTCACCGGACTGGAGAAACATGGCATCAAAATCCGTTTAGCCAGGATTATCAGCAGGGGGTTTTGGTGAAGTACAGTTAGTATGTTCTCTCTGTGTTCATCCTTCCCTTGTTTCATTCTGTATTAATGTTGCTGCCTTTTATATATTTCGTCTCCTATTCTGTGTGCATAGGACTTTGAATGGGCCTCTCCTCCAGTCACACCATGCTAAACGAGGATGCCCCATATTCACCTGTAAGCTCCATTTTTACAGTTCCTGCAGTGCTGTAATGCTCACTAATGATGACACTGGCTCTGGCTTCATACAGTTGTTGATGTAAAATGCAGATTTACTAGATGAATGGATAGATTTTAATCATCTTCATGTGAAAGATACCATGAAAGGCAATAAAGAAAAGTTAATGAATGCATTTTAACTCAAACACATTCTACAAATAAATGTTCTTCTCTTGTGCAATTTAAGCATTTGGGAAATGGTCTGTCACTTTAGCTTTCAGGACAACATAAGCAAACAGATTTGCTTTTCTTGTTTCTTGATAATGTGGTTTCAGCAAAGGGATTTTGATCAAATCCATTGTGAATTTCTGAAGCTGTAATTTAATACATGCACCACCTCACTGATGCTAGACACTTACTGGGACATAACTAGTATTTCAGTAAGACAGCCATTAATGTATTTAAACCTGTGAGTCCCAGCATAAAAGGCAAAAAGAAGACATCAGTATCTGTACAGCCTCCTCTACAGCCGAAGGGCCTTACCTCTCTACATAGTCACTCAAGTATAAGAGTTGGACAACATGATATTCTTGAAATTCTTACAGATATCCTGGAAGCAGAAGCAGAAGAACCAAGTGTGATATACAATCACTGCAAAATTACAATGATTTCTCTTAGTTTTGTTCTAGGTCAGCAGGGCACCCGTATTACTCTTAGCACAGCCTTTTTCTCATTTGTACATTAAGATGTTGTGGGTCGGGACGCCCTTTTGAGGAGAAGACTGGGGAAGTGGACATATCGCCAACAGTACCTCCCCCAGGACACGAAAGGGCAGTCCCCCGGTTTACATCGGGGTCATGGAACTGGAGCTTAGAAGCGTAGAAGAAGTGGGGGGGTCTGTGGCCACCACAAGGGGGTGCCTGGACAGCTCCGGAGCCTTGGCATGCAGCACTTCCGCCACACCCATAAGTGCTTCCAGAAGAGGAGCTGAACTCACATGTAGCACTTCCCCCACACCCGGAAGTGCTGCCGGATGTTATTCGGGAAGAACCTAGAGCATTTCCGGGTGCAGTACAAAAGAGGCCGCCTCACTCCACTCAGCGAGAAAAGAAAACAAAGCTTATGAGTGAGAAGTTAAAGTAACCGTCTCTATCCACTTGCACTAATTCCTGTCATAATTTTAAACACTTCAATCATGTCACCTCTTAATCGAAATTTATGTAAACCGTAATAGCTCAGCTCTTTCAATCTTTCCTCATAATTCATCCCTTTAATCAGCACAGTCACTCTTCTTTGGACTTTATCTAGCATATCTATGTCATTATCTAGACTGGAGGCCAAAACTGCACACAGTACTCCAGATGAGGCCTTGCCAGTGTGTTATAAAGCTTGAGCAGAACCTCCTTGGACGTGTACAATACCTACATTGGAGGCAGCTCTGACTTTAAATGTCATGGAATGCATGCACTGCAGAGTGCAGAGGTGATTTCAAGCAATTTCTTTATCAGTGCAATCGGCTAAAATCTCAATGATGTAATCCAAATTGAAGCAGAAGCAACCAAAAATTATTTTGGAATATTTTAATTACTTTTGGCTTCAGTCTTCTGTGTTTTTATGTTCCATCTGTTAGTTGGGAGTAATATTTAGAGCTGCACAAATCAAGAGCTTTCTTTGACAATGGATCCATATTCTATTTTTCGGTTAGGCCATTTAAAAGTGTGTAGTATCACTTTATCTGTATCTTTTTAAACAGAAGTACTGATCTATATCAGTCTCATTGTGTAGCGATTGTTTGAAGTTTTAAGAAGCCACTGGTATTATTTTGGTTCTTGCTTATAAACATATTGGCAAGTGTGTAAGAGTAGATGAAAAATAAATTAAAAAAAGAGTTGAAATGCAATTATCAGCTGAATTTTTCCATTTTGAGCAGTAGAGTGGCATAGTCTTCAGCACTGTTGCCTCACAAAAGCAGCATTTTTGGATTCATTTCTGCTCTCACTCACTTTTGGATTTTGCTTATTCTTCTCTTGTCCATGTGGGTTCTCTCTAGAATCTCTGCTTTCTTTCCTGACCCAAAAGATGCGTTAAGTCTAAACTGGACCTGTGGACAGGTAAATTATGTGCTGAATGTCAAAATCATGAGTAATACTTGGATCATTTAATAATAATGATTATAAAAGTGTGTGAAATTGTTCATTAAAGAACAGAGAATTATTACTAAAAGTTGCTGTTTACATATCTATGTGAGTATTAAGGTTCATCCATCAAGATAATTCATAGCACAGTCAGATTCAAGGTGGTTTAATTGTGCTTAGAATAACAAGTATGGTCTGCAAGCTTACAACTTGAAAACAAATAGATTTGACTGGGTTTTAATATCTAATATTACAATTCCACACAATTTAATACAATCTAGGGCTTATGTAGACATTCAGGTGCTAATCTTAAAATGTGCTATTTATTAATAAAAGCCAACATATTAGTGGATCTTCAACAAAAGGATACTCTCATTCTTTAAGCCAAGTACTGTATCAAGGCAAACAAATTAAGAGCAGATTTTGCATTTACTACAATCAGATTACCAAAACAGATTTATCTCTTAAGAAGTACATATTTTACAAAGAACATTCCAAAATGTTGTGTTACTAACACGTTGGATTTACATCTTTTATGCACAAATTATTAATACAGACACCCAGGTAGAAGACCTGGCATTGATTTCAAGGACATTGTTTACTATGAAATTGTAACATGGCATGGTGCCTCACTGCTCATGGCTCCACAATCCCAAGCACTGTCTGTGTAGGTCTTGCCAGTTCTTCCCTTGTCATTGTGGGTTTCTTCTAAACTGTACAGTCCAAGGACGTCTATGATAAACTGGTCCAATATGACTATGCGGGCATCCTGTCCTAGGCCGGTTCCTACTTGTGCTTTGGGCCCCTGTGTGGTTCCATGCAACCCTGACCTGGATAACTTTGTTAGAAAATAAGCAGATTACTGTATGGAAAAACTAGGTAAAAAAAAATAAATTCATTAATAATTAGATATCACATAATATTCTTTTGTTTGATGTATTGCTCATGTGAAGGATGACTTTTAAGTAGCCTGCAAAACCAGTTTTCACTAATAAATAATTCACGTGGAATGCACAAGTCTGGCTTTGACATATTTTTGATATCTAAGTTGATAAAATTTTAATACTCAGTTCTTCAGTTCCTTTCTCTGTTAGCTACTATAATATCATATCAGTCTGCAGACGGCTCTTGACAGGTAGGGCCAGAAGGCCTTTGCCCGGGAGATCTTCGGGGGGGGCAGGGTTACATACCTAAGTTGTAGAAGCCCATCCTGTACAGAAGTTGTGACCACCAGAGAATCCAAGAAGGAGAGTGGAGACTTCAAGAGCAAAAGGATGAATAGCAGCTCCACATAGAAGTTAGGGCCTTTTCTTGGTCTTGGTGGCACTAAGGAGTATCCTTGACAGACATGTTGGATAGAGGGAAGGTGGAACAAAGTGGTTGCAGATACATTATGGGGGGACAGCACATGGTTGTTGTTTGGTGAGGTGTTTCCCATCGCCTGTAACAATGGGAAAGTGCAGATAGACTCATTAGGTGTTTGACTTACGGTGGTGATTTAATTATTGTTCAATATTTTTGCTATTTGTTGGACTGCACCAAAAGGTGTGTTTCACTCCTTTAATTTTAGTGTTCACTAATATATTTTTTAATGGTTCAAGTATATTTACTTAACATATTTTATGTGTGTGGTGGGCTGGCACCCTGTGTTGGCTGGGATTGGCTCCAGCAGACCCCCGTGACCCTGTAGTTAGGATATAGCGGGTTGGATAATGGATGGATATTTTATGTGCCTTTAATTACAGGTGTTAAGGACTCCTCTGCTTTACTAGTTTGGTGGTTTTCAATGCCTTGTTTCTTTTGCATTTATGTTATAATGGGAGATTGAGTCTCATCCTGAAAAGGTTTGTATACAGTGCAGATTTCATATGTGGCCAAATGTTAGTTCACTAAATTACGCGAATAACAAGTTTCTAATGGTTCTGGCTTCTACTATACAGGGTGAGTCAAAATTGTGTTAACATTTGAATGGCGGAAACAATTTACTTACAAAACATACTTCATATGTGCAAGTTGATTTACAGGAATGTCTCAACCTGCTCAATATCATGTTCAACACATGTACCACATGTGGCACATAAATTGTATATAAGTATATACATAGCAGTATCATTAGTGTTAACATAATTTTGACTCACCCTATATGTTTCTTGTTTGAGAACAAAATCAACATGGATGCTAAAAATCATAAAATCAGGCTTTCATGTTAACACTGAATATCAAACTCCAGAGAATAATATGTCATCAGAGATTCAGTCTGACCTAGTAGTTTGTATCCAATGTGCCATAGTTAAGAGATGACAGCAGGATCTCTCTCTCACAGATAATCCCAGTCAAGAACAATGTAAAATGTTACCACCATGGAGTGAATTGTGATGGAGAATTGAAAGAGTGATGGTGTGGGGCTAGAAGAGACTGTAGGGACTGTTTGTTAAGTGTCAGATGAATCCATTCTTCATAAGCACTTAAACATGAGCTTAAGTCTTTGCACTTTTGGGGCACCGGAATGTTCATTTCTGAAATGAAGCCTCACTTCATTTGGTAGTCTATGAAGTGAAACTCAAGTTAATGATTTCAGACTTGCAGAAGTGTAAGAAGTGTTTTATAACTTGGGATGAAACTTGGATACATCACAATCACCCAGAGTTCAAACAACAATCAAAACAAAGGAAGCATGGGGATTCTATAATAATAAAGAATTTTAGGGAGCAGGGACAGAGTTTAATATGATACTAAGTGTGCAGACCTGGTTGAGTCTGAGTATCAAAAGTCCAACACAACCAGTCAATATCTTCATAATTTGCTCTGTTGTTTGTGATGGTCAGTCAGGAATAAAGTGACAAAGAAAGCTGTCAACCATCCCACTTCCTCTTCCTCACAATGCCTTAGCTCACAATGCACATATGAAAAATGCTGCTCAGAAGCAAACTAAGAAATGTCACTCAAATTGTATAGTCAAGACAAAGCTTGTATGAGTACCATCTGGTCTACCTCTGATCTGAAGAGCTGCCTCCATGGGACGCACTATAGTCGGCCAAAGACTTGTGGTTACACACACACGAGACAAAATGATTTGATTCAGTGGCACAGAAAAGCGTCTGGTAACATTACAAAAAGTGCACAAGGTTTATTTTGAAAAATAAAATATATTTGGTTTACTGCTGTTTCAATATGTTGGGTACAAAATCCATCCATCCATTATCCAAACCGCTATATCCTAACTACAGTGTCTTTTATTTAATCTTAGAATGTAACAATCTGCATTGTTCGTCCTGTGATGCAGTTTTGCTATTCTTTTTAATGTTTACATTTGTTTTTGTGATTATGATCGTTTATGTCTTTCATCATTTCCTTTTGTGTCACTATGCCCTTGGATAGCCACTTGAACAAAGGTGACGTGACTGCTTGTGTCATCGTGCCCCATTTAAATAAAATGTCATCAAACAGCTTCTAGTATCTAATTTTTTGAATATACAAATAAACACAAATATTACATGTAGGGCTACTTAGTTACAGTTAATTCAAGCTGGCATAAGGGCCTTTGACATGCTTTTCTGGTTTGGTGTTTCTGTCTGTTCTGGTTTTCTGACCCCTGCCTGCTCTAAGTGCACATTTTTGCCTACATTTTTCATCTACTTGTCATTTTCTCTCCATAATTCTGTGGACACAGACGCCTCTTTACCTAATGACTACAGACTGGTGACACTTACAACTCCCATCATGAAGACCTTTGAGAGGCTAGTCCTGGATTATTTGAGTCCTCTTGTGGTAAAAATATGAATCCACTGCAGTTTGCCTAATAGACAAAGATTAGAGTGAAGGATGCAATTATCTGTCTGTTCCATAGGGCTTAATCTCATCTGAAAAAGCTGGCAGCACTGTGAGGATTGTTTTTTTGGTTTCTCAAGCATCTTCAATACCGTTCAGCCATGCCTGTTAAGGGGTAAACTCAGAGATATGCAGGTGGATGAGCCTATGGTTTCCTATATAATGGACTATCTGTCAGGCAGACTGCAGTTTGTGAGGCTCGAGGACTCTGTTTCTAATGTGAGAAACAGTGGAGCATGACAAGGGAAATCCTGCCTCCTTTTCTCTTCACTCTGTACACCTCAGAGTGATATCCAGCTTTATAACCCCAGGTGGTATTAAGGGAAGCATCTGCCAAACAACTTCAGTCTTGCATTCTGTGTCTTTACGTCTTCTGGTTCACACCTCATTGCCTTGCATTGTTGTGACCAGCAGTTCTTATTCCCTTTTTGTGGGTTCCTCTGAAATGATTTTATTGAAGGATCTATCTATTTAGGGTTTTGGAAAAGTTATTTTGTCTACAAAACATGTTAGAAAAAGCAGGGAACTTGTGAGTCTTGTTGTTAAGACACGGCTCCTGGTTGCTAGCGATCGTAGAAGTTGCAATGTCTGACATCATCGATGTACAGTAATAGATTAAAAGATCAGATATGGCAGCAATTTCTTATCTGATTTTGCAGATAAAGCCCCTGTGTTTGCATATGAATGCTCCAGTGAAAGACCTTCTGGCATTTTATCTTTGCTCCTGTTATCTGGTGCCTCAAATTTAAATTAGTGATTAAAACTATGTTTCATCTCCTGATCCTTTTCGTTAAAAATCCTTACTGTCTTGTCATGAGTCAGTACACCCGTTTCTTAATTTTGTTTATGCTTTTAGCATCTCAGTTTTGGTGATAGCTCATCATCTACTGAACAACTGGCAGTCCTTACTTTGACTTCGTTTACAGTCTTGCTCTTTGGTTTTCCAACAGAGGTTTCTTTGAGCCTAACACTTTAACTTTCATTGCAGTTTCTTGAATTCTCACGTATCTGCTGGCCTGATTAACACCGTTTTTGCAGGTGGTTCACATTACATTTTACCAGCAGGCAATTCAGGGAGGTCAGCTTGAACTAAAAAAGCCATGTGGACTGTGCTTACGCTGTGCTTTTTGGAGACTTGCATTTGGCATAACACTTTGTAGCATCCTTTTTGATTTTCATTTTCAAGATGGGAATGTGCGAGATCCACGTCACACACCTGTATACGTTTTTGCTGCTGTTCTTTTTAGAGTTCCTCTGGTGTTTCCAAATCACTTGGACTAGTTGTACAAATTGACCAACTAATAGAAACTGAATTTTTAAAAATTTTAACTTTAAGCATGTGGTATCACAACATCATCCAGTTGTCTAATTGTGCCAGCAGGCAATAGAGATGTCATCTGTGTTTAGCAAGCAGCAATAAATAGAAAGCTGGACCACTGATACCTAAATTGAAGCTCATTCCCTCTGTCAGTTTAACGTCCATTTTGTGGAATCATCAGATTCCCCTCCATATTTTTTTAAGCTGGATGTCTTTCCTCATGCCCTTCATTTTTACAACATGCAACAGGGTTGATGACCTTTCTGTAATGCCAGGTCACGGGCATATGATGTAGCTCATTCCTGTACTAAAACGTGTACGGTGTACAGCTTTATATTGAAACGCATGCGTCATGTACTAAAGCACAAAACAATCAGTAGTGAACTGCACAGTGCAACATCTGCACTGTATACTGAAACACATACACCACTTACTAAAGTGTTTATACTGATCATTGAAATGCATCAACAATATAAGGAAAGGATCTGTGCAGTCGATGCTTTTGTTTGTGTCAAAATACAGAATCTATATTTATTAACTTCTGTGTGAAATATAGTCACTGTATTTTGAAGCAAATGCACTCCATATTAAATACAGGCAGTCTTTCATTTTTGCAGTAAAAGGAAATGGTTATTTTCTAAAGCAATCATAAAACTAATGAGCAACTCACTCGTATATTCTCTCTATTTAGCAACAGCAGGCAAGTGGTTTTAGTGTGATTTCTTTGCATTTACCCTATGTTTTGTATACAGTATTCTATATCAAATTATTGTTTAAAGCTCAAAACAGAAAGCTTTAAAATATGTGGAAGACAGAAGACAAATTGTTTTCCATATTATTATTGATATTGAGACCTCCAGCACCATTTGTCTCATTCTTAATTGAGTGTGGCAAATTACTTTCTGAGTAAGCACTTCATTAAAGTAACCTATTTTTATTCATTGCATTTAAGGAACACATGTAAAATGATTTTTTATATCTTCATGAATTGATGGAGCTTCCCATGTTGTCAAAACAGACACACTTATCTAATTATACCTCAAGGTATTACCATGTTATTAAATTATTATTATATATTACCTCTATTATTTCACACAGCCATTGCTGCCTTCTTGAACACTGAGTTTTTCTTTCCTATGAAGGGATTGGTAGCGGAGTAGCCTTGGTCTAATGGCTTTGAATTAAAATAAGTCCTACAGGCCCCCAGAATTAAAGTTTGATCCAGGACGGTGTCATGCTAGACTTTTAACATTCCATCTATAAATTGTTTTTAACTTGGCACTTGGAGAAGTAACATTAGCAGTGTGCCATTTGTGAATGATAACTTGGTGACCTGTAGCATATTCAGACTTCTAGGATGAATCTCATTTAAAAGCTCTGTCTAAAACTCAACTGTTGTTTGAAATCAGAACTCCACTCCTTTCAATCATGATGTACAGTAAATAGTACAATGTTTACAACAGTTAAAGGTGTAGGCTTAAAAGTTTACTGTGCACTGAGGGCTGCAACCCATGAATAAGAGAAGAAAAACCTACACAGACATGGGAACTCTACAGAGATAAGGATCAGGCCGGGTCTCGCATCCAGTCTCTAGCAGCACTAAGCACTGTGCCAGCTCTTAAAACTAATAGAATTAAATAATATAAAGTAATTATAATTGAATCATACTGTAAAATGGTGGGAAAAAACACATCACTACACCTTATGACAGCATGTGCATGCCTGCTTTTAGATTACAACTATGTAAACATCTCTTCATATTCCCTTTTGTTCAGTTGCATCTCATCTGCTTTCTTTTGGGTCTGTTTTACAGTTGATATGGATTGTGATTTATTGCATTGTGCCTGATGCTATGTTGATAGGATTAAAGCTTGATATTTCTCCAGTCCAAGTTACTTAATCATAATCATGGAATATAGTCATTTGCCACATGACGTTTTGCTCTAAAGTTGAGCGTTTTTTGTACATTTAAAAAACTATGTAGGCAGTTCTTCAGTTTTGAAATGGAAGTGAATTGGGCTGGGGTCCAGTTATGAAAACAAAAGCTTTAAAACTTACCAAGTACGTCCCCCTTTGAAATAGCAAACGTTTTGGTTTAATAAAATGTGCCTTTTGTGTGTTCGAGGCATGCCAGCTAACAGAGGTTAATAATAACAATAAAACATTTTCTTTATATACTGTAGTGCCTTTCGCATTCTCAAGGTACTTCACAGAGTCTCAGAAAGAACAGCAGGGTATATGTGACATTGGATGCAAATATTTTCTGCACACAACACTAGCACAGATTAATACAAAATATATAAAGCAATAAATGATAGCAAATATCGACACGGGTGCTGCTTGTTGATAGTTTAGTCAGGGGACCTTGGGGAAAACAATTAAAATGAATAATAAGTTATTATAATAAAACAC
>JANRMT010062856.1:25967060-25983535 GCA_026402145.1 Polypterus bichir lapradei | reverse complement strand
GATAGATAGATAGATAGATAGATAGATAGATAGATAGATAGATAGATGGCAGCTTTGTCATAGTGGAAATGTTTGCCCTATAGGCAAAGTGTAGTTTTTCCAGATGGTCTACCACAAGAGGATTCATATACTGTATTCCAGGACCAGCCTCTCAAAGATCTTCATGATATGATGAGTAATATATATAGTCAAGTCATGTCAAGTCAAGTTGGAGAGCATGCAATGGTACAGTGCGTTGCCACACCCACCACACAACTAAACAACTCGGGATACCGGTTCACAACAACCCAGGCAGATACGTGGTCCAGTCCCACCCTCCGGAAATGACCCTCTGTCTGCCACAGCCAGGTGTTATGTGGGTGACCCCTTGGTCTGGTCCAGTCACTTGGGTCCCCAACAATAAGGATCCTACGAGCTGGATCACCCTTGGGGAAACAAGCCACATGGCTGTAGTGCCGTAACTGATGCTCCCTCACAATGCAGGTAATGTGCCTCATTCAGGACTCCATGAGCAATAGCTCATTCGACACAAAGTCAAACCAACAGTACCCAAGGATTTTCCAGAGAGCCACAGTACCAAAGGAGTCCAGTCTTCATCTCAGGTCACTGGATAGTGCCCATGTCTCACAACCATATAGCAAGACAAGAAGCACCAGGACTCTAAAGACTTGGACCTTCATTCTTTTACATAGATATCGGGAGTACCACACACCCCTTTCTAGCAACCTCATGACCCCCCATGCTCTCCCAATGTGTCTACTGACTTCATAGGAAGAGTCTCCAGAGACATGAATGTTACTGCTAAGGTAAGTAAACCTCTCGACAAAGTCAACACTCTCTCCGCAAACAGATACACTGCTGATGGCTGTGCCCAAGAGCTCATTAAAGGCCGGGATCTTGGTTTTTATCCAGGACACTTGCAAGCCCAGACACTCAGACTCCTTGCTCAGTCTCTCAAGCACCCCGATCAGAGCCTCCATTGACTCTGTGAAGAGCACAGCATTGTCAGCAAAGTCAAGATCTGTGAATCTTTCTTCACCAACAGATGCCCCACAACCGCTGGACCCCACGACCCTGCCCAACACCCAGTCCATACAAGCATTGCAGAGAGTAGGAGCAAGAACACACCCCTGACAAATCCCAGAAATAACTGGGAAAAAAACAGAGTTTCTGCCTCCACTCTGCACTGCACCAGTGAACAGGACACTCATGATATCCAGCAACCTCGAGGGGATCCCGCGAACCCTCAGGATGTTCCACAGGGCAGCTCGATCAACTGAGTTGAACGCTTTATGAAAATCGACAAAGGCTAACAAAAAACTCTGCCTATATTCGTGTTTGTGCTGCTTGAGAACCCTCAGTGCCAGGATGTGGTCGATGGTAGACTTCTTAAGCGTAAAACCAGACTGTTCCGGTTGCTGGTAGGTGAGCAAGTGATCACAGATCCTATTGAGGACAACTCTAGTAAGGACCTTACCCGGTACTAAAAACAGTGTTACCCCCCTGTAGTTGAAGCAATTCAGGCGATCACCCTTCCCTTTCCAGATAGGGATGACAAGTCCCATTTTCCAGTTAGTTGGGATGATTCCAGTCTCCCAAATGGAAGCAAAGACTGCTTGCAATGCCAGGAGGACAACCTTACCACCAGCCTGGAGAAGTTCACCCTGGATACCACAGATCATTGTAGCCTTTCCTCCCCTCAGCTGGTTCACCATCTATGCAATCTCAGTGAGATTTGGTGGTTCACAGCTAATTGGAGGATCAGCCACAAGAACCATGGACCCAGAGATATCCAATGTCCTAGCCAGAGGATAAGCTTTGAACAACTGTTCAATGTAGCCAGCCCAGCAGGTCACAACTGCAGTGTCATCCATAAGGACTGTTCCATCAGCTGCCCTGACTGCGACTCTCCGAGGAACAGATTCAGATGTGCATAATGCTTCGATTACTCTGTAAGCAGAACGTGAGTCGCTAGACCACAGATGGTGTGTCACTTGCTCACAGATTCCTCTAACAAATGCCTCTTTATCTGCCTTCAGAGCCCACGCAGCCATCCTTCTCTGTTCCTGGTACAGACCAGAGTTGCCATTGAGCCATGCACTGTGACTCCTCTCGATGATATCCAGAGTGCCCTGCTAGATGAAACACCTCCTTCTGGGAACACCAGCAACAGTAATATATAGTCATTAGGTGAAAATGTGCCTGTCTTTTTAGGAACTGGAACAATACAGGATGTATTGTATATGCATTGTCTGCATATATGATGCTGTCACAGAATACACAATTTAGATGGAAACAGTAGGTGAAACAAAAAAATAAGTTGACCAACTACTGTTATAGTGGAGATTTTGGGCAGAAACTGGTGGCACATAGCAGAAACAGGACTCATTGGGGCTACAGAAGGTGATGGAAAGCAGGCATTGGCAGGCACTAACGAGACTTGTTTTCACAGAAACAGGACTCATTTGGGCTACAGAAGGTGATGGAAAGCAGGCATTGGCAGGCACTGAAGACACTTGTTTTCAGTTCAGGTCAAGACCACCAACATATTAAAAGGAAGAATGCTTGGTGTGTGTGTGTGTGTACTTGCTGTTCAAGGTGCAAAAAAGGCAGGTGTCCTTACAAAAAAGTGGTGGAGACATTCAGTAATTCCTCATGGGATATTACCCTTGTCCAAAAAATAGAAAATTGCCATGAAAAGATTGGCTTGATGTGGAGATACCTTCTAAGTGAAAAGGGACAGGACTTGGTCCTATTGTGAGACTGCGGCAGAAGATAATAAAAGGTCAGACCAGGATCTCACTGAATCTGCCTCCCAAAATGTGCCTTACTACAGACAGCCAAAAATCAAGAGCCAGGCTTTCAGACTTGCCCATGCCCAAAAGGCGGCACTTGCTTTAAAAATTTCACACTTTATATATTCAAAATACTCAAGGGAGGTGATACTTCAAAGAAGAGGATTAACCTCTGGTGTGAATTACAAGGTCAACAAAGTATCATTATAAATTAAGAATTTATTTGTTCTCACACATGTATGTTAGGGAGACAACATGAAGACTCCGATGTTTTTACTTCTACTCCAAACCATGGAAAGGCACTGTCACTTCCTGCCTCTCGTGTGCTCTTATCCTCGGGTCAGTAGATCGGCAGCGTGACTCCCCATGATGTCACTTCACATCTGAGAAGACATTCATTATCATCCAGTTGCTGTCAAAACTTTTTTTTTGTTTTGCAGTTATACTGTGTTTGCCTTCAAAGTGCCTAAACAGTTTATCATGTCTTGTGTTTCTCCTTAAATTGTAATAGAAGAAGCACAAAATTGGCAAAAACACAAAAAACTACAAAATAATCTTAAAAGATTATGCCTGAAAAGTCAAACCAAAACAAACAAGGTCAGTCTACAAACATAAAAGCATTGTTCAAAAACAAAGCAATAAAATCCTCAAACCAGTAAATCAGAGTACAGCTCACTTGATGTTCCACAATTCTCAATGATGTCCAACTGGGACCATCACCTCCACCTGACTATGAAGGCAGAGGGTATGTGCACAGTTACATCAGGTTGGACCTGTCCCAGTAAACATAAAAAAAATATTTAATAATCTTAAATACATCATACAGCACACAAATACTAAATAATTACAAACATTACCTAAAATACAGAAAACGCATACCACAAAAAACTTCAAATATAAAAGATAGTAACTCCAGCAGTAACATTACAGGTCCCATGCAACAGAGAATGAGACCATGGCACCCTCCTAGAAAGCAGGGACTGGTAATAGGCCAGTTACCAACTCCTGTCCATGAGGTGGCCACATACAGTTGACAAATGAAAGGAGAAGAACTCTGTGGCACTAAATAGAACTGGAGACAGAAGAGGGAGTTCTAGTTTAAACCAAAAGTCAAGCACAACCTTAGAACTGGTTTTGGGGATTTGCCAAGGGTGATCCCAATATTTCGGTCTAAAATCTACCTTTAACCAGGGTTTAATTGAACGTGATGTTGTGGTATAGCGGGTCCACAGCTCCCGTCAAAAGGCCAGTTTTAAATAAATAATCACCACACTCGCGGCGATGTGATTGTGTGATTGGAGATTCTGTGATTGTGTGGCTGAAGCGGGTCCTGGGGAATTTGTGATGTGGGCGTTTCTCACCTAAGTGATTGTTCTCACCTCCCGTAATTGTTCCCGGGAGCCGCTGATTGCCACAGGGGAATCACGTCCCCGTTATAAAGAGTAGTGTGAGGTGGCTAGCAAGAGGAAAAGGAGAGTAAAAGAGAAAAAGAAACAGAGGTTGCAGGAGTGAGGAAGAAGGCAGGAAGCTGAAGGAGAAAGCTGGTGCGAGAGAGAGAGTTAGCGCTCGCAGGCAGCTGGATTGAAGAGCCCCTCATGAGCAGTGTTTGGCCAACACAAGAGAAGGGGCAGTTGGAAGTGGTCGCTTCAGCTGAACGATTTCTAGGAGAGGGAGTTACTGGTAGTATGGATAACTCCCTGAGGAAGGCAATGGGAGTCTTGGGGTCTTGGAAAGGGGAGCCTCAGCGTGAACGACCTGGCCAAGTCTTGGTCCGCTAAGGAAGGCAACCGGAGAGTAGTATGGTCAGCTGCAGGAGGGTGACTCCCCTGTTGAGAAGCAGGGGAGCAGTCAGATAAAGGAAGACATTGGGCTTTGGATTTTAAAGGGACTGTTTCCAGCATTGTTTTAACCTCGTTTTAAAAGATTTTTTCTATTGGATTTTAACCTCCACTTCACTTCTGTTTTAATGGATTATTTAATGATTTGATGCACTGCACTTTATTTAATTTGGGCACTGTTTTGTTGTTGTTTTTAATAAAAGCACTTTTGCACATTTTGCACCATCCCCTTGCTCTTGCCTCACTGCCGAGCTCATTGGTAACATTACCGATTGTGACGGGGTGCAAGGGCTCCCAGAAGCAAGATGGGAGCATGGAGCAGAACCAGCATTGTCACAGATGTCAGGAGGTAAGTTGGACAAATACTCAAATTTTGTTAGGAAAACAGATCGGAGCTTCGGAAGAGAGAGAAACAGAAAATTTAAAAAAGAGAGTGCTTTATTAACTTGCATGTGCTTGTTGGAGCCAGTACTGATAGCAATGGTGGAAGGGTGGAATCTTTGGTACCAGTAATATTGACAATGAGATGCTGGAATTTAGAGAGGTGATGTGATGGCTGTGTTCAACCATGTCTATGAAATGGCAAAATAAGTTGTTGACATTATGAATCTGGAGTTATAAGGAGCACAATAGACTATTTGTTGATGAAGAGAGTTGCATGGTAAAAAAATGTGTAGATGATCTGTACAGAAGTTGCATACCACAGTGTTGTGGGGTGCAAAATCTGTACATTTTGGTTTATATTTCCATTATATTTTGTTCAAGACAAAACAACAGATGAACAAAATTCAGGACACATCAAAGCATACCCTCTTCCTAGTTGTACCTCACTTTTAAAACAGCTGTTCCAACAAAGAAAGGAAGACATGCTGGTGCCTAAGGCTATTGATTAGTTTATAACTTGGGCATCTGGGACAAAAGTAACTAAATTATTTTATAACTGGGAAAGGAAGACATACCAGTAGGTATTAAGGAACATCAAAAAAGTTTTATTCTTTGGGAAAATGGACAATCAATTAATTCATCATATTGACAGCCAGCCAATCAGAATATCTAAAAATCACATCTTGCAAAACCCCCGGTAGAATTTTATAATAAATATGCCTCGTCTGAGGAGTGATATAGGAAGGAGGGAAGAAGAAGGGATGAAGACATCAGGAGAAGAGAACAGAGCGATGTCAGAAGAGGGCACCAACAACGTGTGGCCATTTCCATCAGAAAAGCACCTCACAAACAGCTACATGTGCTTCATCACAAGCCGCCTGCGACATTTATCCTTGTTATCTTTACTTTTTCGTAAGCTTTTTCTAAATACTGCATATATTCAGACTTTACTATCAGTCCTATTTTCTATTATTCCTTGTTCCAGTGGTATTATTATTATTCCTTTAATAAATACCATGCTGCTTTTAACTTTTTATGCTTTTACTTAATATCTAGAGTGATTGAAGTAATAAGGTAGATTTCTTTGAGCACTTGGTGCAGCCGGAGGTTTGCCATTATCTCTGTGCTGCGATGTTTATTAAGGGCTGAGGGTGAGAGCTCCAGCCAATAGTAGGGAACAGTATGTAAAGTAAGGCATTCTTAGCTGATAAATGGCCTATAGTCATGGATGCTCAGCCTTTGTATGTTTAAATGTATTCTTGGAGACCTAAAGTAATAGCTAGGTCTGAGATATCTTTAAAATATCGTATGTTGTTCATGCCAATAATAAGTAAGTCTCTTGAAGTGTTGAGAGAGTGACAGGCTGTGTTATTCGTAAGGCACTTGTGTGGTTTAAAATGCTACAGATTAACCACCTGTGTGTTTGTCATTCATAGGGCACTGTTGAGTTTCAGCGTGTATGCGTATAGCTAAGTATGCGGGTGTTCATCTTAAGGTGCGACAGTAGTTCAACCCGGTAACGAACTTGACGAATACACTTACCCTTGAAGAAAATAAGTAAAGGGTAAGTAGAGGGAAATACCACGATAATACACACAGCAACTCTTGTTTGTAGAAGATCTTTTAGTTAGAGACATAAAGAACAGCGTGACCCGACATTTGCGCGATAGACATATGAGCACCGACAAAATAGTGCCCATTAACATAATTGACCTCCCAGTAATCATAAACATTTTGGAGATTGTCGGGTCTACTCTCAATCAGTTCATCGAAAGTGGACCCAACATCTTCTGGAGGAACGAAACTCAGTGCAATTAGCATCTTTGAATACAGTTATAACCTAGCACATAATGTGTACATAATGCGCACGTACGCGTCCCACTCTCTTGGCCTCTCTCGCGATTTTGTCGTGGCGATTTTGTCGGCGCGCATTTGTCGAAAACCAGTTAGCGAGTTTGTCAGCGCTCATTTGTCCGTCGCGGTTTTGTCGGCGCTCATATGTCTATCGCGCTTTTGTCGGTGAACCAAAGAACAGTGAAAGTTAGTATGAACTGAAGGTAAGGAAATGGAGGAACATGTGAAAAGTAAATTTGTTGAACTGTTGGAAGCAACAGCAAGTGAGTTTTCATAATCTTCAGGTGTGAGTAGTAAGTGGAAAGCAAAAAAAATGTCTGGCTGAACACAACAGAAGAAATCAGAGGTTGATCAGGACCATTGAGACACAAGAAAACATTGAGGCTGAGGTGGTAATTGAGGAAAAGAAGAGATGCTTTATGGCAGAAGGTGACAGAGTAAAATATGAGGAAGAAAATTGAAATTGCAGAAACATTTAGGAGAGCATAATGTGACAAGACATAGGAGTTTACAAGTACAGAATGAGGAAGGGAAGAAAAACGTGTTCACACAGTAATTGTAAAGTAGATGGTACAAGAAAAACAAGATGAAATAAGTGTGAATTACTTGAAAAATGCTGAAGTGAACATCAATATTGATAGAATGATGGAATTAAAAGGATGAATAAATATTAAGAAAAAATATTATGAAAAATACATGGAAACATTGCTGAATAAGGAGATTGAATTTTGATGTTTATTTGACGAAATGTTTTTGAAAGAGAAAGTCACATTAGCACTGAAAAGGTCAAGGTCGGTAAAGCAGTGGGTCCAGCTGGAGTGGGGTTGGAAATGCTGAAAACAGAAGAAGGATCTCAAATTAAATGGTTGACAGACCTGTGCAACATGATTATGTGTTAGGGGAGAATTCCTGAGTACTGGGAAAGAAGTGTGCTTGCCCAGTATACAAAAGTTATAGTGGAATGTAGGTCATATCAGGTGATCAAGCCTTTGGAGAAGGAAATGAAGGTATTTAAGAAAGTGACAGAGAAATGATCAATGGGAGGTGTTGAGATGGTTTACTAGTAGATGAAAATCTGCTTGAGATGGTAACCAAAAATGATAAATAAAACCTCCTGAGTCCATGAACTATGATCTTGCAATGATGGCTATGAGTGATGTGGAATTAAAGGACAAAATTCTGAAATAGAAAAATGAATTTGGAAACTATACCGTAGCATTTTATGTGCATATATTTTTGCTTATTTCAGGTTTTACCATGCAGAGATTTTGTTTTTATGAGTTTGTTTACTTTGATTTGTTTTGGCAAAGATGAATATGATTACCACCTTATTTTTTTCGTTTATGCAACACTCTCATGTACATGACCACTTCTGTCATGTTGCTTAAGTCACCTGCTATGACTCTTTAACTATGTCAGCAGACAAAGCACCTGCTATTCCTTGATAAATTTATGTCTTGTAATTTTCAGCATGGTTAGCTTATTTCTCAAGTAAGTTCTAGTGTTACGAGTTTTACTGGCTTTCCTAGATTATTGATTTTAATCATATTGCTTTCGTTTTGGTTGCCGGGTTACTTTGCTCTCTCTTAAGTTTGATCTCTGCTAGTTACAGACCATATCTTTTGCTTTTGCTCATAGTCTCTTGGGGCCTTATGTACAGTGGTGTGAAAAACTATTTACCCCCTTCCTGATTTCTTATTCTTTTGCATGTTTGTCACACAAAATGTTTCTGATCATCAAACACATGTAACCATTAGTCAAATATAACACAAGTAAACACAAAATGCAGTTTTTAAATGATGGTTTTTATTATTTAGGGAGAAAAAAATCCAAACCTACATGGCCCTGTGTGAAAAAGTAATTGCCCCCTTGTTAAAAAATAACCTAACCATGGTGTATCATACCTGAGTTCAATTTCCGTAGCCACCCCCAGGCCTGATTACTGCCACACCTGTTTCAATCAAGAAATCACTTAAATAGGAGCTGCCTGACACAGAGAAGTAGACCAAAAGCACCTCAAAAGCTAGACATCATGCCAAGATCCAAAGAAATTCAGGAACAAATGAGAACAGAAGTAATTGAGATCTATCAGTCTGGTAAAGGTTATAAAGCCATTTCTAAAGCTTTGGGACTCCAGCAAACCACAGTGAGAGCCATTATCCACAAATGGCAAAAACATGGAACAGTGGTGAACCTTCCCAGGAGTGGCCGGCCGACCAAAATTACCCCAAGAGCGCAGAGACGACTCATCCGAGAGGTCACAAAAGACCCCAGGACAACGTCTAAAGAACTGCAGGCCTCACTTGCCTCAATTAAGGTCAGTGTTCACGACTCCATCATAAGAAAGAGACTGGGCAAAAACGGCCTGCATGGCAGATTTCCAAGACGCAAACCACTGTTAAGCAAAAAGAACATTAGGGCTCGTCTCATTTTTGCTGAGAAACACCTCAATGATTGCCAACACTTTTGGGAAAATACCTTGTGGACTGATAAGACAAAAGTTGAACTTTTTGGAAGGCAAATGTCCCGTTACATCTGGCGTAAAAGGAACACAGCATTTCAGAAAAAGAACATCATACCAACAGTAAAATATGGTGGTGGTAGTGTGATGGTCTGGGGTTGTTTTGCTGCTAAAGGACCTGGAAGGCTTGCTATGATAGATGGAACCATGAATTCTACTGTCTACCAAACAATCCTGAAGGAGAATGTCCGGCCATCTGTTCGTCAACTCAAGCTGAAGCGATCTTGGGTGCTGCAACAGGACAATGACCCAAAACACACCAGCAAATCCACCTCTGAATGGCTGAAGAAAAACAAAATGAAGACTTTGGAGTGGCCTAGTCAAAGTCCTGACCTGAATCCAATTGAGATGCTATGGCATGACCTTAAAAAGGCGGTTCATGCTAGAAAACCCTCAAATAAAGCTGAATTACAACAATTCTGCAAAGATGAGTGGGCCAAAATTCCTCCAGAGCGCTGTAAAAGACTCATTGCAAGTTATCGCAAACGCTTGATTGCAGTTATTGCTGCTAAGGGTGGCCCAACCAGTTATTAGGTTCAGGGGGCAATTACTTTTTCACACAGGGCCATGTAGGTTTGAATTTTTTTTCTCCCTAAATAATAAAAACCATCATTTAAAAACTGTATTTTGTGTTTACTTGTGTTATATTTGACTAATGGTTAAATGTGTTTGATGATCAGAAACATTTTGTGTGACAAACATGCAAAAGAATAAGAAATCAGGAAGGGGGCAAATATTTTTTCACACCACTGTATAACGCCCTGCGTAGCATTCACACTAAAACATGGCGTACGGATAAAAACAGAAATGTGAAAAAAATCCTGATGCATAAAACCGTGCATACACCAACTTCCCCATATTTCTGCTAGATAAAACACAGTCAACTGAAATGTAACGCTTGTGCACACACCTGCCGCCCTACTAAGACTTCTCCCAGAATTACACCTCTTTGAATATGCAAATCAATATAAATAAATCCTTAAGTTCAGCATTGTGTGAAAAGACAATGACAAAAGCACAAGGAAAACAGAAGAATTTCAGCGAAAACCAAATGGATGCAATGAAAAACTTACTATTTGTTGGTTTAAGCAGTGATATCAACAACAAAAGGAAGTTGATCGAGTAGCATAAAGTGATGGAGAAACTCGAAAGTTCAAGATGAGAAAGTTGCATAGTGCCTGAAAAATAAAACAGAAGTGGTCAAATATCAAAGTTGCCATGAAAAGGCGAGTCATAGCTCACCGTCTGAGTGTCATATGGAAGCTTGTTAGGGTACAGAGAAAAGAAAAAAAATAGGGACACAATGGAAAAAAAGTAGAATGTCGTAAACTTCATGTCAAAATCATTTCATTTACTAGTTTCTCAAATCCCATCGTAACTAAAGTAGCACATTAAATGCTTCGTATTCTGTGCATTCTTCTATGTACTCTGTGTGAATCACTACATGCTTACGCTGACAGGACACAGAATACATTATGTTCATGATATTACAGCTCTCTGAACAACTTAAATGCCAAGATGTATACTTGATATAATTTTCATGATGATAGGAATTAAAGCATGAATTAAACATGGGGGCTCAGTGGCACAGTGATAGCGACAAGCTGGCGCCCCATCCAGAGATTGTTCCTACCCCCTGCAAGATGCATCGTGTGCGACCCTCAATAAAATAATTTATTTCAGCAGTACTGTCTCTTTCAAACGTACTAACTCCCAATTCCTGTCCTTCCTTTTCTTTCTTCAAGTAACCAATCGCCACACGAGATCTGTAATAAATGTCAAGCCATCTATAAGCTTAGAATACTGGTTCTTCAAAACTTTTAAGGAACATTGAAATATTTTCATAGTATATGTATAATTTTTCCATCCATCTATCCATCCAGGGTCTCGCGCCAGTCCCAGCAAGCATACAGCAGGAACAATCCCTCATCACTTCCGCTGCGCAACTGTGCCGTCACATTTAATTATTAACAGTATACATTATTTAAATGAAGTTAAAAATGTATCTGTGTAATGTAATATATGTAATTTACTGTATTTCATCTTAAAAAATATATTAAGAGCTCCAAGAAGATAGCACTTGGAAATCTGAATCAACTTAGAAGCCAGTCGTCATCATATGTAAATACACACTTTATAAAGTGGCTCAGGTTGTGCAATATTACAACTGTAATGCAAGTTCACAGTGATGCAATTGTAATTATAAGTACAAACAGTTCTACCAGGAGCACTTGATGGACTGATTGAGTGCATTTAGAGCTCTTGGGATGTAACTGTTTCTGAACCGCGAGGTCCGTACAGGATATGTTCTGAAGTGTTTGCCATATGGGCGAGTTTAAGCAGACTGTGCGCATGGCTGAGACAGCATGTGCTAGATGCAGTATCCCGATAATCCTCTTTCTGATCAGTTGCTGTAGAGCTGTGATTCCACACTCAGATACAGTGGGATAAATACTGTGAGTGGTGCACTGAAAGTAACAACACTAATGCAGCAATGGTATTTTAAATAGTCTGGCCATTCCGTGCACCATTATATGATTACATGTTGTTTATAATCAGATGCCTTAAACTAATAAACGATATGTGGTTAATTTCAGTGTATTTGATAAAGCTGCATCAGGGATGTGAATCTAAAAAATAAAGGGAAACCACACAGGAACAGTAGCACTGCTTGGATGCTGGGTGACGCCAGTTTGCAAAACCAAGCTGAAAACTTACGTAAGCAATGGTGTGAGCTGGTGTGAGAATGTGTGTGCCTTACGCCAAGTTAACTTTTTATACATTGCGATGTGAGCATGGAAACTGGCGCATGCAACATTTTTGTACGTATGCACCATTTACTATATATACCATTTCTTCTCAAAAAACCTTTTGACATTTTACTATCCCTTAACAAAAGCAAAACTAGTCAAGCTAAATGAAGGAAAGACCAGATTGATAGTTGGAAGCAAACAGACAAGAGATATAGAAGAGGTGGGTGAATGGCTATCTGGTGTGTGATAGAGGTGTTTTGGGAGAAAAGGTTGTTGGAAGTAAGTGCAAAAAAAGATGTACTGGTGTCAAGGGTAATTTTCAGGAAGAAAGTGAGACATTTGTAGAAAGTGTGTAAGAGGAGTATTGCAAGTGTTGATGTGGTTTGTATTTAGAATTCATAAATTAGTTGAAAGAGAAGTTGTGCATCTTAGATGACATGTTGAGTGCACATGGAAGTGAAGGAACAACAGTGAAGGAGAGGGTGAGAGGTGCCTGGAAGAATTTTGGAGAGCTGATCTGTAAAGCTGGAACATAAAGCAAAGTTGGAAAGAACAGAAATGGGAATGATCAGGAGAAGTGTTAGAAAGAAAGAAAGAAAGATTTGGTGTGGTAGTAATAGGGTTTGGGGTTTGGGGAGAACAAACTAACCTGAATCTTCTACTTCTTTCGTCTGCTCCCGTCTGGGGTTACGACAGTGGATAATCTTTCACCTTCATTCCTCTACTCTCTAGAGTATATCTCTCCCTCTCCAGGGTCTCCTCAACCTGCTCCCTACTCTCGCTACAGATCACAAAGTCATCAGCAAGCATCATAGTCCACGGGGACTCCTGTCTAATCTCCTCTATCAATCTGTCCATCACCATTGCAAATAACAAAGGGCACAGAGCCGATGCCTGATGTAATCTCACCTCCATGTTGAATGCATCTCTCATTCCTAGTTTTCCTTTTTCAACTTCCACCATTTGATCCTTTGCTCTGCCCTCACTCTTCTCCTCTTCTTCTTGATCTCCAGTGTCATCCTACAGACCACCAATCTATGTTGCCTATCTACAATTTCCCCTGCCACCACTTTCAGTCTTCAATCTCCTTCAGATTGGCCATTCTGCATAGGATATAATCTACCTGTGTGCATCTTCTTCCACTCTTATATATCACCCTTTGTTCCTCCCTTTTCTTAAAATACATATTCACCACAGCCATGCCCACACTTTTCGCAAAATCCGCTATCATCTGACTTTCTTCATTCCTCTCCTTGACACCATACCTACCCATCACCTCCTTATCCCCTCTGCTTCCTTCACCAACATGTCCATTGGAATCTGCTCCAATCACCGCTTTCTGTCCCTTGACTACACTGTCCATCACTTCATTAATCACACACCCAACTTGCAGGCTATATGCACTAACAACATCCATCATCACACCTCCAATTTCCAGCTTCATAATCATTACTTAGTCTGACACTCTTTTTACCTCCAAAACACTCTTGGCATACTATTCCTATAGAATAATCCCTACCACATTTCTCCTCCCACTCACACCATGATAGAACAATATTAATGCACCTCTGATCCACCTGGTCTTGCTCCCCTTCCATTTAGCCTCTTGCACGCACAATATATCAACCTACCTTCTCTCCATCATATCGGCTAACTCTCTCCCTTTACCAGTCATACTGCCAACATTCAAAGTTCCTACCCTCAGTTCCACTCTCTTTACTTTCCTCCTCTCATCCTACCTTTGGACACATCTCCCTCCTCTTCTTCTCCTTATTTGGCTAAGATTAGTTCAATTTCCGCTAGCACCCTGTTGGCTAACAGTACTGGTGGTGTTCGTTGTTATCCTGGGACTCGGCCGATCCGGTATGGAAGTCTGTATTGTTGTTTGCATATTGATCTGGCAAGATTTTACACCAGATACCCTTCCTGAATGTAACCCTCCTCATTTACCCAGGCTTGGGACCGGCACAAAGAAACACACTGGTTTGTCCATCCCTTATGGCTGAGTTAATGAGCTAACCTCAGTAAATCCAGAAAATTGCTGTTCAACTCATGATAATAATGACGAGGTTCAGTTTTGTTAGATTCAATGTACAGACCATGATGCATAAGGGTTTATCACCCTGTCACCTTTAAACTTTTGACCTACAGTTTACTCTGCCATTTAAGAAGGGTACCTAGTAAAACTTGAGTGTGGAAAACCCCTACAGGGTGCTTGGGGGTGCTATTACTGAATGTTACTGAACGCGATAAAGGGATATGCAAGATGCGACCAGACCATTGCACCACACCCTGCAAACATATATCAGTGCTTCAAACCATAGCTGCTAAGAACCTTCTAGCACAGAGGGTGCGAGATTGCATTTCAGGGGGTGTGACAAAGAGGAAGGCTGCTTTCCAGTTTGCCAAAATTGAGTGAGGTGTGTCATCCTCACAGTGTGGCATCATTTGTAGGTAATTTATTAGTTAGTGTTTCAGCTCTGTGATATGAAAAGAATCAAGCATTATGTGTGGAAATGTCAACTGAGAATGAGTCACAGAAATATGCATTCTTCCGAGTTTCTTGCTGCAGACGTAGCATTAATAAAGATGTATAACTTTTTTTTAAGAGAATGAAATTTGAACATTACAATGATCTGTAGAGAAGGGTGATGTTGAGATTTGATTGATATTTTTGCCGGAGGGCCAGAATTAGATGCAATACCTGTAACTTACATTCATACCATCTCCCCTGCTGGCGGTCCTGGCAGTAGCGCAGTAATTTTAACTATGCAGCGCATTTGTTTTTAAATTAAAGTGCTGGGGTGGTCGGGGTACAAAACAATGAACCTGTGTTTCATTGCTTAGCTCTGCGCCAGCACCCATTGCTTCACGGGGGTCTTCAATGCCCAAAACTCCTTTATCTTTGATTATATGTCATTTCCACACGGCGCGTGATACCCAAACCACAGGATTGTCAACTGGGTGTCTAATCTTCACTGGGGACACATTGACAAAATTTTTGAGATTTATAAAGGTAAATTGCTCAAGTTATATTTAAATTTTATCCACCGAGTTAAAAGCTCATTTTTTGAGTTCAATTTGTTCACCTGTAGTACTGTTTGGGGTTCAAATTGTGATTCAAAAATGATAACATTGACTTCTTTATCTTCAAATGTGATGTTACTTTTGTACATGGTGTGAACATAAATAAACCCTTTTCTAGGGGTTCAGGAAATAGAAAAGTTTGAAAACCGCAATCTAGCATTTCACCAATTTAGTTTAATATAGCAAGTCTGCCAAATGCTATTCATCCACTGAGACAACCAATTAGATCAAACATCCTGCCAAACAACCTAATTCAAAGTATGGTATCATTCATATTGCCATTCATACGGAATATATTACTATTTAAAAGTAAAATAAAAGTTAATTTAACAAAATTAGATTTTTATGGCAAAAATGCCCTGTTCTAAAACAACAAAACCAGGTTAAGCCCTTACGGTTTTCCCCTGTCATTACAAAACTATTTTATTGGTGTATAATTACTTGAGATGTACACCAGACTCATTAGCCTACATTCCTGTGAGTTTTCTTGAGGTGGTGCAAGCTACTGGCAGGAAGAGACAGGTCCAGGTAGGCAGACACCTGAAGTGACATCAGAGATGTTATGGTCATCAGTCTTCTGGTCTGCAGATAGAGTAATACAAAAGGTATAAGTCAACAGCTCCCTCTGGTGGGAAATTATAATTATCTGAGCCCTTAAGCTGTCCCCCATGCACATGCATGTGACTATATATATCTATACTAATAAAAGGCAAAGCCCTCACTGACTGACTGACTCACTCACTGACTCACTGACTCACTGACTCACTCACTCACTCACTCACTCACTCACTCATCACTAATTCTCCAACTTCCCGTGTAGGTAGAAGGCTGAAATTTGGCAGGCTTATTCCTTACAGCTTACTTACAAAAGTTAAGCAGGTTTCATTTCGAAATTCTACATGTAACGGTCATAACGGTCGATAACGGTCGACAACGTCCGCCATTTTGAACTTTCTTATTTATGGCCCCATCTTCACGAAATTTGGTAGGCGGCTTCCCTGCGCTAACCGAAACCAATGTACATACTTATTTCGGTTGGTATGATGCCACTGTCAGCCGCCATATTGAACTTTCCAACGTCACTAATTCTCCAACTTCCCGTGTAGGAAGAAGGCTGAAATTTGGTACTTATTTCGGTAGTATAATTCCACTGTCGGCCGCCATATTAAACTTTTAATGGAAACTGATGTACATACTTATTTCGTTGCTATGACACCACTGTCGGCCGCCATATTGAACTTTC
>JANRMT010062856.1:25955015-25966960 GCA_026402145.1 Polypterus bichir lapradei | reverse complement strand
ATTTCGGTGGTATGATGCCACTGTCGGCCGCCATATTAAACTTTTAACGGAAACCGATGTACGTACTTATTTCGTTGGTATGACACCACTGTTGGCCGCCATATTGAACTTTCCAACGTCACTAATTCTCAAACTTCCCGTGCAGGTAGAAGGCTGAAATTTGGCAGGCTCATTCCTTACAGCTTACTTACAAAAGTTTAGCAGGTTTCATTTCGAAATTCTACGCGTAACGGTCATAACGGTCAACAACGTCCGCCATGTTCAACTTTCTTATTTACGGCCCCATCTTCACGAAATTTGGTAGGTGGCTTCCCTGAGCAAACCAAAACCAGTGTTCGTACTTATTTCGGTGGTATGACGCCACTGTCAGCCGCCATATTGAACTTTCCAACGTCACTAATTCTCCAACTTCCCGTGTAGGTAGAAGGCTGAAATTTGGCAGGCCCATTCCTTACAGCTTACTTACAAGAGTTAAGCAGGTTTCATTTCGAAATTCTACGCGTAATGATCATAACTTTCAACAACGTCTGCCATGTTGAACTTTCTTATTTATGGCCCGATCTTCTCGAAATTTTATAGGCGGCTTCCCTGCACTAACCAAAACCAATGTACGTACTTATTTCATGGTATGATGCCACTGTCGGCCGCCATATTGAACTTTTCAACAGTCTTTGTTACTTATGGGCCCATCTTCAAGAAATTTGGTACACAGGTTCCCAACGCTAACTGAATCCTACTTACATACGTTATATATATATCGGTTCAGATACATTGGTTTGAATATATACATTGGTTTTAATACATCCGTTCAGATATATATTTCGGGAATATATATATATATTCCACCATAGAACAAAACTGGGCAAAGACTCTACACCAATTGCAAAGACAGATGAACTGGCCTTCCTTCCTCCACTTTTATACTATTAGTGGTTGTGGTGAAGTGTGTCCAGATCAGTGGACCATAACTTGTACAAAATTTTTAAGAAAAGTGCGGGTCAGGTTTTGTGAATGTAGGTGTGTGAATGAAAGTTGTTTTGCCATAGAGTGCTTAATGGGGAAATTGAATAAATATTCTTTCACGTGCATGACTGGAATTGGCACACTCATCCCTCATTAGTGTTCCATAGCTTTTTATGGAAGCACTTATGCTCACAGGGCTAGTAAAAGTTTGAGTAGATCAAAATGGGAACAAGAAGGGAAGATGAGAGGAAGCAAAAGTCAAGGAAATGAGAATAATGAAGGAGCCAATGGTTGTAGATGCCCTGAAAGTGAAGTGAGAGGAATGGTGCTCCAGGAGAGGATCAAACCTTGTCAAGTGGTCAGAGCAAGGGAAATCATGGACCCTGGGGGTCTTGCAGGTACTGGCAGAGGTGGCAGGTCATGGTACCTGGGATCATTGTGGGCCACCTTCATCTCTGCCCTAGCCCTGCTGTGCAAACCCAATCGGTGGACAGGAGAGACGAGAGCAAGAGAGAGTGTGAGAGAGACAGAGAGAGTACTGGGAACAAGACTGAAGGGCCAGTTCTGACTGTGATTTTATCCTTCATTTTAGCTGTTTATTTATTAAACTTATTTAATGGATTTTTAACATCCTCGGTGCACTGTTGTTTTATGGACTATGATTTATTGAACAGTTAAAAGCATTGCCTTTTTGTTGATTGAAATAAACACACTTTGCACCAGTTACTTGCTGTTGTGTCCTCTCTTGCTCTAGTCCATCCTTTATTATGACTATTGATGTCCTAAGAGATGCCCTGGGCACTCAGGACATCATAGTGGTAGGTATGGAAATGTAACCTTCTTTTGTTCTCTACTGCCAAAGAACAACAATGTATTTCTTGTACATCCCAAAGTCACACAAGGAATGCCTGAACTGGCTTTAATGGGTCATAATTTTTGATAACCCACCCCACCAGTCGACACTCTAAGAAGACAGGAAAAAAACTCCCTAAAAACCTTGTAAGAAAAAAAATAATGGAAGCAATCTTGGGAAGGGCTGTTCAGAAACAGGTAGGTTGGATATGCAATGGGTGTCAAAAAATGAGGTAAATACAATACACAAAACACAGCACAAGTAATCCTCTTCACAGAGCTAGATGGCCAGTCTATCACTGCCATCTCAGAAATACAATACAATAGTCAAAACTACTTTGTTCTGGCACAGCACTCCTCACCAAGTGCAGGTTCAAAGTGGCGTGACAGCACTCAATTCAAAATTCAAGAGTAGATGATACCACTCACTAAATACAGAACTATTACATATAAGGTAACAACTTGTTCTAATACATGTAAAACGAAGATGAAACTAATTCACATAAGTGAAAAGCAACAATATCTGTCAATCAGCACAACCACAGCCAGACTGTAGAAAAGAAGTCAACCATCTGCCTCCATGCCCTACCTAGGAGTCTCCTGGTGCTTCTGCTTTTGGTGCCAACCTATATGAGAACGGGGCAGGAGCTGGGACATCACATCTCTGCTTAATATTGTTCCCTGTGCCCCTGTCACTGCAGATGCAGTCAACCCCTAAACTTTACTGTTACCAATGAACCCGGTAATACACACCTTTGAAATGTAAGGGTGCACAAGGGCACTAGGTAGATAGACCCTGGCCATAGAGACAGCGAGAAGACTGTGAGATAGACCTGTTTGCTGAAGTTGTGTAAATGAAGCAGTGCCCCTCCATGCCACCCTATTCAAATTCCTGAGTATTCTCATCATTAAATCAACCTACTTCTTTGTGTGCTTTAATTACAGGGCTTTAGCATTTTATTTTGAAACCACATTTTCCAAAACACTGACTCATTTATAATTGCAGAATTAACTGAAGGCTTCCTGCACTTCAAGCATCCAACTCTACGAGTAAAACTTTCATGACAAGGATTTGTGAAAAGAAGTTCAAAGCCAAATTATTTTTATCCTTATGAATAATATCGGCTAGGGTTTGCATTGCCGACACAAAATAGAATGTACAGAATGCAAAGTAAGAGCTTTCGAGTTGTTTTAAGCAGGAAATTATTAGCATTGGATCAAAAGCGGAGAAGGCTGTGCAAAGAAAAAAAAAAATGTAACGAGGCATTGCTTAAGCATTAATGTTTCAGTCTGCATATAGATGATAAGGACCAATAAGACATAAAAACATCACTGCATGCCTTCTTGTTTCATAATTCTGGCTCCACATATGTGCGAATGCAAACCAATGTGTGGTTGGTTGTGTCCATGGAAAAAAAGGCAAGAACTGATAATTGTTAATTAGTTTAACACTGAACAACAAAGCTTTTGGTTCCTGAACACTTTTGGAAGAATGTTTTGGAATTTGTTGTGCTGATCATAAAAAAAAAACACCTTCATATTTTTATTGTAATTACATGTTTTTATGATTTCCTCTCACTCCATTAATATATTGCCCACAAAGTAATCTGTGTTGCTTAGCCCAGGTATGCCTGGGCTTTGACTCAAAGTTGGTTGTACAACATATAATGAATTTGCCAAAGCTTACGCATGCCCTGGGGGTGATTAGTCAGGATGGATGCTGGAAGGACAAGCTATGAAAGCAGCTCACATGCTTGGATGCATTGCATCAAGTTATTAAGATATCAGTGTATGCGCATGAGGATGCACATGTTCTTCAGGCCTAGCCTAGCGTGCATCCTTAGCATTTATTGTCTGTCATGTTTCAGCCAGGAAGTTCAAAGTCTTGTTTCATGTCTTTTTTGTTCATTTTTGTGCCATATATTTATGTTAATGTTGCTTTTGTTAATTATGTGCATGTTTTTGTTTTTGATGTTGTCTTAAGGCTCTCTGAGTTATGTCCTATGTGTTTTGAGGGTGGTTCCCCAAGAGGTGGAGCCACCTGCCAATCACCACCAGGAACTGCCCTCCACCCTATTATTCCAGAGAGTCTTCCACAGTCCCTATTAGTTTATTGTGAATGCACTTTGAAGTGGGTGAGTTGATATGTTTTGCTGTGCCTTGTGCTTTTCTTGTGATTACCAATCTTGTGACATACAACTATTAGGTACAAAACATAGGTTTCTATCAACTTTTGGGCAATTTCTGCTAACCGGAAGTGGTACTTTACCTTTTATTCATGCAGCTGCAGAGTCTGATTTAGTCAACATTACTTTTATAATAATTGCTCAATATATTATTAATATAACTTGATTTGGATTTGTTGTTGATGGTTCTTTAATGCATATAATTTAAAAATATAATCATTGTCTTGCGGTTTACTCCTCAAATATCTATCCCCACATCTGAGTATATAAGAAAGTCCAGGGGAGACCACTCTCGATTTTTTGTTAAAGGAATGAAAAAATAATAGCAGTTTTTAATTAAAAAAAAAATCACCCATGAAACTTATATAATTAAGATGACCTAAGACCAGCATATAATTCTTCATGCTGGACTCGATTAACATGGCAGTCAAGGAAAATTTTAAATAACGGCATGCACAAAATCAATTGAAAATATTAGGGATGTTCAATTATAAACAGGGCTTTTCATGCTCTGTTCTTATAAATAGTACAAGGTAGACCTGACTCATTGTTCAAACACACACATATATGAACTTGTCGTTAGTAGTGCTAGCTGCTCTTTCCCCCCTTCCTGTATGTTGTAATCAACATGTCGGAGCAGGAGGTACAAAGTAGTGTTGCACAGCAAATTATTATTCAATTTTTGACAAATGAAGGAGTAGATAGATACATTCCATCTCAAATTTATTCAAGCCTTAAAAAACAGTTTGGCGATGAGTGTCACTCTCTCTCAGTCTCGAGTGTATGATTGGTGTAAGTCATTCAGAGAAGGACTGTCATCTCTTCGGTCCACTTAAGAAATTTTTAGGAGGGAAGAAATTCAAGTAGAATGAGGAGTTTATTGACTCTGTGCAAGAGCAGGTCAACTTGCAGTCAAAAGACTTCAACTCTTCTGGGATTCAGAAGCTTCCTGAGCTCTGGAACAAGTGGATTGCAGTGGCAGGAGACTACATAGAAAAATAGTGTGTAAGTCATTTCATTGTATTTAATAAATAAAGAATAGCTCATAAATTCCTGTTTATATTTGAACGCCCCCTGTATATAGGAAATAGAAACCCAAATGTTAGTAAGAAAAAGATAAATAGAATTCCAAGCCCTGTGTCGTAGAACTTTACAATAGAAGAGCAACTTCAAGCACTCACTTTGTTAAGAGTAAAACAAATGGCCTCTGGGACATTAGTCTTTATTCTAAATGAAAGGAATGTATTATTTATGAGATGATAGTAAAATTTAATGATAGTAATAATAATAATAATAACAGTAATGCAATCTGTGTTCATAAGAATTACTTAATGAACGCTTTGAAATCACTTCAGTTTTTTTTGTCTGATGCCACCTTACTCCAGAAAGCCTCCACATTTGACATTTGATGTATCTTGATGTCTAATTATGCAAGACATTTGGTTATTGGGGATCCCCCTATTTTTGGCCTTCTAGATCCGCGAAACACTGATTTCTAGACCATTTTTAGACCATATTTTATGCAAGAAAATTCAAACATATGATAAAGTATAAACCAATAGGTGTCTCCAGCAAAAAATGATCAGAAAGACTTGAAGTTGTGCTTGCCACATCAAACGATCCCAGGGATTCACCCTCTACTGGGATACAATGGGGTCAAAGTAAATTCTTTTCACAAAACTTTAAAAAAATGAAGATTGGTAATAGAGGCGTGAAGAGTGTCATTTTATGTTATTTTGAGGTTGCTGATCACTAAAAGGATATTTTTTGGCACATGATTCCCTACAGGTGGTCTGTGATGCTGTGTGCACTTATAGCTCAGACTATGGGAACCTGTACTGTATGCCAACAACAACTATATTTATTTCTATAGCACATTTTCATATGAAGGATGTAGCTCAAAGTGCTTTACAACATACAAAGAAAAACAAATCAAATTTAGATATATTTAGAAATACAAAAGATAAAAATATAATATATATAAGAGCCATACATAATTAAGAGAAATGTCCTTAAATTGCAAAATATAGAGTATATTTTATTATTAAGTTTGTAAATGTTAATCTGATGAAAAAACAGATGGCCAGGGTGGACAACAAACAAACAAACAACCAAAAAAATAATAAATAAAACTCCACTTAAGCAGAGGTTCCAGGCTAAAAGACCACACAGTCCCCACTGGGAATTTTACCAAAAAATGTTCTTAAGTCGTTCTTTATTGGTTCCTTTTAGGTTTCATCTTAGAATATTCAACACAGTGGATGTCCTGACAGGTTGGGCTATCTGCTTTCATTCAGACATCATAAGTGGCTGCATAAATGGTTGTGGTGGCATGGAACTGATCTTTGGTGAACAGAAGTGGTCCTAACCTGCTAAGAGCAACTTCCAAAAGCTTAAAAATGACAAGTTTCAAATATAAACGTATGGAGCTTCGTATTAGACTTTTTTTAAGGTCAGTGATTACGATTAAGATGTTGTTTTTGAGTTTTGATACTTTTTAACCTTCTGTCGACCTGGAGGGTGAAAAGTAACAACTTCCTATTACAGTTGAGAAAATTTAAAATTACACATTTACACATTTGAAGTAGACATTTAATATTACAAATATCTGATGCAACTCTTCTTTGTTATTATGTACTTCTACCTAATGAAGTAAATCATTTAATTTCTTATGAATATCCGAATTAAGGTGGCTTACATACATAATTTTACATTAATACGGACTTTTATTTATTTAACACATTTCCCATATTCTAGCAATCACTTATGACAGGAAAATGAAAAGCTGCTGGCAGCAGTTCTGGATCTAAATGTCATTTTCCTCACCCCATGTAAGATAACAGAATCTCAAGACAGAACTCAGCTAGAGGTCTTCATCTAGAAATGATATTCTAGGTGACAGCCAGCTGAGGTTTTGGAGAGCTGTATCTGAGAGACTTTTTTAAAAAATGGAAGGAGAGCTGAATATTTGAGGAGAAACTTAAAGAACGCAGAATGCGCTACCAGGAGACCTATGAACACTTACTGCTTGACGACAAAGCAAATGAAAGTGTACAAAAGAGCTCACAAAGAGTAGATGACTTGGAATGAGCACCTGCCTATGTAAATAATCCATCATAAGCATAGATGATTATCATGGAGGTAGAGAAAAAGCAAATGGCATTAAAACAAGTGCATAAACTGCTCTGAAAAAAACAAACAAATGTGTAAAATATGCTAACCAGCAAAGCTTACTCCTAATGCTGTGTTGAAAAATCAACATGAAGACTGAGTGTGTGAATTATTTATTGGACCTGAAATGATGACAGCTTTCCATGCATTTTCTAGTTCCTGGTTGAGGGAAGAATGACCACCATGGCACCAATAGCATAAGACTGGTAGGCACATGTGAGCTTGTGCAGGTTGATGTTATGAGAATATGGGTCCCCGACAACCCCGAACATGACATAATAATGCAGGTTTGACAAAATAACAAGCAAAAAAAGAAATGCATAGAAAAAGATTAAATAAGTGAAATGTCGGAGACCTATTAACCAGACTGTTGTACCTGGCACTTTGAAGGCTAATCTGGGGTCAATAACTATAGGCAGTTGCCTTTTGACGTCAGGATTTCAAAGTTATTTGCATTATCATTCCAACATCTTTTGGGTCATGGACTACCTGACTAACAAACAGCAATTTGTGAGGCTAAGGGACTGTGTCAGAAATGGTGCTGTGAAACACTGGAGCACCCCAGGGAACCGAGGTCACTCACTTCCTGTTGACTCTCTACACAACAGACTTCCAATATAATAACAGTATTTGTCATCTACAAAAATTCTCAGATGACTCATCCATCATAAATTACATTAATGATGGGAGTCGGAGTACAGGAGACCTGTGGAGGACCTCATTTTGGGGAGCAGGGAGAACCAACTGCAGCTCAACATAAGCAAGACAAAAGAGCTGGTGGTGGTCTTCCAGCATGCTAAAGAGACTCTGAGACTAGTCACTATTAATGGGAAGGACATGGAAATGGTGCGGAGGAACAGGTACCTGTAGGATGAATTAAACAGCAAAACAGTCTGGTCTCACAACTCAGTGATGCTGTGCAAGAAGGGTCAGTGTAGACTGGACATCCTGAAGAGACCCAACTCTTTTAATGTATGTGCTAGAAATGTTCTACCAGTCTGTTATATCCAGTGTATTGTTCTATGCTGCAGTCTCCTGAGGAAGTAACTTGAGTTTAAAAGATGGACTATGCATGACCAAACTTCTCAGGAAAACCTGCTCCATCACAGGGTGAATCCTGAATACTGGAAACTGTTGTGGATGTCACCATGAACCACCAACCACCCCCCCATACCCTCCAGGTAGCACTCTCTTGGGGCACTTTTAGCCACATGCTCATTCCATTCCATTCTATTGTGTTAAGAAGTGCCTATGGGGGGTCTTTTCTGCCTGCTGATATTAGGCAATTCAGCGCTTCAACCCAACATATCTGACTAAATGTTTATATTGTTTAAATTTCTATTTCTGCACATAATAGAATCTATCTATCTATTGTAATATAAAAAAAACACTACCACAAAGGAAAAGAGTTGGGGACCATCCCCGTATAATGTCCAAAGGACAAAAGAAAAATGTTGAAGCAAAATGTGTGATCAAAAACCATTTACATAGCAGTTGATAATGTGAATACAACAGATGGAGTTTTTATACATGGACAAAATGGCTGACGGAAATGAGGTGGTGAGAGATGATGTTGAAACTGGCAGACAGATACAATGTCATCAACAGGAACTGGAAGTGATGTGATGGAGGAAGTGACGTCATGTTCGGGAGACCAGAAGTATCTTCATTGGATGGAGCCAGAAGCGACGTCATTAGAGGGTGCTGGAAGTGATGTTTGACAGCCTTCTTGGGAACCCAGAAGTATGGTATGTACTTTATTTTTCTTCTTTGAGTCTGACGAAAAAGAGAGAGATGCATTAATACTGCAAATCAACCCCTTCCATCCATTATCCAACCCACCATATCCTAACTACAGGGCCACAGGGGTCTGCAGGAGCCAATCCCAGCCAACAAGGCAGGAAACAAACCCTGGGCAGGGCGCACGCGCACACACACACACACCAAGCACACACTAGGGAAAATTTAGAATCACCAATGCACCTAACCTGCACGTCTTTGGACTGTGGGAGGAAACCGGAGCACGCGGAGGAAACCCATGCAGATACAGGGAGAACATGCATACTCCATGCAGGGAGGACACGGGAAGAGAGCCCAGGTCTCCTAACTGCGAGGCAGCAGTGCTACCACTGCGCCACCATATCAACCCCTTGTCTCGTGATATTTCACTCACTTTCGGGTTTATTGACTGCCTCCTAAATGCACGTGTGTGACACTATCTATCTATCTATTTTTTAATTGTATTATTTATACTGTGAGTCTCTTTTTGTTTCTGCTGCAAATTTCCCTTGAGATTAATAATGTTTATCTAATCTAATCTCATCTAATCTAATTCTTACAGCTCCTTAAAGACTAAATAGGGCCATTAACCTTTTTGTCACTTATATGCTTGGCACACCTCAATGATAGTGGTCATTTTTAAAATGGATTTAATTTGAATTCACACACAGGTAGGGGACCTAATCATTTTTTTATACTAAGGCTCGTCAAATTCTACGTAATGCCAGTTTCTGGGGTCATGAGTACACAAACCCCAAGGGTCACTAGATTGAGTCTAGCCTAAAGGTTTTGAAAAATTTAAAAATGATGCTTTGGCTTTTTCCCTGTTTGAATTCAAGTGATTGATCCCTGAAGGTACCAAATAAGACGACAGTTTCTGTAAGAGGAATAGTTACTGATAGGTAGAAGAGTGCAGAAGGTCAACAAAGAAACACCAAGAGAGAGCGAGATGGATGACCGAAAGGATTCATAGGTGTCAGTACTGTGGAGATGAGTAGTAAAGCTACTCAGTTAGTTAGAACACCACCTGGAAGGTATGGTCTAGTGGGCAGCAAATTGGATTTCTGTTGTTTGTTTTCATTTCTTTTTGTTCTTTTATTTAGTTATCTGATTCTTTCTTAGTTGCGTATTTTTTATATACAGTGTTTGAAATGAAGACCTACCTTTCATTTACTGGTCAAGTCTCATGTCTTTAATTCAAAAATTGGTTCCCAGGTGAATGCATTTCCTTTGTCTGCATTGCTCTGATTTTTCACAAGTTACTTATTTAATAATATTTATAATAAAAATGCTTTAGTTTGCATGTTGCATGCTGGGTGACTTAACGTGTATTTTATGTAACACAATTAACGTGGACTTTTTTGTATAATTTGCTGTGGCCAAGTGTTAGTCTCCGTAGACCCCTATTTTTTGAAATTAAAAAAATTTCTTGGTTATCACTACATACTTCATGAGTTAAGTAAAATATGAAAAAAATGTAATTTTTGAATGGAGTATTCCTTTCAATCCAGCTTAATTGTTCTGTCAAAAAGTTTCAGTTATATTGGATGCATATTTTTCCTTCTACATGGAATCCTGAATGAATCATTGTTGAGCACATCTGCCTCACAACTTCACACTCTTGGGTTTGAATCCTGGGGTCTCATGCATAACTGCATGTGAAGAATTCACAGTAAAACATGGCGTAAGGACAAAAAAGGAAATGTTCGTACGCACAAAAAAATCCAGATGCATAAATCTGTGCGTTCGCCAACTTCCACGATCTTCTGCTCCATAAATCCCTGTCATCGTGAAAAGTAATGCACGTGCACGCACCTGCTGCAACTCCCGACACTCCTCCCAGAATTACACCTCTTTGAATATGCAAATCAATATAAATAACCCTTAAGCTCAGCGTTCTGTGAAAAGGCAATGGCAAAAGCATGCGGGGAAATAGAAGAATTTCAGCAAATACCAAGTGGAGGCAAGAAAAAACATACTATTTCTTGGTTTAAACAGTGGTATAAACAACAAAAGGAAGCTGATCGAGTGACATAGAGTGTCAGAGAAACTCGAAAGCTCAAATTCACAAAGTCGCACAGTGCCAAAATAAAAAAGAAGTTGTCAGATATCAAATTCGCCGTGAAAAGGCGAGTCGTAGCCCACCGTCTGAGTGTCGTATGAAAGCTTATTAGGGTACAGAGAAAAAAAAAATAGGCACACAGTGGGAAAAAAGCACAAAATGTCAACTTTAAGCTCAAAATTTTCACTTTAATCACATAGTTTATTTTGTCATTAAAGTAGAACATCATAAACTTCATCTTAAAATCACTTAATTTACTAGTTTCTCAAATTCCATTGTAACTAAAGCAGCACGTTAAATGCTTTATTTTGTATTTGATCTTCTATGTGTTCTATGTGTGTAAATCAGTGCGTGCTTCTTAAACGGGCTTTCTCTTCCTCTTAGAGGACACAGAATCAATTACATCTATACTAATAAACGGCAAAGCCCTCACTCACTGACTGACTGACTGACTGACTGACTGACTCATCACTAATTCTCCAACTTCCCGTTTAGGTAGAAGGCTGAAATTTGGCAGGCTTATTCCTTACAGCTTCCTTACAAAAGTTGGGCAGGTTTCATTTCGAAATTCTACGCGTAATGGTCATAACTGGAAGCTGTTTTTCTCCATTTACTGTAATGGAGATGAGCTTGAAACCCGTGGGGGCGGAGTTTTGTCTGACATCATCACGCCTCCCACGTAATCACGCAGTAGGTAGAAAACCAGGAAGAGGCCCAAAAAGCGCTGAAGAAAACATGCATTATATAATTGAGAAGGCAGCGAAACAATAAGAAGCGAGCGAGTGACATATACAACCATATTCATGAGTTCTGCTACTTCGGAAACAAAGCACGATGTAAACCTAAACTTTAAATTAAGTTCATAGACAGGCTGCCGCTAGTGTCTGTAATTTAGTGCCTGCCCATATAAGGCCGTCCGTCAGCGGCAATCC
>JANRMT010062856.1:25938406-25954915 GCA_026402145.1 Polypterus bichir lapradei | reverse complement strand
TGGTGTTTGGCACAAACTCAGCGAAACTGCGAGAGAAAGTTTTAAGTACCGGGACTTCGGTAGCATTAGATACAGCCATGGACATAGCACGACATGGCACCAGCACAGCTGGGAAACTTCGATGCATGTACACCGAGCGGCTCACGTGAACTGACGCAGTGCACAGACAAAAAGCAACAGTTCCAAAGAGCGCTGAACAAAAACCGAATTACACAATTGAAAAGGCAGCAAAAAAATATGAAGCGTCTGATACATACAAACATATTATTCATAACTGCAGCTACTGCAGAAACAAAGCACACGGTGGAAAAAGTGAATGTCCCGCTAAAGGAAGACAGTGTTAAAAAAAACACCCGTGCATGCAGTGTGTCAGGTCTCAGATAAAGAAGAAGACGAGCTGTTTATTGATGCAGTAAGAAACTAATCTTTTTCATAGCTTCTTTAACACACTACGTCTCCGCTGCGATACGCGGGTATATATTGTAAGATATGGCCGGCTATGTACCCCGGCCAATACCCCCAAGCCGCCAGGTGGAGCCCTCCTTGCAGCATGGAGGTTCCCAGAAGACCAGCAGGGCATCATGGACAATGGAGTTTTTATGCACCGCCCTGCTGGATGCCATGGGGGCCACGAGAGGGAGCTGCAGGGAGGACCGAAGAGTTCTTCGTGCCCTATGACCCGGAAGTTCGTCATAGGAAGAGCGACGGACTTCCGGGGTGAGAAAAAGCAGTGTTTACCCTGACCCGGAAGGAATATGGATTTGTGGACTGTTGGATTGGGAACACTTCCGGGTCGGGGGATATAAAAGGACTGTGGGAGCTCCCAGACGGCGAGCTGAGCTGGGTGGAAGGGTGGCAACGCGTCTGGGAGCTGGAGGATTGTATTGTTGGTTTATTTGTGATTTATTATTGGAGTATTTGGGAGTGGAGCGTGCTTTGTGCACTTTATTATTATAATAAATAATTATTTGGACTTTTATCTGGAGTCTGACGTGTGGTCCGAGGGTACAAGGGTGCGAGCGAACCCTAATTCTGTCACAATATATATGTATATATATACCCCGATCTACATACTCGAATAATGAATACTTTATTCGCAATCAATGATTGTTTTGGTAAAGCCATACTCAGTGTATTCATTAGATGAACGGTAAAAAAGTAAGAGCGAGGGGAGGATGACTTATTGAGGCATGCAGGCTGTAGTGCGCGTCAACTCTATCTGAATTGCGCGATCACATTTGAAAAAATATATCTTTTCAAGTTCTATTTAGTCCATATGTGTCAAACTCAAGGGCCGCGGGCCACATCCGGCCCGGCGTGTAATTATATCCGGCCCGCGAGATCATTTTATATACTGTATTATTGTTATTAATGGCCCGGGGATATGAAGCGCTGGTAACACAATAAACTACAGATCCCATAATGCAGCGCTTCAGCTGCCTTGCCGAACACTTACCGCGTTAATCAAGTCTAGCTTATGATTTTGCAAATTATTGCGAAGCTAGCCCACACGATGCTGAAGAGAAAAGTTGATTCTGAAAATAGAGCCTTTAAAAACCGATGGGAGGCTGAGTATATGTTTACTGACATTGCCGGTAAACCCGTGTGTCTCATTTGTGGAGCTAATGTGGCTGTAATTACAGAATTTAATCTAAGACGGCACTATGAGACAAAACATCAGGGTAACCTGAAAGACCTGAATGCAATGCAGAAGATACAGAAAGCAGAACAATTAAATAAGAATCTGACACTTCAGCGGACGTCCTTACCCGTGCACAATCACAAAGTGATTTCAAGTGAAGCTGCTTTTATGGGAGGCACAAATGCACCAGTGCAAGTTGCCCCACTTTCCCTGTTGCCAAGTAATGTTGAACCAAGTCGTCACTACGGTGTTCCCAAATACGCACTTTGCTGATAAACTGAGCGCATTGAGTTTGCACAGCGCTTTGGTGACTTTGAAGAACAAAAAAAGTCTGTCTACATGCGGCTCGAACCTTGTGCATGTTTGGTAGCACATATCTGTGTGAGAAGCTCTTCTCAGTGATAAAGACTAACAAAACAGCACACAGGAGTCGCCTCACTGATGAGCACCTGCAGTCCATCCTGAGAATCTCCACAACACAGAACCTCACACCAAACATAAACGAACTTGTTGCCAAAAAAAGATGCCAGGCGTCCAGCTCTAAAATGACATATGAGCAAAGACAACTGAATGATTTGATTTGTTATTGCTGAAAGGAACACATTTTATTTATATTTCCAGGTTTTGTTATGCAGCATGTTCATATTTGAATTTGTATAATTTTGACAGGATATATTTTTATGGAGAGCAAAATCTTTTGGGATATTTAAAATCTAAGTTTATTTTTTATATAAAATTACATAAGAGTAAAGAAATTTGAATGTTTCTTCTTTTAACGTTTACTTTATTTCTAACTTGTATAATTTAGACAGGATATATTTTTATGGAGAGCAAAATATTATAAGTTGTTTAAGGTTTGAGTTGATTTATTCAGGAATAATATTCCTGTCTGTTTTTACCATTCCTACCAAAGATATTTCTGTCAACTAAATAAAAATTCCTTCTATTTAAAATTTAAATAGAACTTGAACAAATACGATAGTTCATAATATCCACGCAGACTTGCACGTAAGAGCGGGAGTTATCCGTTTTAACAAGCAGCGTATTGCACTGATACGAAATAGCTGTGTGTATATACAGTATGTAGATATGTATGTATATATATGTTTATATATGTGTGTGTGTGTATGTGTATATATATGTATTTGTGTATATATATGTGTGTGTATGTATGTATGTGTGTATGTATACAGTATGTATGTGTATATATGTAGATATATATATATGTATGTATATATGTGTGTGTGTATATATATGTGTATATGTATAGATATGTATATATATATATATGTTTATGTGTGTGTGTGTAAATATATATATATATATATATAATATATATATATATGACAGCAACACTCATCACTCACAACAGTGACAAAACAATTACATTGACAATCATGTTACGTTATTTTCAAAATGTTTCCTTTTCTTTTTCATTGCTTCTTTAACACACTACTTCTCCGCTGCGAAGCGCGGGTATTTTGCTAGTTAATGATATTACAGTTCTCTGAATAATTAAAATACTGAGATGTATACGTGATATAATTTTCATGATGACAGGAGTTAAAGCATGTTATTAAACATGGGAACACAATGTGGCGCAGTGATTGTTCATGCCTCACGCAAGATGCTTGCTGCGCCGTGCGCGACCTTCGATTAAATATTTAATTTATTGCAGCAGTACTGTCTCTTTCAAACGTAGTAACCTCCAATTCCTGTCCTTCCTTTTTCTTTCTGCAAGTAACCAATCGCCACACAATCAGCTCTGTAATAGACGTTAAGCTATCTGTAAGCTTAGAATGCCGATTCTTCAAAACTTTTAAGGAACTTTGAAATATCTTCGTAGTACATGTTTAATTATTCCATCCATCTATCCTTCCCTTGTTGCGCCAGTCCCAGCAAGAATACAGTGCTGCGGCAACGTGTTCTCACATGTTTAATTATTAACAATATAGATTATTTAAATGAAGTTAAAGTTTTATCTGTATAATATAATAAACATATTTTGCTGCATTTCATCTTAAAATGATATCGTCATCATTTGTAAATACGCGCTTTATAAAGTGGCTCAGGTTGTGCAATATTATAACTGTATCGCAAGTTTACAGTGAGGTGATTGTACTAATAAGTACAAACAGTTCTACAAGAAGCACTTGATTGAGTGTGTTTATAGTTCTTTGGATGAAACTATTTCTGAAACGCGAGGTCCGTACAGGAAAGGCTCTGAAGCGTTTGCCGTATAGGAGCAGTTCAATACACAGCATGGCTGAGGCAGCATGTGCTTGATACTGTATACCAATAATTCTCTTTCCAATCAGCTGCTGTACAGCTGTGATTCACACTCAGATACAATGATATAAATACTCCGAGTGGTGCAGTTAGAGTAATATGGAAAAAGATGATCTGATGTGGCAACCCCTAACGCGAGCAGCGGAAAGAAGAAGAAGAAGGTGCAGTGAGAGTAACAACGCTAAAGCAGTTACGGTATTTAGAATAGTTTGACCATTCTGTGGACTATTATATTAATACAGGTTAATTACAATCAGATGCATTAAACTAATAAACAATATGCGGTTAATTTCAGTGTATTTATAAAGCCGCATCAGGGATGTGGATCTAAAAAAGAAAGGGAAGCCACACTGGAACAGTAGCACTGCTTTGACGCTGGGTGCCGCCAGTTTACAAAACTGAGTGGAGAACTTGCGTACGCCAGGGTTTTAGCTAGCGTGAAAATGTGCGTGGCTTTACAGCAAGTTTAGGTTTTATACATTGCGATTTGACCGTGGAAACAGGCTTAAGTGACATTTTTGTGCACACGCACCGTTTATACATGAGGCCCCAGGTCTGTTTACTCACTGTAAAAAATACATGTTTGGTATTTGCGAACTTCCAATTCACCATGTGTGAACATGCATTGATTTGTATATTATTGTTGAATCCAGCAGGGGCTGCTAGCTCCCCTGTTCTTTGTTCTTTTGTAATTGCGGCATGTTACATAACCTGAATCTATATAGATATGATATTAAAAGGTATTACCCCTCCCTTAGTGATATGCAGTAAGAAATCACAAAGGAGAAAAAACTTGGCTTTCTTTAATGATGGTTTATGCAGCATAACAGACGAGGAAGCCATGACAAGACCATTACCAAAGTGGGAGCTCAATGTATAGAGTCTGCCATTTTCGTCATTGCGCTGGAAGGATTTTCAGGATCAGATGACGTTATCTCTCATCCGTCAGTTGGCTTCAAAGGTGTGCCGGGCAATTCTGACACACAGAAATAATGCAATGCCCATTTCACAGTTGTCCCTTTCTTGTCTTCTAATGCTTGCCTAGCAGTTCTAAATGGTGTGTGCTAAATCTGGCCTTGTGTTAGTTGTACATGTGAGTGGACTTATAAAATATTTTTTGTACAGAGCGCAGTGACATATTAAACTTATGTACTTATTACAGTTGTCGGGTGAGCAAAATAAGCATTTGCTGGCGTTGGAAAACAAAAGACTCAAACAGAAAACAAATGTAGTCCTTGAGCTGTTTTAATTGGCTCTCTTGAACTGGTTTAACCTGACTCCATCCTGCGGTGAACCTGGGCTTTATAGAGATTGGACTGGAAGGGGTGGAGTCAGTTGTCCTCACTTTGCATCTTTTCAGTTCTTTGGAGAAAAAGGGAGACAGCATGCTTAGCAACATTGCTGCCTATCATCCCTGGGTGGTGTTGCAGGCCTCAGATGAGCCCGGAAGGCGATCCACCTTCGCACAAAATAGTGACAACATGATTGTAATCTACAACGGACTGGCTTTCAGGGGTAGCTCTGATTTCTCTAGTCTTGGAACACTGAAAGGATTAAGTGGTTCTGATAAGTATGGATGAAGTGTTTTCTTCACTTGATCACATAGTCTGGAGAGAACCAAGGTAGAATGATGAAATTTATTGTATCAGGAGAGCAACTATTAGGTACAGAATATTCCTAGCTGATCAGTATCAAAATCAACTTAAAATGGCCTCCAGCACATCAATCGGTGAACAGTGTTAAGATCCTGGAGATTTCATATTATTTTCCAAAGTGCTTGCATGCATTTTTTTTTACTTCCTGCCGATTTATTTTTTCCATTTTGTACTCTCTCTGTCTTTTGACCAGAAATGATTGCTTTTGCTCATCTAAGATAGAGTCAAGTCAGACTTCCATGTATCAGAAGAAGAAGGTGCAATTTCCAAATGAGGCCTGAGGTAATGGATCATTTGTAGCCTGCCGACTCATTTGTATAACGGGCCCCCCACCAATTCTCTTCTGCTTTTTAGTCACTCTTTTGCTATCGTTCCGGTGTTCAACACCGCCACACCAATCAGCAGCCCTGTGTGCCTTCCATCTTAATTCTGCAGTGGATGAAATAAACATTGGTAGCAACACATCAAGAAACACGTCAAACAGTGGGGGTAAATTTTAGAATACTGAATGCACACGCAGACGCAGGAGGACGGGACCAGCAGACGCTCAGGTGCTTTTTGTCAGACTCAATCAAGGTTTCTCCATTAAGTAAATTAAACTCTTTAAAATGTAAATCTGAATGGCTTGTGGTGCACACTGTTTTTAAAACCATGGGAGGTGACATCCAGCTCTTTGTGGCCACTAATCATCCATTAGCCAAATATAACTATACCTGATCTATAGTGCCTCTTTAATAAACACTTGAGTTTGCATTAGAGCAGGTAAATGAATTCTATTTTTAGGCCCTGAATAAACATTTGTTTTTGTTTTTATTTAACAACATGCAAAATGTCTGAGAAATAGAGCTTCTTTTACTTTTGTCCAGTATTTGGCTGCCACTTATTTTCAAGTATGATCCACTTTATTGGGAAATTTGCTTTTAGATTTGAACAATCATTTCTTGTCATGCTGGTAATGGTTCATTCAGGGTAACAGCTGCAATTTCTTTGCTGCCCAAAGTTTCAAATGAGACCAAATTAAGCACGGTTTGTAAAGTTTAGAGTGTAGGCATGTTTGTTACTGCAGTTGATAAAAAATGTTGTCTAGTAGTTGGATAATGCTAAGCTGTTTACACAATAAATACGTTTGAAGAAGAATAATAAAATTTAGTGGACAGAATATTTGAGGAAATGTAGGAAGGAGTGCACAGTAAAAGGCAGGGACAGGACATTGCATTGCCATAGGAAGGTTGTCCCATTTCAATGCAGAGCAAAAGGACCAGCAGAGAGCTACTGGGACTAGAAGAGGGAAACCTTCTCCCAAATATAAGGAGAATAAAGGAAACATTGGAGGTGGAGAACTTTCTAGAGGATTCCTGGTCCTAGAAGGAAATTCATGGCATTATGTTGTTCATCTTTGCAAGTATGCAGGTAAGTGGCTAAATATGGGAGGTGTTCATTTTTCATTTCAGTCTTTTGGTTAATTTTATTTTTCACATTTTCCTTATTTATCCACACTAACTTTTTGCTCATTTGTTACTGTTTTTCTTTGAGCTTGTAGTTTTTTTCCCAGCTGCTTGTGGTGACATAGCAACGCAATATGTAAAAAAGGAGTAAACAGGCTGTAAAATAAGCAAACCCTTGACCAGGACTTCACTGGTAAGCCTTATAAGCAGGCCTCACCTCAGGCAGCCTAATCCCAAATGTAAAAAGGCAGGCTTCAAGGTCAGCACAGGCCCAAAATGCGACCAAGGATTTTGAATTTTAAATAATATTTTATTTATTCAAAATACACACAATTCCCTTCAAGGGAGAGGATGACCGTAAATTTCTGGCTTCATAAGACAAAGGCAGATGAAGAATCTTTATAAATAAAACATTTATGTTCATAAACAAAAGCAGAAGAAAATGGCAAGGAAAGATAAAAAATACAAAAATAAAGCAAAAAGTGTTTCCCTAAAAATGCAATCCAAAGCTATCATGTCCAATCTGAAATCCAGAGACAAGGCAAAAGTTACTAACAGGAAAATCCAAATGATACTTAAAATAATGATGCTGACTCTCCAACAAACAAGGAAACCCTGAGGCTACATCCACACTACTACATTGTTTACATGAGTATCTGTCCACACTGAAATGCCAGAAAATGCATATGGCATAGACCTTCACCTACACTAGGCACTTGCATATCGGTAGAAAACTAATGATTTGCCCTAGTATCTCTTTGGTATTTGAGTTTGACAATAAAACTTTGGCACAGAATAGTCTGATCCTTGTAACTTTTAGTTTATTGATTCCACACAATTTTGCAATTTTACACATTCGACTCCACTGTACACTGTTATACAATCAAATATGCTAACTTATAATTATTATGTACACAAATAAATGTAAAGTAAAATGAACAGGAAATTGAATGAAGTGAAAAGCTTAAATAATATAATTTTAAACTAAATTTCCCCCTGGGTACAAATACATTTCTATCTATCTATCTATCTATCTATCTATCTATCTATCTATCTATCTATCTATCTATCTATCTATCTAAGAGATGACCGGCAGCCCAACCCAGCTGGAACGCCCAAAAGATGGAAGGATGGGGGGGGGGGAGGCGGCTGTTTTAGGACACTGCCTCCCCCAAAACACTAGATGGAAGATCCCCTGGATTGCACCATGCCCCGGATTACCACAGGGCACTCTGGGACTTGGAGTTCTATGTCTCAGCCCTGCTGGGTACCGTGGGTGCCACCAGTGGGTGCTGTGGAAATATGGTTTCTGCCTAACGTGGAAGTGCTTGCAGACCATGTGGTGGGAAAAGCAGAAGCATGTCTGGGTTGGACAATATAATGCATCCAGTGTTGCTGTGACTCTGATTTGAATGAATCAAGTCAGTCTATGGATGTGTACATGGTCATTCCTGCAGAGATTCAGTTAGGTATGGTTTTATTTTTGTAACATTCATTAGGTTTTGCTGGCATGGACGCATTGAGCCACCTCAGTGACTTCAGTTGTTTATTGCTTTTACTCCCTTATTTTTCAGTCTAGACACAAACTGAATTAACCAGTTCATCTGGTTAACAATTCTCACAATTACAGTTGACAGTTACAGCATAAGTTACCAGATAAATAAAATTGTTTTGATTTAAGAATCTAATTTGAACATGCACACATCTGTGGCATATGCTAAAAGTTGTAAACATATAAGAATCACGATACACATTAGATTGTGGATCACAGTTCTGACACAATTATAATTGTGATCCACAACTTACCGAAAAATCTGACCGAAAAGGTGAATGAATAGCCAAGGCCTGCTGTCACAGTCCCCTTGCTCAGCATTGTTCAGACAGCTGAGGCAGCACCATTTTCTGTAGAGCAAATGACGTTTTTCATACCAAAATGTTGACAGCTGATCGATGGCTTGCTCTCATAGAAGTGATTTGCTGCTCTATTTTCTAGTGCTACTTATTGTCATACTGTTGTTTACGGCCAACAAATCACCTGCAGACTTCGTCTACAGTTAAAGATTCATGAGTCTTCCACTTTTTCTACTGTATCTAACTGTCTTAAAGTCCATTGTTCTTCTCGGCTGTTTTTAAAAATAAAATCATGTGTGCATCCTGGGTTGGTTCCTGCCTTGCATTCTATGTTGGCAGCACAGGCTTCAGCTCTACATAACTGGATTAAGCATGGTAAAACATGAATTATTAATTGATTTTATTTTTATATTATGGTCCTTTCATGAACTTGAGTTATGTCCAGTGTTGGTTCCATCCTTAGTCCAAATATTTCTAGGATAGTCAAAGGCATTAAATAAAAAGAAGCATACTCAGACATGCATAGATGTGTGCATGTATTTGTATTTTGTTACATACATAAAGATTCAGTGATTTCAGTGATTATAAAGCAAGAGAAAATGTATAGCAAATGTTGGCTTCTGATATCCTGACGTGTCACCAAGGCCAGACAGATGATGAGTGACAGACAGAGAAAAAAATCAATGCCAGTTTAAGATGAGAGGAAAGCACCTTTCAGAGGATAAAACAGCTAGAACAGTATCAATTTCTAATTCCAAGATCCCTCTGGCCAACACTAAAGGATAAGGTGTCAGCCACCTGGAAAAATGTTACACAAAAGAAGTTGGTGAGCAATAGGGATAGGTGCCAAACAGGAGCCGCTCAGGGCAACGTGCCCAGTTTGCTGTGCGTCCGGTCATATTCATTAGAAAAGGCACAGTTTCTGACATTAGCTAATGAATTGACCTGCTGAAAAAAAGAGCAGGTCTGAGCCGAGGAGTGGAAAGCTGGAAACAAAGCAAATGATTTATTTCTTTTACTTCAGATTTACAACCAAGGCCGCAGATGAAGCCCTTTTACCCTCCCATCTTTCTGCTCTAGGCAATTGATGTACCAAAGAGCACACTGACTGATGGACATTGTTTTATGACCTTTAACACAAAAGGAGTCTTTCCAGTTTTCTCGTCTTTATTTGGTATTATTTGGCACTATAGATTATCTTTATTATTTTTTACTTTAACACCTTTGAAAAGTGGGTACTTGTGTGGCAGCTCTCCTTACCCAGGCAAACAGCAATGAAGCAAACGGGTAACAAAAATAAAATGTCTATTAACTAATATACACATAGGGGCAATGTTAAAATGAAAATAAACAGAAAAACTTATGGCAAATCTTGAAGTGCCAAAATGGACCTTGAACTGCTCTCTACCCAGTGGAATGGCTCACCCACTTATGCACCACTTTAGCATACTCATCCCAGCCTTTCTCTGTAGTGATATTAGGATGTAAAGTTTTGTCAAATGTGTAATTTTTTCCAGTTAATGACCTTTTATGTTAAATATTTAGTTTCTGTAGTTTTTAATTTTAATTTCATTTGACAAAATTTTTTTTATTAAAATACAAATCAGAAATAGAAAAAAAAGTCACTGAGAAAAGATGAAGGATCTCTGGTATGGACTCGGTGTAATTACTGGACAAAGCTAACACCCTGAACCAATTTTGTAATTGATTTTCACTTCCACTGCCAATATTCCAATGACCAGTCTCCCGACACTATTGCTGTTATAACAACAAATCCTACCATGTTGTTTTGTCTTGGTAGAGTGATATATTACTCTACTTTCCCCTGTTTATAGAATTACCACTGTTTATAAGGTACTGTACCATATAACTTCCCCCTACCTTCCCTTCTACATGTATAATCTCAGGCAATTGGGTGTAGTAAAAGACAAGCAGGAGTTAAGTTACAATTTAAATATTGTATTATTGATAATATTCATATATAATAACAATAAGCAAAGTACATTTGAATATTGGCAACCATACAACCTGATAAATGCTGATGTGTAGTTTCAGGCAGCACACAGACTTGTTAATTACTTAAAATGTCTCTAGTTAAGGCATCATTTGTGGTCAGCTTTCTTCAGAACAGGCCGCATGCCTGTCTCAATATAACTACCAAGCTATGCTCTGTTGTCCTTTTCAGTTCATGGTATGAGATGGTCTTTCATCACTTGGTCAGAGAGAGAGTGAGGAAAAGCAAGCAAATTTATAGGTTTTCTGTCCAACCGCTACAGCCAATGGGGCGTCATGATACTTAAAGGCTTTTGATACAAGCAAATTCCAAACACCCATACTTCAGACCAATGGGGCAGGGACCATGTGTTAAGGTGAAGTTTGCCAGCTAGGCAGTCTGGCTTTCCTGTGGGGATTGACTGAGAGAGCCCTGCAGAGAAACATTTGCCAAACTTCTTTGAGGCACTTCCCTCAACCCTGTCATAAAATTACAAAGAACAAGTTCTTAAAAGGGGGGAAGGGGTTTTTAACCATATAACCATTGCTGTTCTTATCAATGATAGACATTAGTGGTACAAGTTACCAATAAGACATATAAAATATTTATCAACTTATACGCAAAATTTCACACAACACATGTCAACTGGAATGGCCAATGATAAGTCATCCTCTAACCATCAGTGTGCACTGTCTATAACTGAAGACCAGGTAAGAAGACAATTGAGGAAGCTATGGAAAAGATGGAGTCAGTCTGAGTTCTGAAGGCCTGTGCTGACCAACTTTGTGGTATCCTCTGTCCCTAAGGGTTCAGAAAGTAAATGTAGAGGTGCTCCACTCCTACAGTTACTTGGAGGGATTCACATCAATGACAGGTTGGACTAGTCTCGTAAAACAGAGAAGCTATATAAAAAAGGGCAGAGTAGGCTCTTTTTCCTTAGGAGACTTCCTTTAATGTGGGAAGTGAAATCCTTCACATCTTCTACAACTCTGTAATGGCCAGTGTGATTTCTCTGCTGTGGCAAGCTGGGCATGTAACACTTCAAGAGAGAATCACCAAATCAACAAGCTAATTAAAAGGGCAGGCTCAGTTTTGCCAGTTTCGGCAACCAAGGGTCATAACACCAGAGTTCTTGCCTTTGGCTACCACCCATATCGCATTGCACCCGACCCCTATGGCCTCTCTTTCAGGTGGTGGGCACATAGGAGAGCGGAACCACGTTGCTCATTCGGGCTGAGCCCGGCTGGACCCCGTGGGCGAAGGTCCAGCCACCAGGCACTCGTCAGAGAGCCCCTCCCCCAGGTCTGGTTTCGAGGGCAAGGGAACACTGATCCTTGGTTTAACTCCATATGAGGTCTCAGGATCGAGTTAGTCTGGATCTTCACCTCAGACCTGTTTGCCTTGGGAAGCCCTACCAGGAACATGTAGCTCCCAACAACATAGCTCTGAGGATCACTAGACCGCGCAAGCCCTGGCTCTGGCTCTGGCTCTGGCTCTGGAACCATTCCTCTTGAGAGAGGCTGGACTTTATTCCACTCTGGAGTTGTTGTGGGTGAGAGGCGTCGGGCAGGGGTGGGCTTGCTTATGGCCTGCATGTTGAGGTTCTCCCCGTTGGACGAGAGGGTTGTTTCCCTACGTCTTCGAGTTGGGGAAGGACTCTGACTGTTGTTTGCGCTTGTGCGCCAAACGACAATTCAGAGTACCCAGCCTTCTTGGTGTCCCTGGAACAGGCACTGCGAGGCGCAGCTCCTGGGGACTCTGTTGTCCTGCTGGGAGACATAAACGCTCACGTCGGCAATGACAGTGAAACCTGGAGAGGTGTGATTTGGAGGAACGGCCTCCCTGATCTAAACTCAAGTGGTGTTCAGTTGTTGGACTTCTGTGCTGGTCATGGATTGTCCATAACGAATACCATGTTTGAGCACAAGGGTGTCCATAGGTGCACTTGGAGCCAGGATGCCCAAGGTTGCAGCTCAATGATCGACTTTGTAATCGTGTCATCGGATCTGCGACCTTATGTCTTGGAAACTCGGGTGAAGAGAGGGGCTGAGCTGTCAACTGATCACCACCTGGTGGTAAGTTGGACCAGATGGTGGGAGAGGCTGCCGGACATACCAGGCATACCCAAACGTATGATGAGGGTCTGCTGGGAACATCTGGCAGAGGAACCGGTTAGAAAGATCTTTAACTGCCACCTCCGACAGAACTTCAACCTCATTATTGAGGGAGGCGAAGAACATTGAGTCTGAATGGGCCATGTTCCAAGCATCCATTGTCGATGTAGCAGAAAGGAGCTGTGGCCACAAGGTTGTCGGTGCCTTTCGTGGTGGCAAATCTAAGGTTCAAGAGGTTGTCAAGCTGAAGAAAGAGTCCTTTCAGGTATGGTTGACCAATGGGAATCCAGAGGCAGCTGAGGGGTACTGGCGGGCCAAGTATGTGGCGGCATCAGCTGTTGCAGAGGCAAAAACTCAGGCAATAGGAGGAGTTTCGGGAAGCCATTGAAAATGACTTTCGGTCGGCACCGAGAAGGTTCTGGCAAACCATCAGGTGCCTCAGGAGGGGAAAGCGGTGCTCCACCAGAACTGTGTACAGTGGAGAGGGGGCTCTGCTGACTTCAACTACAGACGTTATTGACTGGTGGAAGGACTACTTCAAGGATCTTTTCAATCCCACCAGCATGTCTTCCTTAGAGAAAGCAGAGCTGGAGGACTCCGGGGGGGGCCGTCCATAACAAGGTCAGAGGTCGCCGAGGTAGTTAAAAAGCTCTGAGGTGGCAGGGCCCCTGGGGTGGACAAGGTTCACCCTGGGTTTCTCAAGGCTCTGGATGTTGTGGGGCTGTCCTGGTTGACACATCCATCTCATGGACATCAGGGCAGTGCCTCTGGATTGGCAAACCGGGGTGGTGGTCCCCCTTTATAAGAAGGGTGACCGGAGGATGTTCTCCAACTATAGGGGGATCACACTCCTTAGCCTCCCCGGTAAGGTCTATTCAGGGGTGCTGGAGAAGAGAGTTCGGTCGATGGTTGAATCTCAGATTCAAGAGGAACAATGCGCATTCCGTCCCGGCCGTGGAACACTGGACCAGCTCTACACCCTGGCCAGGATCCAGAAGGGGGCATGGGAGTTTGCCCAACCAGTCCACATATGTTTTGTGGATTTGGAGAAGGCATTCGACCGTGTCCCTCAAAGCATCCTGTGGGGTGTGCTCCAAGAGTACGGGGTACAAGGCTTTTTGTTATGAGCCATTCAGTCCCTGTACAGGAGGAGCAGGAGCTTGGTCCGCATTGCTGAGTCAGACTCGTTTCCTGTTGAGGTTGGACTCCGCTAGGACTGCCCTTCATCACCGATTCTGTTCATAAGTTATATGGACAGAATTTCTAGGCGCAGCCAAGGAGCGGAGGGGGTCTGGTTTGTTGACCTCAGAATCTCGTCTCTGCTGTTTGCGGATGACGTGGTTCTGTTGGCTTCATCGAACAGTGACCTCCAGCTTTCACTGGAGCAGTTCGCAACCGAGTGTGAAGCGGCAGGGATGAGAGTCAGCACCTCTAAACCTGAGGCCATGGTTCTCTGCTGGAAAAGGGTGGAATGCTCTCTCCGGGTTGGGAACATATTACTGCCTCAAGTGGAGGAGTTCAAGTATCTCTGGGTCTTGTTCACGAGTGAGGGAAGAATGGAGCGTGAGGTTGACAGATGGATCAGTGCAGCATCCGCAATAATACGGGCTCTGCAACAGTCCGTCGTGGTGAAAAGAGAGCTGAGCCAAAAGACGAGGCTGCCGATCTACGTTCCTACCCTCACCTATGGCCACGAGCTTTGGGTAGTGACCAAAAGAGCAAGATCGTGGATACAAGCGGCCGAAATGAGTTTTCACCGCAGGGTGGCTGGACTTTCCCTTAGAGATAGGGTGAGGAGTTCACTTTTCCGGGAGAGACTCGGAGTAGAGTCACTGCTTCTCCGCATTGAGAGGAGTCAGTTGAGGTAGTTTGGGCTTCTGGTTAGGATGCCCCCTGGACGCCTCCCTGGGGGGGTGTTCCGGGCATGCCCCACTGGGAGAAGGCCACGGGGCAGACCCAGGACACACTGGAGGGATTATATCTCCCGGCTGGCCTTGGAACACCTCGGGGTCCTCCCAGAGGAGCTGGAGGAGGTGGCTGGGGAGAGGGAGGTCTGGGCTTCCCTGCTTAGGCTGCTGCCCCCGCGACCCGACCTCGGATAAGTGGTGGATAATGGATGGATGGCTCAGTTTTGGACACACTGTGGACCCCCTAGAGGTAGTTGCAAAGGAGAGAATTAAAACAAAATTGAATGTCATTATGAACAATGCTGCACATCCTTTCTCTGATACACTAACACTGAGGACTTGCATTCAATGAACTATTCTACAGAAGTATGTCAGGAAATGCTATAGGGGCTCCTTTATGCCAACAGCAATATATTTACATAATGCTGCACTGAGATTGTGGCAGCCCAGTCAAAACATGTCTTTCTTTTGAATTTTCTTGCTTTATACTCATTCTGGTATGTGTTCATACAAATAAAGTTCTATCTAATCTCATCTAAAGTTACATCTGATTTTCATGGGTTATTTGATGTTCCAAGTAGCATCACGTGACCATTTCAGTTGTGCTTTTTATGTCATGGAATAAAAAGGCATTCATATCACTGGTGATCCCTATATGATGTTTAGTACTGTTCATATATATTTTTTTCTATATACTGCATGAAATCTAGCATTTTATATCTCTTTATTAGGGTTTTGGATTTCAGGAAGACAATAACCATATCAATTTACTGCAAAATACTTGTCTCCCTTTAAATCTTTTTTATAATGTTTACACATTATAACATTTTTTGTTGTTGAAAAAAATTCAAGGTTTTTGACTTATTTCAGGGTTATTATTTTATGATTATTTCAGGGCTAAACATAGCACTATGGAGGTTAATGGTGGTGGTGCGGTACTGCGACTCACCTACTGGCCCAATCAGACTTCCCTTTTGCTGTTTTTGAACTTTTGGTCTTTGCAGACCTAAACTGGGATTGGGGTATGGGCATCATGAATAGGGTTATTATTTTTACTATTATATGTAAAATTCACTTATAGTTCTTTTAAAATGTTTTTTCTCTTTATTTTTTTTCAATAAAGATTTAATTTGTTTTTGGATGACGCAATTTCATCTGCTCTTAGCAAGTACAAGTACCACAGGCGTCTCTTTTTAAACAGATTGTCAAGTTTCTTTGGCATGTGAACCATTGACTTCCCTCAAGCCTCCTAAGTGAGCATTGCATGCTTTCTGCCCTGCTGCATAATCCTTGCTTTCATGATCATGAGGGTGCCTGTGACCTCTGGGGCATGCAGCACATATACAGAGCCTCCTACCCCTCTGGTAGCTTCTACATACTTACAAGACCTTTCCTGTGGCAAGTGTAGCTCTCTATAAAGCCTGGTGGTTTCCTCTGGATCCCTACAATATCCTGAGGTGCTCCTCACTCTGAAAACTCGTTTGCCAGCAGAACATTCTGTCAAATCCCTTTCATCATTGACTTATTATGTCTTTATGTTTTTATAGATATGTTCAATGTGTGCTTTAAATTGACCTATGGCCTAGCAATCAGTTTGGTTTAATCTATCTATA
>JANRMT010062856.1:25863678-25893798 GCA_026402145.1 Polypterus bichir lapradei | reverse complement strand
CTATCTATCTATCTATCTATCTATCTATCTATCTATCTATCTATCTACAGTATGAAACCTGCTTTGGATTGTTATCATTAAACCACCTCTGGATTTTTTCCGCGTACATCATTTTATTTTGTTTGACTAACCTGTTAATCCTTTGCTGTAAAATTTGTTTTTCTTCTTTCTTATTTTCTTGATGAGCATGTTGTTTTTCCAATAGTAGTGGTTTAACCTCTTTAGTCATCCATGGTTTACTGTTGGGGTTTACCTTGAAAGTTTTTTCCTTAATGATCATTGATTAACAAAATTTCATATATTCACTTACAGTGAAAGTGGCCTCATTAAGTGACTGTGAGAATGTCAGCATATCCCAGTTAGTACAGGAGAAGCATTCCTTCAGTTCCAATATACTGTCCTTGCACCAATTTTGTGTTTTTCGTATGGCTGTTTTTTTTGTTTCAGTTTCTGTTTGTACTTTGGTAGTATGTGAACAACGACATGATCAGACATACCCAGTGCTGCTCTATGATACGATATGTAGGCGCTAAAAACGTTTCCATAACACTTGTCTAATGTTTTGTCCCCTCTAGTATTAATATTTACGTACTGATGGTGATGTGGTAATACTAATTCCATCCATCCATCCATCCATTATCCTACCCGCTATATCCTAACACAGGGTCACGGGGGTCTGCTGGAGCCAATCCCAGCCAACACAGGGCGCAAGGCAGGAAACAAACCCTGGGCAGGGTGCCAGCCCACTGCAGGGTGCGCACACACACGCACACACACACCAAGCACACACCAATTTAGAATCGCCAATGCACCTAACCTGCATGTCTTTGGACTGTAGGAGGAAACGGGAGCACCCGGAGGAAACCCACGCAGACACGGGGAGAACATGCAAACTTCACACAGGGGGGACCTGGGAAGCCCCCCAATACTGATTCCAGATTGCATAAATGAAAATCACCCATCACAAGTTTGAAAGAGCCAAATGATTTGATTTCAAATTTCTGAACAGTTTCATGAATCGTTTCAGCTTCAGCTCCCACATCAGCATGCGGCGATATGTAAACTACTACCACATATAGCTGGTTAAACTCTTGTGGTAAATGGGTGAAGTCTGATGGTGATTAGTTCAATATTCAGCGTACAGATGCGGTCTTTTACAGTGATGTTATTGCACCACCTTTTCTTAATGTAAAAGCAAACCCCACCGCCCGTCTGCTTACCAGACGCTGGATTTCTGCATTGCCGTACACAATCAAATCCATCCACTTCATCAGCTGTATCTGAGTCGGTATTTTTAAACCAGGTCTCAGTAAAGCACATCAGTCAGCTTTCGCGGTATTCACGAAGATATCGCACAGATGCTCTCAGTTCATCAAGTTTATTCTGCAGGGACTGTGCATTGCTCATGATGAGAGTTGGCAAAGGGGTCTTAAAACATCTCCATCTCAAATGTACTTGAAGTCCACTTCTCTTTCATCGCCTTCTGAGTTTGAAAGCTTTCAATTCATCCGGTATATTAGTAGTACATGGAGAGTCACTGATAGTTGGTCTCAGTGAAAGCAGCGCGTCCCGGCTGTAAATGAACAGCCCTGGCCACACACCTGGGGCTTCATGCGCAGGTAGGGTGTAAGTGTCCTGTTGGATTACAAAGGCGCTAACAATCAAAAGTAAAAAAAAAATAAAACTTTTGCAAATGTTACAAAGCGTCTTATAGAAATAAATACTTACAAGCTATGTGTGGCTTGTTTTCTGACATTGAAGCCACCTTCCGTGTCTTAACATAATAGAAGTCCAATATGACCAGCACAAAAATAATTATTACTGTCGAAATGCTTATCAGATAAAGGGGATTATCAGAGAAGGACCTGAACAGAAAATATCTCTATATGCAGATGATATGGTACTGTATATATCAGACCCACAAAATACTCTGCCTGCAGTCTTAACAGCACTCACAGAAATTCAAAAGATCTCTGGCCTCAGAATTAATTTGAATAAAAGTGTACTCTTTCCAGTGAATTCTCAATCATACAATATTAGATTGGACACCTTCCCTTTTATCACTGCAGAACAGTTTAAATACCTCGGTGTAAACATCACAAGTAAAGATAAAGCTCTTTATCAACAAAATTTCACAGTCTGCATGGAGAAAATTAAGCAAGACTTGCATAGATGGTCAACCCTTCATCTCACTCTAGCTGGAAGAATTAACACTGTTAAGATGAATATTCTTCCTAAGTTTCTATTTTTATTTCAAAACATTCCAATATACATCAATAAATCATTTTTTAAGCAATTAGATTCAAACATGACCTCATTTATTTGGAACTCAAAACATCCACGTATCCAAAGAAAAATAATTATTACTAAAAACATTTCTGGAAGTAATACCAGTAATTGTCATAGAGCATACCATATATCGGACAGTAAACAGGAGCTTAGGTTTTAGCAAGACATGTGAGCTTTTCTGTTTCTTACAACAAGAAGGAGTTATGCACTTGTGCTGATAGGAGAAGAGGGCACTGGGGTAACGAATGGAAAAGGGGCAGGCACTTCAGGCTCTTTAGCCATCGCTTTAAGCACATTTCTGTATTGCATTTTGGCCAGACGTGTAAGTAACAATTTTTCTGCCCACTGAACATTTTATAATATTTTTTCTTCTACTGCCAAAGAAAGTGTACCATGCTGCAGTCTAGTTGTCAACAGTAAGATGCTGCAAACGCCTGCCAAAGATGTGGGCAAGTTAAACCACATGCGTACTGTGTGTTTATAAGCAGATAACCAAACTCAGAATGAACATCCAAACAAAAACAAAAAATTGAAAAATTACAAATAATTACAAACAGGGAAAATTTACAGAGCAATGGACAGTAAAACCCTCCATTTGGTCACACAAGACTTTCTTAATTAGCTAACTGATTGATTAGTGATGCTTAGGCATTGGTCAGCACTCCAACATCAGTGAAGAGGGCAGAAATGGAAGAGAAGCTTAAAGTTAATTACTTTCAATGAAACTGAATTGAATACACAAAACCTGCAGCAATCATTAAAGCTTTTCTGCTTTGTAACCAGTGCTGGCTCCTAGTGCCCTCAGTTTGAATTGGTCAGATTTGTTTTTTATGCCAGAACACAATTTAATTTTTTAGTTGGTCTGTTTCATAAGGCTGTTGGTCTTATGAATTGCTATCCTGAAATAATTCAATTTATTCCTCTCTATTGAAAATTGATTATTACAGCTGAAACCTGAGATTCATTTATTCTCTGCTTCTACTGTGAGCGAATGAATAAGGTACAAGAGATGTTATTTTAAGTTGCTTGGATCTATTTGGAAAAGTTTCTTCTGCCTGCTAAAAACAAATAACTTTAAAGAATGGGAGGCAACAGACTTATATTTGATCTCTGATGAGCCAATATACTGTATCTTCGAGTTTATGATAAAAATGTAAGACAGCATCTCATTGCTAACCCATTAAATCCAATTCAAGGTCAATGTGCTGGTTGGTGGAATTAAAAATTTAATTTTAATTTTATTGAAGTATTTTGTTAATCTGTCCATCTGAATGAGATACCAATCCATCCCATAGTACATGCATACACACATACACACACGCTCATACTCATCATATCTGAATCAACAGTTATCCTAAATTGCATGTCTTTGGGGTATGGGAGGACAAACAGGAGTATCAGAAGAAAGTTTCATAATGGCATTGTAGGCATTAATCCATTAGCTTAATGGCCGTTACTTTAGCTGGCAAATTTTCTCATTAGTCAAAGATTCAAGGAAATGTTATCAGGTACTACCATGAATTGATCCATTTGGAAAATGGAAATATAGCTTTTAAACACTTTTGTCCATTTTAAGAGCAGTAAAAAAGGCCATCCACAGTTTTAAGCCTGTTAGATCACCAGACCATCATTGCATTTGATAAATCAAACACAATTGTCAATGCTTTTCCTCCTTGGTGGATCAAGCACTATCGTCAGAGCAGGGGTTAGGGAGGTCTTCCAGGATCCATCTCTGGTGCTGCTGCTGCTATGAACTGAGTTTGATTGTCGTAATGGTGGGGTCGGAGATTCATCCCGGATCAGCCGCTGCCTATACAATACAATACAATACAGTTTATTTTTGTATAGCCCAAAATCACACAGGAAGTGCCACAATGGGCTTTAACAGGCCCTGCCTCTTGACAACCCCCCAGCCTTGACTCTCTAAGAAGACAAGGAAAAACTCCCAAAAAAAACCTTGTAGGGAAAAATGGAAGAAACCTCGGGAAAGGCAGTTCAAAGAGAGACCCCTTTCCAGGTAGGTTGGGCGTGCAGTGGGTGTCAAAAGAAGGGGTTCAATACAATACAATACACAGAACAGAACAAATCCTTAATAAAGCATAATAATAAAAATTTTAGAAGTACAGAGCAGAATTTAACAGTAGATGATATCATATAATAAGATTTTGATATTTTTAGAATGCTGGAGACCTCATCCGTCAAGCTGCCTCCCCATTTGGCCATTCCACGGCTGAAACGTTGCTCGGCCAGCCAATCCGATGAAAGGGCCCCTCTTTCCCATGATTCCTGTGATCCTCCACCAGGGATGACTTTACCATAGGCAGGCAAACAACTTGGCAGGTGGGCCGTGGCACCAATTGCCACATTTGAGTACCGAGAACAGAAACAGAATAGGTGAGGGTTAGTATTCAATTATACTTATCATGTTACTTATGTTTTAGTGCTAATGACTAACAACAGAGATGCAGTATGTACAGTTAATCAGCAGCTCTAGTCAGGATATGCTAAACTGAAGTAGTAAGTCTTCAGCCGGGATTTAAAGGCTGGGACCGAAGGGGCATCTCTTATAGAAGCAGGAAGACCATTCCACAGTTTAGGGGCCCTGTAACTAAAAGCTCGACCTCCCACTGTTATTTTATTAATCCTTGGAATCATAAGCAGACCGGCATCTTGAGATCTTAATGTGCGCTCAGGTTTGTAAGTCATGATAAGTTCAGACAAGTAAGCCGGACCTTGGCCATTTAATGCTTTATATGTTAAAAGGAGGATTTTGAAATCTGCCCTAAACTTAACCGGGAGCCAGTGTAAGGATTTAAGAACTGGAGTTATGTGTTCATATTTTCTTGTTCTTGTAATAATTCTTGCAGCCGCATTTTGGATTAACTGGAGGCTGTATAAAGAACAGTTTGAACAGCCAGTGAACACCGCATTACAGTAGTCAATCCTACTAGAGATAAATGCATGAATTAATTTCTCACAATCCTGTTTATTTAGAAAGCGCCTTAATTTCCTAACATTTTTAAGATGGAAGAAACATGTTTTGGACAACTTTGTAATATGTGCTTTAAATGACATGCTAGAATCAAAGATAACTCCTAGATTGCGGGCTGATTCAGTAAAATTAATTGGGATTCCAACTGAGTTAAATGTCGACAAAATATTGCTGTGATCAGCGTCATTCCCTCCAACAATTAACATCTCTGTTTTATCTGTATTTAAAGACAAGTAGTTCTCATTCATCCATTCCTTTAATTCACTAACACAACTAATTAAAGACAACATCGGAGAAACTTCATTTGATTTAAATGAAAGGTATAACTGGGTGTCATCTGCATACGAGTGAAAATTAACATTATGTTTCCTAATGAGAGATCCCAGTGGAAGCATGTAAAGTGAAAACAGTAAAGGTCCCAGTACTGAGCCCTGTGGGACACCATATTGAACTTCTGTGTATAATGATGGAGTACTGTCAGCACATTTCTGTACATATTGGAATTGATTTGATAAATAAGAACTGAACCAAGCGAGCACGGGGCCTGTAAGCCCAACATCATTTTCTAGCCTGTGCAGTAAAATAGAATGGTCAATGGTGTCAAATGCTGCACTTAAGTCTAATAACATAATAACAGTGGAGTTTCCTTCATCAGAGGATATCAGAATGTCATTTACAACCCGTGTTAGTGCAGTTTCTGTACTATGACCAGTGCGAAAACCAGACTGGAATTTCTCAAATAAATTGTAATGCATAAGGTGTGACTGAAGCTGACTGGCGACTACTTTTTCTAGTATTTTAGAGAGAAATGGTAAATTTGAAATAGGCCTATAATTATTTAGTATGTGTGGGTCTAGGTCTGACTTTTTAAGTAAAGGTTTAATGACTGACACTTTTAGTGCATCAGGTACTGTGCCATGCAGTAATGAACTATTGATAACGGTTAGAATAGGCGCTGCAAGAACATCCATTGCACTTTTTACTAGTTTTGTTGGCACTGGATCTAGGGAACAAGTAGAGGGCTTCATTTTAGTAATTAAAGTTAAGACTTCCTGCTCAGTTACAGGATTAAAATTACTAAAGTGCTGAATGCAATGTGCAGCAGGGTCTGCTAAGCTAGTATTTGGTTTGTACTGTGATGCTGAGATCTGGGATCTTATATTTTTAATTTTCTCATTGAAGAAGTTCATAAAGTCTGTACTGCTAATATCTGTTGGTATTTTGCACTGTTGATCTGAATTGCCATTTGTTAATTTAGCCACTGTTCTAAACAGTACCTGAGGATTTTTATTATTGCTATCTATTAATGTAGAATAGTATTCTGAGCGAGCTTTAAAGAGGGCTTTTTTATATTTATTAACACTCTCTGTCCATGCAATTTGAAAGACACGTAGCTTTGTTGTTCTCCATCTACGCTCCAGTTTTCGACACTCTAATTTAAGAGCTCGAGTATTTTCATTAAACCAGGGAGAGTTTCTATGCGCTTTGATCACTTTTGTTTTAAGGGGAGCCACTGTGTCCAGAGCATCTCTCAAGGTCATATTATAATGTGATATTAGCTGCAGTGCAGCCACGTACCACAGGTTGGGAACACGGCCTTTGTGCCTTTTTATTGTTAGTTTCTGAATTACTGGTTATGACTGCATGATCTGTTTTCTGATTACAAATTACGTGTCAATTTTTTTTTTTTTTTTGTTTATTTATTTTTTTGGCCTCTGGTTACGTTCTCTTTTTTTAGCTGACAGTTTATCACTCTGTTCCTTGACCACAATTCTGGCTACACGTCTTGATCTTTGTTTATTTATACTTAGTTAATGATCCATGCATTTTTTTTACCTTTATGTACCATTTCATCCTCTCTTTGAAAACTGCATTAACCCTGTGTAAGTACACATGCTATTAAAACTCTAAAATCCCATTTAGAAAAAGAGACTGATAGTATTTTTAACAGTTATTTTACAAGAAAGATCCCTCTTCATTATTGAATTTGCATATTCTTTTTACCATGAAAAGTAAACTTCTGCTGCCATTGTTGACGTCATGTAACATTGCTGCCCAAGTGTGAATGGATGTCTCTCTTCTGCAAAACATCTAGAAATAATCCCAGAAAATGTAACATTTATAATCACTGAAGTTGCGGTACATGTGGTGAAGTTTACAGACAAATCTGAAAAAAACGTTTGGCATTCCATTTATTTCAGTTAGGTACGAAACTTATGTAAACTCACTTGAAATAAACAACACAATACTTTTCAAATGACATGGAGTAAGAAGTAAACAGGCGGCATTCCATTTCCACATGGAGAAAGGAGAGTATGGCACAGTGTGGATGGAGCAAACTGTGGGCAAAGACCAAATTATTGGAAGACAACTGACATACAACTTTTTCATCTTAGAATGCATAAAATGTAGGCATAAACAATCTGCTTTTTTTGCTTGAGTGACATGATGAGGCACATCTGAAACTGTACTGTGGCTGAAGGTAAAAGGACTGATGCAACGTTGGGCTTGACTGTTGTTATTTCCAACAGGCACAAGACCTCAGAGGGTAACATGCAAGACACGGATGTAGTCAAAAAACCACACCAAGGGTCTGAACCTACTAGAATGACTATTAGCAAACAAAGAGAAACAAAACAAAGAAAATTTGGTAACACTTTAGATTACATGTCCCTGTACTTCCAATGTAATTACCTGCATAATGACAGAGTAACTAGGTTTTATTACCTTGTATTTACTGTGTAACACAATGTAAGGTGGTGGTTAAGTACTCAATTGTAATTGTTATTCCACAATTTATATACATACATACATACTTATAAAAACTGTGGAATAACAATTACAATTGAGTACTTAATTAAAGAGTTACACTGTGCATAACACAGGAAGTACAATGTAATAACACCTAGTTACTCTGTAATTGTACAGGTAATTACATGGTAAGTACAGAGTATTAGGGACACCTAATCTAAAGTGATACTTGAAATTTTTCTAAAAGGTTTGAAGGATTCTGGAATCCATAGTCATAAGGGGAAGTATACCCCTGTTTGACCTTTTTATCCCATCTCATTGTCAATGACAGGCCACAACCTCAATTGACGCACCTACTCCAGGATGGTCATAGCAACAGGAATAAACAGTAGCGGTGCTAGAACGCCGGTGATATATGTAACAGCCCTAATCACAAATCAGATTTAAAATTGTAACTGTATCTTAAAAATAAATGAACCCAATTGATACCTAATGGTATACAATCCCCCAGCGAAAACAAATGATATTCAAAACAGAAGACCCTGACAACTATACATGAGGTACCATTTATGAAAAAAAAAAATCAAATGATTTGAGAAAAGCAGTATTGAAATGCTAGCACACACAAAGAATCACATGCAGAAACAAAGGCTTGATGGCTGATGTTTACTTTAATCACAATATTTTTTAAAATGTTAGATAATACAATAAGATTAGTATGGGTGGTTTAAGTGCATAAACAAAAAATTCCAACGTGAGAGTCAGTAGGCTTTGTGCCCTAGGAACCAAGTTACCCAAACTATTCTATAAAATTTCAGTAATTATTTACTGCTCTGATGATGATCTTTCTGATTTTAAAATAGGTCATTACAATAGCAATTGATGAGAAGAATTCATAATTAATTGCAGAATTACGGTATTTGAGGGACTACCTTTTTCTCTTGCACGATTTGGCTCAAAAACTAATCAGCACATTGACATCTCATAACAGGCTTAAAGTTCAATTTGGTATTTCTCCATCCAGCCATTTTTAGCTCTAGATCAACTTCAAGGCACTATGACACACAGACACACACAGATAGAGAAACACACACCTATCATCAAGATAACGATGTTTTCGGTATCATGGGATCCTGAAACGATGAGATCCACCAAAAAAACGGAGATTGAAATTTTTGACAAATCTAAAGCTTTCTCTCCTCCCTCATAGATGATAGGTTATGGTGAGAGGGGCGCAAAGCAAAAAACAACTATGTGACCTGATTGATGCATTTCTGCAATTAAAGAAAGGAGAAGTCATTGTCTAGGATTGTAAAGACAAACATGTTTGGCGTGTGACACTAGAAGGTACTGTTGCTCCTGTAACCCGACAGACAAGACATCCAGGACACTAGGTAAAAGTACAAAAAGGTATTTTTAATTCCCTTCTTTTATAAATAAAATGCCCTTGAAGCACCACATCCAACATATACAGGCACGTAAATAATCACAGTAATCAACCAATAATCATACGTAAATCTCTCCTCCACACCTTCCAGCAAGCTCTGTCTTCTACTTCCCAACTCCAGCTCACTTGCTGGGTTTACAGCAGTCCTTTGTATAGTCCATCCAGGTCAGATGGAGAACTTGCATTTTCTTCAGCCCGGAAGTACTACGGGACTTCCATCCCCGTGACTTTGGAACACTTCTGGGCTATACAGAAAGTAGAAACTCCCTGGTTTCCCTGCAGCATTTCCTGGCGGCACCCACACTAGCCAGTAGGGCTGTGAAGCTGAACTCCAGATCCCATGGTGCCCTGTGGGAAACCGGGACGCCACTATGCTGCAGGGAAGCCATCATCTAGCGTCTTGGGCAAGGCAGATTCCCAAAGTAGCTGCCTTCCCCCGTCCTTCCATCCTTTGGGCGTCAAGCCAGGTTGAGCTGCCTGCCGTCCATCACAGGCGTCAATCCCAACAAGCACTGTACTGCAGTGAACTCATTTACATTGGAATTTTCTTAGAACAAGTTAAGCATTTGTTAATTTGTTTGCTGCCTTAAAATGTTTTTATTATTAATTTTCTAAGCTGTTCCACTGTGCGTTAAGCCCAGGACTTGAGCTTGTCAAAATTCATTCAATTTAGCTATCCCGGCACTCTGACTTCATCGGAAGCAACATAATGGAGCTGGGAGGATCGGTACATGCGTATGTGCTTATTGAGGTAAACATGACCAGCATAGAAGCCATGCTTGTGCAGAAGGGCCACTGCTTCAGAATGTCCAGATACCACATACCACCCAATCTCTTCTAACCAGTATGGAAGTCAATCAAAAGACAACATGGATAGTTTGGAGCATTTGCTAGCATATCGTTTAATCAGCAACAAAATTCTGCCCCACACGGGCACTTAAAGTAAAGAAGGGAACAATAGCCTGTTAGTGATTCTTCAGATTATATGTAGTTTGCTTCTCAAAGGCAGCATTTTCATTGAGAGCAGAATTGGTAACGACAATGGACTTTCAGCCACAGTTCCTCCTATATAGGTCCTGTGGTAGAAGGGAGATGACCTGCGTTATAAGACTGGAAGTAATTAGATTAGGTTAGATTAGGTAAAGTTTATTAATCCCGAAGGAAAATTTAGATGCATACAGCAGCAGAAACATAAAAACAAGTATATGGGTTCAAAGAACAAATAATGCCATCAATCATAAATAAAGAGTTTCGGCAATAAGTCTGAGGCATTGGGAAGAAGCGTTGAATTGCCTGATACCAGTGGATAGAAAAGATTTACAGAGGCACTTCCTGGCACACTGTGGAGGAATGAGCCTGTGGCTAAAAGTGCTTCAAGGGCAATGGAATGAATGGAGGAAATATTTCATGATGGCGTCCAATTTTGCCACCATCATCTTTTCCACAACAGCTTTCATTGTGACCAGGATTAGCTGACTGATGAAGCAAGCTTTCCTAATGGGTTTGTTCAGGCATTGTGCATCTTTTGAGCTCAAGTTGCTTCCCCAGGATACTGCAGATCAGATCATCACACTGGCTATTATGGATTGATAGGACATTTCAAGCAACATTGCTGCAAACATCAAAAGACATGAGTCTCCTCTGGAAGTACAGGCTTTTCTTATGCAGCATCATTGTGTTGTCAGACCAGTCCTGTTTGCTGTTTATGTGAACCTCCAGGTACCTGTAGCTCTGCACAAGTTCCTCATCCTCCCTGTGGATGGTGACTGATCTTGGAGGCTCTTTGGTACATTGGAAGTCTCGAAACTCATCCTACAGTATGAGAGAAGCAAATAGGGCTTAGTTAAAGACAGTGTAACAGACTTATTCTTCCGTGCCTTCCATTTCAGAGCCAGGCACCTGAACCCTGAGCTTATGTGTGGGACACCAGTTAAGGAGAGAACAGAGAGAAAGCAATTGAAAGAAACCTTGTAGGCCTGATTTATAAAAAGGTTGGGTCTGAATCATTAACTGAAGGCCCTAACCACAGAACATACCCTATGACACCACATGATTCATACTCTATGGTGTTGCCATACAGCAATTCACTTTGAGAAAAACCACCTCTCAGATGAGACAAACAAAAGATGGCAGTGGAAGAAGACAGAGGCGAACACAGATTTGTGGAACCATCTCCCAAATGGAAACTCCTGCTCCCTCTGTCCCAAGATCTGAGGTACACCAAATGGTCTGACTTCAGCAATGTAAAAGGCACATCTATTCATCCTTGTTATTCCTTTGATAAAAACAGCATGTCACTGGGTCAGAAAGGCAAGGGTATCGAGAGAAAGAAAAAGAGATCATGACTGGAAAGGTCAAAAAGCTGAGCATTAAAATCAAATGAGAAATCATAACTTGTGGTTGAAAACCAAAAGCAGCAACTGTTAAATCAAAATTTTAAGCACACATCTTATATTCATATTGCAAACTCGGAAAATCTAGAAGTCTATGGCACTGAACTTTATACCCTCTCATTTATAACATAATGGTGAGTCTTGACCCTGATCATCTGGAGCAACTCCTTAAGAACATATACACAAAGTAGCAACATGCAAAAATGTCAATATAGCATTGCAGGAAAAAGTAAAATGGTTCAAAAGAAAAAGTCAAAATTAATAAGCCACCCTAATTATGAGTGTTCATAAGAAATGTAAGGATTTACATAATGAGGTAGAGGCACATACATTGAAATAAACATGAATAGTTGCACCAAATATATACTTTTACACATATTTGCTTATTTGCCATATAAATATGCCAACATTATCGAGTAACATCAGTTTTGGGGACTATTTGGGTAGAAGTATTAGAGGACAAGGGTGCAAAATTGATTTCTGCAAGTGAAGAGGTCAAAAAAAATACTAGTGAGTTACAATTCTCAGATTTAGAGTGTCTAACAGATATGAGTTACACTGCAATTCATCAAACACAAGAGTCTTCAAATGCTTCTCAAGCACATTGAGGGAGTCAGCATTTTGAATGGAGGTTGGCAGGTGTTCAACCAGTCAGGAGTTCAATACAAAAAGCCTCTGGACTGAGATTGACACCATACTGAGGTGACATCACCTGACACCATTCATGACCAGATCTGAGTGGGTGAAAACAAACATAGGACCTCAAAAAAGTCTCCATGTATTGTGACCACAGTGGGAGCACCACTCACAATCAAACCACAGACACATAGTCAGTCAGTCATTATCCATCCATCCATCCATTTTCCAACCCGCTATATTCTAACACAGGGTCACGGGGGTCTGCTGGAGCCAATCCCAGCCAGCACAGGGCACAAGGCAGTAACAAATCCCAGGCAGGGCACCAGCCCACCACAGGGCAAACACACACACACACCAAGCACAATTTAGGATCGGCAATGCACCTAACTTGCATGTCTTTGGACTGTGGGAGGAAACTCATGCAGATACGGGGAGAACATGCAAACTCCACACAGGGAGGACCCGGGAAGCAAACCCAGGTCTCCTTACTGCGAGGCAGCAGTGCTACCACTGCACCATCATGCCTCCCTAGACACATAGTCACCAACACAATTCCATGTTCAAATAAAAGATTTGTATTCCTCACAAACACTTTTTAGTGAACACAGCCAAAAATATACAAGTATATCCACAAGATTCTCTTGCTCCTTCTGCTCTTCTCATGAGTGTTGCCCTTCCGGAGGTGAAGCAGAGTGACCTCTTTTATTTCAATCCCGGGAGTACTTCCAGTGTTAGGTCATGGTCTGATGGAAGCACTTCTGGGTCAGAAGAAACCAGGATTGTAAACACCTGCAGCCCCCTCTTGCAGTACCCATTGAACCCAACAGGGATGTACTCCTGGAATCCAGTTCTCAGTATGTTGTGTGAGTATCCAAATGGATACCAAAGTCCAAGGATGTGGCCATTTAGCATACTGGGATAGAAACTATGCAGCAGCCATCATCTCCACCATTTCCTCCTTCGTATTGGCCGCCCAGCTGGGTGAGGGTCCCTGTTTAACCCTGGCCAAGATGCCAACCCATGCATGCCATCCATTACAATATATAAGTGCAGGCCCACTGATCTACTCTGTAGGCAAGCATCAATGAATGTAATATGTGCCAATTCAGGAAGCCAATACAGTGATCTGAAAAGAGGAGTGACCACCTGGTCTGGTTAAACTTCAGACATGCTGCTGCATTTTGAATCATATTTACTGGTCTTGAAATAGTTTAAAATGATACTCCAACCTACTTTTGTTTGAAATTTCCCTTTTTTAGCCTTCTGTGAGTGGTCCCTTAGAGGGCTAGGGCCACCAGTAAAGAATCAAATATCAAAAATATTATCATATGTGTGATCAGCAACTTTGAAATAGAATAAAAAAGTTTTGTGAAAAGGAGTAAGCTTGACACCTGGTAGTTTCATTAGCAGGTTGAAAGCCTGAGGTCAGTTGATGTGGCATGCCTAACTTCATGTTCTTCTAATCATTTCTTCTGAAAACAACTATTGATTTACTCTTTATCCTAAGGGTGTTCAAAAATGCACTAACATTAGTGTTTTTTTTCAGATCTAGAGGGCCAAAAACAGAGGGGAATCTTAAAAAGCTCAACATCCTTCATAATGAGCCCTCAAGACAGGTCAAATGGTATATCACACGTGGCGTTTTTCTTGTACCTGTGAACCAGGAAGTATCAGACAAAAAACAAAGTGTCCTGAAACATTCATAACTAATACTTATAAACATAATAATGACAGAAATGAAGTCTGCACCACCAAATAAACCTCAATAGATTGAAAACAAAATTAAATTTGCAATATTAACATAACAAAGAAAATAGATGAAAATCATAACCATCCAAAATCATGACAATTCCAAACAGTTACAATGTGATCAGGTGAAAAGGAAAGTTTAATATAAGATGTCCGTTTTTGGATACATCGTACAGTCATTCCGTTTAGAGTGAGACTTTATCAGCCTGTAAAAAGTATACTGTGTGAAAATGACTGACAAAATGCTGCAGTATGTTAATGATCTTGATCAACCAAAGTCATCTTATAGTGGTTCAGGATATGAAACTAAAGGTTGGCCTGGCAGGGTTTAGAGAATGCCATTGCTTGTCTTGCCGAAGCAAATTAGTGGCTTTAAATCCCAGAATATCAAAAGCAAAAGGCTTCTGAAAGATACAGTAAGTTTGTGTCCATATACATTAAAGTACAATATCATTCAAACAAAAGATTCTCTTATGTTTCAGTGGTGAGTGAAATGCATCGCTGTAATTCTTATTCTGTGTGTCCCTGTCACTTGTAAAGTCTCACTGCTCTTTGATCTCCTGTTTAGCACTTGTGACAGAATGGAAAAACAGACAGCCCGAGTGCTATTTTATCTGAATCTCTGGTGCAATTACTTAGGGGTGAACAAATGGCATCTTTGTGATCACTGGCATCTCTGATTTGTCCTTTGTGGGTGAAATGAACTGCTTGTGCTTTGACTGAAGCCCTGCTGCCATGAGAAAGCACATAATATGTTGCTGAGATGCAGCAAATCTTTGAGTGGGTCACGTGGGCATTCTTTAAGTTTCCTTTTATTTATGGCAATTGAAACTATTAGCATATTTCAGTGTAATGCAATCCAATTTATTCTGTCTAAAGTGCACTTCCACTTATAAGCCTACTACGCTAGTCATGAATAACTAATGCAGAAAAACTCAAAGTGATGAACAATAAAAACACAATTCAATTATTAAGGGCATTGAGCTATTTTGAACATGGCCATTGTGTCAGGCCGACTATGAACACTTCATTGAGATGTGCCAAATCTCTGTGGACAACTCCTTCAGTGCCAAGACCTGAACATTATAAACTAATTGTTTTATTTGGAAACAAATCATTTAATGAATTTAGGCACACAATAATAAAAGGTAATGGGGATCCTTTATGGGGATCATAAAAGTCTTTGTAACCCTAAAGGCCACAAATGGATATCAGAAACATAGAACTGGGGCTAGCTATTGGTATAGAGGTGCTTTTCTTGGGGAGTTTTATACCCTTAGGTATTCATTGCTTTAATTTATTTTTGAAGTATAGTTAAAGTTTTCATTTTGATTTGCAGTTTGGGCTGTTATATCTCTGCCATTCTATCAGCATTACTGTTGATTCCTAATGCTAAAACTGTCCCGGAATGGGCAAGTCTTTAGAGGTTGTGGCCTGTCAATGATGTTGAGACGGGATAAAAAATCATCGAGGGGTATGCTTTCCCATCCGACTATGTATTGCAGAACCCTGCAAACCTTTTCTTGAAAAAAATGGTCTTTGTTTTGTTTCTCTGCTTTTAGAACACTATGCACTTCTTCTAACTTTGAGTTTGTCTTGTGATTATTGCTGTAATTAGTTGTTGTAATTGTACTCCCGGTTCTGACCCTCGCTACATTTTTTTAATTACATCCTTGTCTTCCAGTCGCTCTCTCTTAATTTTCATGTCTGCTAGGCATAATAAATGGTGCCATTTTTTTCCCCTTAAATCGCTTAACTCTTAGGCCGGGGTTATACTTCACGCAATGCGACGCATGCTGCAGCGGACGCTCCTGCTACGCAAGCGTTGTAGTGTTTATACTTGCACACGTACTTTATGTCAATGGTTCTCAACCTGTGGGGCGGGCCCCCCTAGGAGGGTGCGAAGTAACAAAAAGGGGGGTGGCGAAGATGTGAAAAAAAGAAAACAAGAATCAAAAATATGAAAAAAAAATCTGTTGAAACCAAAACAAATTAACTTAAACTACATTCTGATACTAGAACAATAAATTTAGAGTTAGATAAATGTCGATAAAAGTTAAGTAGGTATAATAAAATATGCATCTACATTTCAAAAAAATGTTAGGGGGGGCGCGATTAAAACTGTTATGAAAACTCGGGTACTTAAAGGTTGAGAAACGCTGCTTTACATAAATCTGGAGGAATCCACCAGGTGGCAGTGCAAGACATTATCACGGTGAGAACATGTTCGGCTTCTCTGTGTTGTGAATTGCCTAGAACACCCATTCAATTCTGATGACACCTTACCGCAATATCTCTGAAAATGATGATTTACTGATTAAATCCATCAATCCAGGCATGTGTCCATTCCAGCAAGCATTCGGCACGAGTGAGAAACAATCTCTGGACGAGGCCTCACCTCATCACAAGATGAATACAAGCACACACAAACACTAGCGTCATTTTAGCGGCACCAAATCCCCAAATCTGCATATTTTTGGAAGGAAACTGGAGCACAGTGTGGAATCCAAGCAGGGAATACCAGCGACATGACTCCCTGCGAAACAGCAGCGCTACTGCTCCGCCATCGTGTCACCCCCATGTGTGTAATTATTAACAGTATTCATTATTTAAACGAAATTAACAATTTATCTGTAAAATGTAACATACACACTTTAATGCATTTCATCATGAATGTGATATCAAGTATAAATTTAATGATTCTAAATGTGCAGAGAGTTAGAATATCATAAATATAATGTGTTCTGTGTGGCGATCTATTACTGCTTGCCTTAGCGATTAAAAAACTGGGATGACGTTTACAATGGTCTGCTTTAATGATAAAGTAAACTACGAGGTTAAAGTGGACATTTCGAGATTAAAGCCAAAATTTCCACTTTAATCACAAAATACACGTTTTCACCAAGTCCTTAATTTTTTTTCTCAGTGGCTCAAATACAGCGTTGTACATTACGTTGGTGTTGTGAAGTTGCAAAAAAAAAAAAAAAAGACGGCACAAAAGACGGTATGTGAGACTTTTAGATAGATAGATAGATAGATAGATAGATAGATAGATAGATACTTTATTAATCCCAAGGGGAAATTCACATACTTCAGCAGAAACATACTGATAAAAAACAATATTAAATTAAAGAGTGATAAAAATGCAGGTAAAATAGACAATAACTTTGTATAATGTATTGTGTCATTACGATCGGGAATATGCGACGCTTGAATATACCTGTAAAAGCTCCATGAATGCATCTGTATGTCGGCATTTTGCTTCACCACATCGAATCATTCATCAAACATCAAAGCACGCACACCGATCTCATAGGATCCGCAAAACTTTCTGTGACATTTAGATAGTAAACAGAGACTCTGACATCACATTTCGACTTTTAGCACACTGTGCCCCCCTGACTTTTTACTGTTACGGCAACTCGCGCACGCGTTGCGTTAATTTCTGAGGACCAGCTCAGAGGACGTGTCAAATGAACGCTGAGAATGCATGGCAGCCATGATGCGGGCACGTATGCATTCTGAGAGTGAAGTATAAATGATCCCTTAACATAACCTTGTAGTCTAATCATGTATGAATGTTACAGGTGTGCTATTATATGTGAGGAACAGGAGCTTATTTGTAGGCTTGACATTATCGTTGGAAGATTTTGTTTAAATTTTTAGAAACTGCTTAACTTTAGAATACAATAGCAAATGCATCCATACAGTACCATGTTTGTAAACAAATAACTTCAACTTGAAATGTATCCTTTAAGCACTAGACATATATAAACGAAAGACCTGTGTGTGAATGGAGCAGTCCGCTCTGCTCACGCTCTACCACAGCCACTAGATGGCACTTGCATGCACTTTTAAATTTTTTCGGCACTCACATGCACCTCACTTCTCACTACAAAAGACCTTAGTGCAGCAAATGCTGCCGCAACAAGGACATTGTCCTAATGACAGAAATGAAGAGACACAATATTGAAATGAAGCAATGTGAAAATGAAACACTTTGAAGGCTTCAAGTTTCCAATAACAATTATTGTCTATCTGGAGGTATTTTTTTGAGACAAAGATTAATAGAACTCACATTCCAGTGATATGGTTAAGTTATATACGCATGGAAATGTGTGTGTGTGTGTATGTGTGTCCAGCCCAGAATTGAGAGGTGAAGTCGGGGTAAGGGCTCCGCCTCTGAGGAAACAGGAAACTTGCTTAGCTGTTAATAACACAAGCGAGGCCAGCACATCAGCAAAACGAAACCTCAGAGGAAAGACAAAGTCGCTTAACATTAGCAAAACAGTATCCCTTTTACTTTTCCTCCAGCCGCTAATGCACAAGTGATACAAGCACATCGGCAAAATGAATTCTCCTAGGAGAGAGATGACCAGAGTACCTGACATCTCTACATTTCACTTTTTTTCTGACGATTTTAATAGTTTCTAGGACCCTGGGCTTTTTACAGCATGAGCTTACACGGCTAGTATTTTATACATTTTTAAAAATAGTTAGCTCACTCGTGCATTTTATAATTGAACTAATGGGTACCTTTGTGCTCTTGCTAAAAAAAAAATTCAAGTGTGGAAGGAGATCTCCGAGGAAGACAGGAATAGTTCAATCAATCAGTCTTAATTCAGTCACAGATGAGTACATGGATTCTACATTGCAAGGCATAAGGGCAAAGTTTCGCTTTTCAGTCGGCTTTTTATATTATCTCCCTCCCCCTTACTTTTAAAAAAGCATAATATCGTTTACCTATGCATTTAATTTTATATTGCGCAAATTGGCCGTTTCTTTTTTGTGCACGTCAGAGGGGCCCCAAAAAAGGAAAGGTCATCTTTCCTGTGTATAACAGACACTTTCCTAGAAAAGGAAGTTGTCTTAGGTCAGCTTACTGCAACCTGTCTTATGACAGATGCCTGTATGAATACCCTGCTGTTACAGCAAAACAGCGTTCAACCCTTAATAGTTTGCAAGCAGTTACATTTTCTTTCATACATGCCAAAAATGCCATCCAGTCTTGAGGAAACACACATATTGCTAAAGAGTCTATCCATGTCATTTAAAGAAGGAAGAAAAGCAAAAAGCAAAACATTGCTGTGAGATTCAGCCATCTTAAAAAGAGACTGGTTGTGCACTTCACTTCATTGCTCTTTTTCCTCAGCTAGAAGTACGGATTCACCTTGGAATGTCATTGCCATTATTGACATGCAGTATTGATGCCCAGATGTGAATTGTCTTTGTTCTGTAGCCAACTAGATAATAATAACTGAAAAAGGCCACATTTACAATGACTCTCATTCTCTGACTATACAGAAGCTCATTTCATTATTTTGCAAGGATATTACTTGCTGCCGCTGGATTGAAACTGCTGCATGTGCTTTGGTGAGATAGAATACACGTTAACATGCAGACAACTGACAAGAACTGAACAACCATTATAGGCGCATGCATCTTCCTAACCCGCTTATCTGGGTCAGGCTCACAGGGCAGCTGGAGCCTATCCCAGTAAGCCTTGAGCACAAGGCAAGAACAATCCCTGGAGAGGGTGCTCATCCATTGCAGGGCGAACACACACACAGACGGCCAGTTTAGCAATGCCTATTGTTACCAAGGTTTAATCAAGCTAAGATTTACTTGGTTCAGTACAGATGTTTTAGGACAGACAGAGTGGCAGCGCAGAGCTGTTGTCTGTGCCTCACACTGTCACTTTGTGAATTTATAGATTGAATGTTACCAGTGAGTGTTAGTGAGTTTACTCTTTTGAAAACATCCTCGGTTGTTTTACTACCATATCCTCAGCAACAGTGACTCATCATGCATTAAAATTTGAAAATTTGTTTGGTGCTTCAAACTGCTCTGTCACACACTCTGCCCTTTCATTTTCTGAATATTTGTTTTGTCACTTGAGGGCCACTTGGCTCTTTCAAACATCTAAGACTTCTTTTAAAAAATACAAGGCAGTGTAATTATGATGTGGTCATCTGAGGGAATGATGGGTCAAAGGTAACGATAAACACTGGGACGCCAACCCGGCTGTCCCGTTTACTTCTTAGGTTCAAAGTAAAATGGTAAGTGATAGCAAAATAACAAACAAAAGAGTTGCCCGTTGGCATTCTAAACAACAGAAAAACCATCTTGGATCACATCAATCAAGGTATGTGTGACACCAACTTTTATGGTACTTGGACCAGAAGTGGAGGAGTCAATTACCCTCACTGGGCAGTTTCTTGTTGTTGTGGAGGCAAAGGAAGAGGACATAGTTGGCAGTACAATGCTCTCTCAGCCTGCGGTGGAAATTCATACCTGGGAGAAACCCAGAGAGCGACCCTCTGATACACATGCAGGACACAGTTCAATTCAGGTTTATTTTTATGTGTACAAAGTATAATGAAACACATACAGTATTCACTATTCTGCCATGAATCATGCTAAGTGGGATTTGTAAAATAACAACACAGAACGTATGAGGTGAACCATTTAGGAAAAAATACATCTGTCTGTTTTTACAAGCCATGGCAGAACAATACAAAAAGACACAGAATCCTAGAAGCAAAAGTAGAATAATTAGCAGAACAAAGCTTGGTGACGGGCAGGTAGGTGTTGTCACAACTCCACCTACAATGCTCACTGTAAGTACAAAAGCGAGCAAAAACTATATCCTAGCCTCGAGAAAACAGTGCCAAGAATCTGTTATCAAATGTATTATTTCTACTTTTGTTTTGTTGTCACAAGCAGCCCTCAGAAATGCAGAAGCCACATTTTCTGAAATCAAAACCTTTACTACTTCAAAGTGGACATATTCAGGACATTTTAAGGTTTTTATTCCCAGTGTGATCCCAGTACACATAAGCTCCATTATAAAGTTATCTTTTTGCCATCCGTCCATTATCCAACCCGCTATATCCTAACTACAGGGTCACGGGGGTCTGCTGGAGCCAATCCCAACCAACACAGGGCGCAAGGCAAGAAACAAACTCCCGGGCAGGGCACCAGCCCACCACAGGTTATCTTTTTTAATTTATAAAATATTGTTCACTTTAGAATAGCACTTCATGTAGCAAATGAATATATAAACCCACCACCTATGCCGTCAGTCATCAGATGTGCAAGGTAGAGCGGAGGACAAGCATTAGGCAACAGTGCCAACCCTTGACTCGAGGTCAAATGATCATTAGATGGGCAGTCCAGTTGTCTCCCAAGTGCTCATCTTAGTTATTTTAGCCTCACAACATTAAGGTCTTGGAGTAGAATCCTCTCTTCGACACAGCGTGCATGGAGTTTGCATGTTTGCCCCAGATCAGCATGCTTTTTTTAATTTTCATTTTTCCTCCAGTGTCTCAGAGACATTAAGGATAGGATAGTTTCTAACATTATTTTAGTCCTTCACAGTGTCTGAGTGCCACTGAAGCACAGAAATAAAAGTAAAGAGTGCTAACTAAACTGAAGTTTTTTCTTAGGGCTTTATCCACAAATTTTCAGGACATGAGAGCATAGAAACAGGACAGGAGATGTAAATACTTCATTTTTGCATACTTCAATTTGAAGGAATAGGCCCATCATGATAAATACATGCTCGGTTTAAGAGATGTAATCTGACATCATGCTTCACGGCTCACTGAATGCCCCTATTGCTAATGACAAATGAAACCTGATAGAATTTCCACATTTCCACTATGTATACTTTCATGTTTGTTTGGGTTTCTTCTCAGACGTATGCCTGTGTTGATTTGATTGGCAATGCTAATCTACTCCCTGGGTGATTGTGTGCTTGAGTGTGCCGTTCATTTAATGCAGGGGTGTCAAACTCAGTTTTATTAAGGGGTCACTTTATATCACTTTATATGCCCAATGTGGCCAAAATATACCAACAAACAACTACCACCAGAATTTCATTCTGAACAAGACACAAGGGTAACTCTCTGCTCATCACAATTATATATTCTGCTTTCCATCTCTCACAATTCTTTGTTCAGTCCTTATTAGCATTCTTTGTAAGGACACTGCATCAGGTTAGAAAAGCTACTAGAAGCCATGGGACCAAAATTAGCATGGAGGGAAAATAAGGTCAAGTGAGAGTGGCAGTCTGGGCATCATGATTGGATGGCTCATGACCACAATGAAAAAGTGGGAGTAAAGCTGCTGGTGATGGATCACACAGAGTACATTTGTAGTTGGTCAAAAATGGACAGCAACCACATTTAACATGATTAGAAATGCAGACATTTCTTTACGAGAAGCCAGTTTCCATTCTAGTTTACAGATTAGTTGCTGCGGTGTGCTGTGTAATGCAGATGATCACGAGCAGACACTGGAGAGACATTGCATTTTAATGCTGTCTGGCTAAATGATACATGGATACCATCCATATAGGAAACACACATTAAAGGTTGTTTTGTGAAAACTAACCATTTACAAACAAATTGTGACTTTACCAAGGATGCAACTTTCTGTCAATTGTATTACTCTTCACACTATTTGAGATGATTTTAGTGACTGGTAGCTAAACAGGAAAAACATTTGCAGAGCAGTGTTTGTTTGAAGTACATCATTCTGACTAACCAGGGTCATTTATTGTGCCATAGAATGAAAGGCTTGATGAGACTCATTATTATCACAGACATCCCCCATAAACTCCATCAACGTCTATTGCTTTCTTTGGCAATAATGGAGCTAGAAGATGGGAGAAAACTAACACAAAGAATCCTGTTTAATAAAAGTAAAATGACTAACTGAGTGAAACTTCGCTTTGTTCCATTTGTTTTAAGAAATAAAAATGTCTCCCTTCCTTAGCCTTACCCACTTTGTCTCCGTGAGCACGGATATCTTGAATGTGTTTTGATCTGCAAGCAACATTATTAAAGGATGGGATGACAGAAGGAGGTTGAAAAAATGAGATCTAAAATGAGCAAAAAGATCAATAAAATTTGGCATTAGGGTGCAGGAAAGTAAATGGTCAAAAGAAACAGAAAAAGGACAAAAATCCAGTATCCAACTGCAGTAAAGTTCTCTCTCTCTTATCCAACCCGCTATATCCTAACATAGGGTCACAGGGGTCTGCTGAAGCCAATCCCAGCCAACACAGGGCACAAGGCAGAAACATATCCCAGGCAGGGTGCCAACCCACCACAGGGCACACACACACACACAAACCAAGCACACACCAGGGACAATTTAGGATCGCCAATGCACCTAACCTGCAAGTCTTTGGACTGTGGGAGGAAACCGGACCACCCGCAGGAAACCCACTCAGACATGAGGAAAACATGCAAACTCCATACAGGGACGACCCAAGAAGTGAACCAAGGTCTCCTTACTGTGAGGCAGCAGCACTACCATTGCACCACCGTGCCACCATAGAGGTAAAGTTATTAAGCTAAATTGTAACAAAATTAAAAAATAAAAAAAAAAGTAAAAATAGGCAGCACAGTGACAAAGACTGGCTGTGTTTGACTGTTCCCAGTCGCTGTCTGTGGAGTTTGCACATTCTTCCAAGCTCAATTCAGTTTAATCTAGCTTATTATTGTATGGCGCTCTTCACTGAGTGCAGGCTTAGAGTGCTGAATCAAGTTCACAGGTAAAATGCAATTACCAGTTTACATATAACTAATTGCATAATGAATACACATAAAGATGCAGATATGTTTAAACACACAGCTAACAGTATCTGACTATTAACATTATTGTTGAAATACGACTAGTTAACAATGAAGAAGGGGAAAATCAAAAATTCCAGTCAGCGGCAACCTTGGAGAAACCAAACCTCTGGAAGGTCCAAAAAACAAAGTGAGACACAGTCACAGTCCTGGAAACGACTGGCTACATCCCCCACCTCGGTCATTTTATAGTAGAGTCTTGAGGTGGATCATCTAATCTGATGACAGAATCTTCACACCATTGATTCCAGGGCTCCCCATATCTTAGATGTATTTCTTGCAGGTAGTAATACAGCTTGGCAGTACAGCAGTGGCACCAAGTGGCATAGCAGGACACTGAGAAGAGAAATAGAATATATCAGGGTTAGCAACCATTCATAATTATTCTAATGCATACAGTATATTGTCTCTCTATTATATAAAAATATCTTTCGACATGACAATACTTTTTAGGAGATGAGACGTTTTGGAAAAGATTTTTTCCAAGTCCCGCGAGATGAGAATATTGCCATGAGATTCTTTCAAGTCACGCCGTCCCGTCAACCATTTTTAAACAAGGCCATGGTCCTCTCACCTCTTAGTCTTGTGAATGCTTTTGTCAGACACATTTTCTTCACTCTCAGCTCTTATAAATTGTAACGTTTTCCTCACTTTAAGTTCCCAATTAAAGAAGACGTATTATGTCCAAATCTTATTGAAGAATTTCATCACAAAGGGTTATCAACAGGAAAAAAGAGTACATGGGCAATTCTAGCACCCAGAAACAAAGAAGTCAAATGAATTTATGCCACAAATGTCAATCGGTAACATGGCAAAATGGTTAAATGTGTATCAATAGACTATGCTGAAACAGTTGGTGGTGATTGTGCGGAAGATGAAAACATCAACTTACAATATCACGAAGAATAACTAGAACCGTTAATACAGTCCGGTCCTCCACCGCATGAATTACTGTAGAAAGAAGGATGTATCCAAGAAAGATAATGTAGTACATATTTCACAGATAACATTAGACAACAAAGGAGATCTTGATATGCCATTCATATTAAAACGTTAACAGTTTCCCGTTAGAATAGCTTTTGCAGACAATTAATAAATCTCAGAGCCAAACATTCGAAAAATTCATTTTATTTAATAGAGAGAAAGAAACGAAATTCAGTCATGGCCTGTTATACATTGCATTGATGCAAATGTAACACTTCAAATGAAAATTAAAATCTCTTTAAATCGTACAGCATCCCCATATGCGAATGTGGGGGTTAGCGACCGAAGCGAGCAGTGGGCAAAGCTCCCTAGTCATACAAATGACTAACAAACAGACATGCATTGCACAACTAATCAGCAGCTCTAATGAGGATATGCTAAACTAAAGTACAGGTAGTCATCAACTTACAACCTATGAGTCTTAATGATCATTTGACTTACGCATCTCACAGGCAAACAACAGTTTGTGCCACGTCAGCTCCGTATGCTGTAACTCATTTATCTCAATCTCAGTTTATTATCTGCAGTGGTTTCAACTACTTTCAGTTAAATTTGTCTTACAATTACAGGAAAAAAGGCAATAGATCCTGATACAAAAATGAAGGTGATCAAGCAGCATGAGTGAGGAAAGAAAGAATGCGATCGCATGTGACTTTAAGTTATTCCATTGTAACCGGTGTTCAATGCACTGCACATGTTGTACTGGTTGTAGTGTTCTTAAGGATGAAGGAAAAGCACACTCAGAGGTAGTTTCTAATGCTGTTTGTTCACTATCTCCCAATCCACTAAATTTTCGTACTGCGTTCAATACTCACAACCTCCCCTCAATGTCGTACGTCCCAAAAGAAGCAGACCACAATAATCGATAACTGAACATAAAATAATTGACAAAAGCTTTACTGAACAATTACATACAACATTTTCTCCCCTACCCCACCAATTGAATTAGGTGTGAAAAGAGGTCAAAAGTCTTTGAAGCGGGCAGGTGATGAATGTAGTCTTGCTGCTCGAGTTATTGGGGGACCACTGCTGGCCACAGGTTGAGGAATGATATTCTGGGGAAGCAGAAGGGGGAGCCTGGGACATCCAAGTTGTCTCATGTGGGTTCTCTTTGATGACGATGTCAGACCCTGAAGGGGCTCTAAGGAAGAAGTTCCTGAAGTGATACTAAATCTTAAAGTGCAGAGTGCAGCAAGTAAATCAGATCCTCTGCATGATCAATCTGCATAGTGGTAGGGGATTGAAGAACATCCTGGGGTAAATTGCAACTTAAATTGTGCATCTGGAGCTGCCTACGCCAATGGTGCATGCACAGCAGGTTGTGACCTGAACCAAAGATGTTAAGGCGAGGTGATCAGTTCATAATGTAAATGGACGGCCGTTCAGGTAGGCATGCCACTTTTCACAAGCTTATACACGTGCAAGTGCCTCCCTTTCGCCTGAATATTTTTGTTTAGCAGGGCTCAAAGTACTGGAGGCAAAAGCCACTGACTTCTGCACTCCATATTTTATCTGTCGACAGAAGGGGTGACAAACCTTGAGGCGACAAGTGGAACTGAATAAAGTCAACTTCGAGTGCAAACAAGCACATATCTACATTTAACTTAAGGTTATGGTGGCTAAGAGCTGAAAAGGTTGCCTGTAGATGCTCATCATGGACAGTATTATCTGGACCATGGACTGCAATGTCATCCAAGTAAACAACCACCCCTGGAATTCCAGCCAGGATAGTGGACATTATTTTGTGGAAACAACTGGGAGCAGAACCAGGGTAAATGGCATCCTAGTATAACAAAAAATCCCAATGTGTTTGGTGAATGCAGTCAAATTCCTACTGTCTTCATGCAGAGCAACTTGCAAGTAATCTTGACGAAGGTCTAGCTTTGAAAACACCTTTGAATCATGGAAGTGAGTGGTGAGTTCTTCAATGATTGGCAAGAGATAACTATCAGGGAAGACAGCCTGATTTACTGCCCTCATTTCCACACATAACCTCAGCCCTCATGACTTTTCTTCTGCTATGACCAAATCTGATATCCATGGGGATGCATGGATTGGCTCTATAATGCCGTCAGTCAAGAGGCGTTGTAGTTCTGTTGTGATATCAGCCTGGAGAGCTATGGGCACAGGGTGTAGAGACTGAATTACAGGGGTGACACTTGTATTAAGCAGGGGCTTATGAGTAAATGTGTGAAGATGACCTAAGCCAGCAAACAGGGTAGGCCATTTCTGATGCCACAGTGATGTTACGTTCAGAATACTGTAGTTAATCCATTGCTGTCCAGTAGTGTGAACCCTAGACTGGTTAATAAGTCCAGGCCCAAAATATTGTTGCCTTGTTTTGTGATATGGAAAGGAAAATGAGAAACAGTGTTTCTGCCATATGTTACAGTGCAGCATACAAAACCGATCACGTCAGTTTACCCCAGTACTACTGTATCCATAGAGGGAAAGGACATGCGGCTGAAGTGGTAAGTGCGCTAAGAATGTTGTATAGGTGGCCATGTTTAAAGGTGACTATTTAGCTCCTGTGTCTAGCAGAAGAGGGATGTAGACATCATCCAGGTACATAGCACAGGATCAAAACCCAGGGAGAGAGAAACAGACTGTGTGGATAAGTACAGGGGCAGACTATGCAGGACATTGGTATTGCTGTGTACAGCTCCCATTTCCAGGGTCTGGTACTGACCTGCACCATTTTGCAAAATGGCTTAGCTTCTGAAACCGCCTACATATTTCTCCTCTTGCAGGATAGTTAATGGCATGAGACCCATGTCTGGTAGACCCATAATTGCCACAGTGCTGGCAACACTGAGCTACATGAGACCTCATTTGCTGTACTGATGCCTGAGGCTGACAGTCAGATGTACAGTTACACTCTGCACCCTGTGGCTCATTCACTGTCTGAATAGCATTTAAGGGACTTGCAGGAGGCATCTGTGTTTCAGCTATTTGATGTGCACATTGAGAAGCTGATTCTATCTGGCAAGCAATAGTCAAAGCTTCACCGAGTGCCCAGTCATCATCCTCTGAAAATAAACCTCTTGTGCACCAGAGGAAGAGCAGTTTATTCAGTCGGTCTGCTATCATTTCATCACAAAGGAGGCCAAATTTACAAGATTGGGCTAAACCCTTTAAATCAGCCACGTACTGTGAAAAGGCTCACCAGCATGTTGTGTCCGCTGATGGAACTGTAGCCACTTCAAAAGGACGCTCTGCTTTTTTGTAAAGCGTGCGTCACAGAGTCAAATATCGGATCTGTATGTGTCAGAGTCACCAAGAGCTCTCTTTCTGGTACTGGCGACAGTGTCCAAACCCACGGCAAGCGGGTACATTTGAAACGAAGGCTTCCATCTTTCCCAAGGGATGGTCGGTTCACCCGGCTGAGGCAAGAAAAGCTCAGGCAGTGGCAACAAAACAAGAACAATATTTTCAGCCATCCTCGTTTTCCAAATATAGTGTTCTTAAGGATGAAGGGAAGACACACTCAGAGGTACGTTTCTAATGCTGTTTATTCACTAACCCCCAATCCACTAACTTTTCATACAGTCCTCTCAAGACATCCCAAAAGAGGCAGACCACAATAAATGATAACTGAATATAAAATAACTGACAAAGGCATCACAGAACAAGCAAATAGACTGAAAAAAATGGCATGTCAGATTAAAATAAAAAAATATGTACATCGGTTGCACATAATAAAATAGTTTTTATTAAAAATAATTTAATTATGCTTAATGCACTAAATTAATATATCCTGAAACAACAAGCTATTTTTATATTAAACGAATGAAACATTTTCATTCTCTGTTAAATTAATTATAATATGTTAAATGAACATGACTCATGCCAATAAAGCATAATATTTTAACAATTGTTTGATAAACTTTTGCACCTCACCGAGATACTTAGCTATAAAGTTTTTAGGTTGTTAATTACATTTGTTCCAGTATCATTTTATAGTTCATGTTGAAAGTTATTAATAAGAAATAAACACATTTGCTTACACCAAAACTAGCTTTATTTGGTAAAAACTATACAAACCAACAAAAATACAAAAGATTATTATTCAAAAGCTGAAATGTACAACAGTTGTACAAGAACACTGTTTCTTTGGCTGAGCCAGAATGCCATGACCAACGTAAAACTAAATATGAACACAAAATGCCCATTTGAATAGAGTGTTATATTATAAAATACATCTATTTATATTTATGTAACTGTATATATTATAGATACATGTTAAATGTTAGTAAAATATAAAATGCAAAAATTGCTGCTTGGCACCTTCTTTCACAAAATATAGTTTGTTTTTATTTTCAAATTATCAAAATCAGCAACTGCATTTTATTGTATTCAGCTGTATTATTTAGTTGTCTGTGTTAATTGTATTTATCTGGTTGAGAAATGTTATGATAATACTAATTGTGATGTACGGCCGGCCATTCATCCAGGCCAATACCCTCACGCCGCCAGGTGGAGCCCTCCCTGCAGCATGGAGGTGCCCTGAAGACCAGCAGGGCATCATGGACATTGGAGTCTTTATGCACAGCCCTGCTGGATACCATGGGGGCCGCTAGGAGACGCTGCAGGGAGGAACGATGTTTATTTGCCTTATGCCCCGGAAGTACGTCCGAGTCACATGGACAAGGGGAATGACTTGCTTCCGGGGTGAAGAAAAGGACTTTTGATCTGAAACTCTGCTGGTACAATTCCTTCTCTCACAGTTAACACAATGAACACTTGGAAAGGCTCACACGAGTAGTATATAGCCAGGGACCTTCTGTCAAAAATGATTGATGACTTGATGGCCCCGCCCTTACCCTCTGATTGGTGGATTTAAATGATGTGACCTTCCCTCTGTTGGTTGATTGGTGAATTACAACCTGTCCCCTACCTAACCCCACCCACTCCACCTGATTGGCCCAGCTTTGTGTCAAGAACATTTTGATGGATGTATGTCTTGTCCAGACTCCCATCCCCTCCAACTGATTGGCCAGGCTTTGTGTCAAGAGCAGTTTCATAGGTGTTGATCTCACCTTAATTCACCCCACCTCCACCTAATTGGTCAGGCTTTGTGTCAAGAGCAGTTTGACGGATGATGCCCCTATGTCTGTTAATACCTGTTTGTTGGTTGTCAATCCCCTACTCTGTTGGATCATGCACCTGCATCTATCTATCTATCTATCTATCTATCTATCTATCTATCTATCTATCTATCTATCTATCTAT
>JANRMT010062856.1:25829096-25863668 GCA_026402145.1 Polypterus bichir lapradei | reverse complement strand
TATCTATCTATCTATCTATCTATCTATCTATCTATCTATCTATCTATTATTTTAATATTATCACAAGATTAAAATATCTATCTAATCTTTGCTTTATAATTTGTAAAATCTTTTCTATCAAAAGCGCTTACAGGTCCTGCAGTCAATCAGCCTTTCCTCATCTCACAGAAAATCCTTTCACAGAAAGGCACTTTTACAGCCACAGCTGTGAATCAGGTTTCTCACAGAAAGGTCCATAGACAGGCCCTGCGATCATGTCTCAGTGTGTAGAGAGCAGGCAAGTGCATGTAGCTCGAAGCTGACAAGTATCCCGCTGGGTGAGTCCTTGCGTGTGTACGAGCAGGCATATGCCTGTATAGCTCAAAGCTGATTGGTACCCATTTGTGTGAGGCCCTGAACACACGCAGCCCCTCCTTAGCTCAGATGCAAGTTTTGTGCTTTTTAACTTTTGAAGTTAAAGGATTTTAGGTAATGCATGTAAAGCACGAGATAACTAGTTCAATATGAGCCTTTTAAAAATCCTCCCATGTTAAATAATCAAGTACATTTATTTATTTTCAGCTGAGCTAAGAATCCACATTGCAGAAGCATTTCGCTTAACTTTCTAAAGGTGAGAAATTGTACCCAGAGTGAATGAGACACACTTGAATAACCAGCTACCAGAAGTGGGGATTGAACCCATGTGGGCATTTGCCTATTGGATCTTAAGTCCAACGCCTTAACCACTCGGCCATTCTGTTGGCAGACAAAGATGTTTTAAACACTCTTTCACCAATCCACGAATACTGTGGTCATTTTTCAGCTCCTTCAAAAATATGTGTTGATCACCTCTCCGGACGCGGGAGGCCAGAAGGGGCGATTCACACTTCAGCGGTCACGGCTGTGCAATCTGATCAAGCATTTTGCTGATGCAAGAGACGGTTCACATATAAATCTTTTAACATCAGGTCATATCTTCCGTTGGTCAGTGTAAAGCGATCTTAAAGATGGTCAAATAGTACTTTTTTCTGTTACCGAAACGGGTAATTCAATTAAGTTTTGGTTCCACCAGGCTGTCTGTTTTTATTTACGTCTTTATATTTTAAAAAGTTTTTATCCCTCTTGGTGTAGGGATTGCGCGTGGGTTTTGTTAAAGAGTACATTGTATGCAAAGCATGAGCAAAATGTCTGTGTAAAGCGTTTCGGGTAGTTACAATTAGCCTATAATGTGCGAGAGTCTGTCTAGCTATCATAAAAATAGAATTTTTATATTTACATACTTCTATCTATCTGAACCAGGCATGAAAGGGGGTGACGAGGCTTAAAATGTGCAGGGATTAATTAAGCGCATGAACTGTGTGTGCGTGTGTGTGTGTGTGTGTGAATATTTGTGTATAGGCCGGATGTATAATGGAAAATTTGTCGTCATACATTAATAAAGGTTGTTTTAAAAACATAAATCTATCTATCATATATATAGATGTTGCAAGTCATTTATTTACTTATGTATCGAATGCAGCGACATCCAGACAGAACTATTATAAGGCTTTCCGGTGGTGAGAGGGTTACCTTGAAACTAATATCAGATCATTTTGTTTGAGCTGCTGCGTGCACTGGAAGGGGAAATGTTGTTTTAAAGAGTGCATGCATTTTGTTTTCTAGACGATAACCCTTTACAATCTGAAACAGCTTCTCAAAGGATTTCCCCTGATCTGTCCAATGGCAGTAAGTGTCATTTTAGGTTTCAGTTTTTTGAAGAAACATAGGTTGTATACATAGATCCAGATTTTGTGAAAAGATGTCTTTAACTGAGAAGGTCAAACTTTATTTCCAGATCCCAGTCCACCAGGTGTTTTAACACAACTGCTGGACGGTTCAGAAAATCTATCAATCTACCAAAACTGGTTGAATCCGCAGACTGCACAAGCACCGCCACCCTCTGAGAGCAGCTTTCAGCATTCTCCTGTACCCTCTGAGTTCAATCTTCGTTCAAGTCTTCTGCATTCTCCTCCGCTATCACCGACGCCCTCTAATTACAGCCGACGTTCAGCCGTCCTGAGGACCCCTTTGCCATCAATGCCTCACTCCAACTACGGGTCTCTGCATAGAATTCGTTATTCACCCTGCTATTCCCTTCGTCATTACAATGAGCGGAGACGCCGAGAAAGACTAGAGCGTGCACAGGTGGCTGACGTTCTTCGTTGGTTACTGGATCGAATTGTAGAATCAGAGTCTCCTGTGTACAATTACAGACCTGAAATGAGAGTAAATTTGATACATATGTATGCTTTTTACATGGGTTTGACCCGAGATTAAAGGATATGTACCTGAGCTAGGCTTTTGTGAAGGACCGGGATCTAAAGACGTTCTGGCCTCAAAATAGGTATTATTCAAAAGCTCCAGCAGAGTGTTAACAATGGGTATTTCATCAGAATTTTGAACCTGGAGCGAATTATTAATGATGTCAAAATTGACGATCGGTTGTGTAACTGGAGATGGTGCCTGAAAAAGTTGAGGAAATCGCGACAGTGTGGGGATTTTAGGTGGCTTTATAGAATATTCAAGGTTATCAGATATCTCTTTTAATAGTCTCAGGTTTTCACTGGATGGTCTTTTCCTACCTTTAGACCCTCCAGGATGTTCACGTTCACTCTCGCTATCGGTATTGCTGCTGCTGCTGGTGTTGCCTCTATACCTGTTTTCAGACATGACATACTGTAAATTTAATCAAAGGCTGCATTTATGAACACAGAATATAACAATTTGCAGTCAATGTTATTTTAATGAAAAAAGTAATATAAAACCTATCCTTTAATCTCGGGTCAGACCCATCTAAAAAGCATACATATGTATCAAATTTACTCTCATTTCGGGTCTGGAATTGTACACAGGAGACTCTGATTCTACAATTCGATCCAGTAACCAGTGAAGAACGTCAGCCACCTGCGCACACTCTAGTCTTTCTCGGCGTCTCTGCTCATTGCAATGACGAAGAGAATATTGGGGTGTAACGAATTCTACGCCGAGACCCGTAGTTGGAGTGAGGCATTGATGGCAAAGGGGTCCTCAGGAGGGCTGAACGTCGGCTGTAATTAGAGGGCGTTGGTGGTAACGGAGGAGAATGCAGGAGAACTGAACAAAGATTGAACTCAGAGGATACAGGAGAATGCTGAAAGCTGCTCTCAGAGGGCGGATTCTCTGCAGATTCGGCCAGTTTTGGTAGATTGATAGATTTTCTGAACCGTCCAGCAGTTGTCTTAAAACACACGGTGGACTGGGATCTGGAAATAAAGTTTGACCTTCTCAGTTAAAGACATCTTTTCACAAAATCTGGAGCTATGTATACAACCTATGTTTCTTCGAAAAACTGAAACCTAAAATGACACTTACTGCGATTGGACAGATCAGGGGAAGTCCTTTGAGAAGCTGTTTCAGATTGGAAAGGGTTATCGTCTAGAAGACAAAATGCATGCGCTCTTTACAACAACATTTCTCCTTCCAGTGCACGCAGCAGCTCAAACAAAATGATCTGATATTAGTTTCAAGGTAACCCTCTCACCACCGGAAAGCCTTACAATAGTTCTGTCTGGATGTCGCTGCATTCGATACATAAGTAAATAAATGGTTTGCAACATCTATTTATATGATAGATAGATTTTCGTTCTTAAAACAACTTTTATTAAGGTATCACAACAAATTTTCCATTATGCATCCGACCTATACACAAATATTCACAAACACACACGTGCGCACACACAGTTCATGCGCTTAATTAATCCCTGCACATTTTAAGCCTCGTCACCCCCTTTCATGCCTGGTTCAGATAGATAGAAGTATGTAAATATAAAAATTCTATTTTTATGATAGCTAGACAGACTCTTGCACATTATAGGCTAATTGTAACTACCCGAAGCACTTTACACAGACGTTCGGTTACACTTTTCATACAATGTACTCTTTAACAAAACGCACACGCAATCCCTACACCAAGAGGGATAAAAACTTTTTAAAATCTAAAGACGTAAATAAAAACAGACAGCCTGGTGGAACCAAAACTTAATTGTTTTACCCGTTCTCGGTAACAGAAAAAACTACTATTTGACCACCTTTAAGATTGCTTTACACTGACCAACAGAAGATATGACCTGATGTTAAAAGATTTATGTGTGAGCCGTGTCTTGCATCAGCAAAATGCTTGATCAGATCGCACAGCTGTGACCACTGAAGTGTGAATTGCCCCTTCTGGCTTCCCGCGTTCGGAGAGGTGATCAACACATATTTTTGAAGGAGCTGAAAAATGACCACAGTATTCGTGGAGAGGTGCGAGTGTTTAAAGCACCTTTGTCTGTTACCAGAATGGCTGAGTGGTTAAGGCGTTGGACTTAAGGCCCAATGGGTAAATGCCCACGTGGGTTCAATCCCCACTTCTGGTAGCTGGTTATTCGTGTGCCTTATTCACTCTGTGTGTATATCTGGGTACAATTTCTCACTTTTAGAAAGTTAAGCGAAATGCTTCCGCAATGTGTATCCTTAGCTCAGCTGAAAATACATAAATGTACTTGATTATTTAAAATGGGAGGTATTTGATAGAAAAGGGTTTGGTTTAGATATATTTTCTATATAAATTAAAATTATAATTATAAAGCAAAGGATAGATTTTTTATACGTGATTTAAAAGGGAATTGCTGTATACTCTTTACCTCTGTGTGATTTTTAAAAGGCTTATATCGAACTAGTTATCTCATGCTTTACATGCATTACCTAAAATCTTTAACTTCAAAAGTTAAAAAGCACAAAACTTGCGTCTGAGCTAAGGAGGGGCTGCGTGTGTTCAGGGCCTCACACAGCTGGGTACCCATCAGCTTTGAGCTATACAGGCATATGCCTGCTCGTACGTGAGCAGGGATTCACCCAGCGGGATACTTGTCAGCTTCGAGCTACATGCACTTGCCTGCTCTCTACACACTGAGACATGATCGCAGGGCCTGTCTATGGACCTTTCCGTGAGAAACCTGATTCACAGCTGTGGCTGTAAAAGTGCCTTTCTGTGAAAGGATTTTCTGTGAGATGAGGAAAGGCTGATTGACTGCAGGACCTGTAAGCGCTTTTGATAGAAAAGATTTTACAAATTATAAAGCAAAGGTTAGATAGATATTTTAATGTTCTGATAATATTAAAATAATAGATAGATAGATGCAGATGCATGATCCAGCAGAGTATATACAGGAACATGTCTGGACACGTCGATCAGGCCTCGGGCTCATGGCTAGGTCGTTCTTTTGATATAAAGGGCCTCGGGAGAAGGGGCAGGGAGGGAATTGACAACCAACAAACAGGTGTTGACAGACAGAGGGGCATCATTCATCAAACTGCTCTTGACACAAAGCCTGACCAATCAGGTGGAGGTGGGGTGAATTAAGGTGGGATCAACACCTATCAAACTGCTTTTGACACAAAGCCTGGCCAATCAGATGGAGGGGGTGGGAGTCTGGGCAGGAAATACATCCATCAAAATGCTCTGAACACAAAGCCGGGCCAATCAGGTGGAGGGGTTGAGAGTCTGGGCGGGGTTAGGGAGGGGACAGGCTGTAATTCACCAATCAACCAACAGGTACATCATTTAAATCCACCAATCAGAGGAAAGGGGGAGGGCCATCAACTCATCAATCATCTTTGGTTGATATTTTGACAGAATGTCCTTGGCTATATACTACTCACTGGCAAAGAAAGGATTCATGAAGCCGTTTAAAGTTCGGCACCCATGTGAACAACAGTTATAATAAAACAAAATAATAAAATAAAAAAATAATTTACTAAAAAAGAATATAAAGAAGGATGATAACAAAAAAAGGATATAAAACAAGCAATATGACTTAAGGCAGCATTTCTCAACCTTTAAGTATTTGCTCCACGCAGGGAGGACATGCGAGGCAGCAGCGCTACCCACTGCGCCACTGTGCCACCCTGTAGACTTTATGTTAAATGAAAAAAACAAATTGCCATATCACACGTGTATCAGAATAGACATTCAACTTGGAGCTAATTATGTTTGGGCCTGACTAGTACTTTGATGGGAGACCAACCAGGAAAAGCTTGGGTTGTTTTGCTTTGGATGGAGAGTGTAAACTAGCATTTAAAAGACTGTGAGTGCATAAGTAAAACATTTTCTGGTCAGATGAGACACAAATTGAACTCTTTAGGCAGAACTCCAAGCACTATGTGCGCCAAAGACCAGGCACTGCTCATCATCTGTCTTATACCATCCCAATGGTGAAGCATGGTGGTGGCAGAATTGAGGGAAGGTTGAATGCAGCCAAATACAAAAAGGTCCTCGAAGGAAACCTGTACAGAACCTCATACTAGGGGGACAGCTCACCTCTCAGTAAACAATAAACCAAAGCTTACAGCCAAGACAATGCTGGAGATGCTTCAGAACAACTCTCTGACTGTCCTTGAGTGGCCCAGCCAAAGCCCAGACCTAAACCCTCCAGAATATCTGTGGCGGGACCATAAGATGGAAGTTTACAGATGCTTCCCATTCAATCTAATGGAGCCTGAGAGGATCTGCCAGGAAGAACTGAATAAACAGCCCAGTGTCTTGTATGCAAAGCTTGTAGAGACTTACCCAAGAAGACTTGAAGCTATGATTGTTGCTAAAGGAGCTTCTACAAAGTTCTAAATTAACAGTCAGAATACTTAAATGAATCAGTGAGTTCAGTTTTGATTTTAATACATTTACAAACCTTTTTGAAGACATGTTTTTGCTTTGTTATTATGGGTTACTGAGTGTAGATTGATAGGCAAATTTCTCCATGTGAAATGTAGAGAGTAAAGTGTGCGGAAAGTAAAGAAGTGTAAATTCGTTCTAAGTTCTCAATCAGTAAAATGAAACCTGTGTTTCATTAGGAAAAACATTACACATTTCCTGTGTAAAAAATAGAGAAACATTTGCTGTGGCAACTTTATTAAATACAGCTCTGCTGTATTGTCATAAAGTTAATAAGAAAAAGTGGATGCACCGGTTAACGTAATACCCTATACCACCAGATAGTTTCACTGCTGGAAAGACAAAGTCTTCACGTGTTTTGCGTTATAAGTCTTGAGTGAATATGGCTCCCAAGAATGAGGCGACCCAAAAGAAATTAATAACGCACATGTTACTCTTATGTTGTATTACCTGTTGGCATTGTGCTCAGTATATATTGTCTGCTTGGACTTTGATTTTTCTCATTCTCACTTGCTTTTTTATTATGCCTATAACTCCTACATCCAGAAAAATTCCTATTGCTATTTTAACAGCCAGAAAAAGGCAAATAAAACTGACCGTTGTTTATATTTCTGCTTGGCATTCAGCTTGGATTTCACTTTGAAGAAAACAGTATCCGTTCTAAATGTATTTTAATTATAAATACCTGATTCCCTGGGTCTCCAAATACATTTTAAATAGACACCACTTGTTATATAAACAGAGTCCGCTTTCCTTTCTCAACATATTTCCTCTCTCTAAGTATTATGTGAATGACAGCACAACTCCATCTTTTTCACAGCATTCAGAAAGAAATCCAAAAACGGGGATCGACACGAGAATCTTCTGCTGTCATCACTCTCCAGTGTTGTGTCCTTCTGTTTACGCTCAGTATATAAAGAAGTTATTTTTTGCTGCCTGCGTTCTTCCGGTGTAGTGCATCAGTGGATATGCAATTAGTAAATAAACTGAATGCCCTTTTCTTCGCTTTTTTTCCATTAACAAATTGTGCTGGAATAAAAAAAAAAGATCTTATTCATGAAGAAATAAACCATATTATTGGGGGAAGGCACTGTAAGTGCTGCACTCCAATATTTATTTATTTTATTTTTCTGCTTTTTGAAAAAGCAAAAAGTTGGGCAGTCTAAGGTTATTTATTGTTAGAGAGCACAAGAGCACCACCCTCCCTATAAGAAATGAAGTATTAATGTCCAAAATATTTTTTAAATTAAGATACATTGCTGAATAAAGCATGTTACTTTTTTTCAACAAGGTTAATTTTTACCTCAATGCTTCAAACTGTCTGAGATTTCTGTGTAGATGGGATGCCCAAGGATCTACAACCCCTTCAGGAAGAACTGATACTAATGGGAGAGCACATTCCAAGCCATTGATCCATCCATTTTCTAATGAGCTTGTTCACTCTATCATTACAGGGCTCAATTGGTATTTCTGGGCACTAGGTAGGAGCTAACCCTGGATGGGGAGCCAACCATTGAAGAGAAGTACTAACTCACCCATGTCAGTTGAACTTGTGATTCCATACCCATCTTTAGATGATGTAAATTCGAGTATGCAGTGGGGCACAATTTATGCTGGCAGAAATAATCCTGGGCTATCAGAGGTCCACCGAATCAGAGTTTCTAATCAACTTAACTTTAATACCATTTAGATGTGGGCAGGGCCGTTTGAAGGAATTTGGGGGCCCCAAGCAAAATGGACATGGAGGCCCCCCGCACGCACGCACGCACGCACGCAAAGGAACCACAGCATAGCCATACAGTTTAAATTCACTCACACTTTATATAAATAAAAAAGGTTTACAGTGCAAATACCAGAGATCGCGTGGTTGGCTGGCTCCTGTCAGCGAGGGGGGCCCCCTTGAGGGGGATCCCGATAACAGTGTCATTGCACTTTACTGCATTCACTACCAATGGGGCGCTCACACAGTTTGTCGCTGCATTTTATTCTTGACCAGTCGTTGTCTTGGGGCCCCAGGCCAGCTAGGGGCCCCAAGCAATTGCTTGGTTTGCCTGCCTTGTCGCGACGGGCCTGGATGTGGGAGAGAATAAATGGAGTATCAGACACCCAATCAACATGAAAACTCCACACACATAGTGACAGGGCCTGTATTTGAACTTGGTCTCCTGGTGTTGTGGTGCAGTGGTGTTCACCACTCTGCAAGCTGGTTTTGAATGCATCATCAGTCACTTTCATGCTGTCATTCAAGTTCAATTTAACCCTTTGTCATAACATATTTATCTGAAGGTTTTCTTTTAATTTTTTTTTGTTCAGTTCACTTATACATTGAATATCTCATAGTACTGAATATCTCATTCATTTAATATATCATAGTATTCTGGTCCCTACCTCCCAAATTAACCAAATAAAACCTCAGCTGGTGATAGACCCCACAATAGAGCAGTTAGCTTACAACTCAACATTAAAAGGTATGGAGCAGATTTTGAGTAGACTGCTTTCTCAGTCTTCAGTTTGATTTTCATCTTGGTCTCAATTTGACCTTTTACATGTAAGTGACATGAAATTGAACTGACGTGACATGACCTCACAAACTGGCAACAGAACAAGAGTCAATGCATTGATCAGGACGAAAACTCCAGCAAAGCATCAGAGGATTGATTTCTTGGGATTTGTAGCACATGTAGGATAGATCAAGTTGAGAAATATGAGTTCCAGCATTCCTTCATAAATCCTGGTCATCACCATGTCTTGTACCGTCCTCCATAATTTGTCAAGTGATCAATCTCTGTACTATCCTGTAAATTGCTGTAGTAGAGCTTAATTTTGGGTGGGGTTATGAGGTTTCAAAAATTGTCTCTCTTGACTGACTACAGATGCATTTTTTAAATTTAATTTTGTGTCAGTTCTGTTGACCAACATGCTTAGATTTTTCAAGCATCCCTCATAAACTTTTATCAAAGTTCCTTATTTAAGCAGACCAGGACCTTGACTGTCCAGCCCAGAAGAGGTTCACCACAAACCAGCCAGTTCTCCAACTGCTGCCTGCAGACTACAGCCTAGTGGTGCCTAATATAAGGAGTTGTGCCTGTATTTATCCAGTGTCTTAAAATTACTCCTAGAAATTGTACTAAAAGTTTGAGTAGGATAAGTGTTTCACCTACCCCAGAGTAGGACATGAGAAGCAGTTATTAAGGTCCTACACCTGCTCCCAGTGAGAAATGTAAGTTCACGTTTGAGAGTGAATGATGCCATAATTTTACTACACCCCAAGCCACAAAATGGCACTCAAGAAGGTGTTAATAAGTCTTCTTTTATTGGGAGATTTTGCATTTTAAAGTTGCCAATGTCTAGTGGCCAGATATCGGAATCAACCGAATCTTGATCTGCTCATATATTCTTTTGTAAGTTGAATTGTTGGAACAAAGACCATAAAGGCCCACTCTTAAAGCATGCATCGTAAATCTGCCGCCTCCTTTCTTGACTACTGGTAGAACTTGCCGAAAGTCACCTCCCAGTATAAAAGTTTTACCAGCAAAAGGTTGTTCGGAGCCAAAAATGTCCCGAAACGTTTCGTCAATTACATTTAATACTGTTTGTGGGATCATTGACGCTTACAGTTACGGTTACTGACACTAGTCATGGCTATTCTTGTGCTGTTGCATTTATTCTCCTGGTGTTCATGATCATCTTCCAGAGTTACATGCCATGTCGCTCTTCATGATTCCCCACCTATTTTCTGTGAGGTTGTTTCTATCCAGTGCTGTGAGAGACTCCACCTGTCTTCCTGAACCTTGTAAAGTGTAACACAAATATTAAAGAGATTTGTGAAATGCATAGTTTAGCATACCTGTATGACATTTACTGTTAATTACACATCCAGGCCCACCTATCTACAGGGTAATATGCTGGCTGGCTATTACAATACAGTTTGCATTCATGACCACCTGTGTTTTGATAATGTGATAACGTTTGCAATTCACATATGCATGCTTATCCACACCTGGGGCAATGATCTTTATGTGCGTGTTATCAATCACTCCAATAACAGGAGGAAAATCAGTGACTTAAATGAATGCAGATTGCTTTAACTTTACCTAGAGTGGTGGCGAAAATGTATAAATCTGTTTATTAACTCATGCATTGTAAGGGTGTTCAACATTTGGTGCAAAATTTGACAAATGGTTGGTTGTGACATACCTAAACCAACATTATTGCAAAGCTGCATTTTCCTATGGCCAAAAAAAATAATGTTACAAACACTTTCATTTCTGCTGACATCACATGGCTTATTTGCTTATACAGAATGATCACATGATGTACAAGATTTGGTATGAATATTATTCCATCTATGTCAAGTGAATATAATTTTGGGGTGTTGTGTGTAGAATTCTGAGGAAAAAAATGAATTTAATCCATTTTGGAATAAGGCTGTAACATAACAAAATGTGGAAAAAGTGATGCGCTGTGAATACGTTCCGGATGCACTGTACTGTTGTAAAGTGTTTCCAAAACATTGAAACTTTACCAGAATATGCATGCAAATCTCTGCCTGCATGCCATCTTCTGGCAGTGCCTGGTGATTTTGCACAGCACACCATCTCTCCTAAACCCTGGTGAAGTTACGAGTAGTTTCCTAAATTAGGAAAATTGACAAAATGTTATTCTTCTTACTCCAAAGATTACAATCCAATTTGTGTACACCTGAGATTTTTGAGCCACTTAGGACTGTTTTCCTACTAAGGTTACTTTATACTGTAAATATATGAACTGGTTTTAAAGATTTAAAATACAAAGACAGTCCCTAACTTTTAAACAAAAATGTCTTACAAGGGACAGACACACTGGAGGTCTCAGACTTGTGAATAAAAGAAACTTATAATTGAAGAATTTATTTTACAAGAGAAAACAAGGGCAAAAAGGAGTTACCAACAAGGCATTCCAAAGCAAACAAGTCCCAATACACTAGGGTGGACCTACCTCTGGGGGTTCTACTCACAAAGTACATGGAATGGCAGCGGAACATTTAAAGAAACTATTCATAAATGTTAAATCATAAACAACCCTAACAGAAATTACTAAAAAGTATAAAAAATAATAATTTCAAAAATAATTTAAAAATTAGGTTTTGTGCATTTTCCTTTTATCTGAGCAAAAATGGGGTCATTTGCTGTGGCCAGGGAATTCTTAAAATAATAGTTTCAAGTATTTTCCATTTAAACTAACTTATACTTATACACTCACCAACCACGTTATTAGATATACCTGTTCAATTGCTTCTTAACACAAATATCAAATCAGCCAATCACATGGCAGCAACTCAATGCATTTCAGCATGTAGACATGGTCAAGACGACCTGCTGAAGTTCAAACTGAACATTGAACCAGAGAAGAAAGGTGATTGAAGTGGCTTTGAATGTGGCATGCTTGTTGGTGCTAGAAAGGCTAGTCTGAGTATTTTAAAAACTGCTGCTCTACTGGGGTTTTTATGTATAACCATCTAAAGAGTTTATAGAGAATGGTCTAAAAGAGAGAAAATATCCAGTGAGCGGCAGTTTTCTGGGTGAAAATACCTTTTTGATGCCAGAGGAGAATGGCCAGACTGGTTTGAGCTGATAGAAGTGCAACAGTAACTCAAATAACAACTTGTTACAATTGAGGTATGTAGAAGAGAAGCTCTGAACACACAACATATTGAATCTTGAAGCAGATGGGTAACAGCAGCAGGAAACCACACCGGGTGCCACTCCTGCCAGCTAAGAACAGGCAACTGAGGCTACAATTGGCACGGGCTCACCAAAATTGCATAGCAGAAGATTGAAAAAATTTTACCTTTTCTGATGAGTCTCGATTTCTGCTGCCACGTTTGGATGGTAGGGTCAGAATTGACATCAACAACATGAAAGGATGGATCCATCCTGCCTTGTAGCAATGGTTCAGGCTGCTGGTGGTGGCATAATGGTGTGGGGGATATTTTCTTGGCACACTTTGGGTCCCTTAGTACCAACTGAGTATTGTTTATGCCACAGCTTACTTGAGTATTGTTGCTGACTATGTCCATTCCCTTATAGCTGCAGTGTTCCCAACTTCTGATGGCTACTTCCAGCAGGATAACATGCCATGCCACAAAGCCCAGATCACCTCAAACTGGTTTCTTGAACATGACAATGAGTTCACTGTACTCAAATGGCCTCTATGGTTACCAGATTTCAATCCAATAGAGCAAATTTGGGATGTGGTGGAACAGGAAATTCGCATCACAGATGTGCAGCTGACAAATTTGCAGCAATGCTATCATGTCAATATGGACCAAAATCACTGAGGAATATTTCCAACACCTTGTTGAATTGTTGCCATGAAGAATTACACCAGCTCTGAAGGCAAAAGGGGGTCCAACCCAGTACTAGCAAGGTGTAACTAATAAAGTGGCCAGTGAGTGTATGTTCACATTACAAACATTCACTTTATAAAAGGAATTTCAGGAGCTGATTAGCTTTAAAAAACTGAGGATGCTTGCAATGGTAATCCACATGTCAGGCAGCTGCAATATAATATCTTTTTAAGTGAGTATATACAGTAAGTAAATGATATCTACAGAGGGGTACCGTAGATATCACCACACATTCTTACAAGATATTTTTGCTTACATGCAGATATGTTGGACTATCAGAATAGCCGGTCTGTGCCAGTTGCGCTTTAGTGCTGCATTACTATTTCTGCATTTTTTTTTTGGTTTTGTTTTGTTTTTTTTTTTTTAAATTTTCCTCCTTTCCTTGTTACTAAGAGATGTGATCATGACTTCTATGGTTTTCCTATAGGATTGCTTATCATATTAAAAATGAAGTACTCCAGTAACAGAACACACAAGAACTTATTTCGCCAGGCATCACCCACAGTGAACATTAAGCAATGTATCATGATTGATGAATTTCTTTGTTGTCTTTTTCCAAACAGATCAAGACCAGAATAGAGCAACAGAGTGAAATTGCAGCCTGCAATACCTATGAGGTCAGTAATGTAACACCCTGGCATTACATAATGCTTACAACATCTATCACAAAACACTCATTGAATGCCTGACTAAAACTGCAGTTAAAATTAGGGTTGTGGGTAGGTTATTGGAATTGGCATTTTGTGACTGACATTGTGGGCATTCTATGATGTTGTGGTTGTTATGTGACCTACGTCATGCCTATTGTGGGTTGTAGTTAGACCAGCCACAGATACAGTTAATTATTTACAGTATTTTGTTTTCAATTGGAGCTCAGGGGGATAAGTGACAAGCTCAGTGACACAGCCAGTCAAAGGTGGGAATTGAACCAGCACCCTCGAGGATTACAATTTTATGTTTTGCTATTATGCTCATGTCCATCTAACCTTGAAAATTCTTCAAGTTCAATTAAATTAGAAACAGTAAAGGGGTGAATTGACTGTAATGCTTTTGTCATTAAATGTAATAGACAGATACTTGTCTATAGGTATATTAGAACATTAGAACGAGTTAGATAAGAACAGGCCGTTGAGCCCAACAAAACTCACCTGTCCTATACACTTAATTCCTTCTAAATAAAATGAAGTGAAGTTTAGAAAGTTTCTAAAGTCCTACTGTCTACCACACTACTTGTTCACTTATTCCATGTGTCTATGGATCTCTGTGTGAAGAAAAACGTCCTAAAGTTTGTGCAAAAGTTACCCTTAACATGTTTCCATCTATGTCCCTGTATTCTTGTTGAACTCATTTTAAAGTAAAAGTCTTATCCACTATACTAACTCCCGTCATAATTTTGAACACTTCAGTCATGTCTCTTAATCTGAAAAATGCTAAGCTCCTTTAACCTTTCCTCAGAACTTATTTCCCATACTCCTAAAATCAGCCTAGTCGTTCTTCTGTGGACTTTTTCTAATAGTGCTATGACCTTTTTGTAGGTTATGACCTTCTTAATGGCTTTTGAGGACTGACAAGTCCACTACGACTCCTAAATCCTTCTCAAAAGGTGAGCTTTCAATTTTCAGATCTCCAATTGTGTATTCATATCTCAAATTTTCACTTGCTACATGTAATACTTTGCATTTACTAACATTAAATTTCATCTGCCACAAATCTGCCCAAGCCTGTATGCTGTCCAAGTCTCTCTGCTATGAGTCAATGGATTCTAGATGATCTGCCAATCCACCTATCTTGGTATCATCTGCAAACTTAAGCAACTTGTTGTCTATATTCCTATTCAAATTTTTTATATATATCAAAAATAGAAGCAGCCCTAGCACTGACCCCTAGGGGATCCTCTGTTTCTGTGTTTTAGCTAATTTTGAACCCATCTACACATAACACCCTGAACTCCCACTTCTTTTAGTTTGATGCCCAACCTCTAATGTGGCACCTTATCAAATGCTTTCTGAAAGTCAGGATAAATAATATCAAATATGCCACACTGATTGTATCCTTTTTTGTTTCCTCATAAAATTCCAGCATGTTACCAAAACAAGACCTCCCTTGTCTGAACCCATGCTAAATACTCAGTAAAACTCCTGGTTTTGCCATGTGTGCAGTGACATCCTAAAATATGTGTCAGTGGACCTTGAGGATAAATGTTATCTGGTCCTGGTGATTGTAAAGTACTTCTCCGTCTACAATTTCCAAATCACTCAGTTCCTCCTTAATCTTACCTCTTAAGGTTATCCACTTTCACACATTTGAAGACCTCAGAAAAATGTGAGTTTAGAGCACCTGCTATTTCACTGTCTGTATTTTTTTAATTCCCCTCTACTATTCCTGATGGACTTCACCTCCTCCTTGACTGTTCTTTTTCTACTAAAATACTGAAACAATCTCTTTGGGTCATATTTTGTCTTATCTGTTATATTCCTCATCTGTCTTTTAGCTTCCCTAATATCTTTCCTGATAGTTGCCCTCATGTTCTCCTATACCCTATGATTTGCATTGGAGTTGTTAGTCCTATATGTCTTGTACTGCTGTTTTTTTTCCTTATCAGCTTTTCTTTCCTTAGATTATCTGCTCAGTTTAGTAGCTGAATCAGTAATGCTACATTACTGCACTTACTGCAGCTACAGTATATTTATCTCCTGGCAGAATAGAAATGTAATGTCCTGTGATGAATGAGAGTATTTAACAATGCTACATGTACCCTTCTGCTATAATGGCTGATAATTAATAAGAAACACAGATATGTGCGTTCAGCATTAATGTGATTTACTACAGATTATTTGCACAACTGCTGACCCCTAGTATTATTTTAAAGAGCTCTCAGGATTAACATTTGTGAATACTGTTAGTGTGTAAGCATGCTAAAAACTAAGGCACAGATCTTTATTGTAATTTTTTTGAGCCTGGGTATTCTAGCTTATTTATTTTATCACAGAACCAATGTATCTGACTCCTCCTTCTTCTATCCTTTTTGACAAATCTCTCTCTTCCTTTCTGGGAAGCCAGGTGTACAAGCCAGCAGGGTTCATGCCCTGCTATAAAGGTCCAATAAACACCCGTCCATCTTGATCTTGTTTCTTTTTATACCAATTGTCAGAAGTATAACAGGAAGGTCCTGGTAATCTTAAGATGTCTTGGTGAAACATGCTGACCCATCCATATTTCCAGTTTCCCATCATACAGTGCATCCGGTAAGTATTCACAGCGCGTCACTTTTTCAACATTTTGTTATGTTACAGCCTAATTCCAAAATGGATTAAATTAATTTTTTTCCTCAGAATTCTACACACAACACCCCATAATGACAACGTGAAAAAAGTTTACTTGAGGTTTTTGCAAATTTATTAAAAATAAAAAAACTGAGAAATCACATGTACATAAGTATTCACAGCCTTTGCTCAATACTTTGTCGATGAACCTTTGGCAGCAATTACAGCCTCAAGTCTTTTTGAATATGATGCCACAAGCCTGGCACACCTATCCTTGGCCAGTTTCGCCCATTCATCTTTGCAGCACCTCTCAAGCTCCATCAGGTTGGATGGGAAGCATCGGTGCACAGCCATTTTAACATCTCTCCAGAGATGTTCAATCAGATTCAAGTCTGGGCTCTGGCTGGGCCACTCAAGGACATTCACAGAGTTGTCCTGAAGCCACTCCTTTGATAACTTGGAGGTGTGCTTAGGGTCGTTGTCCTGATAAAAGATGAACCGTCGCCCCAGTCTGAGGTCAAGAGCGCTCTGGAGCAGGTTTTTATCCAGGATGTCTCTGTACATTGCTGCAGTCATCTTTCCCTTTATCCTGACTAGTCTCCCAGTTCCTGCCGCTGAAAAACATCCCCACAGCATGATGCTGCCACCACCATGCTTCACTGTAGTGATGGTATTGGCCTGGTGATGGCATTCACACCAAAGAGTTCAATCTTTGTCTCATCAGACCAGAGAATTTTGTTTCTCATGGTCTGAGAGTCCTTCAGGTGCCTTTTGGCAAACTCCAGGCGGGCTGCCATGTGCCTTTTACTAAGGAGTGGCTTCCGTCTGGCCACTCTACCATACAGACCTGATTGGTGGATTGCTGCAGAGATGGTTGTCCTTCTGGAAGGTTCTCCTCTCTCCACAGAGGACCTCTGGAACTCTGACAGAGTGATCATCGGGCTCTTGGTCACCAGCCTGACTAAGGCCCTTCTCCCCCGATCGCTCAGTTTAGATGGCCAGCCAGCTCTAGGAAGACAAGCCTGGTGGTTTCGAACTTCTACCACTTACACATGATGGAGGCCACTGTGCTTATTGGGACCTTCAAAGCAGCAGAAATTTGTCTGTAACCTTCCCCAGATTTGTGCCTCGAAGAGACAATCCTGTCTCGGAGGTCTACAGACAATTCCTTTGACTTCATGCTTGGTTTGTTCTCTGACATGAACTGTCAACTGTGGGACCTTATATAGACAGGTGTGTGTCTTTCTAAATCATGTCCAATCAACTGAATTTACCACAGGTGGACTCCAATTAAGCTGCAGAAACATCTCAAGGATGATCAGGGGAAACAGGATGCACCTGAGCTCAATTTTGAGCTTCTTGGCAAAGGCTGTGAATACTTATGTACATGTGATTTCTCAATTTTTTTACTTTTAATAAATTTACAAAAACCTCAAGTAAACTTTTTTCACGTTGTCATTATGGGGTGTTGTGTGCAGAATTCTGAGGAAAAAATTGAATTTAGTCCATTTTGGAATAAGACTGTAACATAACAAAATGTGGAAAAAGTGATGCGCTGTGAATACTTTCTTGATGCACTGTAGACTTGTCCTTGTCACTTTTTCTGAGTCGAGTCATCTGTGCTTCTATTAATGGTCTCCCCTGTACTTCCCAAGCCAGTTAATTCAAGGAGACGAAATGAGTGCTGACAGTACTGAATCATAGATGATGAACCTGCTGAATCTGCCACTAAACTAAAATACCATCTGGACTATTCAAAAACAAAAGCCAAGAACCATTTAGACCCATTTTGTCACTGACATACAAATTAACTGGAAGGAATGAATATCCAGCATTCAAGACATTACGGCAGTGTGTGCTATGCTCTTTAACGTCTACCAACTCTACCAGTTGCTTTTTCCAAACTGCTTGTTGTGACTTTGGTGTTTAAATGTCCATTTGGCTTTAATTTGGTATGAAGGTCTAGATCCAAGCTGTAGTTTATCTGAAAAGAAATGTAAGGTTGGTATGTAGCTTAGCTATCTGGCCCTGCAGCACAGATGTTAGTAACTACAAAGGCTCACTGCTCTTTCTCGTCTGGACATAGAGAAGCGAATCCCTCGCCTGTCTTTATGTAATTGCCTCATTAGTTCAAAAAGCGTAAGAAATCGCTGACAATTGAAATCAATTATCCTAATTGCACCCTGAATAAATTACTTTCAAGCAAGGATTTATTGCATATGTGGAATTCTTATGGAGCCTTGCATGCTCATTCTTATGCCCCTGTTAAAATTTGACTGTTGTCTATTGTATAACTGTGAGCAATCAGTGATTGCCTAATATAATACTATTGAGAAATTGCAGGATTTTCTTCCTTATAGTAAACAGATATAGTGGGCTGCCCATAATCCACTGATTAACATAGTTCAGCTCCAGATAAGAGAGTAATCAGAGGCCTTAAAGTTCAGGAACCTTTGAACAGAAAAATAAACAGGCTGTTAATGATAGCCAAGGCACAGGCCAAGCAACGGCCCTCGTCTTAGCCAGTTATGATAGAACCAGACAAAGGCGTCAAGGTATGACAAGAGAATTGGCATTTATGATATTTGTCCGCACTCATAATGATGCAAAAGAGGCAGCATGTATCAAAATAGTGTGTTTATTTAAAATGAACTTCAAAACAGAGTTCACAAAAAACTAATAAAATAAAATAGAAAATTAAACATCCCCAGACTTTTCTACAAAAGCTCTGAGAATCTAAGTCCTGGGTGGGATAGTTCATCTGTTTGTTTAGCCTTAAAGTGTCCCCAAAGCTCCCTTTCTCACATTCCACTTCTCTCTTTATTGTGCTACTGGCCACTCAGTTTCCTGCTAGTAAGTGCACTGGCCACAAAACTGAGTCCAGAATTCTGATTCCTCTTGGCTTTCAGGTGTGATCCCACACCCCCTTGGTGTCACTTCCTAGGTCCTTTTTTGCTGGCTTCAGGTATCTCTGCCTTCATTAGCCTTAAAAAATAGTGTTTCTTTGCTTCCATGCTACTAGCATAAATTACATTTTTAGTATTGGGTCATAAGAACTGGAGCTCAAATTGTCTGCAAAAGGAGCAAAGTAAAACCTTAGCCCTGTTCTAGCTTGCGGTGGGATACAACCCAAACCATGCACTATATATGCAAAAGTCCGTGGACCTCAGACCATCATACCTATATAATAATAATAATAATAATAATAATAATCATAAGACATGTTATTTATATAGCGCATTTCACAGAGACTTAGAAAAAAAAATGATCTCATTGGACATTCCATTCCAAACCTATGGGCATTAACATGGAGCTGGCCCCTGCTTTGAAGCTTTAACCATCTGCACTCTTCTGGGAAGGCTGTGGGAACTTGTGCTCATTCAGCTAAGAGCACATTTGTGAGGTCAGGTGCTGATACTGGATGAGAAGACCTGGCTAACAATCTGCATTTCAGTTCATCCAAAAGGTGTTCAACAGGGCTGAGATCAGGGCTCTGCGTAGGCAACTCAAGTTCCTACAAGTCTTATTGGCCTGGCTTTGAGCTCATGGACATTGGCATACTAGAACAGAAAAGGGTCATCCATAAGCTGTTGGCACAAAGTTGGAAGTGCACCATTCTGTAAAATGACTTTGCATGCTGTATCCTTAACAGTACGTTTTCCTGGAACCAAGGGGCCTAGCCCAGATCCTAAGAAACAGCTCAGGACCATCTTACCTCCTTCGTCAAACATTAAAGTAGGCACTATGCACTCTAGAAGCTACTGTTTTCCTGGTATCCATCTGTCATACCCGGTAGTACCCAGGCAGGATGCCTGAGAAGACAGGAGGAGGGCTGGTGTCTCCTCCAGACCTCGAGGGGGCGACCGCCCTGGGGGCCGCGGGTAAAGAGCTGGGAAGCTCGACCCTGTAGGGACCCGGGGTTACCGCCAGGGGGACCCCAATACCAGGAAGACCCTGGACCTCAGCACTTCCGCCACACCAGGAAGTGCTGGAGGTAAGAGAAACAGGGACACCCGGAGTGCTTCCGGGGAGACAACCGACACTTCCGCCACACTGGGGCGTGTCTCTGGGAGATTGCCAGAAACACACCTGGAGCACATCCGGGTACTTATTTAAAGGGGCCGTCTCCCTTCAGAGAGGGACAAGAGTCGGGTGGAAGAGTGACAAGGTCTTTGGAGGAGGCAGGAGGCGGCCTGAAGAAGAGAAGAAGAGAGAGAAAAGGCATTGGATTGGCCTGGACTGAGGGGTATTGGGGATTGGTGAGCACAGAACTGTGAAAATAATGGAAAATAAAAGTGTGCTTGGTGACATGAGCATGTCTGCCTGTCTGTGTCCAGGGCAATGTTCACACCATCTAACCCAGATTTGTCCAACAGACTTCCAGATATTGAATGCATGATTCATGATACCAGAGAACATGTTTCCATTGCTTTACATAAGTCCAGCAGACACTTGGCATAGCATATAGTTATCCTAGGCTTGTGCTCAGCCATGGAAACTTAATTCCTGAAACTCTTGATGCACGGTTCTTGGTCTGATGTTGCATCCAGTGGTAGTCTTGAATTTTGTTGTGACTGGTGCAACACAAGATAAACGATTTTTATGCAGTAAGTACTTCAGCATTTGGTAGCCCCACTCTGTGAGTCTGCATGGTCTTTTACTTCATGGCTAAACTATTGTTGCTCATAGACATTTCAACTTTACAGTAATAGCACTTACAGTTGACAGGGGGAAGATCTAGAAGTGCAGAAACTTCATGTGCTGACTTGTGGCAAAGGCAACATCCTATGACAGTGCCATAGTTAAAGTCACTGAGCTTTTCAATATGACCCATTCTACTTCTAAGGGGTGTGGCTAAACACCTAAACTCAGTGATTTGTAGGGGCGTCCACATACTTTTGGCTATTTAGTGTACACATTGACTAATAACTGAGATACCAGCTAGCCCAACATGTATAGAAGAAAATTGGAGTATATTGAGAAAACTCAAACTCATATATGAAAATTACCTGCTAACTCCATGTAAACGGAGACTGAAAAGATCACATGCAGGAAATCCGAGTAACTTGTGTGCCATCTAGTCACTCTCAATAATTCCTATTCACCTATAATCTCCCATAACAGTCACAAAAGTTCCCATATTTGATGGATAACTGGCCCCTCCCCTGTAGTATTTACAATTCTTTAACCAAAATCCTTAAGAATAGTGTCCTTACGTCATTTTTGGAATTATCTTTTTGCATAGTACTCATTTTATTTATGCTCTTCAGTATTTTAAATATGTCTCTTTTAAACATTAACATACCTAAATTGAGGAGATTATCCTCATTTAGTGTTTCCTTATCGGTCTTGCCTTTCAGTCCTGGAATAAATCTATTAGAAAATTTGTAGACTGTGTATAATATCATGTCATTATTATGATATGGAGACAAAAGGTAGATGAGTAGTCAAGCTGACGCTTCTCAAGTGTATAATATGGTTTGGGCATTTATTTGTCTATAGTATAAAAATCTATAACTCCACATACTTTGTGGCTTTTAAATGCTTATATCTACTCTCTGGATATGAACGGTATCAATAACACAATTAAGAGGGAGCCATTTGTTCATCAAATCATTAGGCTCTTACCTTTAATTACATTACTCGACTACTTATCTCAAATTCCACCACTCCTGTGTGAGAAGTAATGCTTCCTGGCTTCCACCTCAACTGCTCGTCCTGGTATTTCTCACAAAGTGTCCTTGATTCTCTGTTTAGCTATTTAACTAAAAGATTTACACATCATGTAGTCTACTAATGCCTTTCTGAATCTAGACGTTATGTAGCCATTTGTGTTCAAGGCTAAAATAACATAAAATTCTCAAAATCACTTTACCCATTTCAGAAGAGTGGAATCCAAAACCTGTCCTGGCAGACCAGACTACAAGGCAGGAAACAGTGACGGGTAGTGTGCCAGTCCATCAAAGGGCTTGATGAAACTTACTCATACTCACAATCACACAGTCAGTATTTGTAAGAATACTGTTTTGTTTTGTTTTATTTAATTCTTTTAAACATTTTAATTTTTTTCTCTTTTCAGTGTTTGTGATGTCATCATATTGAAATTCTTTGTTTTCATGGGCAACATTATTTTACAGTGCATCCGGAAAGTATTCACAGTGCATCACTTTTTCCACATTTTGTTATGTTATAGCCTTATTCCAAAATGGATTAAATTCATTTTTTTCCTCAGAATTCTACACACAACACCCCATAATGACAACGTGAAAAAAGTTTACTTGAGGTTTTTGCAAATTTATTAAAAATAAAAAAATTGAGAAAGCACATAAGTATATAAGTACATAAGTATTCACAGCCTTTGCCATGAAGCTCAAAATTTAGCTCAGTTGCATCCTGTTTCCCCTGATCATCCTTGAGATGTTTCTGCAGCTTAATTGGAGTCCACCTGTGGTAAATTCAGTTGATTGGACATGATTTGGAAAGGCACACACCTGTCTATATAAGGTTCCACAGTTGACAGTTCATGTCAGAGCACAAACCAAACATGAAGTCAAAGGAATTGTCTCGAGGCACAAATCTGGGGAAGGTTACAGAAAAATTTCTGCTGCTTTGAAGGTCCCAATGAGCACAGTGGCCTCCATCATTCGTAAGTGGAAGAAGTTCGAAACCACCAGGACTCTTTCTAGAGCTGGCCAGCCATCTAAACTGAGCGATCAGGGGAGAAGGGCCTTAGACAGGGAGGTGACCAAGAACCCGATGGTTCACTCTGTCAGAGCTCCAGAGGTCCTCTGTGGAGAAAGGAGAACCTTCCACAGGACAGCCATCTCTGCAGCAATCCACCAATCAGGCCCGTATGGTAGAGTGGCCAGACGGAAACCACTCCTTAGTAAAAGGCACATGACAGCCTGCCTGGAGTTTGCTAAAAGGCACCTGAAGGACTCTCGGACCATGAGAAACAAAATTCTCTGGTGTGATGAGACAAAGATTGAACTCTTTGGTGTGAATGACAGGCATCACGTTTGGAGGAAACCAGGCACCATCCCTACAGTGAAGCATGGTGGTGGCAGCGTCATGATGTGGGGATGTTTTTCAGCGGCAGGAACTGGGAGACTAGTCAAAATAAAGGGAAAGGTGACTGCAGCAATGTACAGAGACATCCTGGATGAAAACCTACTCCAGAGCGCTCTTGACCTCAGACTGGGGTGACGGTTCATCTTTTAGCAGGACAACGACCCTAAGCACACAGCCAAGATATCAAAGGAGTGGCTTCAGGACAACTCTGTGAATGTCCTTGAGTGGCCCAGTCAGAGCCCAGACTTGAATCCGATTGAACATCTCTGGAGAGATCTTAAAATGGCTGTGCACCGACGCTTCCCATCCAACCTGATGGAGCTTGAAAGGTGCTGCAAACAGGAATGGGCGAAACTGTCCAAGGATAGGTGTGCCAAGCTTGTGGCATCATATTCAAAAAGACTTGAGGCTGTAACTGCTGCCAAAGGTGCATCGACAAAGTATTGAGCAAAGGCTGTGAATACTTACACTCACCTAAAGGATTATTAGGAACACCTGTTCAATTTCTCATTAATGCAATTATCTAATCAACCAATCACATGGCAGTTGCTTCAATGCATTTAGGGGTGTGGTCCTGGTCAAGACAATCTCCTGAACTCCAAACTGAATGTCAGAATGGGAAAGAAAGGTGATTTAAGCAATTTTGAGCGTGGCATGGTTGTTGGTGCCAGACGGGCTGGTCTGAGTATTTCACAATCTGCTCATTTACTGGGATTTTCACGCACAACCATTTCTAGGGTTTACAAAGAATGGTGTGAAAAGGGAAAAACATCCAGAATGCGGCAGTCCTGTGGGCGAAAATGCCTTGTTGATGCTAGAGGTCAGAGGAGAATGGGCCGACTGATTCAAGCTGATAGAAGAGCAACTTTGACTGAAATAACCACTCGTTACAACCGAGGTATGCAGCAAAGCATTTGTGAAGCCACAACACGCACAACCTTGAGGCGGATGGGCTACAACAGCAGAAGACCCCACCGGGTACCACTCATCTCCACTACAAATAGGAAAAAGAGGCTACAATTTGCACGAGCTCACCAAAATTGGACAGTTGAAGACTGGAAAAATGTTGCCTGGTCTGATGAGTCTCGATTTCTGTTGAGACATTCAAATGGTAGAGTCAGAATTTGGCGTAAACAGAATGAGAACATGGATCCATCATGCCTTGTTACCACTGTGCAGGCTGGTGGTGGTGGTGTAATGGTGTGGGGGATGTTTTCTTGGCACACTTTAGGCTCCTTAGTGCCAATTGGGCATTTTTTAAATGCCACGGGCTACCTGAGCATTGTTTCTGACCATGTCCATTCCTTCAGGACCACCATGTACCCATCCTCTGATGGCTACTTCCAGCAGGATAATGCACCATGTCACAAAGCTCGAATCATTTCAAATTGGTTTCTTGAACATGACAATGAGTTCACTGTACTAAAATGGCCCCCACAGTCACCAGATCTCAACCCAATAGAGCATCTTTGGAATGTGGTGGAACGGGAGCTTCGTGCCCTGGATGTGCATCCCACAAATCTCCATCAACTGCAAGATGCTATCCTATCGATATGGGCCAACATTTCTAAAGAATGCTTTCAGCACCTTGTTGAATCAATGCCACGTAGAATTAAGGCAGTTCTGAAGGCGAAAGGGGGTCAAACACCGTATTAGTATGGTGTTCCTAATAATCCTTTAGGTGAGTGTATGTACATGTGATTTCTCAGTTTTTTTTATTTTTAATAAATTTGCAAAAAGCTCAAATAATTTTTTTTCACGTTGTCATTATGGGGTGTTGTGTGTAGAATTCTGAGGAAAAAAATGAATTTAATCCGTTTTGGAATAAGGCTGTAACATAACAAAATGTGGAAAAAGTGATGCGGTGTGAATACTTTCCGGATGCACTGTGTGTCTCTAGATTTCTGAATGCCATCATTTTGTGTGCCTGGTTGTTTCAATATTGTATGGCTGTTCAGCACATGATGTATATGCCATTTAACCTGTGACATTATGGCTACCACGATACGCAAGATCTAGCATTGTGTATCACCCCCACTGACACTTCACTCATAAATTTCCAGAAGCTTCGCTCCTAGCTCTTCTTTTTGCCTACTAACCAGTGGCGTAGCTGGAGGTGTGCGGAGGGGGCGGTCTGCCCCAGGCGGCACATTTTTGGGGGCGGCATTATTGGCCACAAGGCTTAGTACAATTTCTGTGTAAGCAGCAGGGTTCGGAAAAATATCACTCATGTATGAAAAAAGTCAAATTCTCTGATTTTTTAACCACAAATGCTTGAAAAATAATGTTCAGACTGTCCTTCTGCATCAGTCACAGCAGTTGAAATGTATGAGGCAATGACAAAAATAAACATAAACATTACACCGATAATAATTTCTAGGAAGATAAACAACTAATTTACAATTTATAATTTCGTTATTAATCCAAATGCGTTCTTGTTCTGCGCAGAAAACATCCCCACCTATCACTTGTACCCTACTTTGGTTGTGATTTTCGTAGCGTAATTATATTAAACTAATAATCAGAACACGGCTTATCAGTGCGTCTATACTATATTCTTGTCTAGTTGATGCTTATAAATGTATATAAAAAAATATTGCTGTTTCTTTATATATGAATAAATCTATGCAAAATGTATCTTAATTTTTCTCTATACGTCATTTTAATTTTCTATTTAAATAGTTTAACATATTCAGATATGTTGGAGGGCGGCAAATTGAAGCACCGCCCCGCCCCGAGCGGCACGAACTCGAGCTACGCCACTGCTACTAACCTTTCTTATTCATGCTTATTGCCTACTCTTTTGTATTCTGTGCTTTAGAGTTGCTGAATTCATAGGGGGTTCTCTATAGCCCCAACTGTCCGAAGAGGTTGCTCCAAACCAGACACTTTTGAAGTAGCCAGTGGGGGTTGCAGTGTTATCTGTTCCTGAGGGGAGTGTTCCAGAGGAGGTCCTGATATGACAGATCCAGAAGGTGTTCCTGCTATGCCAAATTGAAAGCAGGTTCCAAAACAGCCATTACCAGAGTTTCCAGTTTCGGTTTAGTGTGTACCAAAGTGTTTAGTGTCTGAGGTTCCAGGCATTGTTCCTTAAGGATATTCTTCTATTTTTTTACAGTTCAACCAGTTTGCTTAGGCTGTTCTTGATCTTCTAACACTAGTGGCTGATTCTGACCACAGCACAACTCCCTGTGCTTCAGTGGGCCCTTTTGAAGACTGTCCAGTCTGGAAGGCTCTTCTTAAGATTTGGATTACATCAGGAAATTTGTAAAGCTGTGCTTTTGATTCCTTGTGTTCCAATGGCTGATGTGATTAATCTTGTTTCCCCTTTTTGTGAACAGTCTAATGTCAAGAGCTTCATTGCTGCAGCCTTCTATCTAACACATCCAGACACCACCAATTGCAGTGCTTCTCCTCTGCACTTTTGGGGGATTTATTGTGGTGGTGGATGGTCAGGGAAGTAATATGCCAGCATCAGAGTGGATAGCCACTATCACCTGGCACATGTAATGACATAATTGCTGTTACAATGAATAGTACAGGCCAGTGATAAACTGCAGTTTTAGCCAGTTACCTTACCAACAATCCAGCTATAATGTATTACACCTTCAGCAAGTTATCGGATCAATACTACTTTGTCTCAAAATAAATGAATCAAGGATTAGCCCAGGCCACTGAGCCACAATGTTCATCAGTCTTATTTTGGCATCACAGATGGCTTGTAGAGACTTAATAAAATGTAATTTCTGTAAGAAGGACAAAAAATATTGATCATAAAGGTTTATAGTACCTAAGTGATCCACATGTAATTGAAAATGGCGTAAATTGAATATGTCTTCTCAGATACGAGGCAAAACACAGACTGAAGCCATCATGGCAGTGAAGCCAGTTTTCACGATGACAAGGCAGAAGTGAAACCAGAAGTGACGTCATTGGTGGTCTGTCTGTCAATCTTCCATTCTGTACAGGGAGGAAGAGGAAAGGCATTAAGCGACAATGCCAAATTATGGCTCGGAGTGTTATTTCAATTAGACGAGAAGTGAAGTTGCCTCCTATGCACACATGTGTGACACTGCTTACAGTTAATAAAAGCAGCTCCATTTTCACTAGGTGCCTTTTTTAGCAATACGAGTGCTGTCAATTGCCATGATTACATTAGAAGAACTGGAATTAAACTGTAAATTTCCTTTCTATATTGTCATGAACTCCCACATGATATGGAAACTGAATGTAGTGCTCCCTGACGATCTTCCTGGAGTACTTCCTGGTGTGGCGGAAGTTCTAAATGTACAGCCAGAAGCACACCAGGTGCACCTGGATTTACTTCCGGCAGCACTTCCTGGTATTGCGAAAGTGCTGCAGTCCAGGGCTCCAGGAACGTCAAGATGCCCCCATGGTTGTGCAGGGTGAGTCTTGTGGCTCTCATGTCCTGGGGGAGGTATTGTCTCTCTACCGGTCCTTCCATCCTCCAGGTGTCCCCAGCTGGGCAAGAACCCCAGCTGTCTGCCACGCTGTATGCAAGTTTATGAATCTGACCTCTTGTCTTGTGTCTCTCCTAAACTTATAAAGGACAACATGGTCACATGTCTCCTCTCACTAGACAATTTACTGCCTTTATGATCTTGGAGGTGCTCCAACTCACTGCCAAACACTGGTGGACTCTGTGTCACCAGTGGTGACAGTGGCATTTACTGGGTATTCTGTCCTCTAGTGATCTGGGGGAGTTGGTATCTGATTTATCCTAGGTTGCCCTTTTTAGTTACTTTAAAAAAAATAATAATTTTTTTCCAATTTCAAATAGTATAAAACATCAATTACCCACTGACTTAAAAGAGGAGAGTTGGGATTCTTCCAGTTTAGCAAAATAAGTCTGTGTGCCAAAAGTGTAGTGAATGCAATCACAGTTTGTTTGTCCTTCTCCACTTAAAACCCATCTGGAAGAACACCAAACACAGCTGTTAATGGGTTAGGAGGGATTGTGACACCAGGGCTGTCTGAAAGGCACTTAAAAATTTCGTCCAGAATGGTGTTAATTTGGTGCACGTGTGACCCAGTGAGGCTGGGACTTGATTGCAGAGTTCGCAGGTTGGATCTTGCCCTGGAAACATTTCGGAGAGTTTTAGGCGAGACAGATGTGCTCGATATATAATTTTAAGTTGAATAATTGTATGCTTTGTGCATATGGAACTTGAGTGAATTCTCTGCATTGCTACCTTCCACTCCTTTTCTTATATGATGAGTGATAGATCTTTTTCCCAGTGTCCTCTTGGATCTTTGAAAAGGAGGGACTGTAAAATAATTTTATATATTGCAGAAATGCTGTCTGAGTCATCCAAACTGAGCAATATTTTTTCCAGCATGGAGGAAGGTGCGAGATGAGGGAAATCAGGCAGGTTCTGTTTGACAAAGTTTCTAATTTGAAGATAGTGAAAGAAATGTGTTGCTGGAAAGTTAAATTTGGAATGTAATTGTTCATAGGTAGCAAAGATGTTGTCTATATAAAGATCTCTAAGCAACTTAATCCCAAATGTTTTCCAGATATTAAAAACTGTATATGTTTGCGAGGGTTGAAAAAGATGGTTCTCATGCAGAGGTGCTACAGATAAAAGCTTCTCCATCTTTCCTCTTTTTGTTTAGTAAACAAGCTGGGTATAAACAGAGGGAAACTCCCTGCTGACGGGGGGTTGTCTGTAGCAAACTGAGCTGACAGCTGCTGTGGCCTCCTGCCCACCAAGAATAAAGAAATTGCTTTTTACTTTACATTGGTGTCCATCTCCTGTTGTTCCTGACTTTCAGCAACCACAGCTTTTGTGTTGGGGTTTGACTTGCTGGCGCCCAGGTTTCCATCACAATATATATATAGTGTAACAAAAAGGTGCCATATTGGCGCTTGACCCGACACAGACAAATGCGGGAGGCACACTAATAAAACAAATAAATGTTTTATTTCAATTTCTTCGCCTGTGGGCAACACCTTCCCCATCCCCACAGGCACAACACAGTCTTACAAAAAAAACACAACACCAAACTCTTCCTATTTTTCTTTCTCCACCACTCCTCTGTCAAGCTTTGTCTCCCTCCTCCTGACTCTGGTTCCTGTGTGGTGGCTGCTGGCTCCTTTTATAAGGCACCCTTATAGTGAAAACACTGCCCATAAGGCCCCAGCAGTTCCTGTTGCAGCACCCCCTGGCAGCGCCTGCAGATTCCAACAGGGCTGCACCAAACTCCAACTCCCATGAAGCCCTGCTGGTGTCCGAGGTACCGTTGCAACCCAGGGGGGTTGCCATCTATTGTCCCAGAGGACGAATTGGGTAGCCCATGCTTGCTCCCCCGGAACATATACTGAAGGGGCGTCCCGGCCAGGCAAGGGTCCTGGCCATTCGCCGCAATATATACAGTATATTTATTTTCATTTATATGCTTTGTGTATATTAGAATATTGGAACAATCTAGAAGACAACTGAGCATTCAGCTCAACATAGAGTGTCAGTCTGATTCAATAGATAGATAGATAGATAGATAGATAGATAGATAGATAGATAGATAGATAGATAGATACTTTATTAATCCCAAGGGGAAATTCACAAAATAAGTAATAAAATATAGTAAAAAGTGTCAAAGGAACAAGTCCACATAAAAGAAAGTGAAAGGAGTGATCAGTAAAATAGAGAAAAAGGTAGAAAAATAAAGTCGTACACAGAGCTGCTGGAAAGGCTGCCACTCGCGGCGGCACCTGAGTTAATGTATGAATATATTTAGTTAACACCTGAATACATAAAGCCATTCCTAAATACATGAAGTCAATGTCAGAATATATATTTACTAGAAATGTGCCTGAGTTTCTTGACTTTATACATTCAGAAAATCAATATATTTGCCCCTTTGGCAGCCCATTATAAATAAATACACACAAGTTAAGTTAATCTGGGTAGCAATACCCTTATTGACCAGCAGAGGTCGTAACATAAGCTCCATTATAGGGTTTGAGGTTCCCCAGACCATTAGGGGCAATATGCTAAGTCATCATGGGCATACTGAGAAGGATAAACAAACTAGCCTCGTCCTCTATAGTGGGGCTATCATGTGGGAATCTCTGGTGCCACTAGAGAGAATCTTACCAATCCAACACCATAGACTGATGTCAGCTGGGACCCCGGAAGTGCTTACAGCAGGGTACCAGGATGATGGTTTGGGGCACAGTATAAATGGGTCTTGCTTCCTTTGCTCAGAGAGCTTAGAGTTGGGAGGCAGCTGTTGACAAGCGCTCAACTGGTCAGAGGGAGGAAGGAGAGCCAAAGCAGTGGAGGATGAGCAGAGGAAATGTGTTAACAAAGTGGGGTTACTACTGTTTAGTTAGGCCCAAGAAGTTGAGGTGTTTATTATTATCTGTTTTGGTTGTACTTTATTGTTCCCCTGTATCACTCATTGAGACTTTGTTATTGAAGCCTTTGCTTTGCTTTGCCAAATTTGGATTGCTGGATTGGTGTTAGGGGTTGTGAAACGCCTTTGTAGGCCACAATATATAAATGTATGTGTGTGTGTACAAAAGCAGAAATGAGCACACCTTCCACAGTCTATTACATCTACATAATATTTCTAGAGTTGGCATCACAGGAACTGCCCTCAGGTGGTTTGAGTTCTACATCTTGGGCAGACCTAAGGCAGTCCAGGCAAGCATGGTGGTGATTAAAGGATCTGGTGCTGTTCCCTCTCCTCTTCTCTCTATGCACTTCCTCACTAGGCCCTATCATAGGTCCATAGTTTTCCCATGGTATAATCTTTTACCCCTGTAAGGTAACATGTAATACAACCTTTTTTTTTGGCTAAACTGATGATACACAGTTGTACCTGCCATTTCCTGCACAGAACCACATGGTATCGGCTAGGATCTCTTCATGACTCACTGATACTTCAGCCTGGATGAAGGAAACCATCTTCAACTCAACTGGTCAAAGACTGATCTTTTGTTATTCTAGTTCATCCATCAATTCTATTCAGCACCCCACCTCTGTTCAGCTCTGCACATTATCGTTAACATCAGTTCACAAAACTTGTTGTGATGATTGATGACCAGCTGTCCATCAGGGCCATGTTGCTATGGTCTTTCTGTTTTCTAGACTTACTCTATGCAATATCTGAAAGATCAGACTGTATCTGACAGAATATGCAGAACAACTCCTGGTCTAGGATTTGGTCTTTTCATGTCTGAACTACTGTAACTCCCTTTTTGGCCGGAATATTGGCATGTGTCACCAAGTCACATCACAGAAGATTCAAAAATGTAGCAGCACGCCTGGTGTTCAACCTGCTAAGGCGGGCACATTTCATTACATTCTTTAGATCACTACACTGGTTTCTTGTAGTGGAACAACTTAAGTTCAAATCATTGATGTTTGGTCCTATGCTCTTTCTTGACCACTCAGGCCTGCTGTTGAATGGCATCTGATGATTCCACCTGTGCATGGTATTAAATCTCAGTCCAGACTTTTCTCATGTTTAGCCTCTGGCTGTTGGAATGAGCTGCCTAGCTTCATTTCAGATTCTGACTCCCTTTATGAGTTTAAGAAGTGAAGGCTATTTTATTTGGTAAATTTCTGTCTAACTGACATTAGCAGTTGAATTTTGTAGCCAAGGAAGTGTAACAAGCCTGTGTTTTTGCTCTGAGCTCTTAACCTGTGGTGATCAATTTTGTACCTTGTCCTGTAACACTTGCTTTCCTAAAAAGTCTCCCAGGCTGATGTTTACTCGATTATGTTGATGTCTTTTGTAAGTTGCTTTGGATCAAAGTGTCTGCTAAGCAAATCAATGTAAATGAAAATATAACTGTGTCTTCTTAGAACTCCCAGGTTTTGTCTACATGTGTGCACCACTGCCTGCTGCTTCTCTCAAGTGTAGAGAAGAAGCCACAAATCTGACAGATTATATTGGTTTTCTGTAAATCCCCACAGCTTGTATTTGTTTTTAATAAGACACAAATCAATATGAAAATCAAATCCATCTGCTGGCTTTACCACTGGGATTGCTGAGCCACATTCAGAGCTGAATTAAAGCCAGGAAGAATTCAAGTGTAACCGTGTCTGGAGAGCAGAACTGCTAGGATGGTAGATATCTATCTATCTAAATCCATGTTTTGAATTGTTTCAAACAAGCTGCTCTACCCACCTTGTACTCTCAGAAATGGTGAACTATTCAATTGAGTGTTTCTCTTTATCAATTACAGATTTTCTTTTACAATCTGTAAACTGTCGAATAACCAAAGACAGACTCATTTCCCACATATCCATGTTTCCTCTTTTTTGTTTTTATGAGCTCAGAGTATAAAATAATAAATGCACAAGCCTGCTGTCCCTCATGTTCCTTTCGCACATGTTGATCCACCGACAGCTGTTTTTTGACTTTGCTGTACTATTTTGCTTTTTACACTCTAATCAAATGATATGTGTCACATCCCCGCAGCCCACGTCTCGAGCTTTGCTTCTTTCCAAATCTCTTATTTACTAAAGCTCTGCTTAATAAATAAATAAATAAATAAAGTTCTTCCATATGCTGTTGCTTTTAGCACAGTTGGAGATATTATTACTTTATTCCAAGTGCTTAATAGAGGGTTGTTAATAATAGCATTGAATCAAGGAAGTTTTTTTTTTTTTCCTTCGTGGATACAATAGCCCATTTAATAACAGACTGTAAGAAAATGTGCCTTCTGATCAGGATACTCACCCAATGTCTATGTCACGAAAGAAGAAACAAAAGATATGGATTTTTTAACAAATTCAGTGTAATATAACTAATACTTACAAATAACAACCTTGTACTTAATTAGATATTTGGAGGTGTGGGTGCCATTTGCTTAAACGCATACAGCAAAATATAATTGTGGTGGCTTAAACATTATATATTTAAAAACAGGTGGCAGCAGAGAGAAACATTGTACATGGCTCCATGTTACTTAAAGTAAAGGGCAGGAGTATCCAAGTTGCAGCGACTGATTGTTAAGATTGGGTTCCGGGACTTATTGTACATTTGACCTCAGAGGTTATTCCTGAGGGAAACACTGAAGTGGTTCACAGTTGAAGTTCAAAGCCCACTTTTAACCACTAAATAGTTGTGTTGAAGTCTGGAGGCAAATGGAGGAAAAAGTTAAACTAAAAGGTGGAAGAGATTAGGGAGATAAAAAAGAGAACTGCTTCTACAGTAGGTTTGGTGGGAAATGCGCAAAGCATCCTATCTGTTGGACTGGTTGAGCAAACCCTCTCCAGGTAGGACACTGAGAAGATGTAGCTTATGTGTTTAACTGTGTGTATTTTTTAGTTTATTCCTCTTTTGTATAATACACTCTTTGTATTACTTTGTTCTCCTAGACATCTACTCTATGTAAAGGAAAAACTCACTCGCAATTATCGGTAGCCCTGCTTCCAGTGGCGTAGCTGGGGGTGGGGGTGGGGGGGGGGGGCAAAGGGGAACATCTATCCCTGGGCGCAGCATCCAGGGGGCGCCAAATTGATGTTACGAAATTTTAGAATTAAATGTTTTCCATTCTTAAATGCACTAAAAAGTAAATAAAAAACATTTGCATACTCAGTCCATCACTCCATCAGTATGATTATATCTTTTTCCTATGTTTCTTGTCTCTTTATGATTTCAAAGCACGTATTAGTTCTATATACCCAACAGTCAATAATTTATCCCCTCCACTACAATAACATGCTTGACTCCCACCCTGAAACATTTTTGACATTATTAAACAGGACACGTGACTGACATGAGGCATTTGTGTATCATTGTCTAAGTTGTTGCAAACGGCATTTCTGTGTGCCAAGTGATTTGTGTTTATGTGTTTGATAGAAAATTGATTGGGCTGTGGTGAAGTATTCTAGTAGATGGCTGCAAAAGTCTAGATGTTTCCCCATCATATTTTCATACGAATAAATTGTAAGTAATGCAGTTTTTATAAATATATAATTATTTTGCTTTATAATTTGCTATATGCTTTCTTTAAAATCATTTTTAAATATGGAAAACAAATTTTTTCTTACAAAAACTGACGGATTTAGATTTTAAAGAACACGAGGCGGCGTTATTTTCGGAGACTTATATGAAACTAGCCATGTGCGCCCAACTACGTTGCGCGTGTTAAAGTTGTCTGT
>JANRMT010062856.1:25813421-25828696 GCA_026402145.1 Polypterus bichir lapradei | reverse complement strand
GTTTGGTGGGAAATGCGCAAAGCATCCTATCTGTTGGACTGGTTGAGCAAACCCTCTCCAGGTAGGACACTGAGAAGATGTAGCTTATGTGTTTAACTGTGTGTATTTTTTAGTTTATTCCTCTTTTGTATAATACACTCTTTGTATTACTTTGCTCTCCTAGACATCTACTCTATGTTAAGGAAAAACTCACTCGCAATTATCGGTTGCCCTGCTTCCAGTGGCGTAGCAGGGGGGGGGGGGGGGGGGCCAGTCAAGAGGGGACATCTGTCCTCGGGTGCAGCATCCAGGAGGCGCCAAATTGATGTTACGAAATTTTAGAATTAAATGTTTTCCATTCTTAAATGTACTAAAAAGTAAATAAAAAACATTTGCATACTCAGTCCATCACTCCATCATCTTTTTCCTATGTTTTTGTCTCTTTATGATTTCAAAGCACGTATTAGTTCTATATACCCAACAGTCAATAATTTATCCCCTCCACTACTCTAACATGCTTGACTCCCACCCAGAAACATTTTTGACGTTATTAAACAGGACACGTGACTGACATGAGGCATTCGTGTATCATTGTCTAAGTTGTTGCAAATGCCATTTCTGTGTGCCAAGTGATTTGTGTTTATGTGTTTGATAGAAAATTGATTGGGCTGTGGTGAAGTATTCTAGTAGATGGCTGCAAAAGGCTAGATGTTTCCCCATCATATTTTCGTACGAATAAATTGTAAGTAATGCAGTTTTTATAAATATATAATTATTTTGCTTTATAATTTGCTATATGCTTTCTTTAAAATCATTTTTAAATATGGAAAACAAATTTTTTCTTACAAAAACTGACGGATTTAGATTGTAAAGAACACGAGGCGGCGTTATCATTTTCAGAGACTCATATGAAACTAGCCATGTGCGCCCAACTACGTTGCGCGTGTTAAAGTTGTCTGTGAAGGGCTCCCTGTTTAAACGCGGCTGCCAGTCGTGAACTGGGCCCTTCGTCGCACAGCATTATGATTTTTTATAAGGGAAACAAAATTACAAAAGAAAACCCTTGGACATTGATTCGATAGGAACGGCCTACTCGGAATCACTGTCCGAATCGTAATTATGTGGTGGTGTAGGAGCATTTCTGCTTCTGTCTGTTCACAGTCCGTCTCGTTTTCACGACGCTGTCGTTTCCTCTCACGATCTCTTCTCAACCTTTCTCCAATCTCGCAGGTTGCTTTGTGGCAATCCAAAGAGTAAGGCAATATACACGGAGCAATGGTTATGAAAGGGGGCCACATAGGTATCCAGGCTCTTTAAAGCATAAATAGGGATCACTTCACTGACATGTGAGCAAGTCACGGTACAACTGTGAGACGCGCAGCACTCGCCGGCTACAACGTAACAATAATAATTTCCGGAACGTGCTGTTACGTTGTCATTCATTTTACGCACTGTTTTTCTTTCATTCATATGTTACGTAGGCACGTACCTTTTATCTTCGGCAATCTCATTCTCTAACCAGGCCTCAGGAGCTAACCAGCGTAACACTGTCCACCACCCCTTTCGTTATTCCGGCACATTGTTGACATCCGTGAGTAACAACAACGTACTAAACTGGAAGGTGGTCTACGCATGCGTGGAATTCACGGACAAACAAAGATCAAGATCTAAATGAAGATCTCTTTAGTTTATTTAAAGCACAACAATTTGTTTAGTTTGAATGTAGGAGATTCTTAATGCAATGCCTATGTTTTAGCTGTCTCTCTACTGCCATCTAGTGCTTCTTCTTCTAATTCATTCGCGGACAAACAAAGATCAAGATCCAAATGAAGATTATATATAGAGATTTTTTTCTTAAAATGCTATTGTTTTAAGTTCATTTTTTAAATTTTCTTTTCCTTCCCCATTGCATTTTGGCAAACATGTTGGGGCCTGAAATCTTCAGTTGTGCCCGGGTGCTGAAAACCCTAGCTACGCCACTGCCTGCTTCCCCATAAGAAAATGTTTCTTGTTGAAAATTATATATATATATATTCAGTTTCTTCTTTACATTGGGCAGAGTGGTGACTCTGCAGGCTACGGATTTGCGCTGGCAATCGGAAGGTTGCCGGTTCTAATCCTGTAAATGCTAAAAGTTACTCTATTTCATTGGGCCCTTGCGCATGACCCTTGACCTGCAATTGCTCCATCCTGGGTATGACGTTAATCTGCAGGTCCCCCAACTTGCAGGGAAAACTTGGGGGTTGGTGGCAGAATTGGCACTCCAGGCACCATAAAAAACCTCACATTGGTTCCATTCCATCTGAACTTGTGTGGTGCTGAGGTATCACCCGTTGCGCGGCTGCACTCAGGCCCTAATCTGGGATCCTGAGTTGGTTTGTCATGTGATGGGTGCGGCAATGTGCTGTATCTGCGTGTGCTCCTAACCTCTCTCCTCTTCTTTACATTGACATAATACTTGCCTTTCTAGTTTTGCTTTACTGCAGCCCTATTTGTTGAGTTGACTAGGTGGATTTTATCCTGACAACCCTTTTCTCTTTTCAACATGTTGATTCATTGGGGTCAATTCTTGTGAACTGAAAATCCTAAACAGTAACTACTGAATAGTCTACCTACAGGACAGCATAAATGGCTCCTTTTATATAACTTTTTTTTAACAATCAAATTTTTATTATACATTTTAAACAGATTGTAAGAAAAACCACACACAATCATAAATTATTGAGGCTCCTACAGGCAAATCCCATATAATTAAAACAAAATGCAAGTTATAAACACTTTAAAAAAGAAAAGGAATGTCTTCACAGATGCAAGTCTCAATAGTCGCTGCCTCAAAATGGCGGATCTCCTAGTAATAAGGACTTATGGGAGGAAGAGACGGGTCAAGAATGGTAAAGCCGTCAATTTTCTGGACTCCAGAGAGAGGAAGAGACAAAGTGTTATTAAATAGCATGATCCTGTGTAGCATCATATAGTATATTTTTATATTTGCATCAAGCAACAAATAACCATAACATCCAAACTTAAACCGAAAAACCTCTTCCCTGAACAGTTTACTTCTTTTTCAACTAATTTTTAATACTTAATTAATTCTTACTTTATTTATATATAATCATAATATGCAACTGAGGACAATAATCTCACACCACAGTTACATTTTTGTGATCACTGCATTGTGGCACATTTTGCAGTGATCAGCTATTTTGTAGTCCAGTGATTCTGGACATATGTGGCACCTTCTGTGAATTCTGACTACTTTTGCTTCTGTAAGAAGCTGTTACAGGTGATGAGGCTTTTGCAGTTTAACTCCATTCAGCTGCTGTAGACGCCTGCCCTCTTCACCTTCATTATCCTCCTTCTTGTCTGAGCTCTGAAACTGCCAGTGAAAAAGAAAACCTAAGCACAACAGAAAAAGTTCAAGAAATGAAAAATACAAAAAATGAAGATGACCAAAAGAACAAACAAGCAAGCAACTACAAAAAGGGAACTGATAAAACAAAATCAAGGAGTAGCTAATGTTTAAGCAACTTTCTTGGAGACTGCCAAGTCCTAAAATAGAAGCTCTATTAGCGGTAATATCACAAGATCAAACTGGATTTATTTATAAGGCCAACACTTAGGTTCCAATTTCAGCTCCTGTTTAATGTAATATATTCACCAGCAAAGTCAAATATCCCAGAGATATTATTATCGTTGGATGCAGAAAAAACATGATTCAACATGATTGAATGGAACTACCTTTTCACTACATTAGAGAAATTTGGGTTTGGCCCAAACATTTGTGCATGGATCAAACTACTGTATACCAATCCAGAAGCTTCAGTTTGTATTAACAACATTTGTTCTGACTACTTTAAACTAGAACGTGGTACCAGACAAGGATTCCCCTTTTCACCACTACTTTTTGCAATCGCCATTGAACCACTGGCAGTTCACTGTCGAAATGCTTATCGGATTAAGGGGATTATCAGAGAACGACTAGAACAGAAAATTTCTCTATATGCAGATGATATAGTACTGTATATATCAGACCCACAAAATACTGTGCCTGCAGTCCTAACAGCACTAACAGAATTTTCAAAGATTTCTGGTCTCAGAATTAATTTGACTAAAAGTGCGCTCTTTGCAGTGAATTCTCAAGCATACAATATTAGGTTGGACTCCTTCCCTTTTATCATCGCAGATCAGTTTAAATATCTAGGGGTAAACATCACAAGTAAACATAAAGCTCTTTATCAACAAAATTTGACACTCTGTATGGAAAAATTCTGAGGTGGGCTGGTGCCCTGCCTGGGGTTTGTTTCCTGCCTTGTGCCCTGTGTTGGCTGGGATTGGCTCCAGCAGACCCCCGTGACCCTGTAGTTAGGATATAGCAGGTTTAGATAATGGATGGCTGGATATGGAAAAAATTAAACAAGACTTGAATAGATGGTCAACCCTTCATCTCACTCTAGCTGGTAGAATTAACGTTGTTAAGATGAATATCCTTCCTAAGCTTCTGTTTTTATTTCAGAACATTCCAATATACATAGATAAATCATTCTTTAGATTCAACCATAAGCTCATTTATTTGGAATTTAAAATATCCACGTATCTAAAGAGCGACCATACAAAGACCTAAGGCGGAAGGTGGCATGGCTCTACCTAACTTTCAGTTTTATTACTGGGCAGCAAACATACAAACTATAAAAACCTGGACATAGACACAAATAGATGCACATATCAAGGCTTGGTCTGCAATAGAAATAAAATCCTGCAGTACTTCTTTGTATCCCTTGCTTTGTGCCCCAATAAATGCAAGTTATCGTCAATATACTAATAAGCCAATTGTGCTTCACTCACTCAGAATATGGAACCAATGTAGAAAGCATTTTAAGATGGAGAATCTTTTATCTGTGCCACCTCTGCACGAGAACCACCTTTTTCAACCCTTGCAAAGATATGCAGTTTTTAATATCTGGAAAACATTTGGGATTAAATCACTTAGATATCTTTATATAGACAACATCTTTGCATCCTATGAACAATTATATTCCAAATTTAACTTTCCAGCAACACATTTCTTTCACTATCTTCAAATCAAAAACTTTGTTAAACAGAACCTGCCCAATTTCCTTCATCTCACACCTTCTTCTATGCTGGAAAAATATTGCTCAGTTTGGAGGACTCAGACAGCATTTCTGTAATATATAAAACCATTTTACAGTCCCTCCCTTTCAAAGATCCAAAAGGACAATGGGAAAAAGATCTCTCACTCATCATATCAGAAAAGCAATTTGAAATGAAGGATATAATTAAGAAGCCCTTATTCTTTAATGTGATTAACAAAACAATTCAAAAAGATTAGCAGAATAAGTAAACCCATTACAACAACAAGTACGGGGACAATTTTGTTTCATGCTTGCAAATGAAGTTAAAATAGACTGTAGAGAAAAATGAGCAGTTTAAAAAATCCATTTAATTATCCTATGAGTATGTCTTATGGTCATATCTTCAAACAATTCTAGAATACATTTCTAATGATTAATCACTGTGTTGCCTAACATTCTGGGCAATCCTGATTGTTACTTGCTTTTTCTAGTGATTGGTGACTTGTGAATAATTTGTTCAATTTAAATTACTCTTGTCAGTAAATCATAGGAATCGAGTTGTGAGTACAAACAAATTAATTGAGTGGAGCTCAACTAGAGTGCTAAAGCACATTCATGCCCTTTAGCTTGTCGTCAGCATGTTTGTTTCGCTGAAGCTGGTAGAGTATGTGGAAGAACCACCTAAATCATAAGTCTTGACTCATTTGACTTGTGAACAAGTCACTCTCTGAGAACCAGTCTAACGCTTCTTGTTCATCTGATTCACGAACAAATCATTACAAGTTGCACAATTCTCTTTCATACATGTTTCTGTAATTTAACATCTTATTTTAATTATGTATTTTAAATGTGTTATCATGCTCTGTGTACTAAAACTGGAATGTCATATGAATTATGTTAAATATATAATGAATTAATTACTGTATACATACATCCATCAAAATAATGTGCAAATTATTAAATGGTATATTTATGATGCAATCCAAGGGGACATCCCAAGACACCCCATCTACACCAGACTCTAAATGAATCAAGCTAATCAAATGAATCAAAAGAACTGATTCACATAAACAGGTAATTCAAAAGGATCAAATCAATAAAGTGAATTGAAATGCCCATCATTAGGGCATTTCTTTTCTTATCCTATTGATATGCCACATGTTTTTTCCTATACAGCAGCAAATTTTAAATGTCTTTCTGCTTTATTTTACAGCTCCAAAGCCATCACCCCAGAAGATCTGTGACCTTAAACTAGTTTCACCCACCTCTCAGTCACTCCAACTACATTTTCCCCTCACTTTATCAATTATCAGTTGTTTCAGATAACTGACAAGAGGAAGGTTACTCGCATTCAGGGATACCATAATTTTTGGGGGTGAGGACAACTCCAAGGGCCCATGACTGACAATAACCCTAAAATATATCACATCATAGTGTTATTGTTTATTATTGGCCAGTTATTGAAAAGACATTTAAAAGAAGAATTTTGTTACAATTTAAGAAACTAATGGTTTTTTTTTTTCCCCAAAAAGTAACAATCCATGCTTAAAGTACATTTTTTCATTCTCCCCTTTGTTTTAGCCAGAATGGTTCAAGCCAGACCTCACAAATTTGAATAGTTGAGTGGCAGTCTTCCACTTGCTAGCCAGCATTATATGTGTTTTCATTTTGCAAAACTGAAATTTGAACCCAATTTCTGGGTTCTAGAAAAAGAAAGAATGTCAAAGAAAGTTTGAAAGACAGAAGAAAAGGTGACCGTTGGCCACCCAATGTTTCTCAAAGGAAGGTCATTTTATCAATGTTAGCTAATTCTTCATATATGGTGCAAATGAACTGGTTTACATGATTATTAAATCTAACCCAACAACTAAAAAATGTAAAAAATTAATTAGAAGCCAGTTTGAATAAACAATACCAGAATATGCTTATTATTAAGTTATCCACAAGGAATTTGGTATCACGTTAAATAGAGTACTGGCGGAGTGGTGGCTCTGAGGCTAGGGATCTGCACTGGCAATTGGAAGGTTGCCAGTTCGAATCCCATAAATGCCAAAAGGGACTCTGCTCTGTTGGGCCCTTAAGCAAGGCCCTTAACCTGCAATCGCTGAGCGCTTTGAGTAGTGAGAAAAGCGCTATATAAATGCAAAGAATTATTATTATTAAAATATCATTTCTGTTGCTAACTTTTAATGCTAGACAGCTTTTCAATATGAGTAACTGTATGCTAATGCTTTTCATGCATCTTGCTAAATCAGTTCTGCCCTGGAGTCAGCACAGATGCATTTTCACCTGCTCTTTCCTCATTATATAAGATAGTAAGTATTAGAGTTGTCATATCGTCTGTCACTATTCAAATACAATTCAAGAACAGTTATTTTATCTTTCACTAATTTTGGCATTTTGTTATTTCAAACATTTTTCATACTTTTCTTTTTTGCACATCACTTCTATGATCAGCCTTTTTGTAATTTTAAACAATTAGCTTATTATCTTCATTAGTAAAACTTACAGGCACATGTCTTAAAAGTAAAGTTTGGGACAGTTTTTTTTATTTTTTCCTATCCTCCTCTTCCTCTTTTTGTGTGTACTTTGAGCATTTTCTCTAAACACTTCTCCATTTCTTCATTAACAACAATGAATGTTTAGGTTAACTACCTCCAGCAACATGTGCCATCAGAGAATTAGTCTCCATCGTATGTGGCTGCTGAATTAACACATAATGTCTAAAATAGTGATACATAATTAAATATATTCAGGCTACATTTATTACATTTTTGGTGCATCTCTATTAATTTTTCATGCAGGGTTTTGTTCGTGATGGTGGTAATGGTACCATAATCTACTATATAATAAAACACTAAGGTCTATGTGTATGTCCAGTCCCTGGGAGTAATGTGATTGGTCAGTTTGGCTTTGGTGATGCAGTCAAAAGATGACGTGTGAGTGTGAGACACGGAAAAGGAAAATTAAAACCGTAGGAGCTACATTGAAAGTTGTCTTGAAAGACAGGAAGTATGAAAGCACACAGGAGGCAAGAGACACACCTCGAAAACAACAGCAGAGAAGCAGGGTTTACAGAAAGGAAGCACTGATTTAGAGAGGTTCAGAGGAAAGGCACTGAAGGAACAAGTAAGGCAAGATATATTAAATATAAATGTCTTCGTCAGGTAACGTGGCTAAAAAGATTTATTCAAACAGGTAACACCTTGATTTGTTGACCTATGTTCAAATCTATTTGAGTATTTAGACCTTATTTTAGACTAATTTGACAGGCTTAATAAGTAGGGGACTCAACTAGCACTAGAATTACCAAAGCCTACGAAAAAATTCGTAATCCCGGCCCACCATAAATCCATTCGCACTTCTCCGTCAACGTCTTTTCTGTTGTAAATGTGTCAATCAGCACAAGCAGCTTGCTATCCCATCCTCCCACTAATGCAGAAAGTTCAGAAAATTCTCTCAGCTCAAATCTGTTTTCCTTGCGTGTGAGCTGCCTGGAGTTGTAGAAGGTAAATAATATATCGTTATTTGTCTACGACAATCTATGTAAACACATTGTTAAAATAGAAATGTTTTTCATGTTTTAGTAATAATTGACAAAATGTAGACAAGAATTGTATAATGTGTGAAGCCTGAAGTCCAAATATCAAATAAACACTTTCACAAAAGGTACAAGTATGACAAAATAAGTAAGCTTTCATTCAAGAATATAACTGCAGAAAAAGAACTCGCATTAGGGTGCGACATTGACACGCTCTTAATATGATCGCTTTGGTGGCACAGTGGTAAGGACTGCTGACTCATAATCAAGATGTTTATGGTTCGGTCCTGGACACCTCTGTTTTGAGTAGTGAACTGTTCTAATTCTTACTATTATGGAATAAAAACATACATTTGATTTGAGTTTGTAACAGCCGGTGTAAATTTATGGTACTTGTAAAGGTTACCGTTTTTTTTTTTAATTCAGTTTTATTCTCTCAGTCGCGTTCACGCTTGCCCCGATCTGACACTGCTGTTTTCAAATACAAATGTGCTAAAGTAGAGGTGAAATCAGATGAGGACAAGGGATCTATATCAGAGAAAGAGAACAGAAGACCTCTCTGCAAGAAACGTCCAGTAACATATAATAAAATGCAGGCGTAATGGCACTGTTTGGATGCAGCAACAGGTCGGGTGTCTTTGGAAATCAGCCCTCATATATTCTATAGTTTATGTCTACAGTTTGTAACATTTATTACTAAAATATGAAAAAGTTTCTATTTTAACAATGCGTTTACACAGATTACTGTAGAAACGGAACACACACGAAATGCGTTTGTTTCAAATAACGATCTATTATTTCCACTCTAAAACTCCACTTCACTCCCAGATAATCAATCAAGGCATGAGCTGGGAGAAGTTCGTGCATGTTCTGCAAAAGTGGGGGATGGAATAGCCGGCTGCTTGCTGCTCTTTATCTGCACATTAACAGGACAAAAGACGCTGGGAGAGGTGCGGACGAATTTAAGTAGCTATTTAAGGTGGGACGGATCTACAAGTTTTTTCGTAGGCTCTGGTAATTCTAGTGTTAATCTTCTTTTGCTTTAACCAAAAAGGCTCAGCTCTTTTAATCTTTCCTTATAATTCATCCCCTGTGGCCCTGGAATGAGCAGTGTCGCTCTTCTCTGGATTTTTTCTAGTACTTCTATGTCCTTTGTGTAACCTGGAGACCAAAACTGCACACAGTACTCCAGATGAGGCCTCACCAGTGCATTACAATGGTTGAACATAACCTCCTTGAACTCTACACATCAGGAATGCTATATAACTTAACATTCTGTTTGCCTTCTTAATAGCTTCTGATCACTGTCGGGAAGTTTATAGTGTAGAGTCCATTACAACTCCTAAATCCTACTCATAAGGTGAAACAGCAACGGACATGAAGTGAAAGGGCATTTAAGACTGAAGCCAAGAAGCATTTTAGGCAAAGAGTTGTGGGAATCTGGAACAAACTACCAAGACATGTAGCTGAGGCAGTATCTGTATGTATTAGCATATGGATGAGATAATGGGAGAGCTTAGCCATTAGCTAAACAAACAAACTGGTTGGACTGAATGATTTCCTCTTGTTCGTCAAATTTCTTATATTTTCTGAAGAAAGCAAAGCATTATTTTCACTATAACCAGCAATTCTAAACAGAAATCCAAACTTACAGAACTCCACATCAAACCATTGACCTCCAGCTCCTGAGCCTTCACAGCTGACTGAAACAACTAATGGGAGACACAAGTGTGGTGATTTAAGGTGGCCCCACATCCTGTGGCTCCACCTGCTAAGAACAAAGAACATGAGTAAACTTGAAAAGAGCATACACAATTAACAGCAATCAACAAATGGCTTAGACAAATGGAAAGAAATAATACAAAGGCAACAAAAACAATAAAGCGTTTGAACCTACATTAATACATAATATCCATAAAGACACAAACATTTTCATAGTCAATTACACATAAATTATTCAAGCTTTTTGCTGCAAATGCAAACAGCCAGTCCAAAATTAACATCATTTTCTGAATAGTGGGACTCTGGGAGGCTGCTTATCCAACCAGAAAATAAATTCATGTATTACGTCTTTCATTCTAGAAATGAAGTAGACTTTACTTTAATCAGTCCCAAGAGAATTAATTGATAAAATATGTGTTTTTACAGACTTCTTTCTAAGGCAATATAGTGCTACTCTATGCTGCTTAGTTACCAGTATTTCTTCTTTTTTTAAAATGTTATTGATTTTATTGAAATCACACAACATTCCATACAAATAGATACATTTTGCAAAAATAGGATTGAACACAAATCAACCCCCACCCCTGAGAAAGAGAGCAGAATAAAACTTAAAGCTAGTAAAAATAAGTAAATAGATGAATTAATAAGTAAATAAAGATAAATGGAGAAGAAAAAGAAATAGGGAGAGAATCTGCTTCCTCAGTGCTTTAAAAGCTTATTCTAAAATGTTATTAAATAGATACTGCCAGGTTTTGAAAAATTTCTGCACAGATCCTCTAAGTGAGAATTTGATTTTTTCCAATTTCAAATAGTATATAACATCAACTACCCACTGACTTAAAATAGGAGTTAGGATTCTTCCAGTTGAGCAAGATAAGTCTGCGTGCCAATAGTGTAGTGAAGGCAATCACAGTTTGTTTGTCCTTCTCTGCTTTAAGCCCATCTGGAAGAACACCAAACACAGCTGTTAATGGGTTAGGAGGGATTGTGGCACCAAGGCTGTCTGAAAGGCATTTAAAGATTCGGTCCAGAATGATGTTAATTTGGTGCAGGCCCTAAACGTGTGACCCAGTGAGGCTGGAACTTGATTGCAGTGTTTGCTGGTTGGATCTTGCCCTGGAAACATTGTGGACAGTTTTAAGCGAGACAGATGTGCTTGATATATAATTTAGAGTTGAATAATTGTATGCTTTGCGCATATGGAGCTCGAGTGAATTCTCTGTATTGCTACCTTCCACTTCTTTTCTGAGATGTTGAGTGAGAGATCCTTTTCCCATTGTCCTCTTGGATCTTTGAAAGGGAGGGACTGTAAAATGGTTTTATATATTGCAGAAATGCTATCTAAGTACTCTAAACTGAGCAATATTTTTCCAGCGTAAAGGAAGGTGAGAGTTGAGGAAAATTGGGCAGGTTTTGTTTAACAAAGTTTCTAATTTGAAGGTAGTGAAAGAAATGTGATGCTGGAAAGTTAAATTTGGAGTTTAGTTGTTCGTAGGATGCAAAGACATTGTCTATGTACAGATCTCTAAGTGATTTAATCCCAAATGTTTTCCAGATATTAAAAACTGCATATGCTTGCGAGGGTTGAAAAAGGTGGTTCTCGTGCAGAGGTGCCACTGATAAAAGATTCTCCATCTTAAAATGCTTTTTACATTGGCTCCATATTCTGAGTGAGTGAAGCACAATTGGATTATTAGTATATTGGCAGTAACTTGAATTTACTGGGGCACAAAGCAGGAAATATAAATAAGTACTGCAGGATTTTATTTCTATTACTGACCAAGCCTGTGTATGTACAAATATCTATTTGTGCCAATGTCCAGGTTTTTATAGTTTGTATGTTTGCTGCCCAGTAATAAAATTGAAAGTTAGGTAGAGTCATGCCACCTTCTGCCTTTGGTCTTTGTAGGGTCACTCTTTGGATACTTGGATGTTTTGAATTCCAAATAAATGTGGTTATGGTTGAATCTAACTTCTTAAGAAAGAATGTATTGATGTTATATTGGAAGAGAAGCTTAGGGAGGATATTCATCTTAACAATGATTGGGTCTGATATAACTTGAAAGGAAGAAGGCAATTAGAATAATCATCAATATCACAAAAAGAGCAACCAGATGACTCTGGATAAAGAGGAAGACCCTGCTGATGGGACACAAGCCGAGGACTGATTACCCCTGACTGGATTGCGTGGCTGAGTGTGTCTGATGTTGAAAAAAACAAAACATCCCAGGACTTCAGGTTACATCACTGATGATGTGTCCCATTGTGTCTGCAAGATGAGTAATTAAGGGAGTAATGAAGCCATATTAAAACACAGACAAAGGTTCACTGTTCTGGTTCAAGTGCTGCGCCTGGTCAGAGAGATAACATAGCCAAACAGTGCATGAATGGATAAAGAAACATAAATCAGTTTCACTGGCGAAATATTAAACAGTCATGCTAATATAAACTGTTAACACATGAAATCTAGCAGCAGCCAGAAGCTTTCAGGATAAGTGAGACTGGAAAATCTCCACAATATCTGTCCTATGGCATATAGAACATAGCAAAAACGTGCACACATGGACTTGGTAGTTTTTGACTTCAACATGCTACTTGCATAGCAGGAGTAATGCAGGATTACACCATATTCTAGATAAAATAAGGTTCACTGAAAAGAAAGAAAGAAAGAAAGAAAGAAAGAAAGAAAGAAAGAAAGAAAGAAAGATTTTTTTTTTAATTTTGAATTGAACTTTATTAATCAGTACTCAACATGTCATTTACAATAGCAAAAGCAAAGCAAACAAAGAAAACCCAACTCACCCCAAAAAAAACAACACTTAATTCATAAGTTAAAAAATAAAAAATGAATTACCTCCAAGTTTACAAATTGCTTCATGAACACACCATTTTTCCTCAAAAGAATTCACATTTTTCAGTCATTCTGTAAAATTTATATTCTAAAAACACCCTGGCTTTTACCAGTTCATGAAATTTTGATATCACATTGTTTGTTTGATTGCACTTTCTCTTTTCGTGACTTATAAATGGCCAGCTTGTCCTGTCCAGTGAGGAAATTCCCAATCATACATTCAACTTGGTTATACTTAATCAGTCAGTCATTATCCAACCCGCTATATCCTAACACAGGGTCACGGGGGTCTGCTGGTGCCAATCCCAACCAGCACAGGGCGCAAGGCAGGAAACAAACCCCGGAAAGGGCACCAGCCCACCGCAGGGCACACACATACACACCAAGCACACACACCCGGGACAATTTAGGATCGCCAATGCACCTAACCTACATGTCTTTGGACTGTGGGAGGAAACCAGAGCACCTGGAGTAAACCCATACAGACATGGGAAAAACATGCAAACTCCACACAGGGAGGACCTAGGAAGCGAACCCAGGTCTCCTTACTGCGAGGCAGCAGCCGCCCTTGGTTATACTTTTTCCCATTAATTCCATAAATAAACACACAGTCATTAAAAGGCAAGTTAAGAACTCTAAAAACAGTGGTCAGAATATGTAAAAGAGGCCATTCCAAATCACCAGTTCCTGTGTTCATTGGTGGTCTATATAAGTTCCTCCAAGCTGGCCACGGTGTCTCTACCGTCTGCTCCTGCTGGGTGTCTCTGTTTTTGTACTCAGGGGATCCCGGTGACGTGCCATTATACAGAGTGTATAGAGCTCTTTCCCCACAGAACTGTCAAATGAAGTAGGTCTATGTTGTAGATGGCGTGCATGCATGACTTCTCTATCCTCAGGATCCAAACCAGCTGGTATCACAGTAACATCAGGAAAGACTTCACTGGACTCCGGTTCATCTCTGCTCCTGAGGAAATTCCCAATAAGACATTTTGCTTCAGCTGGGAGGATGGCATGGATATTCTGCAGCAACTGGTTAGCCTGCCTCAGTGAGTGAAGTCTCAACACCTCCACCATCTTCTCAGTGCTGTACCAGCAGTGCTTTTCCACATCTCTTAGGTGGCGGACTTGGATCATTGTAGGTTTCCTTAATAACAATTGGACTCTTACAGGCTGTGTGACTTTAAGGTCCAGGGTTGGGTATTTAAGAGCCCACAAGACACTGGCAGAGCTCCAGACGACACGATGCTCAAGAAGATTCCAAGCACTGAGCAGACTGCTGTAGAAAGGCAGAAAACCAGAAGATGACAGCTGTCTGTTATCAATTAAAAAAGTACCTTGTCAATATTTATCTTTTCTACTTGTTGTAACAAGACACAAGCAAGTGGTCTCCAGGACAGGTCTGATGGATAATATAGCAGTTTTTGCAAAGCTTGCAGCCAGAAAGCATTTCTTCAGCTGCAAATATCCACAAGTCCTTATCCTCCTTCAAAAACAGGTAAACAGAGCACACACTGTTTCAGCCAATGCCTTCCATTCCAGAAAAAGTTCAGGAGTTCTCTCTGAATACTAAATAAAAGTTCCGGAGAGGGTTCAACACCCATCAATTTATGCCATATTGCTGAGGCTACTAAGTTATTAATAATCAAAGTCCTTCCTCTGTACGAGAGCTGTGGTAAAAGCTGTTTTTAATCCTTCAAGCGACTTTTCACAGTGTCCAGCACTCCTTCCCAGTTCTTTTTCTCACAAGCCCCATCCCCAAGGTAGACACTAAGATATTTCAGACCTCCTTTTGTCCACTGGAGTGACGAAGGCAATTTAGGTGGGCTCTCACTCCATTCCCCCATCAATACTGCTGAGCTCCTCTTCCAGTTTACCCTTGCTGATGACATCCTCTGAAAGTTTTCTAAAAGAGACACTATGCCATCAACATCTGTTTGGCTGGTGATGAGCATCATGATGTCATCTGCATATGCCACTGTCTGAAATGGCAAGGGACACCCCGGAACAGACAAACCTCCCACTACTCTTCTAAATTAAAAAGAAAGAAAGAAAGAAAGAAAGAAAGAAAGAAAGAAAGAAAGAAAGAAAGAAA
>JANRMT010062856.1:25741036-25806403 GCA_026402145.1 Polypterus bichir lapradei | reverse complement strand
TAGATAGATAGATAGATAGATAGATAGATAGATAGATAGATAGATAGATAGATAGATACTTTATTAATCCCCAAGGGGAAATTCACATACTCCATTTACCCGCCCGGGTAGAATTGAAGAGTTGCATAGTGTGTCTGTCAGTGGAGCAGGGCAATGACAGCAGTCTGTCTGAAGCTGCTCCTCTGTCTGGAGATGATACTGTTCAGTGGATGCAGCTACTTGGTTTTGCTGGTGTTCAGTTGTAGGTGGTTTGAGTCGCACCATTTAACAAAGTCCTTGATTAGGTTCCTATACTCCTCCTCCTGCCCACTCCTAATGCAGCCCACGATAGATAGTAGTGTCGTCAGCGAACTTTTGCACATGGCAGGACTCTGAGTTGTATTGGGAGTCTAATGTATATAGGCTGAACAGGACCGGAGAAGTACAGTCCCCTGCGGCACTCCTGTGCTGCTGACCACAATGTCAGACCTGCAGTTCCTAAGACACACATACTGAGGTCTGTCTGTAAGATAATCCACGATCCATGCCACCAGGTATGAATCTACTCCCATCTCTGTCAGCTTCTCCCTAAGGAGTAGAGGTTGGATGGTGTTGAAGGTGCTAGAGAAGTCCAGAAACATAATTCTTACAGCATTACTGCCTCTGTCCAAGTGGGAGAGGGATTGGTGTAGCATATAGATGATGGCATCCTCCGCTCCCACCTTAGTATGTGAGCTGCAGAGGGTCGAGGGCATGGCGGACCTGTGGCCTCAGGTGGTGAAGCAGCAGCTGTTCCATGGTCTTCATTACATGTGATGTCAGGGTGATAGGCCTGAAGTCATTCAAGTCACCAGGACGTGATACCTTTGGGATTTGGGTGATGCAAGATGTTTTCCAAAGCCTCGGGACTCACCCCGTTCCAGGCTTAGGTTGAAGATACGCTGTAGAGGACTCACCAGCTCCAACGCACAGGCCTTCAGCAGTCGTGGCGATACACCATCTGGACCCACTGCTTTGCTGGCACAAAGTCTCCTCAGTACTCTGCATACCTGGGTTGCTGAAATTGTGGGTGGGGGGAAACTCTCTTCTATACTGATATCAGCAGAAGGATGGGTGGAGGGTGCAGTACTCTGAGGTGAGAGTGGGTTAGGGTGGTCAAACCTGTTAAAGAAGTTGTTCATCAGGTTTGCTCTCTCTACGTCTCTTTTGATGGTGGCACCCCGCTTCGAGCTGCAGCCAGTGATGATCTTCATCTCATTCCACACTTCCTTCATGCTGTTATTCTGCAACTTGTGCTCTAGCTTTCTCCTGTACTGCTCCTTAGCCGCCCTGAGCTGGACTCGGAGTTCCTTCTGCACGCGCTTGAGCTCATGCTGATCACCGCCTTTAAATGCCCTGTTCTTCTGGGTCTAAAGGCCCTTGATGTCACTTGTAATCCATGGCTTGTTGTTAGCATAGCAGCGTACTGTTCTTACTGCAACTACAATGTCCATACAGAAGTTGATGTAGTCAGTAGTGCAGTCAACAACCTCCTCAATGTCCTCACTATATGATCCCTACAGGATATCCCAGTCCGTAGTTTCAAAGCAGTCTCTCAGAGCCTGCTCTGCCTCAGGGGACCACTTTCTGAATGAGCGTGTGGTTGTAGGTAGTGCCTTCACTCTTGGTTTGTAGTGAGGCTGAAGCAGAACCAGGTTATGATCTGCTTTCCCAACCGCAGGCAGCGGGGTGGCGCTGTATGCGTCTTTAACATTTGCATACAGTAGGCCAATAGTCCTATTTCCCCGGGTGTTAAAATCCACATACTGGGAGAAGGCAGGTAATGTTTTGTCCAGCATCACATGGTTAAAGTCTCCAGAGATTAACACAAGCGCCTCATGGTGCTGTGTTTGTAGTTTAGCAACAGCAGCATGGGTGATGTCACCCATGTGGAGGGATGTAAACAATAACAACAATGACATGTCCAAACTCTCTGGGCAAGTAATAGGGACACAGACTTATGGCCAACAGTTCAATGTCCCTGCAGCAAGTGGAGATTTTGACGTTTACATGTCCAGGGTTGCACCACCTTGTATTCACATAGAGAGCGAGTCCTCCTCCTTTCCACTTTCCGCAGGTATTTGCATCTCTGTCCGCTCTAACTGTGCTAAATCCAGGTAGCTCCACATTAGCATCTGGGATGTTAGTTGTTAGCCACGTTTCATAAAAACACAACAAACTGTATTCTCTGTAGGTCCTGACATTTTTCACCAGCGCAGCCAGTTCGTCGATCTGATTTGCTAGTGAGTTCACATTTCCCAGGATCACAGAAGGCACCAAAGGCTTGATTCGCCACTTCCTTGCTAGCCGCTTAGCCTTTAGCTTAGCGCCGGCTCTGCTGCCACAATACTGCCTTCTTACCTCGTCAGGTAAATAGGGAACCACACCGGCGCGGGCATTTGTTCTCAGCGTTAGAAGTTGTGTAAAGTTGTGTCAGTGTGTAAAAATCCATTTCCAAGTAGTAAAAAGTGTCCAGGAAATGAGTCCACATAAAAGAAAATGATAGGAATGATCAGTCAGATAGAGAAAAAGGTAGAAATATAAAGTTGTACACGGAGCTGCTGGAAATGCTGCCATTCACGGCGGCACCAAACTGTCAAGTATCCCCTGTTTTAAAATGTACAGTAAATCTCTTTAGGACCAAGCAAACCCTTTGTTAAATTCTTGTTACACAATGTTAACTGACTAATAGACAAACCTAGGCAGCCCCCATTGTAAAATGTTACCAAAATGTTGCAGTATATTCAGGTTTACTAACGTGTTAATTGTTTAGATGCTCACACAAACATGTGTGAGGCTTGCTAAAAGTTCTAAAAAGCAGGCCAGAAATGTCACTAACCTATCCAAGTCTGGGATTACCCAGTGCAATCAGCCCCCCACCACCACAGACAGGCTTCGGCCCGTACAGGCCTAAAAAGGGACTAAAAAGTAAAAAATATATATACTTTTAAATGTTCCAACATATACCAAACTGCCCCTTTAGAGAGAAGAACTATTTAAAATCCTGGCAATATGAGACAAGTCCAAACAATACATATTTATAAAATGAAGTATTTACTTTGTATTCAATGAAAAGAACAAAAAATAAGGAATAAAAGGACTTCACTAAAAAGGCAATCCAAAGCAAATAAGTCCTAATACCTGATAGAAAGACAAAATCCAAGAACAGAGGAGAAAACAAAAAATACAAAATCTTCAACAAATTCAATGAACTCCTGCTTGGACCTTCTCTCTGAAAGGTGACTTTGTGGTGGCCCTGCCTCATGGGGTTCCACGTATAAAACACAAGGAATGGCAGAGCCTTTAAAGATACAGTACATTATTAATAAACAACAAATACATATAACAATATTAACATAAAATATAATAAATAATAAAAAAGAACCAAAAATATAAAGGAAATTAAAACAAGCCAGAGAATAATCATGGCTATAACACAACACATAACACAAAAGGTTCCAACTCACCTTTTAGGTTTATTTTCTAGATGAGGCATAGGAAGAAATTTCAAAACCAAAAATGTACTGTTACCTGTAAGCTCTTACCTATCTCCCTGTCCATGTTGAACAAAATGTATTTAACCCAGGGGACCTCTGTGTTGGGCTGCTTGCTAACTGGGGCTGTTTGACTTTCAAATTTTTATTATATCCCAGTTCATCACCAGTAGAGGACTTCATAATGATGTCCCCTTGTGCAGTTAAGGGACTGCAAGTAGATAAGGAATGAACAATCTTACCTCCTGGTTAACTAGTAGCTATTAGACAGAGAGACTTTCAGGTTTCACTCTCAGATTATACCTATTTACATCAAACCTAAAAACATGAAATATAAAGTGATACATAGAATCATATAACCTCTGTGAATTAAATCTTCATTCAGCCCCATTAGGCACAGTGAAGCACTTGTGAACATTCTCAGGTGGTTCTTTTTCTTCTTCTCTATCAAAAACAAATCAAAAGGCTTTTCTTCTGAAAAGAGAGACAAGGTTCTTTAAAAGTGACCAATGAGCATGTAAAACAAGACACCATGGCTCACATAGCACCAGACTCATCACTGCTACATTTCAGTTTTTTCAAAACACTCTGAAATAAAAGAAAATGTTACAAACATCATTATTACTCAATTCCATAAGCAGCAAAGTCATCCTGCACTCAGCTCAAGGTTACTTCCCTTAGACCTGAAGCAAAACACTGAATTTCCACTTTGCTTTCCTGCTTTCTCAGTATCCTCTATACAACATCTTGTAAGTAAGTAAAAAATGGAGCTGAAGTCTATTCAGCTGTATCTGTCAAGCCTTAATTCAAAAATTTATGTGGCAGCTTCTAGAACAGCTCAAGAATCTTCCACCTATAAAAATAATGTTGTGCAATCAATGTTAGATTACTTTTGGGTTTTATTTTAGTAAAGTGTATATAGACAGCCCTAGTGTTTCGCTAGGGTTTATAGGTGCAGAACATCTGCGAATGTGAACATCTGCTGATATGTTCAACAATGTAGGCTAACACACACACACATACACATAGAGAAACAGAGAAGCAATACACATACAGCATGATTACAGCCCATTACACACAGTTGAGACAAAGATGCATGGCGTCCCCTACAGAAAGTGCAAAGTTCTAAAGCTCTTTAGTGAACAAAATGTAAGTTATTATAATACATTTGTCAGTATATTTATGGCAGCAAAAATGACTAATTTTGCATGTATTTTATGCATTTCTGACTTACAATAGTATTTTAGTTTTCTTTATTTGTTCTACCCTACCTGCATCATCCACAGTTTTCTGCACTAGGTCACAAACTCACAAAATAATTTCAATTTAAGCCCACAAATAGGTAGACCTGCGAATTGTAAACAGCCTTTAACTGGATTTTGTTAGACCGAGTTTGAAATTAGAAACAACCAAGATATATTTCTGTTCAAATGGGATAGCACAGATATTATCAGTAACATTTAATTTTAAAGATAAGACAAAAGTCATGTTCTTCATTAAAGATCAAGTTTTAGGACTGAAAGACACACAATTACAGTATAGATCATTTTTTTAACTCCTCTTTGACCCCTGCATTCACACTGTTCCCCAGCTAATTAAACATAACACTTCACAGGAGCTCTTCTCCTAATGTGTGCTAACATTTTGTCCACTACCATCTTCATAATGCGAAGTCTCCATCCATGCTGTTGGTTTCCATTGCAACGGGAGACACAGTGTTAAATCTTCAGTAACTATAATCTTCCACGGATGTGAAGTAGCAGCACCAAACACTGCAAAATAATGGTGCAGGCAGTCCAGGATAATAAATCGTTACAAAAAGCAACATTAGTTAAAGGGCGTGGTCTATGGCTGGCTTGTCATCCCGGCCAATACCCCCAGGCCGCCAGATGGAGCCCTCCCTGCAGCATGGAGGTGCCCCAAAGACCAGCAGGGAATCCTGGACAATGGAGTTTTCATACACAGCCCTGCTGTATATCCCAGGGACCACTAGATGGAGCTGCAGGGAGGAGCAATGAATATCATTTGCCCTACGCCCCGGAAGTACGTCCAAGTTACATGGACAAGGGGAATGACATGCTTCCGGGGGTGAAGAAAAAGAAGAGTTTTGATCTGACCCGGAAGTGCTAAGAAGTCACATGGACTGAGGATTCAGAAGCACTTCCGGGTCACGGACTATAAAAGGAATGTGGCAGCTTCCAGACGGCGAGCTGAGCTGGGTGGAAGGGTGGCAACGCGTCTGGGAGTGGTGGAGTATTATTATTTATTGTATTGGAGTATTTAATGAGTATTGTGGAGGAGAGGGTGCTTTGTGCACTGCTGATTAATAAAAAGTCATACTTTTGGACTTTTACTTGGTGTCTGGAGTCTTGGACAGGGGTTCAAGGGAGCAATAGTGCCCCCCATCTGTCACAAGGGGCTTTTTAAATCATTTGTACCATGTACTTTGCTTGATTGAGAATGCATGGGTCTCTGAATGTTTTCAGAGATTGGGTCTTCACTTTTTTTTGTTTGTACTTAATGCAATTTTGTGCTTCCATTGCTGGGAAATCATTCCTGTATTGTTAGAGGTATGTCCTCTGAGGTCATGACCTCTGTAAATGACATTAAATCAGATCAAGAGTAGTTTCCCAATTCCTAAAATAAGGGCACCGGTTCTAGTTATTGATATAATTTGAAAGTAGAAATGACACCATCTGTTTTTGAGCTTTTTAAAATGCTGATCATCTGTCCTGCAGTGTATTGATTTCATATGCCCAGAGCTAATGGTGTGTGAGTCACCTGATTATCCCTGCTTTGAACAAAGTAAGACATTGTGGTGTGTCTGTTTTATTCTTGACATTTCACTTGATTTTGCCTTCTTACTTGTACTGCAGTGTTATTTAGATATTAGCTTTGACAAGAAATGGCTAAATGTTGCAAAAGGTACGTATGAGTTCTGTTTGTTGTCTGCTCCTAATCTTTTGATGCTCATAATTTAGTCAGTAAGTAAAGCCATCATTCAGCCATTACTTCTGATAGCACATTGCTGTAGTTAACACAATCTTGAGGTACTTGTGAACCATGGCAGTAATCAGTACTTGGGGCTCATCAGGAAGTGCCTTTCTCTCCACTCTAAAATGATTCCAATTCTCCCTTACAGAATCATCATCCCCATTCTCTACTTTAGGGTTAATGTCCCAGGTAAAGGTCATCTGTTTCTAAACTTGCAGAGATCACTCCTGAAGAAAACAATCACCCTCGAATACCATTTATTGAAGAGTTATTCCTCTTGACACACTTCTTGAAGAACTAGTAGGCCACTGTGGAAGTTCAGCCCGGACACAGACAGGCAGACACCGATAATTCCAACACACACAAATTTATTTACATAAAAATCCACAAAACAGTCCCGCACAGCACACAGTGCCCCTGCACCAAATACCCTTAAGTCTGGGCCTTCCAATGGGTCTCCCTTTCTTCCACTGCCTCCGTTCCTCCTTTCTGAGCTTTGTCCTCTTCCTCCCAACTCCGGCTAACGACTGGAGGAAGGCAGCCTCTTTTATATCCACCCGGATGTGCTCCAGGTGCCATCTGACAATCTGGTGAGGCGGAAGTGCCACATGAGCACCCAGAAGCACTCTGCGTGTCCCTGGTAATTCTTTTGGCAGCACTTCGGGGTGTGGCGGAAGTGCTGACGTCCAGGGTTCCTCAGTCCTCTTGGTGCCCCCTGCCGGGGGCCACGGGCCCCTACAGGGTTGAGTGTCCATGCTCAGTTCCCGTGGCCCCCATACAAACCAGGGTGGCTGCCCTCTCATGGTCTGGGGTTGGCATAGTCCCTCTTCCGGTCCTTTCAGGCGTCCCGGCTGGGCACCGCCCCCTGCCAACCGCCACACCACTAAACACTGTTCTGTTGCCTGTCACCTCAGTTGGTGTTTAGGACTTTTTGAAATGTATTTTATGGCACTACTCCTCTGAACTGGCATTTTAATCAAAATCAGCCCTGAAAATCACCCAGTGCTGGACTTGACACAACACGGATGTGAACCCAATGGCCAACAGCTTGATCTCATACCATTTATTGGAACTATCTGCTTCCTTTTTCTTTTCCATACTGCATTTCTCTTTTTTTAAAAAATATTAGACCATCACGTGCACCTTCAGAGAACCTTGATATCGTATTCATCCCATCACTTTTGTCTCAAATTTTAAATTTAAAGTAGATTAAATTGTTTTCCTCAGGATGTAGAAAGCAAATATCATGGCAAATAAAATGAAAAAGGTCATAAAGTTTCTACATAAAATAAAACACTGAATTATTGAGATTATTTGGAGGATTCATCCCTTTTTCTAACTGCAAGTCTGAATTTCAATATATTGTCTGAACAAGTCACACACTTTTAGATGGACCCCCACTGGTGTGTGAAGTTAAAGATGACCTAGTGGCACAGGTAAAACATGGGGAATAAGAAAACTAATGGAATTCCTGAAACCTCAAATTCAGATATAATCTCTTTTCAGGGGGGGACTGGAAGCATCTGAAACCAGTTGCACCCCAGGAAAAAGCCAGATGGCCTGAGGAGGATATCCAACCAAGTGTGTTCAAAAGCAATAAGAGCAACACCTTTACAGTTTACTCGGAACAGGGCCACCATAAAGGAAGCACTTCAGAGAAGGAGGTCAGTTCAATTCTGAATCTCAAAACTGGAGAATCTCCAACAATAATGGGCCCAAGTTGATCTTCTTCAAGACCTCACTACTTTGTAGAACTGAACAATTTTTATTGAGTGAAGCTCTTATGCAACCAGCTGTGTAAAATGGATAGAACAAAATTGTACTTAAAAGAACTTTAATTTACTGTGTAAATTGCATCTTTCAGATATAAGCATCCTCTAAGGTCAGGATGGAAACCTTACCTAAAAGAGGTGTATTCCAGCTGCTTGAACACTTCCTAGTTGTCATACTACTTCAAATTAACCTGTTAGGATAAAGATCCTCTCTGCCCATAAGGTCCTGTAGTATGGTAGAGAGAGATTGGAAAAAAGAGGATTTCTAAGCAAGTCATAGATCTGATTAAAGAGGAGAGCAAATCTGGTGAAGGATACTAAACAATTTCAAGAAGTTGAAAATTCCTCAGAGAGTAATGCAGTCCATTCTAACTTTTCAGAAAACATAGTAAACCATGGCCACATTACACGGAAATTGTCCTTCCACTTAAAGTTTGTTGATGGTCAACAGAGGCAGCACTTAGGGAAGGAACTAAAAACCAAATCATCATACTGAATGAATTAAAAGAAGCTAGTGGCTGCAATAAAAAATGATCATCACAAATAGAGATTTTATGGGAGAGTAGCAAGACAGAACCTTTACTAGAAGGAAGAAATCCATCTCCAGTAAGTGTGCACAAAATGTCCCTAAGAGAATACTGTAGACATTCCAGTCTGATGAGATTAAAGAAGAACTGAGTCCTATGTTAACATATGTGGTGTAAACAGTGCACGCCAGTAAAGCCACACAAGCCCTACTGTAAAGTTTGCTGGTGCTATTTGTATGTCCAGTGGTCCACTAGGCACACTGCATCAAATCCTCTGGGACAAAGCCTGGAAAACAATGAGAAATTACTTAAGAACATTGATGTTAGGTAGAATGCCCAGAGGGGGCTGTGTGGTCTTTTAGCCTTTGTCACACACATGTGAGTAGGAGGCAGCTAAAGGGCTTGAGTAATTGTAATTGTAATACCACATCAGACCAGGGGGTGGCAGGATGTACTGACTGTCTTTCTCAGTTCCTTGCAGACCATTCCCAGGAAATCCCTCCAGGTTCTGGTGCCTTTGTTGATGGCACTTTCGGTTCGGGTGCCTTGGATGATGTCACTTCCGGTCATGATGATGTCACTCCCGGTTCCGGGCCCAATGACGTCACTTCCTCTATGGGCCTTTAAAACCACCATCTTACCTCCATTCTGACAGTTCTGTTTTGGACTCAGTCTTGTGAACATCTCTGTTCAGTTATTTAAACTTTTGCAGCCAGGATATATTATACGGGTGACTGCCCCATACCTTTATGATGTCTGGAGTGAATTACTTGTCACACTTAGGAACAATTGAAGATTCTGTTTTGTTCTGTCCCCCCAGTTATCTGATCTTATCATCATACTCATCTTTAGAAACAGAAAGTTCTAAGTTCTAAAGTTCTATTTGTCTACTTTTGTACTATATATGTACATGTCATGTAAGCTCATATTGGCTTATTTGTATTGTTTATTAATTTTTCATTATTATTCTTGCCTAATTTAACTTGTTTTTTCTGTCTTGTAGACATTTCTTTGACATCTTGTAAAGCACTTTGAGTTCATCCTGTGTATGAAACTGTGCTATAGAAATGTTATTGTTGTTGTAGGTGGTGCTTTTCAGGAATATGAAAGGAGAACACACCAGAAAAACATGAATAAAAACCATTGCTCCACTTCTAGAAAACTGAAATTGGGGAAAAAAAGTCTATGTTCCAGCATGATAGTGAGCTAAAGACATAATTTTCAACGTGAATTCCGCCAAGGCCCCCCAGTGGACCACATGAGTATATGAGGACCCCCCTCTACAGGAGATTTCCACTCCTGTACTTTTTATGCAGTCTGTGTAAAAGTGCTTGCTTTTGAACTTACATGTATTAACAAAATTATATATGCTGCTACCGTTATTACACTACTTGTATTTAAAAAATAATGCCATTTCAAAAACACTGTCTTATTAAATTAAAAAAATTACTAGTGCATAAAGTTCTTAATCTTAACATAAAATGAGTAGGCTTTTCTTAAGGATAAGTAATAACTAGTAATTACCAAAATACAGAATTTTGCATTGCAAATATTTTGATAACAATAAAAGATAATCACTACTCACTTGGCTTAAGTATTACTTTTTAAAATAAGTCTGTCATTTTTGCATACTTCTAAATATAAGAATTAAAAATTTTAAAATGAAGAACTAATTGCTGCATTTAATGCTATTGGAAATGCAAAGGCTTCTTCTCTCCACATACAACAACCAAGTCAATGTGAAAGACAAAAGCATGGCAAAGGACTGTGCAGTCATCAGTCAGGTAAGCCACCTCAGACACCTGTGCATCTTTACAAAGTGAACACTGAGGTGGCAGCGATGTGCCTCTCATCTTGTTCATGAGACTGTCAAATCTTTGGCATTGTGGTAAAACACTAAAGGCAGTGTGTCATGTCACCTTCTCTTCACTTTTTCTTGTTGGGTCATTACAAGCAGACCATGCCCGTTCTAACTACATATTAGTACTATAGCAGTGGTATTTAGGAAACAAACATTAAAGGGGTCTTTTAGAAAAGTGACAGACATTGCAGGCATTTGCAAAAAGAATGGAGTATAAGGTAATAATAAAAGGAACCAAATCGGGAACTATTTGCACCTAAATTAAGTCTCATTTTTTTCTGGTCATGTTGGGACACCCTAGCTGCTGAAGTACCTTCTAGAACATTCTATCTGATTCATAGCTCGCTCCTCTACTTATGGACTTTTGTGGGGTGTCCAGCCCAGGCCACACCACCAACATCCCCATTCACTCTCCGCTGTTAAACTCACTGTAGGTTTCCCACCACCACATAGTCCACCACATGACCCCAGCACTCTTTTCTCCCAGACATAAATCATCTAATCTGCACAGGCGGATTAATGTGCTCACTACCACACCTGTGGCTCTTCTTAAAGTTCAGCTTTTCGCTCCAGTCCAGCTCTTCCTTTTTTATTTTACCCAATAAAGTGTCGTCCCATTTTCTGTCAGTGTCGATCTTTTGGATATTGTCCCGTATATTGCTCAATCTGGCAGTGCTACAGGTACCATCCCTGTTTTTTTAGGGGACACTTCTCTTAGTCTCAAGGGAGGCTTTTTAAGGTTAGTCCCTGAAGAGGCTACAGGTGGCTGCCCAGTAGGGTGACTGCTCACTTAAGCTCTCAGTATCGCTCCATCTCTCTAACAGCTTACCTCTTTGACTCCATTAAGTGGACTGCTGGGTTTAAATCCCTTGCTGAGGTTGTTTCCAGCTTTGTCATGCTCCAAGAGCAGCACCAGGGACAGCAGTTTGGAAATCCCTTTAGCAGATCCCAGTGTCTCTGCACTCCTGAGCCTTCATAAAACCTTGAAGGACCTGGTCTCCTCATTAGCTCCTCATAAGAGCTGTTTGTTCTCTAGTGGCTAGGAGAGTTTTCCCTGCTTAAACTTACAACTGCACAAATTTTACTGATCTTGCCTGTGCTGGGGTACTCAACACATTGAAAGGACATATCCTGAGTGGTAAGAAATGCCAGTGGGCATATGTCGCGCTCTGTTTTCTGGGGCCTTGAAGGTCTGTTCTTACCCAGTAGCACTTCTTTATGCCAGACCATGGTCCTCACTCAAAGATCCTTTGAATAAAAATTTTGCAAAGCAGTACAATAAAAAAAAACAATAGCAGAGAGTAAAATCAACAGGACTCTTTATCCAAGAGACAGGATAATACAAAGTAAGTAGAAATGTCATCTGTTGAACAATGTGGATTTCCAAAGGAGGTGGGCGTTCTGCTTTCATTTGGATGCTTTGTACATAAAATTGTTCTGCATTGTAATTTGCACTTTCTTTGACACAAATGTCATAGGTTTCAGAGCAAAATTATAGATGTCGCAAGTAATCGTTGCAGAGAAACACAACATATACGTGCCTAAATCTTTAATGTGGAAATCCAATCAAGTTTAGAGAGGCCTGTAACCTGAAACCTGGCATGAATATCAAGAAATACATCATTCAGTCTGAGACATCAGTGAAAGACATTTATAATATTTCTGCAAGTGATCTATACCTTTGCCCTTACCTTGCAAGGCTTTGCAAACTCTGACAACTTGTGTTCAAGTGTGTCACCCACAGAACCTTCCCACCCACACAACTCGGCACCCACCCTCGCACAACTGTCATCAAAGGTGCTGCACTTTGCACCTCCATTAAAATGACAAATCAGATTTAAAAGCATGGCCAATGCAGCTTGTCTTGTTACGTGACATGACACAGTGTCATCTACTAAGGAGTTTTGTGAAGCAGTTGTGATGACAAATGACATGACGCCCCAAAGGTGTGCGACCGCTGCATGCTGATGCATATGTCTAACGTTTGGTTTTGATTATTTGCTAATATTTTTGATGAGTATTAACCTTTCCTAACAGTGATGCCAATGAATATGGAAAGATTTACATTTACTTATTTTATCCAAGGCGACTTACATCTTTTATGATACAATTGGTTACATTTCTTTTTGGTTTTTTGGTTGGAGCACAGGCAGGGCAAGTGACTTGCTCAGGGTCATACAGCATAAGTAGCAGGATTTGAACCAACAACCTCAGGGTCTGAAGTCCAAAACCTTAACCACCACACCATACTGTCTATGACAATGGTGGTGGTGACACCTACCCAAGCTCGCAGATAGCAGTGACAAGACACAACTGCATAGTTTATTCAAGCTTCTGCAGAGTTTCCTGGCACTTTAGTGCAGTGGTTTTCAAGTTCAGCCTTGGGGGTCCCCTGTGGTTGCAAGCTTTTGTACCAATCAGTCTGAGAATCGGTGAGTTGTTTTTTACCTTTCATTGATCTCATTGTTTAATTAGCTGCATTTTTGCTTTTCTTTTCTTGCATTGAGAAAAGTTCATCAATGTTAATTTACATTTATACGAAAAGAAGAAATATCATGTCTGTAAATGTGTCATAATCCCTCTTTCCTGTGGAGTTTGTCCATTAGTTGTATCCTAATGCTGATAATTAATGACAAACATTCCAGACACCAGGGCAAGTGACGATGACTTGAAAGAAGCTGCTGTTACAGTGTTACCCACTTGTGTGCGCCTATTAGTAATTAATGGCAAAAATAACTAGAAAATCTAAAAGAGCAAAATGCTTAAAAGCAAAAAAGAATTTGTATGCACCTAAATTCCAGCTTCAATCAGTAAAAATTTACCATAAACAGATTGTAATTTCTGATTTGATATAAAAACACAAACAAGAAGAAACAACTTGCTTAATTAATGTAGAAGCTCAATTAAAGGAATGGCCAGGATGACAACCTGCAGCCACAGAGGGCCTCCAGGACTGAACTTGAGAATGACAACTTTAGTGGATGGAGGACCACAGGGCTTGCAGAGATACCTGAGGCCCTATTAGTGATTGCCAGGCAGGCTTGAGAGTTAATTCAGAAGTGCTTCACAGCTGAGGCTTGAAAGGATTTCTTCCAGAATGATATTAAGGGCTTATCTGACATGGAGTACAAGAGACCAGACACATTGGAGAAGGCAGCGACGAAAGTGAGAAGTACAATACTGTGGACCAGACAACTCACATGTCCATAATGTATAGAATTCCATCCAGTATGTGTGCCTATATAACCATTTAACCATTTATCCAATTCAGGATCATGAGAAGCATCTCTCAGAAACATTTGACACAAAATTCAAACCAAACCTGGATCAGGCATCCATTACAGAATATAGTACATTCAAATAAATATACCTGCAGCTTCAGAAATTGTCTTTTGACTTATATTCTAATAGTGGAACAAAGAAGTGATAATATGCAATATTTAATTTTTAACTAACGTCAACTTGTAATGAAGGAGAGGAGAAAAAAAGTCAGGATTAATAAGAATCTCAGCATCCAAGGTCACAAGTACCAGGTAAACCTGTATCTATATGATCAAGTCTTTCATCAGCACAGACAGTTTGGAGAACCTTCATCGTGACATCAAAAAACAGAATGAGCCAGTGGCTTCAATCAGGACACGTCACTTTGAATTTTCTGCCTTTAACTCTTTTAGAGCTGATATTTTTGTTTCTTTTCTCCCTGGGCTGAATATTTTTCCAAAAAACACAGTTTTCTGAAAAGCACACAAAGCAAAGGTTTCTTACATAAATCAACATAAAACGACGTACATGTTTTTTTTTTTTTTTTGATTGTTGACTATAATTTCAGCATTTCCATTTAGTTTTAATGAAATGTATGATTGTGGTTCCTGATTGATCTCATGGAGAAGGCAAGGTGGTGCTGTGGTTGGCACTGCTGCCACATGGCTCAGGTCGCCTTTTTGGAGACAATAATCATTCTGGTATAATTGATGATAAAAGATGATTGCACCATTATAATCCAGTTAAATCTAGTTCATTTAGTCCTTCCCCATTGACTTTGTGAACACTTCTATGATTTCTCTGAACTGGAGGCGAAGCAAATACCGCAGAGTTCGCTCATCACTAATCAGCAGTATAACACTGAAATTTTTTTTACTAAGCCCTGACCAGTTGCTCAGAGTCACATGTACTGCAAAAGGCAGACACTATGCACTGGTCATTGCAATCCTCAGTGTGGGGATTTTTGCTGTTGCCTTGCTCAAATAATGAAACCAAAAAATTTGCAAGCACCTATATTTGTATACCGAAAATTACTGCTAAATATTGCAAACTTAACCAATGCACACTCTACACATGTTTAGAAAAAAATGTATATGCTAAATGCACCTCACATCTGTATTATGCACTGAAGGGGAACATCTTTTTAAAAATGATGCCGCCTGTTACCCTACCTTATGCTTGTGAAAAAAATAGGCACTGCCTTGTTTGCAACAATAAGTGGTGATCAGAAATTTATGGTAGTGCTTTTCAGTGCAATTAACTGTGATTGGTTTATCATGCATGCTATATTATAAACACCCCGCTAGTTTAAAAATCAGCTTACACCTAATCTGAATTAAAATTCTTATATGAAGGGTAATGCCACTGTTTTTGGGATACAGTTTATACTATTATGAAGCTGATTTGTCTTATGTCCTTGAGACTGATCAGCTCTTCTAAATTTCTCTGTTTTTATTATAAGGTTTGTTGCTGATATCACTACACAGAGAACTTTCTGATGCATTTTCCCTTGCACAGGTATCTCCATGTGCAGCAGAAACATAAAGTCACTGCAAATGAGATTTAAAGGAAACGTTTCTTTAGCACATTCTCAGTTCTTGGCCAAAGCAAAAGAAAATTATATTGTGATATGGTGAGATGCATTCACTTACTGAGCTAGAGAAAATGAGAAAACTGCACAGCCATCATGTCACTTACTAAACTCTTTGCACTTCCATATCATTTTGCATGTAGGTTTTTTTTTTTTAATTTGTCACAGTGAACTGCATATTTCGATTGCACTTTATAATGACCCATTCAGAAAATTTAAGAAAACAAATATTCTTTTTAAGGAGTAAAATAGTTTGCATTTAAAAATACTTAAAATAATTAGTACCAGAAAGGAGGAAGTGGAGAGGAGGTTGGGAGAATGGAGAAGGGCTTTGGAAGACAGAGGATTAAAGACAAATAGAAAGAAGACAGAATATTTGAGGTTTAATGATGATTACAATTCAGAAGTTAGTGTTCAGGGAGATTAATTTGAAAGGAGAGGATACTTTTAAATATCTAAGATCAGTGGTAGCCCAAGATGGAAAATTAGATGCTGAGATAACCCATACAGTGCAGTGTGGATGGAATAATTGGAAGAAGGTATCAGTAGCACCGTGTGATCAAAGAATTAAGGTGACGGTTAAAGGTAATGTTTTTAAGACAGTGGTAAGACCAGCAATGGTGTATGGAGCTGAGACATGAGCAGTAAAGGGAGTGCAGGAGAAGAAGTTAGATGTGGCAAAAATGAGAATGTTGAAATGGATGTTTGGAGTTACTAAAAAGGACAGACTAATAAATGAGACAATCAGAGGTACAACAAAAGTAGGAAAGATATCTAAAAATATACAAGAAAGTAGGTTGATGTGGTATGGACATGTGATGAGAGCAGACAATGAATGGACAAAAGAGTGATGGGAATGGAAATACAGGAGAAAAGAAGGTAAGGGAGGCCAAAGTAGAGGGGGATCAAGAAAGTAAAAGAAAATCTAAAGGAAAAGGGCTTTAGTGACGAGAAGGTGCAGAACTGAGCCGTTTGGTGAAGGTTGATCAACCATACTGACCCCTCATAGAAGTGGGAAAATATAAAGAAGAAGAAGAATATAATCTAAATAAGTACAGCAATGAAAGTAAATGTAATTTGTTACTCCCAACACTGGTGGGATAAATTGGTCAAGGTGGCAGTGATGTCACTTGTATCTGCTGGGCATAGATGGGTCTTATGTGTTAAAATTCCTAACACTGGCACTAAATGAAATGTCCAGTTAGATCACAGACATTGTTGTCACAGTTAGTAAAGTGAGGATTGCACTACCAGATTTCATCTGCATTCCTGAGAAAACATCTGCACATAACAGGAAAAGAGTTGGGTGTTTAAACACTAAATAAAAGACAAGCATATGCAGAATTAAAGCCTGACTAAGCCTCTTTCTTCTTGTGTCAATGTCATGAATTTCACTGGAAAGAAAATGCAATTAATTTCACATTTTTTAAAGCAAATCATAGAGTTTTTCTGCAAATTCAATTCTTGCAATTTCTTTTACTCATCACTACTTCCAGTTGAAGTCAGAGGTTTACATACACCTAGGGTGAAATCTTTAAACTCGCTTTATAACCACTCCACAGACTTTATACTAAAAAACTATAAATCTGGCATATGGATTAAGATGTCTACTTTGTGGAGCATAAAAGTAATTATTTCCAATAATGTTCACAGATTATTTCTCTTTTTGTTGACTATTTTACAATTGCAGTGGGTCACAAGTTTGCATACACTTTGTTAACTGTGCCTTTAAACGGCTTGGAAAATTCCAGAAAGTTACATCAAGCTGTTAGGGAATTAGACAATTAGCTTCTGATAGACAATTGGCCTAAATGGAGTCAATATATGGATGTATGCTAAGGCCTACCATCAAATTCACTGCTGCTTTGCTTAACATAATGGGAAAATTAAAAGAGATCAGCATACACCTCAGAAAACAAAAACTGTGGATTTCCACAAATTTGGTGCATCCTTGGTTCCAAATGGCTAAAGGTTCCATGTTCATCTATACAAACAATAATGCACAGGTATAAATGCCATTGGACCACACAGACATCATACCGCTTAGGAAGGAGATGCATTCTGTCTCCTAGAGAAGAACGTATTTTAGCATGAAAAATGCAAAACAACAACAAAGGACCTTATGAAGAGGCTGGAGGAAATAGGTAGACAAGTATCTGTATCCACAGTAAAAAGAGTCCTATATCAACAAAACCTCAGCAAGGAAGAAGCCACTGCTCCAAACCCATCATAAAAAAGCCAGACTACAGTTTATAGTGGCACATGGGAACAAATATGCTATCTTCTGGAGAAATGTCCTCTTGAAATGCTGATGAATCCAAGATCAAACGATTTGGTCATAATGACCATCATTATGTTTGGAGGAAAAAGAGTGAGGCTTGCAAGCCAAAGGACATCATACCAACCGTCAAGTATGGGGCGGGGAGCATCATATTGTGGACGTGCTTTGCTTCCGAAGGAGCTGGTGCACTTCACAAAATAGATGGCATCATAAGGAAGGAAAATAATGTAGACCTACTGCAGCAACATCTCAAGAGCTCAGCAAGGACAAATGAGTCTTCCAAATGGACAATGACCCCAAGCCTACCTGCAAAGTTGTGCCAAAATGGCTTAAGGACAACAAGGTCAAGGTATTGGAGTGGCCATCACAAAGCCCTGACCTCAATCCGATTGAAAATTTGTGGGCAGAACTGAAAAATTGTGTGCGAGCAAGGAGGCCTAAGAACCTGTCCCAGTTACACCAGTTCTGTCTGGAGGAATGGGCCAAAATTCCAGTAACTTATTGTAAGAAGCTTGTGGGAGGTGACCCACAATTGTTTAATTTGTTCAAGTTATACAATTTAAAAGCAATTCTAGAAAAGTGTATGTAAACTTGTGACCCACTGGAATTATATATCAATAAAAAGTGAAATACTCTGTGTGTGAACATTGTTGGAAAAAATAACTTTTACTTTTAAGTAGATATCTTAAAGATATGTTTGTTAGTAAAAAAAACTGTGGACGGGTTATAATGTGAGTTTTAAGGATTTCACCGTAAGTGTATGTAAACATCTGACTTCAGATGTCCAAGTTAATATTGCGAAGTGCGTTCAGAAGTAAAGCTGTGTTACACATGCATGCCTAAGGATCACCTTTTGGGCTCATCAGAGGTAAGAACAACCACACTGGAACATGAGGTGGCGCTTTCGCTGACAGTATCATCTGTTCTTTTACCCACAGCCCTTAGTAACCACCCAATGACGCAACTGACTCCGCCCTTTCCAGTTCAGCCACTGTAAATTTGAAACACTCCCAGCAGTGCAATTCATTCCAAAGTGCACAGGCCACAGAAAACAGCTCCTGCCTGAATACCGACCACAATACCAAGCAATGAACTGCCCTGATTTTTAACTTGTTTTGCTTTGCTTTTTGTGTTCTACTTATACGTGCCATGAAGCATCTGTATATTTTGGAACTCTGCACTAATTAAAAGGGGCGAATTGTGTTCCCTTGTTTAACAACACCTGTTAATATTTACAAGACTGTTGGGTTCATTCGTGCACAGTCTGTTAAATTCATCCTCATCTAATGTCAAGTGATAAGGTGATGACAGTTATGCAGTGCTACCCACCATTTTCTTGTTAGTGTTAGCAGAATTAGATGAAGTGGATTTTAATACAGATGGATAAAATATCTAATATCAGATACAGCAGATGCAAAGCTTTAGAAATCCACTGCTTGAGAGACACCACCACTTGTCAAGTTGTAATAAGTCAGCCCAAGGTGGGGCTCAGTATCCTTGTGTCATATCCATAAAGATGACCCTCGTTTGGAACCAGAAACTGTTATCTTAGATATTTTTCTTTTTTCAGAACCACCTCCAAAAACCCATGAGGATGCACTTTTATACTGAGCTTCATGAACATAAATAGCACAACAACATGTGTATTCTTCATTACAGTAAACAATCACTTATTCTACTGCAATATAAAAATGGGACTGTGTAATGCAAGTGATGGTTACCATGTGGACTGTACTGCCCTCTCAATCTGCCCGGCTCACTTATACCTCTGACTCTTTTATTTCCAAGGGGAGTTTTGTTTGCTCTCTCTCTCCCCTCGCTGTTGTGGAGGCTGCATGCTGCTTGTGATGCCAGTCGCTGTCATCTGGGCTATAATTAAAGGGCCAGGCTCCGAGAGGCAGATTAGGTAAATATCAGATGTATTTTGCATTATAGTGCAGATTTTATTTTGCCAACCTAAGTTCCTTTCAAAAGCCCTGCCAGTTCAGACACCCTGGGAAGACAGAAGAAGAAGAAAAAAAAAAAAAACTCCTGCAGCTTTTATCAAAATGAAAATATTGCTAATCTGCACTGGTAATTACTTGTTCAAATCACAGCTAAGCAGACAAGGATCCCAAGGCAGCTGCCCTCTTTTGTTACGAAAGGCAGTTCACTGCTTGAAGATTTGAATTTGCTCTGAAATTATCACTTCAGGACTCTGTTAAACAGAATGCAGTTATTGAATGCTGTCTGACGCCTACCAGGAGTGGAATGAAGTGGTTAGGATGATAAAAGAGAAAATATAAAATCATTTTAAATATGTGTAGCGACCATCTTGAAAAGCAAACTGAGAACACACTAGAGCTTTTGGTCTGACCAGGGCTGTGTTTTTGAGCTCAGTTGTGGACCAGGTAAGTCTGCCCACCAACGGGGCTCTGACGTTGTGCTAATGTCAATTCCAGTACAGTTTGCTGCTGATTTGCTACAGTACGCTGTATTTTATGTTCCACAACCAACCACTGCCCAGGAAAATCTTTTGGCTATGAAAAAGGACAAGCCACAATAACATGGTCGGCATGGTGGCGCAGTAGTAGCGCTGCTGCCTCGCAGTTAGGAGACCCAGGTTCGCTTCCTGGGTCCTCCCTGTGTGGAGTTTGCATGTTCTCCCCGTGTCTGCGTGGGTTTCCTCCGGGCGCTCCGGTTTCCTCCCACAGTCCAAAGACATGCAGGTTAGGTGGATTGGCAATTCTAAATTGGCCTTGGTGTGTTTGTGTGTGTCCTGCGGTGGGTTGGCACAGTGCCCTGGATTGGCTCCAGCAGACCCCCGTGACCCTGTGTTTGGATTCAGCGGGTTGGCAAATGGATGGATGGATGGACAATAATGTGGAATGAACTCACAGAGTACTCACACTGCATGACACAAACACAAATCTAGTAGCCGTGCTAACCACCATGACCAGATATTCCGGACAGCACAAGGCTGACAAACAGTTGCAAATATGACTTTCTACATACCAGGATACACCAGGACAATGTGTGTCTTTGAAACATGAGCATCATACTTCTGGCTTCTTTTCCAGAAAGTGGACGGAGAACAACTAAGGCTTTGTCAGTGGCTTTTTCAAATTTTAACACCATTATGCAGTCCTTCTCAATGGTGGGTTAAGATCAAAATGATCAAAAAATGAAAAGATCAAAATTCTCCCGAAGGTGGCAACTCATTTGGACTTGAGAGCCTGATTGCCAGGGATATATCCAGGAATAAAAGGTTGTGCATGGCCTGCTTTGCTGTTATAGCACCACTGCATGCCTGTTGAATTCATTTTTGTTTTTTATATTAAATGGGGTTTACCTAGTTGGCACTCCAATTATTTTAAGACTCTCTCTGACTCCTCACTTGCCATCCTGCAGTGCATATTGTCAGTCGTCTCTATGTTGATTGGAAAGAAAGTACTTTAAGCACAATGGCACAACAAGGCCGCTGTCCATGAACAGATGCATGTGCCCTTTGATATCAAATGATCTGCAGAGACAGCGGGTGGATCAGTGCTCTCTGGGACGCAGTCATGTAGGCAAGCTCCTCCACTGATGTTTGGCAGAGTCTTCAAAACAAGGCTCATTATTGCCTTTTCACAAAGGTATTTGCATGAGTGAAAAATTTTTGTGAAGGAAGTCATGAATGACTGGGGCTGAAACAGGTGAATATAAATGTCAAGTTTTTGTGTGTGCAAGACCTTTTTTAGAGATTAACATCAAATGGGCTTGAAATGTACCAAACATAAAAAATGAAAAATATATATCAAAATTGGCATCAGAAGCAAACATGTTAGACTATTTTGTCAACATTTGTGTAGGTTCTGAAATTACTTGCATAGCAAATGGGACCAAAGAGAGAGAAATGCATGATGTGCACCATTATTCATTTTAACATAACAAATGAAGTGAGGAAATGGCTCAGGTTGTGGGGATCATTACGACACCAGCACTGCCAGTCATTAAATTCATACTTTAGACATTGCCTGACTTATTGAACAAAAAGCAATATCACAAAGGTACAAAATGAAACACAGCATACCAATTTACTGAGAGTGAAAGAAGGGGAAAATTAAAGAAAATCTCAGTTATGAAATTATTATGAAGTGTATTTTAATGAATTATTTCACAAAGACAAATACTGTCATTGCTGTGCACGGGCATACCTCACCTAAGCACCAGCATCCTTCTGTATCTTCAGTGCTCCTCTGTATTATGAAGCATTGTTTTAATTCTTTTTTATTAAGCATCAATAAGCACCAGTCCATCACAGCACCTATTATTATTATTATTATTATTGGTGTGACACCGTGGCTATGTGTTATTGCAGCTGTACATGTACACTTGAGAGAAACAACAGATCAGTCAAGTCCAAACCCCCAGCTGCCCACCCAGCAGAGATATATTTTTTAACATTCAAATAACCTAAGAAGTACACATTTGATTATCTGAAAACACCAAATGACTGTCCCTTTTATTTTCAGGAGGGAGTAGGTGCTGCACGCCTCACTCCTCTCCAGCACTGCATTAGATCATTCACACATCAGTGGTCCATTACAAATGAATAAAGAAACTTTCGAGAGAATATTATTAGTATAGCCAATTCTGTTCTCAAGTTTTGTGCATTAGAGGTAAACAGACATAGAAAATGCATTAGCAATTTCCTTTTAAATCATTGTATACATAGAGCTTTGTTTTGTATAAAATACATCTTTTTTTTTTCTCCATTTCAGGCAGATTTAATATTGACTGCTTGCAACTCCATCATCTCCTCCCAGATGTACCATATTAGCCAATGCTAGAAGCTTCCAAATGAAACCAAGTTTTAAAATGCACACCATATTTAAATCAACAATATGCTAATGATGTCATTTACACTTTATCCTCCATATTTTTATGTAGCTCAGCAAGTCTCTGGAGTATAATTAACATCCCATCTATGGAAAAGCCAAGTGATCCCTTTAGCCTCAGAAACCCCGCAAGTTTATTTCTCCAGCATCTGTCAACTGGAATTTTTATTTTCCTGTCCTCCATGACCATTTGACCGTGAATTTTGTATTTAGACTAGACGTTATAATTCTTTACTGTTATAAATTGCTTCTTTTTTTAAAACTGTTTAGCCAGTATTATTGTAAAGTAGTTTGAGCTACTTTCATTTGTGAAAATGTGACATAGAAATAAATGTTGTCATTTATGTACATAAAACCAGAGAAATGGATCTGCTTGGGGTACAGGTCATCGTCGACTTACAACCACATTTGTTTACCAGCTGTAAGTAGATCTGGACGTAAGATGGACCGGTATATGTATTCAAACCTGACCATATGTCCCTTAAGTCATATTGTTTGTTTTATATCCTTTTTTACAATGTGTAGATTTTCCAATTGTTTTTGTGTAAATTATTTTCTTATTTTCTTATTTGGTTTCATTAATTCTGTTGCTGACACAGATGGCAAACCTTTTAACAGCTTCACGAATCCTTTCTTTGTCTGTGTTATGCTACATCATCACTGTGAGCCTCTCAAGTGTGTTCATTGTGTTAACCGTGAGAGGAGGAATTGTACCAGCAGAGTTTGAGCACTCAGAAGTTTTCTGTTTTAACATTTCAGCCTTTTAATAATAAACATTAACAGATAACGGAGTTCAGTGTGGTTTCATTATCCTTTGATTGTGGTTTGCACAAAGCGGCACATCGTGAGTCACAATGCAGAACCTTCAGAGGTTGACCAGATTCATAGCCAGAGCATGGCACAGCACGTGCGATGAACACTGATTACGATAGGATAACTTTAAGTCAAATGCGATTAAATTTGGTTTCTTTCCTCCCTCATACTGCTTGATCACCTTCATTTTAGTATCGAGATCAAGTGTTTTTTTCCTGTAATTATAAGGCAAATGTAACTGAACGCAATCAAAACCGATGCAGGAAATGAACTGAGATCGAGATGAATGAGTCATATGGAGCTGGTGTGGCGAAAACTGCTTTATGTCTGTAAGATGCGGTAGCAGTCGTAAGTCGAATAGTTGTAAGACACATAGTTCTTTAGTCGATGACTACCTCTATGTTACCAATACAATACCAAGAACCCTCTTTGGATGTGTCTAGCCCACTAGCTCAATGCCTCCTCTGAAGTCATTTACTCTCATTACACCGCGGTGGCCATGTCTCTTATGTCTATAGTGTCTCTTTGATCCCTTACATCTGTGCATATCAGCAAGGCTGGTGTGTTAAACAGTGCCGTGTGAGACAAGGCAATGTGTTTGCCACCATAGCCCCCCTCCCCCCAAACCCACATTCGTACTAGGCTTGAGAAGATACATTTAATTCACACACAGTATTCTGCAAAAAAACTACCTTTCCGTTTTAACTAAACATGCATGGCGCAACCATTAAGACATTTAATAGACCTTTGTTAAGGCACCTAGCACCTTAATAACCTTTCAAAAATTAACAGAATTTTACAAAATGATGTAAATAATATATTCACAAAACTAAATTGTGAAAAAGACGAAAATAAATGTCATTATCGTGCATGGACAAAATGTGCTGTTTTGATTTTTAAATCTTGCCAACTTTGCACTGTGAAATTTGAAACATTTAAAAATGATATTTCTCACAATTTTTAAAAGTAGTACAAAACTAAGACACTAGATTTGCATGTATTTCTTAAAGTTCATACTTGACTATCATTTGTTTGTATTATTATTTTGTAATGATAAAAATGATTGTTTCATGAAAATGCTGCCCTTTCCAATGTGCCACCTGAGCAGATTGCCTTGTCGACTAACCCCATTTGGCTCTGTCACTAGGAGAGAATGTCTCATATAATGTACTGAGTCTGTGTTTTTGGACACTTACAGTTTGTGTTTCTCATTTTGGGATAGTACTGTAATGACCCTTGAAGAAATCTTACAGGACCCCTGCTAAGCCTTTTAGTGGGTGCTAGGGCACCTTCCTTTAGTAACTCAGTTTGGTCCTACTGTGGTTTCCCTCAAATCAGATCAATGTTTAAATCCTGGGCACACCATAAAAACAAGAAAACCATATCCGCCTATGGCCTCACTAACTGATCTCGCTTTGCACTGTCTCAAGCTATTTCATTATTCTTGTTCTCTTGTAGTGATGTGCAATGAGCAAACAAACTAGTTCTTTTGTACTTGTCTTGGTCTCTGAATGAATGTACAGGTACAGTGACACTAAAGAATGAATCTTTACAAGGCATGTGCAGTGCATGTTACATTTTATATAGCATTCCATGGCAGTCCAGAGCTATCATCTTAACTTCACTTAAATTGCTGCTGTCTTCGGAAAATAGCCTGTCAGTAAACTGTTTCAGCAAAACGGCCATGATAACATCTAGCCAATGACTGACTCGGCAGATGACACCAAGCACCTAACATTGATCCATTCACTGTGACTGAGTGATTATGACCATCGCAGTATGTACACTGATTGACTGAATGAACCAGTATACATCCTACTGATCTGGAGAACCACTACAAGTTCATTCACAAACTGCATGACAAGAGACTCGCAATATAATATTATGAGTTAGTTCACCGAAAGAATCAGTTCATGTACTGAACGCAGGAATGAAATGCAGACAAAAGACTTGCAGCACATCGAATCTCAGGTCAGTTCACTGATGATAGATCTATGGGAGATTGCATAAGAATATTTTATTGCGATGTGTGCACTATTCTAATGTTCTAATTATACTTTTATAATTGCTTTTTTCTTCTATTTATTAATGAAATTTTATTTATTGTCCGAATTTAAAAAAAGGATTATTATTATTGTTGTTGTTGTTGTTGTTGTTATTATTATTATTATTATTATGTGTGATTTCTATTTTTTGTTGAAATTTTATTTATTGTCAGGATTCAATAGGGAATTATTATTATCATTTTTAATAAGTATAAATTACTTACTTTGTTGCTTGATTTTTATTTTGTTTATATTGTTTGTTGATTAAAGTTGTTACACTGTTATGATACTATTCTAGATTTTACACTAGAATTTATGTTGTTGTTTTTAAAATTAACAAATCAATGATTCAAAGATTCAAATCATTTTGGTGAACTGATTCTATTCACTATTCTCTTGAATCTCCCACAATCTTCAAATGCTCATCGTTTTTTTTTTTTTTTTTTTTTTTTTCCCCAAGGCTCTGCCCCTTCCTTTTGCTGCTTATTTTGTCCAGTCTCAGACAGGCCGCTGTGCCTTTCTTCCTGTTATTTCTGTGCATGAGAGAAGCACCAGCCAGCATTACATTATTATTCATTTTTCTTATTGCTGGTTAATTTTAACAATTTTCTGACACCATCTCACCACAATGTGAGGAGTCGGTTAATCCATTAGGTGATATAGGTGGCTGCCAAGGGTGCTGGCATCTGAGGGGCACCATTTATTAAGTTAAACAGCATGTGCTCCAGACAGAATGCTGACAAGGCAGAACCCAATCATCTACTTCTGATGATACTGTTTATGGAAGTAAAAGTGTGCACGCTCCATAAATCAAAGGGAACGTGCTCCTCAAAGTCCATGGTATATACACAAAAGGGGGTACATTAGTGTTACTGAAGGGGTGCACGCTTCAGATACCAAGGGAGGCCCCCAGTCGTCTAACTCTGATGAAACTGAGTGGGTGCTGCTACCTGCTGGCCGCTGTAAATGTAAATAAAAGTGCGCACAATGCGTATAAGATGGGGTGTGCAGCCCATGGTATATACAGTTCACAAAAGTGGGGGCAATGTCATTGAAAGTCATTGAAGTCTAATAATGCTGATTAACAGCTATGGACAATGAGGGGAGATGTCCATCCACCCTGGTCCAAATGGGCTTTGACCGGCATTGACTTTAGTGAAACACATTTTTAATTCATTTTGGAATTAATTTTTATATTTTAGTGCTTATGATTTTTCACCATGTCCTTGTCTCCTAAAAAAATCATTTCATCATCCTATAGTCTATAAGGTGATTCACAACAGTTCAGCTATCCACACAGAAAATAAAAGAAAAAATCTACAGTGAAACACACACAAAAAAGAAGAAATGTACAGTGAAATGGCACTTCTTCAGTATGCCCGGCTCGCACTGCACCCCTTACTCTACTTAAAGGATCAGAGGCAAAAAAGTTTCTTGAAATTTATATTCCAAACTGTAATTAGTAGGATCAGAGGATCTCTTACCTGGATATCCTTCTGCATCTTACATGGGTTGACAAGTAAGTCTGCGAAGATTTCAGAATTCATTAAGCAGGTCACTTAACCAATCATAGTTATTGAAATTATAAGTCACTCTGGGGAAATGCATAATCCAAATATGCAGGCATAACACCAACAACTACAATAATAATAATAGTAACTTGGAGAAGATATTGCAGCTACAGAGATACATTGATTCAGGGGACAAGAGATTCCTTCTCATTAAACTGCACAACCATTTCTTCCTTTCAGTCCCCTACCTTCATATTCTGACAGAATGGACTTTGCACTTCTTAAGCCGAATGCCGTGAATCTTCCATCACCCTCTACCATGAAAGCTTACAAAGTTCTCTCTGTGAAACGTTTGCTTTTTTAGAATCCCTGAACTGCCTATTGAGGTTCAATGCCACTAAAAACTGAATTGGTTTCCTTTGATTTTCCGTGTTCTCAGACAGGGACCACAATTCAAATGTGTGACTGGTTTAGGAGGTACATGACAAATCTGAATACCATAATTTACAACATAATATATTGACTAACAGCCACTAATGCTGCATCAAGGCCACACAGATTTATAGTAGCTAAAATGGATAAAAGCAGCACACGTTCATGAGGTCCTCTTCAGGGCCTGTGTTATATGGTAGTAATAAGAAGCATGCAGAATTTGCTGACAGTGCTGTTCTGTTAATGGGTTATAATTTTTTATATGGAGAGATTCAGCCAGGATGATGCACTTAGCTGGCAGTCCTTAACTGGGTAAAGTCATGTGTGTTTTATGGATGCTGCTAAATAAAGCCGAAGTTTTAGTATATTTGATTTATTTAAATGAATTTGGGTAGGAAATTCAACTTATTATAAAGCTCTGAGCTAATTTCAAAGACTGATGTCAGCTTGTGATTTTTGACCCAAGAAGGCCAGTTCTGTCACTTTTTATGTGATGGGTGTACTCATTTTTGTTTTACTTAATATCATCCACCTGTCTATTCCTTTATTCAACTCACTTTCAAGCAAGGAGGGTATGGTAGTGCAATTGTTAGCGCTTGCTGATTCATGGATCTAGCTTCCTGTTGTCCTTGCGGAGTCTATGTGCTCTCCCATTCCTACATGCATTTCCACTTCTGGTATTATGGTTCTCCTTGCACATGTTCAGGTTAACTTGATAAGAAGGAAAAGAACAGAGTAACTCTATCTATCTATCTATCTATTGTGAGAGATGGCCGGCAGCTTATCCCAATCAATACATCCAGGCCGCTAGATGGAGTCCTCCCTGCAACATGAAAGTGCCCCGGATTCCTGCAGGGCATCATGTAAAATGGAGTTCAACTTCACAGCCCTGCTGGATACCATGGGGGCTGCCAGGGGACACTGCAGGGAGACACGAAGATTATTGTTTCTATTATAATCCAGAAGTACTCCCAAGTCATGGGGATGGAAGGACAGAAGTACTTCTGGGCTGAAGGAAAATATAAATCTTCATCTGACAGGAAGTGCTATTGGATCACGTGGACTGAAGGACAGGAGCGCTTCCGGGTCAAGGACTATTTAAAAGACTGTGGAACACCCAACAAGCTGAGCCAGAGTTGGGAGGAAGAGTAACGGAGCTGCTGGGTGGAGAGGAGGATTTATTGTTGTGATTATTGATTATTATTGTGTATTGTGGAGGTGGAGGTGCTTTGTGCACGTTAATCTAGAAATGAAAATTATTGCTGATCTATCTATCTATCTGTCTATTGCGGCTAGGGGTGGAACCCAGCCAGGACGCCCAGAAGGACCGGAAGAGGGACTACGCCTCCCTTGGACCACGAAAGGGCAGCTGCCCTGGATGGTATGGGAACCACGGGAACAGAGCTTATAGGAGCCCGTGGTCACCTCCAGGGGGCGCCCGGATGCCTGAAGAGCCCTGGCCCTCAGCACTTCTGCCACACCCAGAAGTGCTGGGGGGAAGATTACCAGGGACACCCGGAGTGCTTCCAGGAAGGGCCGGCGGAAGTTCATCGGGAGGCACCTGGAGTACATCCAGTGACTATAAAAGGGGTTGCCTCCCTCCATTCGATGGCTGGAGTTGGGAGGAAGAGAGACAGAGCTCGGGAAGTTAGGAGTGGAGGATTTCTGTTCTTCGGCAGATAGTCGTCTCTGACACTTGCACATCTGCATCCTAAAGACTGTGTCTGATCTGTCAGACAGACGTTTGGGACTTTTTCTTTGCCGTAGTGAGATTTCTTCTATCATCAGTAGTGGGGTCTTCCTTGACCTACCAGTCCCTTTGCAATTACTGAGCTCACCAGTGCATTATTTCTTCTTAATTATGTTCCTGACAGTTGATTTAGGAAATCCTATGGTTTTACCAATGCCTCTAATAGTTTGCTTCTTTGACTTTCATTAGCAGAACTCTAGTCCTCATGTTAAAAAATGGCAACTACAGACTCCAAAGAGTAGAAGCAAATCAATGTCCTTTGTGAAGCCATAAAACACACCTGAGGAATCAGAATTACCTGTGATGTAAATTGTCCCAAACATTATGGTGCCCTGAAATGAAGGGACCATATAGAAAATGTGTTGTCATTTCCACATGGTGAGACTAAAATGTATACAAATATCCGTAAATGAAAGTCTGCAATGTGCACTTTAATCACATCTGAATTGACTGATTTTTAATTTTAAATGTTGAGTCAGAGGGGTAAATCAAGGAAAAACATTATGGAGGTTACTTATAAAACAGTTCTAGAGTGAGTGTTATCAGTCAACGACTAAATATAAAATGTGTAGCGAAGCCTAAGTCCCTCTAGCTGCCCTGCCATTTCCCACCATCTTTCTTACCTGAACTGCCTTTTGCAGTGACAGCTATGGGCTTAGGGGTTTATGGCAATTTCATGGCTGAATCACCTTATCTTGGCATTTGAATCCTGAGCAACGGCTTCCAGAGTAAAGGAGCTTGGAACTCAAATTCATCTTCACCCTGGTGCCACCTACTCTTGTATGGCACTTTTTTAATATACATGAGGTTAATCCATTGATTGCTTAAGAATGAAATACTGTGTTTTCAAATTGAATTTAGATATTTAGTGAAATTTAAAATAAAGTATCTTCTAGGCAAACATTAACAGTGAGAAATGAATGATCATTTTCCATATGCTGCAGGATTCCCAGTGATACTTTCTAAATGAGTAGAATTTTATTATTATAGATAATGATCAATTCAAAATACATGTGCCTTGTGGGCCCTTCAGAATTGATGATCTTCTGTAAAGAAGCAAAGCTAATAAAGAATGGCTTTTGCCAACATAAGCATTTATAGCTATTGTTGCTGCTACTAAAGAGAGAATACAGGCAGTCATAGGCTCTTGTCATTGTTATACACGCATCTGCTGAAAGAGTTCTGGCCAGGCATATGTTTGACGATTATAAGGAATAAAAAAGAGATAGCGGGCTCGAGCCAGCAGGGAAGACATTTCTGTCACACTCAGGATAATTGTCAAGAAAATGAAAGTATAGGCTGTTGACTAATTTGAGGTTGTTAACCACAGATCCCAAAAATAGCATTGCCGACTGTAATGTGAAGAGCACACTACATTGGCACAGGGAGGTTCTGGAAGCAGGAATTCTTAATTCCAGTGTTTGAATGCAAGTGCCTTCATAATTAGCATTAGCGTTTTCTTTTTCATTAATTCAGAAGATTTAATATATATGTTCAGTTAACAAGTTCACAAATATTCACAGTATATCTGGCCAGTGTGTAATCCATGGACAATGTCGTTCTGTGAATAACAGTGTTTATGATGCTTATGTTGGCCTTCTCTATAGTAGAGTCCGAGATCTGTACTGACTCACAGGATGCCTTTTTAAACTCCACAAATGTACAATTTATTACATTATAAAAAAGGACTGCCAATTCCTTAGAGTGACTAATATGAAGAGCTTCCAAAGGAATGCAAGTTACATTTTAGCAGCTTTGTACTCATACAGATAAAATTGTCACACTGCATTTAGAGAACTGTCATAACAAATAATAACTAAATGTAAAAGAAAAACTGAGACCAATGCTTAAACAAGGTAGAATGGGGGCAAAACATAGGCATAGGGACATTGATGTCAGGGACACTCAGCAGTTGGGCATGGCAGAGAAGACTGGTGCGACCTTTGACTTGAAACTTCAACTTGTTTTCAGGGTTTGAGGGTGTTAGCTCTTGCTTGATAGGGCATTTCCTGCAGTTAAGTGTTGAGTAATGTAGATCATGTTAGTAAAATAAAAAAAAAAATCAAATTCTAATTCTTACTAAGTTCATTTCCACTTATGAACCCACCATGCTATACAGCAAATACAAATATAACATGAAAAGCAAAATTCTACATAAACAGAAAAACAATGTTGAAGCATAAGCAGAGAAAAAGCATGCAATTCAAAGCACAGTATATGAAAATATGTACCGGGTGGTTTTAGTCCAGCCATTTTATGAAAAGCATCATTTAACAGGCAGAAGATGACCGTGTCATTCATAAAAAAGTGAATACATTATATGTGAAGATGTACCCACTCCAAAGAGAACCAGGTTACACCATTGTCACTGAGAGAATAAATGCAATAGAAAAGATTTGATAATGGCCAAACAAAAAACATTCATAACAGTGGAAAAAAACAACATAATGGAGTAATTTAAACAACCTCAGCAGCAGGTCTAACAAGCTATGCAAAAATAACACCGAACAACAAATGTTTCACTTTATAGTAACTTTTTGGGTGGTTATAATAGACTAGACAAATTCAAGCTGAACAGAAATATCATTTCAGATTGACTGTATGTGGTGATATGTGTCCACAGCTCTTCCAGCAAAGGCCGTTTTGTTTTAAATAAATAATCACCACGCTCACGGCTTAGCGATGGGGCGTGGTGGCTGTAGTGTCTCAGGGCGATCTGCGGTGTGGGTGTTTCTCACCTAAGTGCACAGGTTAGAGACTGCCCACATCCATGATTGTTCCTGGGGCTAATGTGCTGCAGCTGCCATGTCCTCTCTGCATATATAGAGAAGCCCGAGACGGTTAGGGAGGAGGAAGAAAAAGAGAATAAAGAAAGACGGAGATAGCTAGAGAGAGAGAGAGAGAGAGAGAGAGCGAACAAGCGAGAGAGAGAGAGCGAGCGAGAAAGAGAGAGAGCGCAAGAGAGAGAGAGAGAGAGTGAGCGAGAGAGAGAGAGCGAGCGAGAAAGAGAGAGAGCGCAAGAGAGAGAGAGAGAGTGAGCGAGAGAGAGAGTGCAAGCGAGCGAGAGAGCGAGCGAGCGAGCGAGAGCCGGTGTGTGGATGGAGAGAGAGAGAGCGCGAGCGAGCGAGAGAGAGCCGGTGTGTGGATGGAAAGAGAGAGAGAGAGCGCGAGCGGGAGCCGGTGTGTGGATGGAGAGGGAAAGAGAGCGAGCGAGCGAGTGAGAGCCGGTGTGTGGATGGAGAGAGAGAGAGAGAGAGAGAGAGAGAGAGAGAGAGCGCGAGCGAGCGAGAGCCGGTGTGTGGATAGAGAGAGAGAGAGAGCGCGAGCGAGCGAGAGCCGGTGTGTGGAGAGAGAGAGAGAGAGAGCGAGCGAGCGGGAGCTGGTATATGGATGGAGAGGGAAAGAGAGCGAGCGAGCGAGTGAGAACCGGTGTGTGGATGGAGAGCGAGCGAGCGAGAGAATGCTCACAGGCAGCTGTGTGGAAGCCTGGGTTTTAGGCCAACACACAGGAGTCGTAGTAGTGGTCGCTCCCGCTGAGTGATCAAGTAGCGGGAGTGACCAGTGAAGGGCGACTGGCCGCAGAAGCCCGGAAAGGCAGCGGGAGACAAGAGGCTTGGTGGTGGATTCCACCAGCGTGTGCGTCCTGACCGTTGGGTGAGAACCAAGTCTCGGGCCTGGGATGAGTGTGTGACCGAAGCCAGGGATCGGGAGGCCTCCAGACCCGAGACACTAGAGTAAAAGAAACACCGGACGTGTTACTGTTTTAAGAATGCTTCCAGCAACGTTTTAACCTCGTTTTAAAGGATTGATTTTTTTTGTAATTAGTTTTAAACCTCCACGTTTTGTTTTAATGGATTATTTATTTAATGAAGATTTATTGAACTGTGGACACTGCACTGTTGCATTTTGTTTTGTTGATTGGTTTTAATAAAGACACTTTAGCACTTTTGAACCATCCCCTTGCTTTGTTGTTGCCTCACTGTCTAGCTCACCTCGATTATATCTATCGACGGTGTTGGGTTCAAGGGCTTCCGAATAGCGTATGGGAGCATGGATCAGAACCCGCATCGTCACACTGTATCACATTGAATTTGAGAGAAACGTGAAATTAGCTTTTATTGAGACCAAGGTTCAAATCCCTTTTCCTGACTATATGAAGCTTGCACATTCTTTGCGTGAGTTTCCTCCCAGGTGCTCTGGTTTCCCCCAAAGTCCAAAGACATGCAGGTTAGGTATATTGGTCATGCTAAACTAGTCCCTAGGGAGTGAGTGTGGTGTGTGTGCGCGTGTGTCAGTGTATGTGTGTGCATTCACACTTTAATGGACTAGTTCAGATTGTTCCAGGCTTGTGCCCTGTTCTTGCTGGGATATGCTTCAGCAGACCACCATGACTCTGTTTAGGACTAAGTGGGCTAGAAAATGACTGACTAACTATGATCTGAACATCCACCATAAAGACTAAAAAGAAATATTAAAAAAGAAAGAAAACTTCTGTCTTGGCAGTCCCAGTCCCAGTGAGGCATCATGCAGATGTATTGCTGTTGGTATAAAGGAGCCCCAGTAGCATTTCTCCCCTGCGACCCTGTTCAGGAAAAAGTATATTTAGATGATAGATGGATTTAATGCATTTTATCACTTAATAATGCTGAGGCACTACATTGGTTCAATTGAGCCAAGAATGTTTTTACTGCTGATGTTCATTTGAAGTCACATTCTGGTGCTTCTCATTTCAAAACAATAGTCAAACAGCATTTATGGATTCTACTTGCCCTAACACCGCTCTTCCATCATTGTCACCATGTTTGTCTCTGGTTATACTAAGATTAGGAGAGAAGAAGCCCAAGTGTGAAGGCAGAAAATGAATCTTTAGTAACATTTTGCACTTCATGGTTTTATCTGCTTGAAGCATGTTGTCATCTAACAGATTGGTGCTCTGTAGTTGCAGAGAAAGTTCTCAACAAGATCTTTAAATGCCTTTCATGCCATTCTCTCCAGCTCCAATAGCAGATCTTTGCACTGCTTGTCATTCATAATGTGACTGATTTGTGGCTGAACAAAAATAATTTCCTTAATCTTGGCATCAGTCATTCATGGAAACATTTTTTTCTAATATTGAAATCCTTTATCTTCTTTGTTCATTGCTTTCACAAAAACTTTTATCAGACCAAATTTCATATGATGAAGAGGCAAAAACATGTTTGGCTGGTCGACAACACTATCCTGTCCTGAAACCAAATTCTTACGGACTAGCCAGGTCTTTCTAATGTAATGAGACTCTTCAGCATGGCTGCCCTATTTGCAAATGAAATAACAGGATTTGATATACAGTGGTGTGAAAAACTATTTGCCCCCTTCCTGATTTCTTATTCTTTTGCATGTTTGTCACACAAAATGTTTCTGATCATCAAACACATGTAACCATTAGTCAAATATAAACACAAGTAAACACAAAATGCAGTTGTTAAATGATGGTTTTTATTATTTACGGAGGAAAAAAATCCAAACCTACATGGCCCTGTGTGAAAAAGTAATTGCCCCCTTGTTAAAAAATAACCTAACTGTGGCGTATCACACCTGAGTTCAATTTCCGTAGCCACCCCCAGGCCTGATTACTGCCACACCTGTTTGAATCAAGAAATCACTTAAATAGGAGCTGCCTGACACAGAGAAGTAGACCAAAAGCACCTCAAAAGCTAGACATCATGCCAAGATCCAAAAAATTCAGGAACAAATGAGAACAGAAGTAATTGAGATCTATCCGTCTGGTAAAGGTTATAAAGCCATTTCTAAAGCTTTGGGACTCCAGCGAACCACAGTGAGAGCCATTATCCACAAATGGCAAAAACATGGAACAGTGGTGAACCTTCCCAGGAGTGGCCGGCCGACCAAAATTACCCCAAGAGCGCAGAGACGACTCATCCGAGAGGTCACAAAAGACCCCAGGACAACGTCTAAAGAACTGCAGGCCTCACTTGCCTCAATTAAGGTCAGTGTTCACGACTCCACCATAAGAAAGAGACTGGGCAAAAACGGCCTGCATGGCAGATTTCCAAGACGCAAACCACTGTTAAGCAAAAAGAACATTAGGGCTCGTCTCAATTTTGCTAAGAAACATCTCAATGATTGCCAAGACTTTTGGGAAAATACCTTGTGGACTGATGAGACAAAAGTTGAACTTTTTGGAAGGCAAATGTCCCGTTACATCTGGCGTAAAAGGAACACAGCATTTCAGAAAAAAGAACATCATACCAACAGTAAAATATGGTGGTGGTAGTGTGATGGTCTGGGGTTGTTTTGCTGCTTCAGGACCTGAAAGGCTTGCTGTGATAGATGGAACCATGAATTCTACTGTCTACCAAAAAATCCTGAAGGAGAATGTCCGGCCATCTGTTCGTCAACTCAAGCTGAAGCGATCTTGGGTGCTGCAACAGGACAATGACCCAAAACACACCAGCAAATCCACCTCTGAATGGCTGAAGAAAAACAAAATGAAGACTTTGGAGTGGCCTAGTCAAAGTCCTGACCTGAATCCAATTGAGATGCTATGGCATGACCTTAAAAAGGCGGTTCATGCTAGAAAACCCTCAAATAAAGCTGAATTACAACAATTCTGCAAAGATGAGTGGGCCAAAATTCCTCCAGAGCGCTGTAAAAGACTCATTGCAAGTTATCGCAAACGCTTGATTGCAGTTATTGCTGCTAAGGGTGGCCCAACCAGTTATTAGGTTCAGGGGGCAATTACTTTTTCACACAGGGCCATGTAGGTTTGGATTTTTTTTTCTCCCTAAATAATAAAAACCATCATTTAAAAACTGCATTTTGTGTTTACTTGTGTTATATTTGACTAATGGTTACATGTGTTTGATGATCAGAAACATTTTGTGTGACAAACATGCAAAAGAATAAGAAATCAGGAAGGGGGCAAATAGTTTTTCACACCACTGTATCCAAGCTGAATTCCTACTATCCGTGCCATGACTTTTAGATCACCACAGATGCTCTAGTTTTAATTGTGGCACTGTACATTTAACAACAGTTTAAATTTTTTTGTAGGTTTCCTACATGAGCAAAACGCATAGCTGCACTGCATAGCTAATGGACGTGGAAGGGTGGAGAGCTTTACAATGCATCCTGTTTTACCCAGACAGGTCCGCTTTTTTGCTAGTAAAGTAAGTGTCAGGGCAAATTTCCATAACAAATTGATCCAGTGAGGAGACCATTAGTGCAGCTGAAGAGACATTAGATTTTAATTGTGTAAAACATCACCGCAGCTACAAATCAACAGACTGTGCAAGTCCTCTAATGAAGAGCATTTTAAGTGCATGCAGAAAAAACAGAAGCAATAGTGAAGTCAGTGATTTCTCTTCGTGCAGTTTAAACTGTGACAGACACGATGGCCAACATTACTTTTTGCAGTTTGGTTACTGATGCACGCTATCATCTTGCAGTGAAGATGTTTCTTCTAATGATTCGGTATTTTGATAGGTAAAAACTAGTGGAATACAGACGAAACCTCTGGACATTCAAAGGAAACCAAATGACACAGCGTAAACTATTTCAGTTTATGTCTATATATCACTCACAAAGTTTGGTCTTGTAGAAAAGACTATTGCTTTTTCAGGTGATGGCCCCAAGGGGTCATCTCCTCTGTCCTTCCACTATCACGCCTTCCTAGCCAGGAAAAGCACCAGCAACCAAACTGGCCGGGATCCATGTCTCTCTGTTATAAAGATATCTTGACCAGGTAAGGAACCATTGACTGTTGTATGGAAATTAAGTTTTCTGTAAGATGTTCTCTTTTTTACTTCATAGAAAATGGTAACTCTGAGGGTGGACATTACCACTAAGTATCATAACAGCTTTCAGGCTTATCAGTGATGAATCAACTTAAAGATACCATTATTGTGGGACATACTCACAACCCAAAACATCTTACTCAGTGGGATGCAAAATACAAGAAGAAATCACAAAAATTGATGATTGCAATAAAATGGAACGTAATAGAGAAATTTAAACATGTTTTTTGGGAACCTCTGCTCATAATCCATAAGATACACCAAACGTGTTCAGGATGCAGTGCAATGAGTCTTCAACCTTGATTTAGATACAAGACTGGTGGAACTTCTCTAATACTGGCAGGTAGATCATTCCAGAGTTTTGCTGCCTCTAACTAGTTTTATGTGTCTTCAGAATTTTATGGAGATCACAATATACAATCAAAAGTATAGACTTCAGAGGAGCAAAACCATTTATGACATCATACAGTATGTGTGAATGGAGGATTTTAAAATCAGTGAAGTGATTTTAAAACTGGTATTACAGTATATGGTCATAAACATTCCTTCTAGTTATAATCCTTGATGCTGTAATTTCAATTAGCTGTAGCGTAGTAATTGAACAATTCATATAGTCTGACCAAAGCACAAGGCAAAGGTCAGTATGGCTTGACAAATGACTGAACATTAAACAAGCTTTTGAATATCCTGCAGCTTAATTCGTTCATTTTTCAGTATCACTCTCTATCTTTCCAGTCATATTAGATGACTGACATAACTGTCTGACTCTCTATGATATTCTTATCTGCTGTCACGCACATGCGCATGGGGAGCCGCAAAAAGACTCGATGAGCAGCGTAACATATTGTGCCAGGGGATCAAGGCGGGGTACTAACCTTTCTTTCTCTTGTTCCTGCAGAAAGACAGAAACGCCGCCGCCATAACTTTCCCCAGATGCACTAATCCACACGCTGCCACTTCCGCATTCCATCCCTTCCTCTGGTCCCACCTTGATGACGTCATAACTCCCATACAACACTTTGGTTCCTTCCAGCATTCCAGTCTTCAGTTTCGGTTCCCTCATTATTTAAGTTCCCCCCATCAACTACGAGGGGGTGTGTTGTAATGACCGCAAGTCAAAGCAGCAACTGAACTTTTTGTTTTTTGCAATTTCTGTACAGTATACGGGGCCGGAAACCCCAAACCTTTATACGTTTCTGTCTCCTTATTTACACTGCAGACATAGCATTCTGAAGCTTAGATAGCCAGATTTAAGTGAATTTATAATTTTTTAGCTACCTTCTATGTAGTTATTGATTATTAAGTGAGTTCATAATTATAAGCGGGGTTTCCTATGGAACTCCCATATAACACTGGGGCAAGTTGTCTTCCGGCTGGCCTGGGAACGCCTCAGGATTCCACCAGAAGAGCTAGAAGAAGTGGCCTGTGAGAGGAAAGTCTGGGCATCTCTGCTCAAGCTGCTGCTGCCCACACGACCCGATCTCGGATAAGCGGAAGAGGATGGATGGATGAATGAAGTTGAACACAGCAGCTGCTTGATCATCACTATTCCATAGATACAGGTTTATTATTTTTTACGGTGTGCATGGCAATTCAATGGAAAAATTGGGTAACCTCCTGAAATGAAAATTGCATTGGGAAGGTGAGATTAATGGCATTATTTCATCATTTTTAGACAACATTGGACAAGGAAAGCTAGTTAAATCAAAACTCAAGTAGCTGTTTACTCATGTACAGCTGAGGTGCATTCAGAAATGAAGTTGCCTGCAAATGAAGAGAAGGGTGTTGAACTGGCATCACAAACGGTTTGCAGAAAATCTTTGCTTGAACAGTAAAGTCGTTGATTTTTTTTTTTACCCTGACATAATCAGATTCAGGGTTCTGTACTGGTCTGTGGTGGTGAAACAGGAACTGAAATTTAAAGACCAAGCTGGCAATTTACCAGTCAATCTACATCACTGTCCTTACTTATGGTCATGGGGTGATGGGGTGAGAAGCTCAGCTCCTCTGGATAGCCTCAGAGTTGAGTTGTTACTCTCGCAGATTGAGAGGAGCCATTTGACATGGTTTGGGCATGTGGTGAGGATGTCCTCTAAGCAGCTCCCACTAAAGCTGCTCTGAACATGTCAATACTGAGCTGAGACCCTGTGAAAGCACACTCCGGAGGGATTGTGTTTCTTGATGGCTAAGCAATTCCTGGGAAGTACCCAAGTAGAGCTGGAATCTGTAGCTGGAGGCACAGAGGTCTGGGCTAACCTGCCTGGCCTGCTGCCATTGTGGCCCTCGCCAGGAAAAGTGGTTTGAGAAGTGGAGATAAGATAATCAGAACAACTGCAAAACTCTTAAACCAATTTAAAGTACATACCAGCATACAATCTATAAGTAACACTTGCAGAAAACTTTACTTTGCTAAAATAACCATTTATTGCATGAGCTAGAAACATACAGCATGGTTCAGATCAAAGCATCACAGATATTCAGTATATTTCTTATGGAGTGGGTAGCATGGCCAAGCATTCATGGGGTAATAAAAAAATTTTGATTCAGTCACGCACCAATTTATGGTCGGCCAAGTTGACGCCACTCATACTTATGGTCAAGGGCCAAAGGAAAACAACAGAGAAACAACTCTCTAAGAATTGTCAAAAACAGCTGCTACAGGCCACAAAGGTCGTGCATATTTTTTCATCATATACTTGCGGCAGCACTGCCAGCTGTAGAATGATACATTCGACATAGAAGCAGTGAGGGAAGTGGTGCTGGGGCTGCAGAGGTAGCAGTCTCTTGGCTGTCTTTGTTCTTGTACTGATGCTGAAACCATCCAATGGCCACAAATTAATAAAAAATAAAGTAATAATAGCAACATTGTGCTCACAGAGTTCCAGTCTTCACAGTGCCACGCAGCATTTTTTTGAAGTTGCACTTCATGCAGCTGGCATGTCTTTTTGTTTCCAATCTGTGCAGATGGTTCATACTTTTTTCTTCCACCAAGAAGATAATAACACGTTATAAACAGTAATACATCTTTTGTTATTTTTATTATTTCACAGGTCTCATAAGTTTTTTTCAACTCTTGGGGGGGCTCTTTAAGATATTTTTTGATCGGCACTGCTCTAAGTAGCTATATCTTAAGCATTTGGCCTTCCCTTATGTGTAGTGTGGTCAATATGTAACATCTTATTAAAGAAAGAAACATTCTCTAACAGGACAATTCAGTAATCAGGCAGGAAAAAAGCTGTTCATGGTGTTTTTTAATTACTCCTCGGCAAAATGCCTTGGAGGGAACATTCTTCAAAAACAGTCTGTTACAACGTGGTCAGAATGATCAGAGAAACAAAGAAAAGGTTCATTTTATAAACTACTGAATTTACATACACTGCCAATCAATGCATACATTTTACTCTGGTTGGTTCATTGGTTTACACCCAAATGATTTATATAAAATTAAAGTCAGTTATATTATATTCTGGTTCTTCTTATACCTTTTGAGTTGTGCCACCACCCCTGACATTTCTGTGCATATAACAACTGTCCATTCTCATTTATAGGACATCTGCCGATTTCTTTGTCATCTCTTAGTCATCCTTCAGTACATTTTGTATATTACATCAACCTTTCTTCTGGTACATTCTTTATTTACTTGACCATCTCAGTATTTTTCCTAAACCAATTCTTATATTTCTATGTACATTTTGTTGTTCACTTGATCTTTATCTCATTTCCGACATTAATTACTTTATGCTATTTCTTAAAAGATGAATGCTACAGTATGTTATTGTAAAATTATCATTGCACAGTAGCCAGTGTACAGCTGCAGATTCGAAGATCGATTTTTGCTGCTCCATACTGGCAGTTAAAATACACATACCAGTGACCCACAACAGACCCACAGAGCCTCAGCTGCAATGACCTGTACATACTGTGACTGTGATAAGAGGTCCGTGGCAAAATGTGGTTTTAAATAAATAATTGTGTTCCAGAGCGTGCAGGCCCCTATCAGGGGTGGTTGTGTGCATTTCGGCACTTGCTCTGGGGTTAATTGGGGTGCTTGGCTGATCGTGCACTCATGAGCAAATGCAAGTGGATCAGTCTCAAGTGGTGCCTCTTTCACATCTTGGAGTAGGCAGAGGATCACACCTGCATCCAGTCAAGCAGGATAAAGGGAGCCTGCACGGCAGAGAAGGGGGAGAGCAAACCAAGGAAAAGAATGTGAAGCTGCAGTATCAGGTGCCTGAGTAGAGCGAGCCAACTTGAGAGAGAGGCAGAGCGGTTTTAGCTCCGCAGAAGAGTGAAGGATCAGAACTGTAGGGGCAGATTGTCCCCACTGATGTATCATAGGAGTCAATTCAATGGAAGTGAAGTCCTCAGAGATCAGTGTGTTGCCAGGGGTGCAAGAAGAAGATGAGGACAACCGAGCCCGAGCAGTCTGGCAGATGTCAATGGAGATAGCCAAGACATGAGTTGGTGAGAAGGACCACAGCTGCTAAAGTCTCCATTGGCTGAATGAATTAGAGCCTGGGAGACAGAGAAGGAGTTTTAACTTTGGATTTATTTATTGATTGTAATTTTAACTCACAGACTATTCACTGTGCCTATAGATTTTTTATTTATTTAATGGATGGCACACTGCACTGTTTGAACTCTGGGTATTGTTTTAATAAAAGAACTTTCTTCTTTTGCCCCAACCCCTTGTGTGTGTCCTCATTTGCCCAGCTCATCTCGGTTCATGACTATCAATGGTTCCAGGTTCAAAAGGCTCCTGTAAGCAATCACGAAGCCTGGAACCAATCCGAGCCATCACAGTGACCAACGTACAACCAAATGGCCTTTCCCAAATGGAGCTGCAAGTCGGCACATCACTGCATACACTTTTCAAACTAAAATATATTCTTCAACGACAGATGTTTCAATGATTAATTAAGCACACAGGCACACCTCTTATCAATTGAAATGCTTGTTAGCGTTGTGCTACTCAAATGGATTTGATAGCAGGTAATCACTTTTTTCTGAATCAATAAGAGTACTTATTGATCTCTCTCTCTCACTCAGGCAGTCAGTTACACATTTACAATTGACAGTTGCAGGGCTGCTAGTACTTTGGGCCAAAAATGATATTTTATTTCTGTTCATTGGAAAACACACACAGAAGTCACAGGTACAAAATCGAACACACCCCCATTTCTATAACTTTTGAGAATGTGATTTTTCAATGATATAGGAATCAAAATGACCATTGCAGCAGTGATGAAGTCATTGACACAATCGTGGACTGGTTGAAAGGAATAAGTCCTAAACCTTTCAGCAAGGTAATGAATTTTATTGCATTTCTTGCACTGTTTACCTCAGTGATGATGTTGTTACGTGAATATCAATTTTCAGTCATAGGCAAGCAAGGAACAGTTCTCTGTATTTTAACTTAATGAGCCAGCCATTGCAGATATTTTTCTGCCCAAGCACATCTTCAAAGTAATTTTTGGCAGAAATGTACTTCTACACGCTGTTTTGTTTGTCACCTGAAGGATGAGATTGTCAGGTTCAAGCTACAGTCGTTTTGCATAGTTACAAACTGTGCATCTCTTCTGGTATGGTGTCCTAAATCATTGTGTTGTGAAGGGAACCAAATTTATAAACTTAGACGTTTTTGATTCATTGAGGTTATTCTTGGCAGGCTTCAGTACACACAGACCGTTAGAAAACAAGATCAAAAGTATTCATGCCTTATTTATTCTGAGCTGTCACTATCCTCCATATTGCTGCATTTCCTTCATAGCAAAAAGGCAGTCCTCCACAATAACATTACACCTACTATCAGAGCTGTTGTGGTCACTCAATAATTCAATAAGCACGGCAATGGTATCTGCATGCCTAAACCAATTCATCCATTCTGATCTTCCAATGTTGTAGACAGTCCATGTGAGGTCACTTTATATACACACACACACACACACACACACACATACACACAAACACCAAGGGGCTTTTTTAGAGTTACCACTTAATCCACCATTAAAAAACACATCATCAGGATGTGGGAGGAAAACTGAAGTGCCTGGAGGAAATCCATGCATGTACATGGAGGATGTACAAACTGACTGATCCAGGCATCAAATGTAGGTCTTTGGAGCAGCAAGGCATCATCACTAACCACTGGGTCTTAATTCCATTTCTAAATCCATTCAAGCGTTTCTGACAAATCCTGGAACAATGTCTGTTCCTCCTCTATTAATAGTGCACATGAAAATTAACTTGTTGATGAAGAATATTGTTACATTTTTACTGGAGAATGACATGTGAAAATGTGACTTATAGTGCATAAAAGTCTTTCTGTTAACAACAATTGTGTGTCATGTGAATTTATATTGATTCTTCCACATGGTAGGGATCTACTTTTGTATTCATCTCATGAAAAATGTTATATGTCCTTTTGGTGAAAATTTGTCATTTATGTTGTGATGGGGAGGTGGAGACATGATGAATGGGTGTAAGTCCTACAAAAAGCTCTACAAAACTGGCTGAAATCTTCAGTAGCCTGTCCAGAAAACTTTCACCTGCAAGCTGCAGTCTACACAGGCCTAAAAATGGGTCACTGACTTTACAAGTTCAAAGTACACAGCGAGGAACTGTTATAAAACCTCTGGCTAAATGAGACTAGTTCACAAAGAAATATTTATAAATGATGATATTTCACATGTAAATAAAACAAAAACACATAAAGGGCAAAAAGACAAAAAGGAGCCACACAGGATGTGCCTATATAGTCCCACACCCCAATATGTTATCCAGTAAATCAGAATCCCAAAACAGAAGTAATAAACCCAAAACCCAAAAGAAAACTAACAAGAATAGCAGTACTCAAAATTTTCTACACAAACTGAATGATTATTGTGATCTTTAATTGTAATAAAACTATTATGTTTTTTCTGATTATATTCCTGGACATCAAGATATGGAAATTTGAAAAATGTTGGTAAAAATTATGTATGTGGCTTATTTTAGAAGAATACATTTTAGTTACATTTTGCCACAACACCAATTTGTCTTCCCTATGGCCACGTATGACGATGTTTCCCAGAATGCACTGCAATGCTCTCATTTGAGATGGCATTAAAGTTTAAAAGTCATCAGCCAGGGTATTCGAGTTTAATGGATAAAGTTTTATTTTGCTGTGATAAATATGAAATTTGGCTCTTTTTAGTTACTGCTCTTGTTTTTTGGCTCTGATTTTTTGCTCTCATTTTGGTTTTGATCCTTGATTGTGTTGATTCCTGGTTTTGACCTTTGCCAACTTACTGACTGTGATTCTATCATTCACTTTTAATTTTTTCCTTTACCATCTCTTGTGAGTCAGTGCAATGATCCACCACCGAGTTCCTCACTCTGACTGAATATAAAGGCAAAGGAGGGACCCAATAGCAGTGATATCAGGGGTGCCCTGACTCCTGAGTCTCCACCCATAAAATACAGGGAATGGAGTCAAATTTAATGACACGGTACATAAATATTAAATAATAAACCAAGACTAGAGAAATTACATTAACACTAGAATCCATGAAACCTGTGAAAATATTCATAATGCCAGGCCACCTTAATTTTACTTGCACCTCCTCATCACTGCCTTGTTTGGCAAATGTGTCAATTGGTTGTAGGCAGGCAGCCTGCTATCCCATTCCCCACCAAGGCAGCTGAAGTCAGTCACAAAATTCTCACAGCTGAAATCTATTTATCTGGGAGTGAGGTGTCTGGAATTAGACAGAAAAATAACATATTATTCGAAATGCATACATTTCATGTATATTCTGTGTCCACAATGATCTGTGTAAATGAAGGACATAAGTTAAAGTCTTAAGAGCCTGTGTAAAGTTTTGGAACTTGTAAATGTTAGTGAGTTTTTTATTCAGTTTTATTCTCTCAGTCATGTTCACGCTTTCCCTGATCTGACATTGTTAATTTTCAAATGAAGACATGGTATAACAAAATAATTGTGCTTTTACTTTTGAATAAAAACATACTTGTTTCGATGATTTGTTAGAGATTCCAATCAATTGTATGTTTTTATTATATAATAGTAACAATAAAGGCTGCCCACCACTCAAAGCGCTAAATGCAGGAAGGACCTGGGATCGGACCAGCAACATCTCAATTATGAAGCAGCAGTTCTTTACCCTGCACCAGCAAAGCTGACATCCACGAGAGAGCTGCGTTTCCCTTGTGAAACGCACAAACAGACACACGCATGCAAATATCTTTACTTCATATCAATTGATATTTGGATTTCTGTTTTCACACATTGACGGCAACATGTAAATTGAACAATTTCTTGTTCTTTTGTATTATTCTTAAATAAGAACACACTTGTTTAGTTATACCTTTCATGAAAGTGTTTAATTGATACTTGGCCTTCAGTCTTCACACATTACACACTTCACATCAATATTTTATTATTATTACCATAACATATGAAAAAATAGTTTCTGCCTCACAAGAAATGTCATCCTACATTTACGCAGATCTCTGTAGACACGGACACACATGAAATGTATGTATTTCAAATAACAATAAATTATTTTCTTATACAATTGCAGGCATGTCACTCCCAGATAAACAGATTTCAGCTGTGAGAGGTTTGTGTCTGAGTTCAGCTGCTTCAATGGGGAATGGGATAGCAGGCTGCCTGCCTGCAGCTGATCAACACATTTGCAAAACAAAGGCGCTATCGGTGCGCAGTTATCACAGCGATGAGGAGGTGTGAGTAAAATAAAGGTGGCCCGGCATTACGAATATCTTCACAGATTCTCAAATGCTTCAGAGATTCTACTGTTAAAATATGAAAAATAATAATTCAAACATAACAAAACCCACTATTACACAGAAAATAAACGCAAGCCCGGTGAAGAGCCCTGCCTGTGACATATCAAATTAGTGATTAGTGATGGTTTGTTTGAAACCATGCAGCACATTTGATGAAAGATGCACTCTTGATGTATAATAACAATGAAATAAGCTGAAGGTCAACAATATTGAGGCCGTGATAACAGAAATGATCATTATTTTCAGTTCAGTTGATTAGAATGTCTTTAATGTCAGCTAAACTGTCAGTTCCATATGCTCTCATGTATACTAAATGAGAGACGTCAAGTTTGCAAAGATTATAAAATAAATCCTTTGTAAGATTTAATTGTACAATACAAAGCTTTTTTACCATTTCAAAGAGCTATATAGCTGAACACACTGACATCCAGTGTTAATACAATTAGTAAAAATGTTCTTTCCGACAGTTTCTGAGTTAACTCTAAATGATTTCAATGACTAATAGAACACCAGGGTGACATGCTGGTCATTTTTACTGGCAGAAATTATATTCTCTTCTCTATTTTCTTGGGTATATGGCAATATTATATAAATGGATTTGGCAATTTTTACTTGAGTCCATCTGAATACAGATCATTACACACAAATTTGCCTGGCAAGATTCTAAGATCAGCATGCCTACTAGAATGGTATTCAACAGTCTCTTCATTTATGTAAAAAGATTATTAATTATAGAGATCTTTATCCCTTATCCCTATACAATATATAAAAGATAAATGCTCTAGGCCTTTTATTTGTACTTCAAAAGGTTATGTACAGAAGTCTGTCATAAACACATAATTGAAAATGACTGGATAGAATAGAGCTATCTTACATATTTTTCCCTGGCAGTCATATCGACTCATTAACTCCAGCATGTTTTGTCCTTTTCACTTCTTCATAGTAATTAGGCTTGAAAGTAGCCTAATCATGGAAAATAATCTACGACCAAAGATCTCCTGTGTCGAGAAGCAAGTCATTATATTTTAGTTTTATGATGCTTCTTATGAAGTACTCTGGTCAATAATTTATAATAAAATGGCTAGCTAATTTTCATGAATATTGGATCTTCTTATGTAAAAGTTAGCAAAGTGCAATGGATGTAGATATCTTCAAAACTATTTAAGTTGTAAGTGATGCTAAAGTGAATTTAAGAAGGAAGAATTCTAAATTATCTAGGAAAAACACAGAAGAACATACTATGAACAAATCTGAAATAAAAACATAGATAAGATTTGGAAAACAAAAAGGCCAAAGAGGCTCCCAAGTCATGTGTCCAGTGAGTCTGGGGAATCTGTTTTGATCACCTACTAGTTCTTCAGAGTGTTGTGTGAATCACTAGGACCCTTGCTTATGGAAGAACATGTAGCCAGACCCAGGCCTGCATACTGTATAATAATATGGGTTATGTATAGATGTGATGTCACCTCCTCTGAAAAAAGAGAAAACTGGAGTGTTAGACATCCAATCCATTCCCTTGTCCCTTTTAATTTAATCTCATATAATTGGCAAAACACTTAAACTTATCAGTGCTATCCTAAAATAGATAACAGACCTAAAATGGCCTGTCATATTCCTATCTGGAGCATACGTCCCTGCTAACGAATCCACTCTGTGGTGCTGCGGCTAAGCATGATCCAAATGAATTCTTTTTACAAAGAAACTCTATTAACTCAGTGAGCTATGAAAGAGTAACGTCCCCCACTCTCTGCATGGGACAGTTTCTATGCTGTAATATGGTCTTCTGCATGTGCAGCATCATTCCAGCTTTATCCCAGTGCATCCAGGCTGTTACAATATACATGCATCAATATGTCCTGATTTCTAGCTTTGATAGAATAAATAGGACCCTCCTTTCTGGGGCAAGTTGCTTGATTTTATTGTGGTTGCCACCACTTTATGTTCCTGAGGTTTCTAGGAGCGTGGTTTTTGAAGGTCACACCATATGATATCTTTAGAAGTTGCCACCACATGCATCACAGCATCCAATATTAAGGACAGCACTAAAAAGTATGTGGTATGAAATTACTGTCAGTTTAAGTTTACATGTCAATAGCAAGATTATATAACTAAGAGTCTGGTTAGTATTTTTGGTTTTGGGTTCTGCTTCTTCTTTCGGCTGCTCCCATTAGTGGTTGCCACAGCTTATCTTTTTCCATATCTTTCTGTCCTCTGCATCTTGCACTGTCAAACCCATCACTTGCATGTCCACTCTCAACACATCCATAAATCTTCTCTTAGGCCTTCCCCTGGCAGTTCTCTCTTTAACATCCTTCTCCCAATATACTCAGCATCTCTCCTCTGCACATGTCCAAACCAACGCAATCTAATTCACTAATTATGAATTTACTGTGACCTATTTTGACCATGAGTATGTCTAATATTTTCAGGTTTTTTTTTCTGCGTTTCTAATTTCAAACTATTGACTTTAAATGCATCTAAGGCTTGCAATACGTACCATTTCCTGTTTCTCTTTCTTGAATTATTCCGTCTTATCCTTTTACAAGCAGAAAAGATTTCATGCTCTTATATGTAAAAGGGTGCTTCCCTTCAGTACTTCAGCACCAGAAGGTGAACTACATGCTCACACCACAATTTAGTGTAGTGTACTGCCTAAAAAAGCTCAGTGATGCTTTGAGAGAATCCATCTCCTTTCAAATATAAGGGTGGAGGATGGCCCCTCAAGAGTGACGTCACTGTGTCCAAACTCTTTCACCCACAGAATACTAGGTACTTAAGCAGGATACAAATATACACAAATGAAAAATTACTTAACAATAGTTAAATAAGACCATATTAAACAAAAATTACAAAAAGAAAAATACATAGAAGCCAGAGGACAAATCCTGGCTGCTACAAGACAGTATCCAGCTCTAATTTTAATTAACAAAATTAGATTAAGCCACAAAGCCATTTTACAAGAAGCAGTGCAGGAGGCAACAAATCTCCTCATCCTTTACTGCTTAGCTTGTCTTGTTTGCCTTCCACATCCACCTACATAATCTACCAAACCAAACAAAGGAACTTTCATTCATTATTTAAAGCTTTTATTTATTTATAGTCTTAAATCTGTTGTGAAACAATTGTTATTGTGCAAGAACACTTGAATCGGAGAGACAACTTTGTCCCATTAAAGCAAAATAAAAACTCACAGCAGACCAGAAACTGGATTCAGCCCAGACTGGGCCAGGTGTCCTAGCACAAAACAAAGATGTTGGTCAGACAGCCACTTTTCTCCTCAGATTCCTTCCCAGTTACATTCTTCAGTAAAGACAAGACTACATTAATGTGTTATTAATATACAGATGCCGGTCATAAAATTAGAATATCATGACAAAGTTGATTTATTTCAGTAATTCCATTCAAAAAGTGAAACTTGTACATTAGATTCATTCATTACACACAGACTGATGTTTTTCAAATGTTTATTTCTTTTAATTTTGATGATTATCACTGACAACTAATGAAAGTCCCAAATTCAGTATCTCGGAAAATTAGATTATTGTGAAAAGGTTCAATATTGAAGACACCTGGTGCCACACTCTAATCAGCTAATTAACTCAAAACACCTGCAAAAGCCTTTAAATGGTCTCTCAGTCTAGTTCTGTAGGCTACACAATCATGGGGAAGACTGCTGACTTGACAGTTGTCCAAAAGACGACCATTGACACCTGTGCACAAGGAGGGCAAGACACAAAAGGTCATTGCTAAAGAGGCTGGCTGTTCACAGAGCTCTGTGTCCAAGCACATTAATAGAGAGGCGAAGGGAAGGACAAGATGTGGTAGAAAAAGTGTACAAGCAATAGGGATAACCGCACCCTGGAGAGGATTGTGAAACAAAACCCATTAAAACTGTGGGGGAGATTCACAAAGAGTGGACTGTAGCTGGAGTCAGTGCTTCAAGAACCACCATGCACAGAAGTATGCAAGACATGGGTTTCAGCTGTCACATTCCTTGTGTCAAGCCACTCTTGAACAAGAGACAGCGTCAGAAGTGTCTCGCCTGGGCTAAAGACAAAACTGCTGCCGAGTGGTCCAAAGTTATGTTCTCTGATGAAAGTAAATTTTGCATTTCCTTTGGAAATCAAGGTCCCAGAGTCTGGAGGAAGAGAGGAGAGGCACAGAATCCACGTTGCTTGAGGTCCAATGTAAAGTTTCCACAGTCAGTGATGGTTTGGGGTGCCATGTCATCTGCTGGTGTTGGTCCATTGTGTTTTCTGAGGTCCAAGGTCAACGCAGCCGTCTACCAGGAAGTTTTAGAGCACTTTATGCTTCCTGCTGCTGATGAAATTTATGGAGATGCAGATTTCATTTTCCAACAGGACCTGGCACCTGCACAAAGTGCCAAAACTACCAGTACCTGGTTTAAGGACCATGGTATCCCTGTTCTTGATTGGCCAGCAAACTCGCCTGACCTTAACCCCATAAAAAATCTATGGGGTATTGTGAAGAGGAAGATGCAATACGCCAGACCCAACAATTCAGAAGAGCTGAAGGCCACTATCAGAGCAACATGGGCTCTCATAACACCTTAGCAGTGCCACAGACTGATCGACTCCATGCCACGCCGCATTGCTGCAGTAATCCAGGCCAAAGGAGCCCCAACTAAATATTGAGTGCTGTACATGCTCATACTTTTCATGTTCATACCTTTCAGTTGGCCAACATTTCTAAAAATCCTTTTTTGCATTGGTCTTAATTGATATTCTAATTTTCCGAGATACTGAATTTGGGACTTTCATTAGTTGTCAGTTATAATCATCAAAATTAAAAGAAATAAACATTTGAAATACATCAGTCTGTGTGTAATGAATGAATCTAATATACAAGTTTCACTTTTTGAATGGAATTACTGAAATAAATCAACTTTGTCATGATAGTCTAATTTTATGACCAGCACCTGTACATTTCTCATGGCCCCTGCCATCACTCACACTACTAATTGACTCAGTTACAAAAGACTGAAAATGAACAGTGCTAAGTTATGCATGATGAGTAATGAATAATGAAGAGTGATACGTGATGAGAGAGAAGTGAGTTGTGAGGAATGATGTGTGATGAACGACAATAGTGAAGAATAATGAGTGAGTATTGGTGTGTGATGTGTGATGTGACTATTGAGTAGTGGTGAGTGATGCATAATGAACTTAAACTGAAAAATGATGTGATGAATGACTACTGATACAGGATACAGAATAATGCTGATGTTTGATGAAAGTGAAAAATGATGATGTTCTGAAACAGACTACTGCAGAAGTATGATGTCTAACTAATCTGTAATCCATAACATGGTCAAAGGCATTCATAATTTCATAATGGAATTGGCCACCCTACCCTTTATCCTGTTTTTTCCCCTCTTAAAGGCATGCCTAATCTACCAACCAGATCCTGGAACAGCTAGAACAAGTCCCTTAGCTCAAAATGTGTGAGACTGGAAATGTTTCCTTTATGAAAAAAAAAAACTCACATTTCAAAACAGCTAATTCAGTATACATTAACTTTAAAATAATATAGTGACATAATACAAAAGGAAACGTTTAATAATAAGAAAAAAATTCAACAGACATCAATGTGACAATGCTATAGCATGACATAAAGGTTGTGTCAGGCATGCGCATTGGAAGATCAACTTCCAGACTCTTCTGAAGTATGTAACTTTAACCCGAGGATGAGAAGGGGTGCTGTCACTAACCATGTCATTTCCCTTTCCCCCCACAGGGCAGAGAAGACACCCAGTGAGGGTAGCCGACTCCGCCTTTTCTTGTCTGACCCATTTAAAGCTTGGGTACCCTGGAAGGAGGCATCTATTTGTGGACTGCTAACTACAGGACAGAGCTCCTACACAAGTTGACTAACTCCAGAGAGCCAATTAAGACTGTCCAAAGGCTACGTTTGGTTATTTTCCTGCTCAGGCCATTTGTTTCCCCATGCCAATAAGCAATTGTTTTACTTTAAGTGACTTAAAATGATTAAATGGGATGACCCAGTCGATGTTCCAATATTTCTTTTGTTACCATTTTAATGGAGGTGGCACAGTGTCGCAGTGGGTAGCACTGCTGCCTCGCAGTTAGGAGACCTGCATGGGGAGTTTGCATGTTCTCCCCGTGTCTGCGTGGATTTCCTCCGGGTACTTCGGTTTCCTCCCATAGTCCAAAGACATGCAGGTTAGGTGCATTGGCAATTCTAAATTGTCCCTAGTGTGTGCTGGGTGGGTGTGTGTGGCCTGTGGTAGGCTGGTGCCCTGCCTGGGGTTTGTTTCCTGCCTTGTGCCCTGTGTTGGCTGGGATTGGCTCCATTAGACTCCCGTGACTAGATAGATTAGATAGATAAGATAGATACTTTATTAACACATAATCCAGCAGCAACATACTGATACAAAAAAATATATATATTAAATTAAAGAGTAATAAAAATGCATGTAAAAACAGACAATAACTTTGAATAATGTTAACATTTACCCCTCCAGGTGAAATTGAAGAGTCGCATAGTGTGGAGGAGGAACGATCTCCAAAGTATGTCAGTGGAGCAGGACAGTGACAGCAGTCTGTCACTGAAGCTGCTTGTCTGTCTGGACATGATACTGTTCAGTGGATGCAGTGGATTCTCCATGATTGACAGGAGCCTGCTCAGTGCCCATCGCTCTGCCATGGATGTCAAACTGTCCAGCTTCATTCCTACAATAGAGCCTGCCTTCCTAACAAGTTTGTCGAGGTGTGAGGCGTCCTTCATCTTTATGCTGCCTCCCCAGCACACCACTGTGTAGAAGAGGGCACTCGCCACAACCATCTAAAAGAAAATCTGCAGCATCTTATTGAGTATACATAGAGTGAGATTTAGCAACAAATTGAAAAAAGAAGATACAAACAACATCCAAAAACAGACAGAGGGTTATTAATTGCAGGCCAGAACAAAAAACAGATATTAAATTAACATTCAAAATCTAATTTGCCAAAGTAGAAGTTAAAAATTACAAAAACACTCAATTTGAGGTGGTATAAATGGCACAGGTAACTTAATGCAATGCTCAAATAATATCACCTTCCCTCTTTGTATTCTTCTTGTATATCATTTGTCCCAACCCTTTTCAGCCATGTTTGTGGCTTAGCAACACATACTGTGCACGTGTCACCTTAAGAACTGTGGACTGTGGAGTGCCCCTTGTTTAGAGGTTTGTTTCCCTTATTTAGATTACTGAATTTTTTGAAGTTTGGCTTTTTTTGGATTTAAAAGTGTTCCTAGTGTTTTATGTTTTGTTTTGATTCCAATAATCTCTTGCTATTTTTTGACTTCTGTTGGTTTGGATTTGCCTTTTCTGAATCGTTTTGGATAGGTCTTTTTAAATTGCAGACTTTAGTAATTGAACTCATTAACTCATTTACTAATGTTACTGCCTTTTTGTAGCTCTCCTGGATTGTCTTTATTATATTATTGGGCACATCCAGCTATTCTTTGTGGGGTACAATTTATGCAGTGTTCTCCTGCTAGCTCTTAACTGCTGAACAGCTGACAGTCTGAGGCTGCTTAGTAAGCTGGTGTGTCCATAAGCAATGAATAGCAGCAGGCACAAACAGGAGAGGCAAATAAGCAGAAGAACAAGCTAAAGGCAAAGTTAAAGAAAGTGCTGTTTTCACAAGGCCTGAGGCTTCAAAGCAAACTAGCACAATTCTGAAGATGTGCTTAAAGACACTGATAACACAAGCTGTTAAAAAGAAAGGGTATGATTTGCCCCAAGACATGTAGGTAAAACCATTAAAAACCCTGCCATATTCAAAAAATTATCATTGATTCTCTAAAACCTATACGAAAACTAACAAAAACAAGAAAAGATATTTCAAAGCAGAAGCCAAAACCTTGGAAAGAACCAAACCTTAATGTTAAACAAGTGAAAATCTAAATTTAAATATATGTAAATTGAATAGTACTTAGATTGCCAAGTTAAGTAACAGGGACCAAACCAACACTTTTGGGTACTGGAGTCGCAAACATGGTGAAGCAGAGTGTGAGGCCTCCAAAACACCCATAATGAGAGGCCAAGGACTTCAGTGAACTGTCCAGAATAGGTTCACCTTAAATCAGCCAGGCCCCAACTACTACCTGGTAGCTTCAGACAAAGTAAGCCTCAAAAATGAAATGACTAAAACTTCAAAATATACTAAAAACACACAAAAGAGAGGATAACAGTAACCATGTGGGTTGTAAACAGAAGGGCAAACAAAGGAACTTTATAAATAAAGACTGTGATGGATGGACCAGCATCCCAGCCAGGAGAAACCTCATTCCCTTACCTGGAGCCAGTATAACAGATGGTCAGGAAGGAAGATGTGACATTTCCCCTCCAACCACGTAGGCATGGAGGGCACTGCAACAGCTGGCTTACTGTGTCTGGCATCCCAGCAGCAATAGAAAGGAATTTCTTAACCAGCTCAAAGGCCTGCATAGTGGATGGACAACCTGAATAGACAAGCATCCTGACAAAGATGGTTAGCAGTTCTTGTGTCTTACGGTGAGAAACTGCCTCCCATGCACAGGTTCACCCATCATATACTCTAAGTCATCATCACTTGTGGAGAACCCATGTATGGATGCCCACAGGGCAGCATGGGAGTAGTGATCCCATAGGGTTGTCCTGTTGGGCTCGGCCAGGGGTAGCTATCTGGAAATGAATGCCCAAATCAAGAGTGGTTCTGTTTGATCAGGATGTGCTTTCTTGGAGACAATGATTTGGGAAACAGGGTCAAGTTTATAAGTGTGCCCTCTATTTTGCCTAGGTAGTCAAGTGTGGAGGAGAAACAAGCTTGCTGGGGAGTAGCAGAGGAAAAGGAACATTAAAAGAGAAAGGAAAAAAGAAACATATGCTATATTGGGGAAGAAGCCTGCACAAGGTAGTCTGTTTAATAAAAGAGCTGATTTGAACCCCCCAGGACTGTTGCCTGTGTAGTTGTGTCAAGGGGTTGGGGCCTAGTTATATTCCCTAGTGTCCAGAATTGGCACAGCTGAACTGATTTTCCAGGCCATCTAGTAGGCGGGAACCTGCAAATTAAAATTATTGTGGAAAAAAAACATAAGAGACACAACTACCTGCTAATAAAGGAAACAGGGTCCATCCCAGATGGGATGCCAGTCCATCCATCACAGGATTCATTAGCATAAAATAGAAAAATATATCAAAATTCTTAAGAGCAAAAAGGGGATTTTTTTTCCTAAAGAGACAACTCAAAGAGAACTAATCAAAAAGCACAATCCAGCAATTAAACTCCACAGAACATGAGCAAGAAAATTATCAAAACCTGTCATTCCAATAAAACATACAAGATATCCTAGACAGATCCAATAATCTCCTACCTGTGCTTTCTCTGCTCTCGCCTTAAATAGCCATCTGTGACATCAAGGTGGCCCTGCCTCCTCAGGCTCCACTCACAAAGTATGTGGAATGGATTCACACCTGAAGTTACAGGGCATAGTTAAACATAACAGAAATAATAAAAGTATGGAAAATATAAATTTAAAAATAACAAAAAGCATAGATTTCATGTAATTTCAGACTGTTACATAACAATTATGATGTTTAAAAAGAGGGAGGGCAGAGGCAAAGCAGGCAAAGCTTAATTAATGCCACAGAAAGATGCTGTGGCAAGCAAGGGTCTTATATAGTCCTCTTAGGTAACAGCAGCAATAATGACAGCAACATGTGAAAATCCTAATTCTAGAGGAGGTCATAGAGCAGGTCTATAAAATCTAAATGATAATATAATATTATAAAGAATCAGGAAAAAACAAATTATACACTATATAACATAAATGTGGCAGTGTTAATGCTGTGCTGACAGGCTTGACGCTCAACCCATATTCCACCTTGAATTACTTTTTACAGTCAGAGCTTATCCAGACTGGCAGTTAATGATACTACTCAGCTGCATCGGAAGATTAAAAAAAAAACATAAAGGGGACACTGACATGCCACTGGTGATTCCCTTATGAAGAAATCCTTTTTAGTGTAATACATGAGTAACAGACTAAAAGAATAAATCATGTGATTATTTTGTAATGTTTAATAAAAAGGTTTACTTAAACTGACACTTTATTAATATGTTTTTGTTAACAGATTGCATGCAGCACAGTCCTTTATACTTGGCCTTCCGATTCAGCTCTGCTAAAGGAGTGGTGTAACGGATGGCATAATGTTTGCTTCTTGCGTTACTCCCAGGCTTCTGATAATAATAGTTAATCTTTGGAACTTTGGATATAAACTGCTCAAAAAAACTAAAGGAACACTTTGAAAACACATCAGATCTTAATGGGAAAAAAATCCTGCTGGATATCTCTACTAATATGGACTGGGTAATGTGTTAGGAATGAAAGGATGCCACATTGTTTGATGGAAATGAAAATTATCAACTTCTAGGGGGCTGAATTCAAAGACACCCCGAAAATGAAAGTGAAAAAATGATGCGGTAGGATTGTCCATTTTGCCAAAATTCAATTGCAGCAAAACCAAATCATACTCAGTAATTTGTATGGCCCCCACGTGCTTGTATGCATGCCTGAGAACAATGGGAGCAATGGGAGCACATGCTCATAATGAGACAATAGAAGGGGTCCTGGGGGATCTCCTTCCACATCTGGACCAGGGCATCACTGAGCTCCTGGGCAGTCTGAGGTGCAACCTGGCGGCGTCGGATGGACTAAAACATAATGTCCCAGAGGTGTTCTATTGGATTTAGGTCAGGAAAGCGTGGGGGCCAGTCAATGGTATCAATTCCTTCTTCCTCCAGGAACTGCCTGCATACTCTCACCACATGAGGCCGGGCATTGTCGTGCACCAGGAGTAACCCAGGACTGATTGCACTAGCATATGGTCTGACAATGGGTCCAAGGATTTCATCCCGATACCTAACGGCAGTCAAGGTGCCATTGTCTAGCCTGTAGAGGTCTGTGCGACCATCACTGACCCACCATCAAACCGGTCATGCTGAACGATGTTACAGGCAGCATAATGTGCTCCATGGCTTCTTCAGACCCTTTCACGTCTGTCACATGTGCTTAGGGTGAACGTGCTCTCATCTGTGAAAAGGACAGAGCGCCAGTGGTGTACCTGCCAATTCTGGTATTCTTTGGCAAATGCCAATCGAGCTCCATGGTGCTGGGCAGTGAGCACAGGGCCCACTAGCGGACATCTGGCCCTCAGGCCACCCTAATGAAGTCTGTTTCTGATTGTTTGGTCAGAGACATTTACACCAGTAGCCTGCTGGAGGTCATTTTGTAGGGCTCTGACAATGCTCATCCTGTTCCGCCTTGCCCAAAGGAGCAGATATCAGTCGGTGCTGCTGATGGGTTAAGGACCTTCTACGGCCCTGTCCACCTCTCCTAGAGTAACTGCCTGTCTCCTGGAATCTCCTCCATGCCCCTGAGACTGTGCTGGGAGACACAGCAAACCTTCTGGTAATGGTACATATTGATGTGCCAACCTGGAGAAGTTGGACTACCTGTGCAACCTCTGTAGGGTCCAGGTATCGCCTCATGCTACCAGTAGTGACACTGACCGTAGCCAAATGCAAAACTAGTGAAAAAACAGTCAGAAAAGATGAGGAGGGGAAAATGTCAGTGGCCTCCACCTGTTAAACCAGTCCTGTTTTGGGGGCTGTCTCATTGTTGACCCTCTAGTGTGCCTGTTAATTTTATTAACACCAAAGCAGCTGAAACTGTTAACAACCCCCTCTGCTACTTAAACTGACCAGATCAATAGCCCAGACATTTCATTGACTTGATACTATACTCGGATTAAAAAGTGTTCCTTTATTTTTTTTTGAGCAATATATAATAGATAATTTTATTTTTATAAAACAAGTACTGTATTAAGTCACTCAATTTAAATTAGTAAGCCAACTACTTAACGCACATTACTTTTTACATGGTACATTACTGCTGTTAAGATTATGCTGCTGAGCATTCAGCTTATCAGCATAAACGTAAAGATCTCTGAAATATTGAAATAGATTATTTGAACCAGGAGAAGGAATAATACAATCGAGTTGGCATTTTCCTCAGAAAATTTATCTTGTGGATGTTTCCACCTTCTTCAGCTTGTGGCTAGTAAGAACGTGAACAAAGCTAACATGTGTCCAGGCTGACAGAGTGCAACAGACATACTCATAACTACAAAATCCTTAACTGTAACCCTGTTTAAAGTTTACATGGCCAAATAAAAGTGTTAGTCCTGGTAAAATCTAACCAGGTTCCTCAGAGGCCTATAATGTGGTTTCTCTAACCAGACTAAGGGTTTACAAGGCATTTTTAGAAAACAGGTTTCTGTGAATAATCGGGTTATTAAACTGCATGCAAATACATGGCTTTAGAAAGCGTTCTACATAAGAACAGGTCAGACTAAGTAAGGCTAGGTGAGCTTTCAGTTTTAAAAGCCAGTATAATTTATAAAACAGTTAAGAAATGTGCCAGTTTGCAACAATCAACATAAATAGTACAGATAATAGTATAAACCATAACATACCCTATATCTCTATATATCTAGAGGTCCCAAAATAGGTAGACAGATAAATTGTTTTTGCAATAATCTCATCACTAGCGACTGAGAGCCCGATCAAATCGGACTACAAATTCTACATTTGTGAAATCCATACTTTTTCTGCAAAGAATTGTTTGTTTTTTTAAGTCCTTGAAATGATTTTGTTATCATGGCACAGATCTGTGCTTAAAATAGACCATTTCGGAAGATGTAATGAAGAGCTTCCTGTTTAAACGGGGCAGCGAGATGTGAACTCAGCTCCTTGGCGCACCTAATTTGATTTTGTACGGCAACACATTTTCAAAACAAACCGTATTTTACGACTCTAATCAGAGTCGAAGTAATTATTATGTTGGCGTGGTCATTTTAGATCGGAGATCGGCTAAAATTTAAACAATGACCGCTGTTAATACCCAGCTGTCATTACTCAGTTTGCCAATAGATGTCAGAAGGATGGATGCCAAAACCGAACTGCCCAAAGACAGATTTCAACGTACCAAGCAAATGGCGATACGTTCTAAATTACTTACGGTTCCGGAGCTGTCCCATTTCATGGTTCTAACTTATATTGAGTCGAGGTATTGACGCAAACACCATACAGTACATAGGGGTATTGACGCAAACACCATACATACGGATAGTATCAAATTATACATAAGGATTAAATTGTACTTCTTACATACAATAGTACAGTTAAAATATCAAATTATCTCACGTCTCCACAAGAAATGTGCCAGGAAAAAAATGACAAAGTACAGGAAAGGAACTCAGAAACACAAACTCACACATAATGCTTTTCCTAACAGATGATTATTTTAACAGATGATTTCATTAGAATCGTCAAGAACATGGAAGGGTATGAAAATACAGAGTGCAGGAAGATTTTTTTGTTGTGAACAGTTTTTAGTGATATGATATCTTTGACCAATAGTAAAATAAAGTCAAAATGAAACAGGATTTTCAAAAACAAAACATTCCTTACGAGTTTATGTATTTCTTTTAGATATTTTTTGAACAAATATAATGTAGCCACTATGAAATAAAAAGAAAAAAGTAGGGCTATTGGAAACAATGGCAGAATTATTGATCAAATCACAAAACAGGGATGGTGATCAAAAAAGATTACCAAAAGTCCCCAACACAAATGTCTTCTTGGTATTTCCTTTGGCTTCTGCTAATATTAATAAGCAAGGTTACAGTATAAGAGATTTAAGAAAGGAATGCAATACATGGACATCAAGAGCCACGCGCTGTCCTGTTTTATTGGTGACCTCTGCGTAATGGGATGGGGAATAGGCGCACTGATTGTAAACAATATGGACAAGGCCATGCTAAGTCACAAAATGGTGGTGACCACCTGAAAAACAAACCACAACATGTAAGAATTATAAAAAGAAAGGACAAGAACATGAAAAGTCCAAAACTGTAAAGAGGAAGTTCTAAAACCTCAAGGTTCAGGTGCTTATCTATGCACGTTGCCTTCTTTTAAAGCACAATTGGGCCAATGCCACATGGTCACACGTCACACAGGTTCATGCTACATTTTCAGGTAAAACTACTTTTTTGCTATCACAAAATGGTGGAGGAAATTGGAAAGAAAAGGAGAATATTGAAAAATTGAAACAGTATGCAGTGATGATTAGTAAAATTACAAAAATGCTTCAGACCGAAACACAGCATGTTCCTAACAAGGTCATGCCCATTTCCGTCACGTGACAGCACACAACCACAACCACCTTGGACTCCAGGAAATACCTAAATTTCAACACTTGCGGATGTTGTGGAAAGGGCTAATTGTCTGTATGGAGTCAGCATGTTCTGACCTACTGTATAGTACCTAAGTTGTACCCAGTATAAATTAATGTACTAGCGTACCCTGTGATGGACTGGTGCACCGTCCGGGTTTGGTTCCTGTCTTGTGTCTCATTCTGCCAGGATAGACTCTGGCTCTTTGCCACATTGAACTGGACTGAGTGGAACTGAAAATGGTTGGAAGAATTATATGCATTACTTTAGTTGTAATCAATAAAGATGTCAAAATTTAAGATTTTATAGAAATTTATAGAAATTTTATAGAAAATAAGAGTGTAAGATCTCTTAGAGGCAGACATCTATGTTTCGATATTAGGAATGCATATATTTTGATGTTTTAAGAATGGCAAACGTACATTTACACATTTTGTGGACTTTAGGGGGCATCTTACAACCCCCAAATTCCAATTGGAAAATTCAAATTGACAAATGAAACAAAGGCTTTAATAACAAAATGTCAATAAGTGATATAAGGAAACAATAGAGTACAATTAAAAAAAAAATAATAAACCCATCTTCCCCTCCAGGACTAACTAAACAGTAGTAACCCCTGGCTACCCTGTTACACATTTCCTCTGCTCACCTTCCACTACTTCAGCTCTCCTTCCTCCCTCTTTCCAGCTGAGCTCTTGTCACCAGCTGTTTCTCAACTCTAATCTCTCTGAGTAAAAAAAAAAAAAAAAAAAAAAGCAAGACCCTTTTATACTGTGATATTACCCAGATCAACGTCTGGTGTTGTATGGGTGGAACTCCTCTTAGCAGTAACAGAGATCCTCCAAGTTAGTCCCACTACAGTGGTGTTCTCGGGAGGGCCAGATTGGTTGTCCTATATTTTCCGCCTGTGATGCTACAACTCATCGGCCTCTAGTGGTCTGGGTAACCTCAAATTTTTTACTAGGGCATACATTATGACCTCCTTGCTGTGAGGTCAGCAACCACATATGGTCAATATGGGGAACTTCATGGTGTTTATCACATCAGTTCCCTCAGTGTGTACACTTGTATTTTAAAGGTCCCTTTTCAGTGTGCACAGAGATAGAAAGCATGTGAATCTGCTGGTATTTTCAAGAAATCAATTTTAAGTTTATAGGGAGGGAATACAACTGATTTATAATAGTATTACTCAAAATACATTTTACAGGGTATTAAAAGCTATAGGAAAAATGGCCCATAAATTGTAACAGAACAATATATCAGTACAAAATAATCTGAAAATGGAAAACGCAGAAACTGTAAAAGACAGCATAAAAAAAGATGAATGCCATCTTCTTAAATTTTTTGAACTAACTAAAGATATTTTTCCAGTTATGAAGCATATAGTTATTGAACATAGAGTGAGTTGTGCAGAAGGGGAACCATGAAGCTGAATGGGCATAATAGTTTAGAGTTTTTATTGATTGAAAACAGAAAGGCAAAAAGCATAGAAAGCAGGCGTGGGCTGTATATTTTGAGACATCAGGGTACAGTAATGAATCTGGCACTGTATTCTAAAATGAATAGCAAATCAATGTGGTGGAGCCAGTCAAGCAGTAATGTAGATGTTTCACACTTCTGCAATAGACATAATACTCTAAAGTTACAAATCAAACTTAAATTCATTCTTGGGTGAAATTTGTGCTGCCTCAACATATCTTCTTATAGTTGTAGTCAAACTAAAAATTGACTTCTTTTATATTGTACAATTTCATCCTTAAGCACAGATCATTTTCTAATTTCTAGCTACAGCTGCACCAGCTTCCTTCTAATTAAAAGACCTATCCATAAGCAAGGAACAACAATGATTCTTATCTTGATAGGAAAATCCTTTTGGAGGAGTAACACTAAAGGAATTTCTCAATACAGAAGACATTCTGCTAGAAATTTGGAAAGAAAAAGGTAAACTCAGTCAGTCAATGTCCAACCTGCTACATCCTAACACAGGGTCACGGGGGTCTGCTGGAGCCAATCCCATCCAGCACAGGGTGCAAAGCAGAAACAAAACCCGGGCAGGGCACACACACACAAACACCCACACACCAAGCACACACTAGGGACAATTTAGGATCGCCAATGCACCTAACCTGCATGTCTTTGGACTGTGGGAGGAAACCGGAGCACCCGGAGGAAACCCACGCAGACACTGGGAGAACATGCAAACTCCACGCAGGGAGGACCCGGGAAGCGAAACCAGGTCTCCTTACTACGAGGGAGCAACGCCACCACTGCGCCACCATGCTGTCCAAGGTAAACTCAAAATACGAAAAACAATATTCCAAATAGCCAAAAATCGTGATGACTATGGATATTACAAAACACCAAAAAACTCCATCTACCAGCACTCTGATTTTAAACCTTACAATATGTCTTTAAAGGGATGTAATTGATTTCACTAGTTGGGCCTGACTATTACATTCAGAACCAATATGTGGACTTGGAAGCACATATTCAGCTTCTGTTTCTATTTAAATCTAATTCAGGGTTTTAAATTGCTTAGACCTTTCGTCGACAAATCACAAATATCAACATGGTGACAACACACTGCAGGGCGCACTCACATGCATTCTGATCTAATAATAATAATTATACATTTTATTTATATAGCACCTTTCCCATGCTCAAGGCACTTTACAGAGTTTAAGAAAGAACGGCAGGGTATACAGTATATAGCATTGTACAAACCAAATAAATAAATAAAGAAGAGTAAGACAGTAAATTCAGAGAAAAAGTCTAATAGACAACATAATTGAAGTCTAGCACACACATACAGGTTACATGAGCATCTTGACAGAGAGGTAAACTGAGAGAAGGATAATAAAGTCAAGTAGAGCTAAAAGCCTTCCTGAAGAGATGAGTTTTGAGTTGTTTATTAAAAGAATTCATGGAGTCAGCTGATCTGATTAATTTCAGTAGGTCATTCCAGAGTCTGGGCGCTATACAGCTGAAGGCCCCGTCACCCAGGGAGTGTAGATTAGTGTGAGGCACAACAAGATTGCCAGAATCAAAGGACCTTAGTGGGCGGGCAGGCACATAGTGATGGAGAAGGTCACTGATGTAGTTTGTTGAGAGGTTATTTAAGGATTTGTAGGTTATTATTAGGATTTTATATCTGATTCTGTAAGACACAGGGAGCCAGTGAAGGCGGAACAGGATGTGTGTGATGTGGTCGCTGCTCCTGGTTCGAGTAAGGACTTTTGCAGCAGAGTTTTGAATCAACTGGAGCTGTGATATAAGATTAGTAGGGGCACCTGCCAGCAGGGAATTACAATAATCGATGTGGGATGTGATTAAAGCATGGACAAGTTTCTCAGCATTAGAAAAGGAGAGGAAAGAGCGAACACGGGATATGTTATGGAGGTGAAAGTAAAAAAAGTTTCTTAATGTGATTTATGTGAGCGGAATAAGAGAGGGAGGAATCAAAAATGACACCAAGATCATTTTATTAAGTTGCACTACTCATAACAGACTGATTTGGAGTCACAAATTAACCTAAATGCATATCATTGGAATTTTGGTGGATACTGTCTTATGTGCAACAGAGTATCAGCTAGAGTCTCTGCATGTCTTACTAAAATTTTGACCTGGATGAAGGATCTCTATCTACAGCTCAATCTGGCAAACACAGAGCTTCTTTTCATCCTGCCTACCCAGTCTGTTCAACTCATCTCTGTATAGCCTGGCCCTTTGTCACTAACACCTGCCTAGTCAGTATGCAACCTTGGAGTGTTGAGTGATGAGCAGCTAACTATCTGACCACATTTTAAATGTCTCTCATTCATGCAGATTCACTCTGTACAACAGTCACAAGATTAGGCCTTATCTGACTGAGTATGCAGCACAACTTCTGATCCAGGCTTTGGTCTTGTGATATCTGGATTACTGCACCTGACTATAGCAAGAGGACCAGCATATGCCATCAAGCCACTGCAGATGCTTTTAAATGAAGCAGCCCTTCACCAAGATGGGCACATGTCACTCCCATCTTCAAGTCGCTTCATTGGCTCCCTGTAGCAGGGCACATTAAGTTCCAATCCTTGATGCTTGGCTACATTAATGGGTCAGAACGCATGTATATGGAGACACTAGTAAAGTCCTATATTCCTTCTCGCCCACTCAGGTCTGCCAGTGAAAAGCATCTGGTGATGCTGACTCTGTACGGTATCAAGTCTCAATCCAGACTCTTTGCATTTGTAGCTCCTAGCTGGTCGGACAAGCTGTCCATCTACATCTGAACTGATGACTTCATTAATGGGTTTAGGAAGTGATTGAAAACTCTACTGTCCTGTGAATATATGTCAAATAGTTAATGAATGTTTTTGCTTTGTGTATATCTGTCATATTGTTAATTGGTCATTTTTTGTTATGCTAGCTTTATAGTTCTTCACTTGTGGTGATCAACTTTTGTAACCTGTCACACTACACTTGTTCAAAACAGGCCATAGAGTGACGTTACTCAATTTATCAGACCTGCCTTGTAAGTGGCTTTAAAATGTTTTACAGTAAAAGCCAAAATTAATGTCCTACATCCCTTCTGAACTTTCAAAATTATGCGTGCAATAGCATTATTTACACCATTCTCTCTATGGGAATTTTTTTTTGTATTCAGTGGCACTAGCGAATGTTTGTGCCAAATTAAGATTGCTGTTTTGAGAAATCACTTTGGCCATAAGTGTGCTTGCCAATTTCAAGGTTTTTAGTTTGCCAATGCGCTCTTCATACTCAGTGATATCATAGCAGTGTTTTTAGAAAAAGACAAAAGTTGTTAATGTTACATTTAGTCACAGAAATGTTTTTCAGCAGTTTACATTTGAATTTTGTTTGTTCAGTATCCTGTTTGCTGAAGTCAGCATATGACCAAGTGATCTACACTGCACCTTATTTAGGTTACATCTTATCTTCATTTGTATCTAGTAGTTCAGCATAAGTGCTCATATTGTTTCATGCCCAGCATTCTGATTTTATTTTGAATGAAGAGCGAGGGCTTGATGAGGCAGAAGCACATGACTGGATATTATAACAAGGATTGGGTGCTGCAGTTTTAGGGGAATGGAAGCACACAGTAGGAGAGAACCTTTAGCGAACATACCAACATAACATGAGAAAAAATAGTTTGATGAGAGACTCCTATTGTCAGAAAATGTTTAGTATATCATCCAGCTCTACTTTAGCTCAGCATTTAACACTGTTGGACCTTCAAAATTAAT